>CP106731.1:123437024-124175798 GCA_025506655.1 Gossypium rotundifolium
GGGTGTGTCTCAGGCCGTGTAGACAATTCAGTATGTATGTGTAACATCCTGATAATTAGGGGCTATGCATTTTACTTAATTGAATGATGTTGCATGCTTAATTATTATTAAGTGTACTTTGAAGTTATTTTAAGCTTCATTAATTAAGTGAAGGCTTAGTAAAACTTTTAATTTTTATTAAGAGAGAGAGAGCTAAGTAAATTAGGCCTTAAGAATTAATGACAAGGAATTTCAAGCATAAGTTAAGTAATTGGCAAAGTGGTTAAGATGCATGGATGTGTGCTTGAGGTGTAAGGTTCGAATCTCTAGCTAGCATTAGGGGAGGATTTTAAATTTTGTTTTCTTCCTTATAAGTGTCGGCCAAGAAAGTTCTAGAGTGGATGAGCTTTCATTCATTTTAGCTAGTTGACCATGTGAAAAGGAAGCAAAGAACTTAAGGCATGGAATCTTAAGTTCATGATAAGATGAGGGGACAAAGGCATGATATTTGGCTATGTTTGGGGATGTGTTCATGGTCATTTGACCATGAACCTAGACGGCATGAAGGCTAAAGGGAGTGGCTTAATTGTGTAGCAAATTTTTGGATATGATGGGGAAGAAACAAGGAGGAAAAAGGGGGATATGTTGGCCTTGATTTGGCCGAATTTGTGCTTTGCCATTAGGGGGGAGCTAGCCAAAAGTCTTACACAACCTTTTGTCCATCTTTTCTCATTTTCACCAAAAGTTCTCTCCTAGCCGAAATTGACATTGAGTTTAGGTAAAAATCTTCTCTTTGTTTTAGTTTTCTTTTGACCAATTTTTCTCCAAAAACTTCTACTTTGGCCGAATGTACCTTAGACACTTTGGTACACTTTTACTTTTGATTTAGTCTTCGATTGTATTTGAACCAAATACAATTTTCGTTCTTCCCTCTTTCTTTTTGAAACCGAAACTACAAAGTTCAAAGAACCAAAATCTTCATTTCTCTTCTTTAACCGAATGCATCTAAGTCTCAAAACTAATCTCCCTTCTCTTTGATCATATTCTCTTTTCTTTTTCTTTTCACTTTATTTCTCTCTTCTTTTCCTCTCATTGCCGAAACCACATAGGATCAAGAATCTCCTCCTTGGCCAAATGTGTAAAAGTTCCTAATCATCTCTTTTCTTTTGAGAAATCACCATAATCATCTTCTTCTCCTCTTTCTCTTTTCTCCTTTCTTTCCTTCCTTCTCTTTTCTTTTCCCTTTCTTCTTTTCCCACAAACCAAAACCACCATTTCTCTTCTCTTTTTGTTAAAGCCGAATCTTGAAGGACTCAAGTAAGAATTCTATCAATTATTTTTATCATTTCCTTTCACTTTAGTAAATTTAGAACTATAATCTTTTATTTTCTCTCTAGGTCAATCTTTTGAAAAGATTTTTCAATGATCCTTGTTGAAGATAATCTTTAAGTGACCATTCAATCATCAAGGTAAGATTACTATTCTAGATAATATCAATTTCTTTAGATGGATCACTAATCTCACGTTATTTTAGGGGCGATCTAAGATCAACAAGATAGGTAAGAAAAAGGTCATGAAGTGTTTGGAAGAGAGGAGGTATTCTTTACCATCGAACTACAAATGAAGAGCGAGATCGGGGTTAGAGATTTTCCACCGGGTTGTGGACCTTCGCTAACGAGGATCGGTTATTCAAGTAGTGCGTATAAACCGAACCACTTTACGTTGGTGGAATATCGCGGTTTTGATCCATTTAGGGAGAAAACCACAAATAACTCGCTATTCGTGAATCAGGGTAAGGATTTAGATCCATCGTTTATAAGTATAGTTTTGTTAACAATAGTTTATACTAACCGAGTGTATTAATCAATTAGGTGTGGACGAGCAAGAGGGTATTGTTCTCACTGTTACTAGGTGTGTAACCATACATTAAAAATTTCCATAGATTTATATTGTTAAAAAGTGATTATGTGATAGTATGTTTTGTTTGTGGATACCAAGCATTGGTATACAAAATTCAGGTATGTTACCCAATATTTCGTTTATTTTTGCTATATGCATCAATATGAAATAAGCATGACTATATTATGATTTGTGGGTAAATAGCATGAAAATCTGATTTGATATGTATGTGCATGGGCATATGGGTATGTTTAATAAAGGAGGAAGTATTCTGGTGGTTTTACCACAATTCTGGTGACTTCGGTCACATATGTGAAATTGGTGACTTCGGTCACATATTTGACTCCGGTGGCTTCGGTCACATATTTGACTCCGGTGGCTTCGGTCACATATTTGGCTCCGGTGACTTCGGTCACGTATTTGAAATTTGGACTTGATCGGTGACTTCGGTCACATCTGCTTTGGTGGCTTTGCCACATTAAGGGCGATGTGCATGTTGACTGCAAAGAATCGCCTTCGATGGTGTGTAGCGGATGGAGGTCGATTTAGTAATCCCCACTGTGTGTTGGTTGGTATGGGGTGTGTAGCGGATGGATAATTAGGTTGAAATTGGCTTGCATTTCATTTCATATACATAACTATGTAATATTGTATGATTATTACTTGATCTGTTATGAAATGGGCCTTTGGGCTAAATATGAATTAAATGGGCCTTTGGGCTAAATATGACTTAAATGGGCCTTTGGGCTAAATATGAGCTAAATGGGCCTTTGGGCTAAATATTTGATTAAATGGGCCTATGGCCATATGTGAAATTTACTAGCTTTAAAGCATATGATAAAATGGACTTTTTAGTGTATGTGTTATACATTGAGTTTATAACTCACCCATTTTATGGGATAACTTTTCGATAACTCGTAGTGTGATGGATTGGGGCAAGAAGGATTTGAGGTGGCGATGCTCAATATCAAGTATTGTGGAGATTTTCCAACTTAAACTCTTTAAGTTAAATTTTATTACTTAGACTTTATTATGGATTTGCCAATTTTATGTAATAAGGCCACTATAAACTATCTTTCATTTCGTGTTTGAATTTACTTTTATTTTGACATGAACAAATATCTATTAAATAACTAAATTGGTTTTCGATAATTATTTAAAAGGTTTTTGTCTCTAATATATAAATGTTATCAAGGAAATTTTCTTAAGTTTGGTTTCCTTTTGATTTTATTAATTCCTCCTAAAATAATGTTTTAAAAGACAAAATTTCTTTACAATGGAATTCCGCTAAAGTTTTACTCGAGGAACATACCAAATCCGGTTAGGCTTTTTGGGCCGGGTTTGGGGTGTTTCAACTTGGTATCAGAGCCCAATTTTAAACTCTCGGCCTTGGGTTTTGAAGTCCACAACGCTTTCAAAAGTTGGCCCAAATGATTTTTTTTTGAAAGATTTCTTAAGTTAAATGGTTTTATAAGAGCATGGCACTTTCGAGTTCTCAAATCTGCATCCATCGTGTATGTACCTTTATTTGATAAGTGATATGAATGTATGATAAGCCTAAGGAAACTTTAGAGACATGGACCTTAGGTGTATGTGTGCTACTACGAAACCATTTAATATCTGTTTATAAGACTTTCTTTTAATAAGAAGTGAAAAGACTCTAATACATAAGACTTTTCAGTAAAAAATAGATAAGATAATGTAGTAGACATGAGCTCTATGGGACGAGGTCGTCGTGGACATGGAAGAGGAAGGATGACTGCTTGAACCGATTCGATCCGTCAAGGTTCCAAGAATGAAGCTCATACCGGCTATTGAGGCGGACTTTCAAGAACAAAATGAAGGAGGTGACGAAGATCACAAGTCGCTGCTACGAGTTTTGGAACGTAGCGAAGCTAGTTACGTAATGGGTCTCGAAAGTCTCAGAATGAGAGACTAAGATCAAATGGAGCCGAGGTTTTCGGGGAGTATCTGGAGTAGCTCCTAATGTAGCCGAATATTGGTTGGAAGCAATGAGAGGATCATGGACGATATAGATCGCACCGATGAAGAGAAATTGAAAGGTGCTATTTCACTTCTTCGTGATGAAGCCTACCAAGGTGGCTCACTATAAAGGAAAGTACCCACGTGGATCGTCTGGATTGGGGTATTTTAAGATTAAATTCAAGGAAAATATGTTGGAGCTAGCTATATCGACTCTCAGAGGAAGACATTTCTGAATCTGGTTCAAGGAAACAAGTCGATAGCTGAATATGAAGCGGAATTTTTGCGACTTAGCCGTTATACCAGAGGGATAATGGCTACGGAATATGAACGGTGTATCGATTTGAAGATCGACTTAGAGATGAGCTAAGAGTGATGATTGCTCCACACCGTGAAAGAGATTTTGCAATCCTAGTGGAAAGGGCAAGAATTGTGAAGAGGCTAAACGACCGAGAGACGTAACCGGACAGAGGTCGAGCAAGAATAAGAGAAGCTTTGGGTCTTGAGTCGTCCAAAACTTTCGAAGAAATCAAGGAATGATGGACCACGGGTCAACAGATCATTACGTGTACAAAGTCGTACTTGTTCTCGGTGTGGGAAAATACATTCGGGAGAATGCTGGAAAAAGATCGGCGGATGTTTTAAGTGCGGTTCAAAGGATCACATGATCAAAGATTGCCCGATGAACTCGGAGAAGAACCGTTCAGCAAGTCGAGTGCTAATCAGCCGAGAGGTGGACAAAGAAGAAAGAGGTCGTGGTTCAAATGGAAGGAAATGGTTACGTAGAGGACGCGAACTTCAGCGGAGGCGAAGGAAGCTCGAGGCGAGACAACCAGGTTTGGTGTATCTTTGTTCGTCAGAGAAGACGATGACGCTTTGATGTAATCACGATGCGTTTTTGATTTCGGGTTGCCTTTATTGCTTTGATAGATATAGGGTCAACTTATTCCTATATCGCTAGTGAAGTATCTGGGACTTTGCATGTGACTTCAAATCGTACCTAGGAAGATGATCGTATTTAGTCCTCTAGGATGACAGAGAAATAGACAAACTTTTTAAGGAAGTGCCTCTAGAAGTCCAAGGGATCGGCCAAATGATTTAATGGAGTTGCCATTCAAGAATTGACCTTATCTTAGGCATGGACCGGCTTGTGAAGTCAGTGCAAATGTGGATTGTCTTCTAAACGGATGTCATTAAGAACTTTTGATGACAAGGAAGTTGTAGTGATGGGCGAGAGAGACTAACTACTTATCTAATGTAGTATCCGCTCTTAAAGCGGAAAAGATGGTTAGAAAGGGATGTGAAGCCTTTCGATGTTGGTGAGTGCGTTGGAGGCTAAGGAAGCAATCATTAATGAAGTTAGGACTGTGAAGGAATTTGTAGATGTTTTTCCAGAAGAACTTCCAGGTTTGCCTCCGGATCGTGAAGTAGAGTTCGGAATTGATTTATTACCTGGAACGGTGCCAGTTTCTATTGCTCCATATAGAATGGCACCGAATGAATTGGTTGAGCTTAAGGCTCAGATTCAGGAATTGCTTGAGCGTGGATTCATCCGACCTAGTGTGTCTCCATGGGGAGCACCGGTCCTATTCGTGAAGAAGAAGGACGGATCGATGAGGATGTGTATAGACTACCGGCAGTTGAATAAGCTGACCATCAAGAACAAGTATCCTTTGCCAAGGATCGACGACTTGTTCGATCAGCTTAAGGGAGCTGTGGTATTCTCTAAAATTGATCTAAGATCGGGGTATCATCAGCTTAAAGTGAAGGAAGCAGATATTCATAAGACGGCTTTCCGAACTAGATATGGGCATTATGAATTTCTGGTAATGCCATTCGGATTGACGAATGCCCCAGCTGTGTTTATGGATATGATGAACCAAATTTTTCAGCCCTACTTGGATCAGTTCGTAGTGGTATTCATAGACGACATCTTGGTGTATTCTAAGTCTGAAGTAGAACATGATGAGCATCTCCGGATTGTGTTACGAGTTTTAAGGGAGAAGAAATCAGACGCCAAATTCAAAGAAGTGTGAATTTTGGTGAAAGAAGTTGCATTTTTAGGACATGTGGTATCTGCAGAAGGATTAGGTGGATCCTGGAGATCGAGGTCAGATAGATTGAAACCACCTAAGTCCGTGAATCGAGGCTCGCAGCTTGGGTTTAGCCGGATATTACCAAGATTCGTCAAGGATTTTCATCGATAATTTGCACCTTTAACGAAATTACTGAGGAAAGAGGTATCTTTCGTGTGGGCTGATAAGCAACAAGAGAGTTTTGAGAAGCTCAAGAAAGTTTTGACTGAAGCTCCTATTTTGATTCAGCCTGAGGCAGGAAAGGATTTTGTCGTGTATTGTGATGCTTCTCACATGGGATTAGGATGTGTTCTGATGCAAGGCGGAAAGGTAGTTTCAGTATGATCGCCTCGGCGATTGAGACCGCACGAGGTTAATTACCCGACGCATGACTTGGAGTTGGCAGCTGTAGTCTTTGCCCTTAAGGTTTGGAGACATTACTTATATGGAGAAAAGTCGGTGATATATACGGACTACAAAAGTCTGAATATCTCCGACTCGAAAGAAGCGAATCTGAGGCGTGAAGGTGGATAGAGTTGTTGAAAGACTACGATTGTTTCTATCGAGTACCACCCGGTAAGGCGAATGTGGTGGCGGCGCCTAAGTCGAAAAGTGGTGTCGATTTGAGAGCGATGTTTGCACATCTTAGTCTTTTCGATGACGGAAGCTTGTTGGCGTAACTTGAGTTAAGCTACATGGTTAAGCCAAGTGAAAGAGAGGCGCTTAATAGATGAAGATCTGAGTGAAAAGCTTGACAAAAGTGCAGTGGGAAATTGGAAGATTTTAGTATTAATAAAGGACGGGTATTGTGCTTCAAAGGTAAAGTCGTGATGTCAAGGATCGGGAGTTGAGACAAAGATACTTGAGAATCGCATGGTAGCCCTATGCTATGCATCCCGGAGGAAGTAAGTTATACCGAGATTTGCGAGATCGGTTTTGGTGGCCCGGTCTTAAACGAGAGTTATCAATTTGTAGGGAAGTGCTTGACGTGTCAGCAAGTTAAGGCTGAACATCAAGAACCTTCTGGATTGCTACAACCAATAAAGATTCCACAATGGAAGTGGGAGAGAATCACCATGGACTTTGTTAGTGGGCTTCCTCTTACGCCTACTAAGAAAGATTCTGTATGGGTGATAGTGGACCGATTGACGAAATCTGCACATTTTATCCCAGTTCGGGTTGATTTCTCTTTGCAAAAATTGGCAAAGTTATATGTAGCTGAAATTGTGAGATTGCATAGAGTCCCGTTGTCGATAATTTCGGACAGAGACCCAAGGTTTACGTCGCAATTTTGGAAAGCATTGCATCAGGCTTTGGGCACTAGATTGGACTTCAGTACGGCATTTCATCCTCAGTCGGATGGTCAGTCTGAAAGAGTAATCCAAATCTTAGAAGATATGTTAAGAGGATGTGTGATAGATTTCAAGGGAAGTTGGGAGGAATTCTTACTGTTGGCGGAATTTATGATTAACAACAGCTTCCAATCTAGTATTCAGATGGCACCATATGAAGCACTATATGGACGGAAGTGTCGCACTCCTCGTGTTGGATAGAATTAGGGAACGTCGATTTTGGGTCCGAAATAGTGGTCAATCAAGAAAAGGTTAAGGTAATCCGGGCTCGGTTAATGGAAGCATCGATAGACAAAAATCGTACGCAGATTTAAAGCGGAAAGAAATAGAGTATGCGTTGGGAGACCAAGTTTTCCTAAAGGTTTCACCTTGGAAAAAGGTGATGAGATTTGGACGCAAAGGAAACTAAGTCCCGTGTTCATTGGACCTTATCGAATTGTGAAGCGGGTCGGATCTGTGGCATATCGCTTAGATTTGCCTTGAATTGAAGCAAATGCACGATGTGTTCCATGTTTCAATGTTACTGCTGCTACGGTCGGATCCATCTCATGTAGGACCGATTGAGGAGGTGGAATTAAGATCGATTTGTCATATGAAGAGGAGCCAATTCAAATTCGGGCGGGATGTAACGGTTTTACGGAGAAAATCAGTTCCTCTCGTTAAGGTATTATGGCGTAATCATGGAGCAGAAGAAGCTTCGTGGGAACCGGAGGAAGCAATGCGATAGCAATACCCTCACTTATTCCACCTGTAATTTTGAGGACGAAATTATTTTAAGGGGTAGAACAGAACATCCTCGATAATTAGGGGCTATGCATTTTACTTAATTGAATGATGTTGCATGCTTAATTATTATTAAGTGTACTTTGGAAGTTATTTTAAGCTTCATTAATTAAGTGAAGGCTTAGTAAAACTTTTAATTTTATTAAGAGAGAGAGAGCTAAGTAAATTAGGCCTTAAGAATTAATGACAAGGAATTTCAAGCATAAGTTAAGTAATTGGCAAAGTGGTTAAGATGCATGGATGTGTGCTTGAGGTGTAAGGTTCGAATCTCTAGCTAGCATTAGGGGAGGATTTTAAATTTTGTTTTCTTCCTTATAAGTGTCGGCCAAGAAAGTTCTAGAGTGGATGAGCTTTCATTCATTTTAGCTAGTTGACCATGTGAAAAGGAAGCAAAGAACTTAAGGCATGGAATCTTAAGTTCATGATAAGATGAGGGGACAAAGGCATGATATTTGGCTATGTTTTGGGGATGTGTTCATGGTCATTTGACCATGAACCTAGACGGCATGAAGGCTAAAGGGAGTGGCTTAATTGTGTAGCAAATTTTGGATATGATGGGGAAGAAACAAGGAGGAAAAGGGGATATGTTGGCCTTGATTTGGCCGAATTTGTGCTTTGCCATTAGGGGAGCTAGCCAAAAGTCTTACACAACCTTTTGTCCATCTTTTCTCATTTTCACCAAAAGTTCTCTCTAGCGAAATTGACATTGAGTTCGGTAAAATCTTCTCTTTGTTTTAGTTTTCTTTTGACCAATTTTTCTCCAAAACTTCTACTTTGGCCGAATGTACCTTAGACACTTTGGTACACTTTTACTTTTGATTTAGTCTTCGATTGTATTTGAACCAAATACAATTTTCGTTCTTCCTCTTTCTTTTGAAACCAAAACTACAAAGTTCAAAGAACCAAATTCTTCATTTCTCTTCTTTAGCAAGATGCATCTAAGTCTCAAAACTAATCTCCTTCTCTTTGATCATATTCTCTTTTCTTTTCTTTTCACTTTATTTCTCTTCTTTTCCTCTCATTCACGAAACCACATAGGATCAAGAATCTCCTCCTTGGCGAATGTGCAAAAGTTCCTAATCATCTCTCGTTCTTTTGAGAAATTACCATAATCATCTTCTTCTCCTCTTTCTCTTTTCTCCTTTCTTTCTTTCCTTCTCTTTCTTTTCCCTTTCTTCTTTTCCCACAAACCAAAACCACCATTTCTCTTCTCTTTTTTAAAGCCAATCTTGAAGGACTCAAGTAAGAATTCTATCAATTATTTTTATCATTTCCTTTCACTTTAGTAAATTTAGAACTATAATCTTTTATTTTCTCTCCTAGGCGAATCTTTTGAAAAGATTTTCAATGATCCTTGTTGAAGACAATCTTTAAGTGACCATTCGAATCATCAAGGTAAGATTACTATTTTAGATAATATCAATTTCTTTAGATGGATCACTAATCTACGTTATTTTAGGGAGATCTAGGATCAACAAGATAGGTAAGAAAAGGGTCGTGCGAAGTGTTTGGAAGAGAGGATGTATTCCTTTACCATCGAACTACAAACGAAGAGTCAGATCGGGGTTAGAGATTTTCCACCGGTTGTGGACCTTCGCTAACGAGGATCGGTTATTCAAGTAGTGCATATAACCAAACCACTTTACGTTGGTGGAATATCGGTGGTTTTGATCCATCTAGTGGAGAAAACCACAAATAACTATCATTCGTGAATCAGAGGTAAGGATTTAGATCCATCGCTTATAAGTATAGTTTTGTTAACAATAGTTTATACTAACAGAGTGTATTAATCAATTAGGTGTGGACGAGCAAGAGGGTATTGTTCTCACTGTTACTAGGTGTGTAACCATACATTAAAAATTTCCATAGATTTATATTCTTAAAAGTGATTATGTGATAGTATGTTTTGTTTGTGGATACCAAGCATTGGTATACAAAATTAAGGTATGTTACCCAATATTTCGTTTATTTTGCTATATGCATCAATATGAAATAAGCATGACTATATTATGATTTGTGGGTAAATAGCATGAAAATCTGATTTGATATGTATGTGCATGGGCATATGGGTATGTTTAATAAAGGAGGAAGTATTCGGTGGTTTTACCACAATTCGTGACTTCGGTCACATATGTGAAATGGTGACTTCGGTCACATATTTGACTCCGGTGGCTTCGGTCACATATTTGACTCCGGTGGCTTCGGTCACATATTTGGCTCCGGTGACTTTGGTCACGTATTTGAAATTTGGACTTCGGTCAGGTGACTTCGGTCACATCTGTTTTGGTGGCTTTGCCACATTAAGGGCGATGTGCATGTTGATCGCAAAGAATCGCCTTCGATGGTGTGTAGCGGATGGAGGGTTGATTTAGTAATCCCACGGTGTGTTGGTTGATACGGGGGTGTGTAGCGGATGGATAATTAGGTTAGGTAGGGCTTGCATTTCATTTCATATACATAACTATGTTATATTGTATGATTATTACTTGATCAGTTATGAAATGGGCCTTTAGGCTAAATATGAATTAAATAGGCCTTTGGGCTAAATATGAATTAAATGGGCCTTTGGGCTAAATATGAGCTAAATGGGCCTTTGGGCTAAATATTTGATTAAATGGGCCTATGGCCATATGTGAAATTTGTGGGCTTTAAAGCATATGATAAAATGGACTTTTAATGTATGTGTTATACATTGAGTTTATAACTCACCCATTTTTATGGGATAACTTTTCGGATAACTCAGTCTGCGATGGATTGGGGCGAAGGATTTCGAGGTGGCGATGCTCGTATCAAGTATTGTGGAGATTTTCCAACTTAAACTCTTTAAGTTAAATTTTATTACTTAGACTTTATTATGGATTTGCCAATTTTATGTAATAAGGCCACTATAAACTATCTTTCATTTCGTGTTTGAATTTACTTTTATTTTAACATGAACAAATATCTATTAAATAACTAAATTGGTTTTTGATAATTATTTAAAAGGTTTTATCTCTAATATATAAATGTTATCAAGGAAATTTTCTTAAGTTTGGTTTCCTTTTGATTTTATTAATTCCTCCTAAAAATAATGTTTTAAAAGACAAAATTTCTTTACAATGGAATTCCGCTAAAGTTTTACTCGAGGAACATACCAAATCCAGTTAGGCTTTTTGGGCCGGGTTTGGGGTGTTTCAGTATGCCCTGTTTTGCCACGGCTTAGACACATGGGCGTGTCTAAGGCCATGTGAGGCACACGGCCTGCGCATACGGGCGTGTAACCTCTGTAGCTTCGAAAATTGTTTAAATTTCAGAAAAATTTTGTAAGAGTTCAGTTTAGTCCCGACCCTTTTCTAATGCATGATTAAGGTCTCGTAGACCTCATTATGGGACTATATGTTTGTATTTTGCTATGATATGACAATGATATACTTTATGATGAGAAATGTTTGTGAAAGTTTCTGATTTGTCCGGTAATGCCTTTTAACCCTAGGCTGGCGATGGTTATGGATGAGGGGTGTTACATTTTCTTCGTATCAGAGCTATAGTTTAGTCAATTACAAGACTAACGTAACATGTGAGAGTCTACCTATACATGCCATATACACGAAATGTGATAGTGTGATGAATCTTGAAGTGCAAATTGTTTTTTCGTATAGCAAATGGATCCCAAATAGCTGTAGCTGATGATGTTGAACATAATGCGCTTGCTCCTGCTCAAGGGACAGCGCCATCTGATTTGAGACCGACTACTAGCAGTCAGGAAGGAGAGGCTAAACAAGCCTTCTTCCAAATGATGAATGAGTGGTTCACTCAATATGTTAGAACAAATCCAACTATTTCACAACCTCCGCCCCCGTCTAATCCTCCTCAGACTTTTGTTGTGCCTCCGGTTATGAATTTGAATTTGATGAATAGGCCTCCGGTCAATAAAATTTGCAAATATGGGGCTGAAGAGTTCAGGGCCACTAGTGATGATGATGCTGAGAGAGCTGAGTTTTGGCTCGAGAACACAATCTGAGTGTTCGATGAAATGTCATTGACTCTTGATGAATGTGTGAAATGTGTTGTTTCTTTGTTATAAGATGCAGCTTATCAGTGGTGGAAGACTTTGATTTCTGTTGTTCCAAAAAGAATGAGTCACATGGGATTTGTTTCAGTCTGAATTCCAGAAAAAATATATCAGTTAGAGATTTATTGTAACATCCTGAAAAGGGCCTATGCATTTTGGCCTAATTGTACAAAAAGACATCTTTTATGTGTTTTGGAATAAATTTGGAATGATTTTTGGAAACCTGAGAATGCATGGAAATGTTATGTTGGAAATAGGAAAATGAACATTTTTGGAAACCTGAACATTTTTGGAAATGATCCAAAAATGGAAACTTGAACATTTTGGAAACCAAACCAAAATAGGAAACTAAACATTTTGGAAACCAAACCAAAATAGGAAACTAAACATTTTGGAAACCAAGCCAAAATAGGAAACTAAACATTTTGGAAACTTGGAAAATACAGAGCCGCGCGAAAATTTTTGGAAACTTAAAAATGACCCCGGAATGTCGAATTTTGGAGCCCAAAGGGGAACTTAGGGCCAAATGACCCTAAAATATAAAGTACATGAAATTTGACCCAATAACGGACTTGGAAATGTGGCCTGAAGATGCCACCTAAGGCCTTAGGAAATGGCCCAAATGCAAGAGGTTTTTGGGCCTGAGTTTGAGTCATCTAGGAAGCAAATAAAAGAAGTTTTATTTTGCTTCCATGAGTGGGGAGTTGGACGGCACAAGGAATCTAAGAGGAGGAGTTTTATTTCGGTTAACACTTGATTAATAAGTGATAAATAAGGGATTTTAAATTTGGATTATCTGAGGAGATAATTGATGGATTAAATGCTTTTATTTTTAGATAAAGGAGATAATATTATCTTAAGGGAGAGTGGTGGCCAAGTCAAGGACTCTTGGCCTAGCAAATTTGGCTATAAAAGGAGAACCCAAGGTCTTTTTCTCTCATCTTTCCAAGTAGCCAAAAATCCCCTTGCTCTCTCCCCTCTTGCCGAATTTCTTTTAAGCAAAATCCATCTCTTCTTCTTCTATTTTCTTCTCCTCTCCTTTGTCATTGTTAAGCCAAACCCTTTTCTTTTGATCCTCGTTAAATCTCCATAGCCAATCTCTGTGACTCTAGGCAAGGAAGCAATCGATTAAAGGTATCAAGGTTTCCACAATTATCAATATAAAGATCAATGATCTAAGGTAAGAACAATTAATTCTTGTTCTTCTAATTCATTTAATCAAGATTTAAGAAAATAACCTCTTTTATGTCTCATGGCCGAATATCAAAGGAAGAGTTTTCGGGATTTTGGATTCAAGGAAATTAAGGTGAGACACATTCGGCCAAGGCTTGTGTGATTACTTTGATCAATTCTTTAATTATTAAAAAGCCAAAAACTAACCCATATTGAGATTTAAGGTTGGCCGAATATCAGGTAAAGAAAAAAACCAAGTTTTCGGGAATTGTATAAACACCAAATCGGCAAAGGTGAGTCTTTTTACAAATCCTACTAGGATTTGGTTTTGTTTTAAGCCAAATAGGTTTATTAATGTGACTTATATGATGGCGAATATAGGAGTTAATGATCTAAAGTTAGATCGGGTTTTCGAGATCTCAAGGAACCTATTAAGCAAATCGTGTGTACGCACACTAACTTTCGATATTTCATATGGCAATTATTTTATTATGTGATTATCGTAAGAATATGAATATGGCTAAGTACCTAATGTGGTACAAAAGTATTGTGCACGCTTCCTACTTAGATAGGATTATGAAATATGTTATTTTATAACATGTGAATATATGTATATGATTATGAAATTAAGTATGTTATGCATGATATATATTTTTGGGGCATTCGGGATTTATGTGAAAGGGGAAGAAGGTGTTGACTTGGTCTCACCAACGCTTAAAGGTGTTGACTTCGGTCTCACCAACGCTTGAAGGTGTTGACTTCGGTCTCACCAACGAAGGTGTTGACTTGGTCTCACTGTGAAATATGGTGACTACGGTCACATTATCTGAATTTGGTAACTCGGTTACATTATTTGAATATAGTGTCTAATGACACAACGATATGGGCGAACGCTTCGATGGTGTGTAGCGGATGGAGGGTTGACTTAGTAGTCCCCACGATGTAAATGGCGTGCACGGTGGTGTGTAGCGGATGGACCATTAGGATTGGGTTTGGGTTGCATCATAACTTATTTTATATGAATGTGAATTTGATATGAACGTGTATGCTCGATTTGTTGAATGTTAGTATTGTGTGCACATTGAGTCTGTTGACTCACCCTTGTGGGAATTATTTTCGGTGATGAATAAAGGACTGACCATTTGGTAGACCCCGAGGTGGCCATGTCTCATTTGAAGATTCCATTTAAATTTGGACTTTATTTCGTTTAGTTCCTTTAATTTTATTTTGGGGTTATACTTGATGTAATAAGGCCATAAGGCCCAAAGGATTTTCTTTACTTTGCTTTATTTTTGTTTTTACTATTATGTTACTTAACCAATTATAACTAAAATTAAAGTGATATATTTTTGTTATAAACCCTAAAATTATTTTGTCACCTCTTTAAAATTGGATTTACAAGATTAAATAAACGGGTTCCAACCTAAGCCCAATCCACAACAACATTTTTCTAAATATTTTTTTAATTTCTCTAAGTATCGAAACTTTTGAAACCGGTTTACTTTAGGAACATACCAGATCCTGCTCAGCTCGTGGGCCGGTGTGGGTGTTTCATTTATAGATCAAAAACGAGAAGAATTTTTGGAATTGAAATAGGGTCATATGGCTGTCACAGAATATGAGCGAGAATTCGTTAGATTAATTCAATATGCTCGGAAATGTGTTTCGACTGAAGAAATAATATGTAAAATTTTTGAAGACGGTCTGAATAAAGACATTCGTTTGCTAGTTGGAATTCTGGAAATAAAAGAATTTGTTGTACTTGTTGATCGAGCATGTAAAGCTGAAACCCTCAGGAAAGATAAAAGAAAAGCTGAGTCTGAAGTCAGAGATGTGAGAAAGAGATTCTTAAGTAAATCATTTCAGTCTGCATCAAAGAAATCCAGAGATAAGCATAGCCGTTCAAAGGCTAATGTGGGACATTTGAATAGAGATCTAGCTAGATCGCAGTCCAATTTCAAAGCCCCAGCAACTTCGATAGTTACTGTTGGAAATGTCTCGATATGAACGACCTGAATGTAAGCATTATGGTAAAAGACATCCAGGTAATTGTAGATTGAATGATCGAGCCTATTTCAGATGTGGATCATTAGATCATTTCATTCGAGATTGTCCCGAGTCTGTTGAACAAGAGATGGTACAAAATTCAAGGTTAGATAATGTTTCAACTAGAGGTAGACCTTCTCGAAACACAAGAAATGTAAGTGGTAGTCAAAGAGCTATAAAAGATACAGTTACAGGATCTGAAGCTAGAGCACCTGCTAGAGCTTATGCCATTTGAACCCGTGAGGAAGCTTCGTCTCCAAATGTTATCACGAGTACATTTACTCTTTATGATACTTCTGTGATTACATTGATAGATCTAGGGTCTACTCATTCATATGTATGCATGAGCTTAGTATCTAATAAGACTTTGCCTATAGAGTCTACTGAATTTGTAATTAAAGTATCGGACCCCTTAGGTAAATGTGTCCTGGTTGATAAAATATGCAAGAATTGCCCGTTGATGTTCTGAGATGTTTGTTTTCTAGCTAATCTGATGCTATTGCCTTTTGATGAATTTGATATAATTTTGGGTATGGATTGGTTAACATTGCATGATACTGTTGTGAACTACAAAAGAAAGACCATTGATTTGAGATGTCAGAATGATGAAATAATTCGGATTGAATCAAATGATTTAAATGGGTTACCGACTGTGATATAGTGATAAAAGCTTAGAGTTATGTAAAAAAGGGTTACGAAGCTTATTTTGCTTATGTGATTGATTCGAGAGTGACTGAAAAAGAAGTTGAATCAGTGCCAGTTGTCTGTGAATTTCTTGACGTATTTCCTAAATAATTACTAGGATTGCCTCCGATATGCGAAGTTGAATTTGGTATTGATTTATTACTGGGAACGACACCTATCTTTATAGCTCCGTATAGAATGGCACCAACAAAATTGAAAGAGTTGAAGACACAATTGCAAGAGTTGACTGATAGAGGATTTGCACGACCAAGTTTCTCACCTAGGGGTGCTCCCGTTCTATTTGTGAACAAGAAAGATGGCACAATGAAAATGTGCATTGATTATTGTCAGTTGAACAAAGTGACTATAAAGAACAAATATCCTCTACCTAGAATTGATGATTTGTTTGATCACCTAAAAGGAGCCACCGTATTTTTAAAGATAGATCTGAGATCGGGATATTATCAGTTGCGAGTAAAAGATTCAGACATTCTGAAAACTACTTTCAGAGTGAGGTACAATCATTATGAGTTTTTAGTTATGCCCTTTGGACTAACAAATGCTTCTGCTATTTTTATGGATTTGATGAACAGAATTTTTAGACAGTATTTGGATCGATTTGTTGTTGTATTTATTGACGACATTTTGATTTATTCACGTGATGAAATTGAGCATGCTGAACATATAAGGATTGTGCTACAAACTCTGCGAGATAAGCAATTGTATGCAAAGTTTAGTAAATGTGAATTCTTGAAACACCCCAAACCCGGCCCACGAGAATGGACTGGATCTGGTATGTTCCTCGAAGTAACCCGGTTCAAATTCATTCGAATGTTTTGAAAACTATGAGTTTTGGAAGATAGTTTGTTGTGGGTTGGGCTTGAGTTGAAAACAAATTTATTTTCCACAACAAAAACCCATTTGTTTCAAGTGACAAAAAAAAATATTTAAACTAATTTCATATTAAGTGGGCTTACTCTTTATAAAGCCCTAAATTCATAACATAGTAATTATAGCAGAAATAAAAATTCGTCTCAATGACCTTATTACATAAAACTAAACCCAAAATAATAAATTCTATAGTACTTAAAATAAAATAAATATTCAAAATAAATTGAACTTCACGCTGAACATGGCCACCACAAGTTCTCACGTCGATCCATTATTGCCATCACCAAACATATTCCCACAACGGGTGAGTCGATAGACTCAATGTGTAACCAACACTAAACATAAGAGAAATAGGCACACCATACATATCATATTCATATAACAATTTCAAGGTAATGATGCAAACCCAACCCAAACCTATATAGCCATCCGATACACACCACCTGCACCATCCTCGCACACCGTGGGGACTACTAAGTCAACCCTCCATCCGCTACACACCATCGAAGGCGTCATTTGCAGCTTAACGTGCTCATCGCCCACTTATAATATTGTGGCATAGCCACCACTTTCGATAATGTAACCGGTTACCAAATTCAAATATTTGTGACCGTAGTCACCATATAACGTTAGTGAGACCAAGTCAACACCTTCAAATATAACGCTGGTGAGGCCAAGTCAAGACCTTCAAATATAACGTTGGTGAGACCAAGTCAACACCTTCAAATATAATGTTGGTGAGACCAAGTCAAGACCTTCAAATATAACGTTGGTGAGACCAAGTCAACACCTTCAAATATAACGTTGGTGAGACCAAGTCAACACCTTCTTCCCTTTCACATAAATCCCAATGCCCCAAATTTATATATATATATATATCATGCATAACATACTTAATTTCATGATCATATACATATATTCACATGTTATAAGATAACATATTTCATAATCCTATCGAAGTAGGAAACGACTGAGTACTTTTGTACCACATTAGGGTACTTAGCCATATTCATATTCTTACGTATAATCATAAAATAAAAATAATTGCCATATGAAATATCGAAAGTTAGTGTGCGTACATGTAACACCCTGGTTTAGGGGCTAGGTAATTTAAGTATAATTCAGGTGTTGGTAGGTTTTTGGGTGTGTTTGGAGGTGTTTTAGAGGTTTTAGAAATGTTTGGATGAAAAGGGAAGACTTTAGAAAATTTTAGATTTTTAGTGTAAAAAGGGGAATTAGGGCAAGTAGGCTTTAAAATAAATTGGTGGAATTTAGGACACAAGGAAGGAGTTGGCAAAGTGGCATGAAGGCGTTGCTTGGGGCTTGGGAAGGTGACGCCTAAGGGTAAAGGTTCGAGTTCTTGGGTAGCAATTTTGTGTTATTTTTGTGCGTCAAGAAATTGGGCTAAGTATGCCTTAAAATTTATGGTGTGGCTTGGTGTACATGGAAGTTCGGTTGGCAAAGTGGCATTCATGCGCTACTTAGGCGCTGGAGGGAGGGGAGGTCATGGTTTGAGCTGGGAGCAAAGATTTTAGGCGTGATTTTATTTTATGCTTAAGGGCTGGGCTAGGAAGGGTTAAGATTAAATGATGGGGTTTTGTCATAAAATCAAAGTGGCGAATGGCTCTGGGCCGCTTAATGCTTTGGTTTCCAGTCCTGCGTCAATCGGAAAGTTGCGGTGGGGTTTTTTTTTCTTTTTTTCAGTATAGCGTGAAGGTGGACAGCAGCAGGTGGTTTAAGCATTTTTGAATTCGGCTGGTGGTGGTGGCCTTTGTTATCTATTTATTTTGGATAGACATAAGATGATTTTATTTAGTTTAAAATTAGTAAATAGAGATAATGGTTGCTGGTGGTTTAATTTTTTTTTTTTTGTGATATGGATAAATTAGTTGGCTAATTCAAATCAAATTGAATTAGTGGCCTGGGGTTTTTTGAGGTAGCAGCCGAAAGTGGGAGTCTCCAAGGGGGGGAAGCATGTGCCGAAATTGCTATTTAAATGGGCAGCTTTCTTCCATAAATTTCTTTTGACCATTTGCCAAACTCTTTTAGTTTCTTGATCAAAAAGTAGTAGTTGTGTCTCCCAAATTTTGCTAATAGCCGAATGTCCACTTGAACCCCTAAACCTTATATTTTGTCTACTTCTATTTTTTTTCGTTCTTTAATGAATATTCCATCTTGTTTTAGAAGCCTAGCAAAACCTTCACCTCTCTACCTTCTTTCTTTTTCGCCAAGATTGAAGCCGAATCTGTGAAGTGTGGTGTTGTCGACATCTAAAGCTTGTGGGTAAGTGTTTTAGTTACTTGTTTTAATGGCCAAAACCGAATGGTTGGCCTTAGTTTTGGTATGGCCGAATGTTCCTAGGGACATGGTGATGTGTTTCGTTTTGTTGTAGCTAGCGCCAAGGAGCTTAAAAGGAGGGTCTCGAGTTTAGACTCATCAAGGTAAGGGTTAGGTGCTATTCGCCAAAGGGGTCCTCTTTTCATGGATTTTGTTATAAACCATATTTGGCATGTGTGGTAACCGATTCTAACCTTGACCATTTAGGAGTTTTAGCGGGATTAAGGAGCTTTGGATTTCAAGACTCATCGGTAAGGATGAGTAGTTTATGATTATTCGTTTAAGATCAGATTAACCAAGTTTTGATTAGATATCGTTATGGATGCGAATACCGGTCAAGGTGAGCAAGGAAAGTCCACGTTCAAGTTTAAGAAGAGGTCGATTTAATTTGTTCGAGATTGGCCACCGGGTGTGGGCGTCAAGAGAAAACGATAGGCGATAATGATAGTCTCGCTAAGCAATAGCGTCGGGATCGAGGTTTAGAGCTTCAAGTTATAAGGTGTGTGATTAACTCATCGATTTCCGGGTATATGATATGTATGCGATAGGTGTATGTGTTAAATATGTGTTAATAAGTGCAAAGACTATGTGAACCGGATACCACTTAAAGGGTATGTCGATAAATGAGTTAGTATCAAAACTGTTGAGATGTGGTTATTAATAAGTGTATGTGAGTATGTCATGAATATGAATGTGTGCCCGAATATCATGTACATGCTTTATTCATTATGTCATTATATTATGTTACATGTGCATGGGTGGGTTGTTTAAAGAAGGTACGGTGTACTTGATACGTGGTTGATGTCGACTTTGTGCTACATCGTGGATTGGCGCCGACCGAGGTCGCGTTGTGGATCTTTGCGATTTAGTTCGCGTGGTTACCTTGATTGATATGGGCTTTATGCCATATCGTGGCTTGATGGATTGCTTGTGTGCTCCATCGTGGTTTGATGTTAGCTATACGCTACATCGTGGATGGCATTGGTTGCCTTTTGGAGGGAAAAGGAGAGGGTGACTCGATAGTCCCCTGTGTGTGGTAGGTTTGGTTAAGGGGTGTGTAGCGGATGGACCTTAGGATTGGGTTGGGTTTCATATTGCATCGTTCATTATGAAATGATATGGAAATGGGCCAAGCCCAATATGACATGTGGATAGGTATGTTTTGGGAACATACGTGGAAATGGGCCAAGCCCGATGTCGATGAATTAATGAGAAAAGGGCCTAGCCCGTGCTTGAATATGATTTGATTGTGGGCCAAGCCAGTTATGGTAATGTTTAAATGATTATATTTACATGTTGCATTTGATAATTGGGATGTTATGTGGCTAGCATGTGGGTGGATTTCGATGGTTTTAATTACACATCGAGTCCGTGTGACTCACCCAATTATTTTCCTAACATTTCGGTGACTCTTGAGATTGGACCGGATCGGAGAGGACACATGGTGGCCCATGCCGAAGGAAGAGTTTAAATATTTTAAAGCTTATTTATATTAAGTTTTGGTTTAAATATTGGTTGTAATCAAAGGCCTCTTAATTTATTGTTGAGATCATTTTATTATCTTTTAAATTAGGGTTTATGTTATACTTAGATATATTTCCTTCAAATGATTTATAATATAATAAATTATAATAAAGTTTTAATTCACATATTTTATAACGAGCTTATATTAGTAAATAATTTCTAATGGACACATTTTCAAAAGTTTAACAAAAATTTTCAAGTTTTATGCTAAAGACAAAGATTTTCAACCGTCATGCCGCAGTGACATAACCAGATCCGGTCAAGGCTCGTGGGCCGGGTTTGGGGATGTTACAATACACACGGTGCCTTAGACATATTCTTACATTTTCATATTAACACATATATCAAGTTTAAGCCATAAATCTATTAAGATTTAGTGTAGGGTACACACCTGATTTGCTTATCAATTCCTTGAAATCCGAAAACCCGATCTATTGCTTTAGATTTCAATTCCTACATTTGATTAATCACTTACTACTTTAATAGAAAAAACCATTTGACCATAAATCCAAATCCTAGTAGGATTAGTATTCTTAAAACTTACCTTGTTGCCGATTTCAATACTAATCAAATCCAAAATCTATGCTATGCTCCTCCTTGTATTCTACCAAGCACTAAATCTCATCGGGGTTAGTTTCACTTTTTAAACAAATAAGAATTAGATCTAATTATCAAAATAGGCCTTAGCCAAAAGCTATAGACACTTACCTTGTGGATTTTAAATCCTAAACTCACCGAATAACTAGGAACACGCACCTATGGTGTACCTTCGGAAAAGAACTTCTCCTTCCTTCTAGCCTACACTTAGTAAATCCGAAAGATCTCTTCAAAGTTTCGCAACCATGAACATTAATGGGATTAGCCCTAGATTTCGATAAGTCTAAAATATAAAAGAATGGAAACCAAACTTGGATCTTACCCTTCTTTGAAGGAATCGATTACAACTTCACTTCAACCTTCGAGATTCGACTTAGAGACTTGATGAACAATCGGCTATGATTCCCTTATGTATTTAGTTTCAAAGATGAAAGAAGAGAGGAATAATAGGCTTAGAAGAAATCGACTAGGAGGCTAAAAGAAAAGAAGAAAAGAATGGATGCTCAAGAAGAATATTCAAGAGAGGAAAGAGAGAGAGGAGAATGAATAATGAATGGCCCTAGTCTCATCCTTTTATAGCCGAAATTATTGGGCCAAGAATCCTTAACTTGGCCACCACTCTTCCTTATTTTCCTAATTAAAGAATAATTCTTCATTTATCCACCTATTTAGCTGAATTTTAAAGAGAATTAAACTCTTCCTTAAGAGTCCTTATGATCTTCTAATTAGCAGAGTTTTAAAGAGAGTGAAACTCCTCTTTGCAAGCCTTGTGCCGTCCACCTCTTGGCTTCTAGAAGCAAAATAAAACTTATTTTATTTGCTTCTTATGTGACTCGAACTCAAGCCCAACACCCTTGCATGTGGGCCATTTCTTGAGGCCTTAAGTGGCATCTTCAGCCACTTTTCCAAGTCCGTTAATGGGTCAAATTTCACGTATTTTATATTTTAGGGTCACCGCCCTAAGTTCCCTTTGAACTTTAAAATTCGACATTTTGGGGTCATTTTAAGTTTCCAAAAATTTTCATGGCTCTCGTAAACTTGACATTTCCTAGGTTTCCAAAATGTTTACTTTCCTATTTTGGCTTAGTTTCCAAAATGTTTACTTTCCTCTTTAGATTAGGTTTCCAAAATGTTCACTTTCCTCTTTTAGCTAATCGTTCCATACATTTCCTTACATTTCCATTCATTTCCATTCATTTCCATACATTTCCATACATTTCCATACATTTCCATACATTCCCATACATTCCCATACATTTCCTTACATTTCCATTCATTTCCTTACATCTCCATACATTTCCATACATTTCCATACATTTCCATACATTTCCTTACATTTCCATACATTTCCTTTCATTTCCTTTCATTTCCTTTCATTTCCTTACATTTCCTTATATTTCCTTACATCTTAGGGTTCTTGAAACTCTTGAACACATCCAACACACCCATGATCCTCTATCTCATGAATTACGCATTTAACGCATAACCCCTAATCTAGGATGTTACGTTCTACCCTCCTTAAAATAATTTCGTCCTCGAAATTACTTACTAACAAAAATCGTACATCTTAACTCATGCCGCTACGCTTATGTCACAGACTCGATCTTAATAGAGCCATCATACTTTCTAGGCACATTATTTATTTTTCTTTTTTTTTTAGTTCACGTTCCGAGAACTTATTTCTAACGTCGCGATTTAATCTGGTTAAAGAGTTTTATGCATCAGTACTTTGTTCCACCGTTTAACCGCGAACAGTTTTATGAAAAGGAGTTTAATACTGGTTCTTTCGTTTTCATACATGCACACAGTCTTTACATTCATCCATCAAACAATTATGAACCTTAGTTCATTCGAGAAATGTTCTAGTTTTCACTGTTGTTGTTTTTCCACTACCCAGGGGTATTTTCGTAATTTGTCCTATAGGGATATTTTTCTCAATTTATCGAAACAAGGTTCCTTGGTGTTTTTTCAATGAGGTATCTTGGAAATTTTGCATTCCAGGGTATTTTGGAAAATTTTGAAATCTGAGGTATTTTGGTAATTAACTTGGGTGAATTTGTAAATCTTAATAAATCACGGATATTTTGGAATTTACAAAACTTGAGGGTTGTTTTTGAGAATTTGTTTTCCAAATCAGTGTTGTTGCAAAAATTTTTAAAGATCGGGGGTCGTTCTGGTAATTTTGTAACTCAAGGGTATTTCGGTAATTTGTAGGGTAGGGGTAATTTCGTAATCTTTTCTAAAATCAGGGTATTTTGTCATTTTGCAAATTAGGATTTTTGAACATTTTATAAAGTAATGAAATTTTGATAAGAATTGTGGGTATTTTGAAGATTTCATAACCAAGGGCATTTTGTAATTTTATCACTAGGGGTATTTTAGTAATTTTGGAAAAAATATTTGGAGAAATTTTATAAAGTAGCTTTTACAAGTCAAAAGGGTAGTTTAGTAATTTTAAAACTAGGGTTTCCATGAAAATACGGCTAGTCCCTTTCGGGTTTTAGTTAGGGGTTTAGCCTGTGCATAAGTCCTCTTGGTTTGGGTGAACCGAGGCTACGCAATAGGTAGGATTCAAGTGGAGAGGAGGTGAGTCACTAGGACTGCTTAAATACCAAGCTCCCACCGAAACCAATCCTAGACATGCGTACCATGGTTGCCACACCCTCACTCGTGACTTAACCACGTGTTTGTTCTATTAGGCATTTAAGTCTTATGTAATTGTTGGGGTACACTAGTCCTAGGGTTCAAATACTTAATGTCTATTCTACATTCCATTGGTACCCTTCTACAAATCATAACATAAATCACACAATGGATAGAAGTACTTACCGGTGGATCATGGGTTGGAGACTTAGGTGCCATGCCGAATAACTGCCTATTTCATAAAATATTTTCATGAAACTTATTTGGACTCGATTCAAAACGTTTTGGGCCTTATACCCAAGGCCGAGGGTTTGAAACTGGGCTCTGATACTAAACTGAAACACTCCAAACCCGGCCCACGAGAATGGACCAGATCTGGTATGTTCCTCGAAGTAACCCGGTTCAAATTCATTCGAATGTTTTGAAAACTATGAGTTTTGGAAGATAGTTTGTTGTGGGTTGGGCTTGAGTTGAAAACAAATTTATTTTCCACAACAAAACCCATTTGTTTCAAGTGACAAAAAATATTTAAACTAATTTCATATTAAGTGGGCTTACTCTTTAGAAAGCCCTAAATTCATAACATAGTAATTATAGCGTAAATAAAATTGCCTCAATGACCTTATTACATAAAACTAAACCCAAAATAATAAATTCTATAGTACTTAAAATAAAATAAATATTCAAAATAAATTGAACTTCACTGAACATGGCCACCACAAGTTCTGTCAGTCCCGATCCATTACCGCTCATCACCAAACATATTCCCACAACGGGTGAGTCGATAGACTCAATGTGTAACCAACACTAAACATAATAGAAATAGGCACACCATACATATCATATTCATATAACAATTTCAAGGTAATGATGCAAACCCGAACCCAAACCTATATAGCCATCCGCTACACACCACCCGTACCATCCTGCCCACCGTGGGGACTACTAAGTCAACCCTCCATCCGCTACACACCATCGAAGGCAGTCGCTACAGTCGACATGCTCATCGCCCACTTATAATATTGTGGCATAGCCACCACTTTCAGATAATGTAACCGAAGTTACCAAATTCAAATATTTGTGACTGTAGTCACCATATAACGTTGGTGAGACCGAATTCAACACCTTCAAATATAACGTTGGTGAGGCCGAAGTCAGCACCTTCAAATATAACGTTGGTGAGACCGAAGTCAACACCTTCAACTATAACGTTGGTGAGACCAAGTCAAGACCTTCAAATATAACGTTGGTGAGACCAAGTCAACACCTTCAAATATAACGTTGGTGAGGCCAAGTCAACACCTTCTTCCCTTTCACATAAATCCCGAATGCCCCAAATTTATATATATATCATGCATAACATACTTAATTTCATGATCATATACATATATTCACATGTTATAAGATAACATATTTCATAATCCTATCGAGTAGGAAACGTGCACGAGTACTTTTGTACCACATTAGGGTACTTAGCCATATTCATATTCTTACGTATAATCATATAATAAAATAATTACCATATGAAATATCGAAGTTAGTGTGCGTACACACGGTACCTTAGCCATATTCTTACATTTTCATATTAACACATATATCAAGTTTAAGCCATAAATCTATTAAGATTTAGTGTAGGTACACACGATTTGCTTATCAATTCCTTGAAATCCAAAACCCGATCTATTGCTTTAGATCTCAATTCCTACATTTGATTAATCACTTACTACTTTAATAGAAAAAACCATTTGACCATAAATCCAAATTCTAGTAGGATTAGTATTCTTAAAAGTTACCTTGTTGCCGATTTCAATACTAATCAAATCCGAAATCTATGCTATGCTCCTCCTTGTATTCTGCCAAGCACTAAATCTCATCGGGGTTAGTTTGACTTTTTAAACAAATAAGAATTAGATCTAATTATCAAAATAGGCCTTAGTCGAAAGCTATAGACACTTACCTTGTGGATTTTAAATCCAAAACTCACCGAATAACTAGGGAACACGCTACTATGGTGTACCTTCGAAAAGAACTTCTCCTTCCTTGTAGCCTACACTTAGTAAATCTCGAAAGATCTCTTCAAAGTTTGGCAACCATGAACATTAATGGGATTAGCCCTAGATTTTGATAAGTCTAAAATATAAAAGAATGAAAACCAAACTTGGATCTTACCCTTATTTGAAGGAATCGATTACAACTTCACTTCAACCTTCGAGATTGACTTAGAGACTTGATGAACAATCGGCTATGATTCCCTTATGTATTCAGTTTCAAAGATGAAAGAAGAGAGGAATAATAGGCTTAGAAGAAATTGACTAGGAGGCTAAAAGAAAAGAAGAAAAAGAATGGATGCTCAAGAAGAATATTCGGCAGAGGAAAAGAGAGAGAGGGAGAATGAATAATGAATGGCCCTAGTCTCATCCTTTTATAGCCGAAATTACTAGGCCAAGAATCCTTAACTTGGCCACCACTCTTCCTTATTTTCCTAATTAAAGAATAATTCTTCATTTATCCACCTATTTAGCTGAATTTTAAAGAGAATTAAACTCTTCCCTTAAGAGTCCTTATGATCTTCTAATTAGCCGAGTTTTAAAGAGAGTGAAACTCCTCTTTGCAAGCCTTGTGTCATCCACCTCTTGGCTTCTAGAAGCAAAATAAAACTTATTTTATTTGCTTTTATGTGACTCGAACTCAAGCCCAACACCCTTGCATGTGGGCCATTTCACGAGGCCTTAAGTGGCATCTTGAGCCACTTTTCCAAGTCCGTTAATGGGTCAAATTTCACGTACTTTATATTTTAGGGTCACTGCCCTAAGTTCCCTTTGAACTTTAAAATTCGATATTTGGGGTCATTTTAAGTTTCCAAAAATTTTCGTCTTGACTCTGTAAACTTGACATTTCCTAGGTTTCCAAAATGTTTACTTTCCTATTTTGGCTTAGTTTCCAAAATGTTTACTTTCCTCTTTTAGCTTAGGTTTCCAAAATGTTCACTTTCCTCTTTTAGCTAATCGTTCCATACATTTCCTTACATTTCCATTCATTTCCATTCATTTCCATACATTTCCATACATTTCCATACATTTCCATACATTTCCATACATTTCCTTACATTTCCATTCATTTCCTTACATCTCCATACATTTCCATACATTTCCATACATTTCCATACATTTCCTTACATTTCCATACATTTCCTTTCATTTCCTTTCATTTCCTTACATTTTCTTATATTTCCTTACATCTTAGGGTTCTTGAAACTCTTCAGAACACATCCAACACACCCACTGATCCCATTATCTCATGAATTACGCACGAATGCATAACCCCTAATCTAGGATGTTACAATTCTGGTTGCGTGAAGTTGGTTTTCTGGGTCATATTGTGTCAGCATTTGATATACGAGTTAATCTAAGCAATATTTCAGCTATTTTGGAATGGAATCCTCTGAAAACTATGTCTGAAGTTCATAGTTTTCTGGGACTTGCTCGTTACTATCGATGGTTTATAAAAGGCTTTTCGATTATTGCTACTCCATCGACTAAATTGCTCTAGAAGGATGTGAAATTTGAATAGTCCGATAAATGTCAGAAAAGCTTTGATCAGTTGAAAGCCCTTTTGACTGAAGCTCCAATTTTAGTACAACCAGAATCGGTTAAAGAGTTCGTGATTTATAGTGATGCTTCGTTGAATGGTCTGGGATGTGTTTTGATGCAGGAAGGCAAAATTATAGCTTATGCCTCGAGACAATTGAAACCGCATGAAAAGAATTACCCGACACACGATCTTGAACTAGCTGCGATTGTGTTTGCATTAAAGATTTGGCGTCACTATCTTTTCGGTGAAAATTGATATGTGTTTTCGGATCATAAAAGTCTAAAATATTTGTTGACTCAGAATGATCTGAATCTGCGACAGAGAAGATGTTTAGAACTGTTGAAAGACTATGAGCTTGTGATAGATTATCATCCGAGTAAGGCAAATGTTGTTGCTGATGCATTGAGTCAAAATTACTGTTTGCATTATGTGCAATGAATGTTTATTTAGATTTGTCTGATGATGGTTCAGTTTTGGTTGAATTGAAAGTGAAATTGTTATTTTTACAGCAAATATTTGATGCTGAGAAATTTGATAATGAAATGTTAGCGAAACAAGCTCAATGTGATTTAAACTCTGATTCTGAATTTTGCGTTGATGTTGATGATTGTTTGAGGTTTCGAGATCAATTATGTGTACCGAGAAATCCATAGTTGATTCAGTCGATATTGAAAGAAGCTCATAGTAGTCGTCTATTTGTTCATCCAGGAAGTACAATGATGTACCATGATTTAAAACAATATTATTGGTGGTCTGGTATGAAACGAGATATTTTAGAGTTTGTCTCAAAATGTTTAGTCTATCAGCAAGTTAAAGTTGAACATTAGGTGCCATCTGGTTTGTTACAACTGAGATAATGATTCCTGAGTGGAAATGGGATAGAGTAGCGATGGATTTTGTTTTAGGGTTGCCTATGACTCCGAGAAAGAAAGATGCAATTTGGGTTGTAGTTAACAGATTGACGAAATCAACCCATTTTATTCTGGTACAATATGATTACTCAATTGATAAATTAGCTAAACTTTATATTTTCGATATTGTAAGATTGCACAGAGTGCCACTATCTATTCTGTCTGATAGAGATCCGAGGTTTACTTTACGATTCTGGAAGAAACTATAAGAGGCCTTAGGTACTAAATTGCATTTCAGTACAGCTTTTCACCCACAGACGGATGGTCAATCTGAGCGGATCATTCAGATACTCGAGGATTTGTTGAGATGTTGCATTCTTGAGTTTGATGGTACGAGGGAGCAATATTTACCATTGATTTAGTTTGCGTATAATAACAGCTTTCAATCGAGTATCAAAATGGCACCTTATGAGGCTTTGTACGGATGCAAATGTCGAACTCATTTTTATTAGACTGAGCTAAGTGAAAATATGATACACGGGGTCGATTTGATCAAAGAAATAGAACAGAAAGTGAAAGTGATTTGTGATAGTCTGCAAGCCACGTCAGATCATCAGAAATCTTATGTAGACTTGAAACGAAAAGATATAGAGTTTGAGATCAGCAATAAAGTGTTCTTGAAAGTGTCTCCATGGAAGAAAATACTTCGTTTTGGCAGAAAAGGCAAATTAAGTCCAAGATTCATCGGTCGTATAAAATTATTAAGCGTATTAGACCTGTCGCGTACAGATTTTTGCTACCGCCTGAACTAGAAAAGATTCATAATGTATTTCACACATTAATGCTTCGTTGATACAGATCTGAACCATCATATGTGATCTCTTCGTCTGAGATTAAAATCCGATTCAATATGACTTACGACGAAGAACCGATTAGGATTTTAGATCATGAGGTGAAAGAATTGTGAAATAAGAAAATCTCATTAGTCAAAGTATTGTAGCATCGAAAAAGTGTGGAAGAGGCTACGTGGGGATGAAAATCCCTAAGTGGGAGAATTATAACAGTTCGGTTTAGACTCTAGTCAAAATAGTGGTTTCGGGACCACAAATTCGAGTCAAAAAATATTTTAATATTATTTTCTATGTTTGCAGTATGTGATTAAGCATGTGTGAAAGTTTTGTGAATTAAATTTTGTTGTTTGTGTGTTTAATTTGGGAAAAGGACTAAATCACGTAAAATGCAAAAGTGCCTTGATAATTGTTAAAGTGCTTTAATGCTATGTTCTTTTAATATGAAGGCCTTAAAATGGAATTAGGCCATTGTATGTTAGTATGGACGGTTGTGGTCATTAATTAAAAGGTTTATACATTATTTTATGATGGATAAAACAGTAATTTTTGTAATAACATATGTTATAATAAAACAAGCATTAAAATGCAATGAAAAATGTGTTCATCTTGCAGAAATTAAAAGAGAAAAAAAAAGAAGAAAAGAGTTTTAGGGTTCAATCATTGGAAGCTTTAATCAAGGTATATTTTTGCTTCGGTTTTTTATAATTTCTACGTTTTCGTAATTGTTGCTTCTAGTACTACAAAACCCATGCCTTAATCTTAGAATTTGATGATGATTTTGAAATGTGCCATTGATGAATGCTTGAGTTTTGTGATGTTTGTTGATGAAATATGAAATATATGCATTAAATTAACATGTTTTGTCTTTGGATTTTTGGTGAATTTGAGTAATTTGGATTAAATTGTGAAAATAGTATTTTGAGGGACTAAAACGTGAAATAAATGAAATGTATGGACTTGTAGGATATTGATGAAAATTCGGCTAAGCATGGGTACAAAGGAATTTTTTGTATTAGGTGATTTTGTGAAATAAGGACTTAAATGTTAAAATGTGAAAATGTAAAGGCTAATTTGTAAATTACCCTAAATGTGTGTTTTTGGATTTTATTGAATGATTTGGTGCATTAATGAGTTAAATTTGGATATGTATAGATCAAGAACCAAAGGAAATGGATTTAGGTGAGGAAAGTCAAAAGTGATCGAGTAATCGTTTCCATTTGTTTATCCCAAATACGAGGTAAGTCTATATACAAATAAATGTATTTTAGATGATTTATTCATGTTCATTTAGTATTGAATTGTGATGAATGGCTTTGGAAGATATTCATGTGAAATCTGAGAAATTATCAACAATGTGTCAAGATCCAAAAAGTCCCGTACGAACCTTAGGAACATATAGGATTCATATGTCATGACATAGGGATTTTGATATGTGATATCATGTAAGACTACGTCTGGGACGTTGGCATTGATTTGATATTTCGTTTAAGACCACGTCTGGGACGTTAGCATCAATTTGAAATTTACGTGTAAGACCATGTCTGAGACATTGGCATCGTATTTGATTTGTGTAAGACCCTGTCTGGGACAATGGCATTAATACTTGATTACATGTAAGACCACGTCTGGGACGTTGGCATTGAACGAGTATTTCGAGTTATCTAAGTATCCTATTTGATTCCGAATGGTTCAACGGGTAATTCTGAGAAATGAAAGACTATGTAATAAATGTAATAGATTCAGGAATGTTTGAAATGTATACTATGATTGAGTATGAAAGGTAAGTATATGTGATTGTGCACAAGTGAGATATGAGCATAGATTCAATGAGACAAATTGTGGTATGTGTATGAATGGACTATGTTCAAAAGAGATACTTGGAGATATGATGTGTTGGTAAACAATGGCTAAACAAATGAGCTAAAGAAGAATTATGAATTTGCAATTGAGATATTAATGATCTTGTATTTGATATGATTATGAATGTTTATATGTTAAGTTTATTTATATATGGCTTACTAAGCTTTTGAAAGCTTACTTTGTGTGTGTTTGCATTGTTTTATAGATCATTAAAGCTACGGAAGGCTCGGGGATAGTCGAGGATCATCACCACACTATCAAACTCTAATTGGTACCTTTTGAATGTATACATATTTAAGTATGACATGTATAGTCTAGTTGAAATAGTTGATGTTTTGAATTGTATATAAAAGCTAGGTGATATGCCTTGCAAATGGATGTGCATATGGTAATATTTGATCCATGTTTTGTGATGCAAAATTGGTATATTATAGATGAAAAGATGTCAAAATGAATTGGTAAGTTTGTGGATGGAATTTTCTTAGAAATGCCTATGATTAGATTGAGCTAAATGATACATATGTTGGTAAATTTGATATGTTCTTGAATGGTTAGAAGAGATGGTTATTTTGGTATGTTTTGTTTGCATTGGAGATGTGATTTGAATTGGTATGTATAACCCAAAGTGTGGGTGGAAAATTGGCCTTGAAAATGGCCGATATTTGCCCAAACGGTTGAGCACACGGGTGTGTGGCTCGACCGTGTCCTTCGTGGTTGTATTTCAAAACAAGTCAGTTTCGACCATGGGCTGGACACACAGGCATGTGATTGGCCGTGTGTTGCAAGTCAGTGTCGACCAGGGGTGAGGCACACAGACGTGTCTCAGGCCATGTGGACAAGTCAATATGTATGCCTTATTTTGCCACGGCTTAGACACACGGATGTGTCTGAGGCCGTGTGGCTCACACGGCCTGCCCACAAGTGCGTGTGACCTTTGTAGCTTTGAAAATGTTTGAATTTCAAAAAAATGTTGTAAGTGTTTGGTTTAGTCCTGACCCTTTTCTAATGCATGATTAAGGTCTTGTAGACCTCATTAAAGGACTATATATTTGTATTTTGCTATGATATGACGATGATATACTTTATGATGTGAAATGTTTGTAAAAGTTTTTGATTTGTCCGGTAATGCCTCTTAACCCTAGGCCGACGATGGTTACGAGTTAGGGGTGTTACAATGGTTTAATTTAATTTTTATTTTATTAAGTTTTTATTAATTTAACATTAAAACTAATGTATAAAATACATCTACAACCATCCCACTATATGAAAATGGTGTATTTGCCATGTAAATCCTCCCACTATGTTAATTAAATCATTTAATCATTACTAACCAATAGCGATTAAATTTTACATCTTTTATAATTTAGTAATTTTTCTTTAATTAACTAATTAAATAATAAAATTTTCGAACCGAACCTTCACATACCAAAATAGTAACTCCGTAAAAATTTAATAAAAATATTTATGAGTTTGGTTTGCAAAAATGAGGTCACTATACCTCATTTTTTTTAAACCACTTGACTTTTGGGACAACCACTTATACTAGTCGTTTATTCAATTAACTAAAATTTCATCAAATCAAAATATAATATAAATTACAATTGACTCATATAATTTAAATATTAATTATTATGGATTTAATTTTCGGATTTGTGGCCCCGAAACCACTGTCTTCGACACCATTGAAATCAGGCTGTTACACAAGCAATGAGTTAAGTGTGGGAGAATTTGATCCACCACAATTCGTTTTGGAAAATTAAGCACTTTTGAACACTTAATGAGTTTGTGTTCGAGTAATTTGATGTCTTTTAGTCAGCTTATAGATTTAGTAGTTTTATCCTTGAATTCAATAAAATGACCTTTTTAGTGTGTTTCATGACTTGTTAGGCCAATTGGGGCCTAAGAAGGAAATTAATGTGCTGGTTAAGCATGCAGGATAACATTTTAGGCCTACAAGTCAGTGGACTACCTTGGATGTCGCAGCATTCAGAGAGAATGTCACAACTGAAAACTTTGGACCTCAAGGAACATCCAACCATCGATGTCGCGATAATAACCATTTAATGTCGCAACATACAACTTCGAACCAAGAGGGTTTTGGATTTGTTGCCCTAAGTGTAGTATTTTCGTCTAAATAGACTTTTAATTTTTTTGAATAGATTGATTAATAAAATAAATTCATTGATTACAATTAATATACTTTGTATTATTGTCCTCAAATGGTTTTTGACACAAAGCAAAATGGAAGCAAATGTTTCTCATTGGTTGTCTAATGTTTAACTAATACTAAGAGATATTACATGGTCGGGTCATAATACAAAAAGACAACTTGTATTAGTAGATGAACATAAACATGTCTTTAGTCTAATTGGAAATGAGCAATATGACATTTATCAAGTCCAATTGGGGAGATGCCTTATATTAGGCATTGGAATGGATGACTCCCAAAAGATAAAGACATCGATGTGACTGACTGAACTGATAGTACATTAGATTGGACCCAAGTAGAATGGATCCTGAATTCATTTATTGATTTATTTGCTTGTGATGTTTATAGTATGGCATACCTAAATCCTAAATGGATGGAGGACTATGTGTGTGTGAATCGTACACTTTGATGTAAGTAAAGCCTGAGTTCGATTAGATAAGGAATCGAAAGCTAGTGCATTGGGTGTACGACTTCTACAGTATCTAGCATCATTCATAATAATGGAATTCATAGCCCGACACATGGGTAAATGATACTCACTCATTGAATTACATGGTTGATGAAAAGTAAACATTGCCATGAGTCTTTCTTCTTTGGGATAAAAGACTTAATTACTATTTTATAGTAATTGACTTTTCATGAAGAAAGATGTAATGGTTACCATGAGATAAAATAGGATAATATTGGGAGAATGGATTTTATCCCAAAGAGATCAAGGATATCCTATGAGGGTAACACACTTATGCAAGGCCATTAGACGAGCATTGAGTAGTTGCTTTCGTAATTGTATGTCGTTGGGGAGAGCCCAGTCACAATACTATAGTGGAATGAATCCATAACTAAATAAGTTTATAATTATAAATCATTTGAGCCATAATTACATATGTCCAGTCGGTCCCTCCACTAGCTCGTTAAAACTAGAAATGAATTATGAGTTTGAATAGAAATGAACAAAATGAATAGGAAAAGAGAAATGGAAAACATTTAGGAATGATAATGTTTTTATTCGAAATGGAAAAATGGAATCATTTAAAAATAAATGTTGGTTTCCAAAAAAGGAAATGGAAATGATCCATTTGTAATTCTATATGGATTAATAAAAATGATCGGAAGAATGAGTTTATATTTTTGAGTTATTTTGAAGCCCGAAAAGGAAAATAAACCATCCGATCATAGTTGACATGTTGAGTTGTGAAATATTAAACATATTTTATTGAAATATTACTGGGGGTAAAATCGTTAAAATTTTACTAGGTAAAATAGGGATGAGAAAATTTTTAATAAAGAATATTAAAGTTTATTTTTGAGAAATAAAAAACCGAATTGGGTTGGATCACATTATAGAGTACTGAGTCAAAACTCAAAACGCCTAGGAAGTAATCATAATTAGATCCGATGTGAGAGAGACCCAAAACCCCTTATATAACATTAAGAGGGCGGCAACTCTAGTAGGTATACTAGGGTGTGCGGTCCACCCCACTCGTACTCTAAGTAGAAAGTCCATTTTTCTATTTGAAATAAACCACTACAACTCAACAAGTGTTCTAACTTCTCTTCTTATAAATAGATGGCACCGGTAGGGCAGAAAAAACAAATTTTAAGAGACTATTACTCTGCCGAAAAATAGAAAGAGTTTATTCTCAACTATCAAATATATTTTTCCAAAATAACAATTTTATCGGTTTCTATTAAGGAAAGAGAATTTATGTTTTCACCCAAATAAGTGAAAAAATTTTCTAGTTCTGTATTTCGATTCAATTGGTTCGAACCCACACTTGAAGAAGTTCTATAACACCCTTAACTCGATATGATTTGTCAAATTCGAGTCTTAGGTATTACCACATGAATATAGACAAAAATTTAATGTACTTATACAATTTACAATTAATTACAACTTAACTACATACCAACTCAAACTAATTTACATATGTATACACAATAGGCAAATACAACTCTAGTACATCGTAGTTTAATTGCAAGAAATCTGAATTGTAATCCTCATCTATTATAGTTATCCCAAAATTTGAATTTCTAATTAACATTTTCGACTTTGAACATGCCACAAAACATTTCCTGTATGCATAATAACCTGATACGACATTTCATTTGGCATAACTCAAGCATCATCCCTCCTGGCACAGACTTACATTGCCTCGCTTGAAACCCAATACACACAAGATAAGTTCATAAGAACTTAGTTAGGGAAACATCATTTACCTGATTAATACTTGCACATTGTAATTAACGAATCATAATGAAGATCTTATCGTTCTTAACCTTTAACTTTGGCTCTAGCAAGTACTCCCTCTAATTCTATTCTTATACACATCAGATACCATACCTTACTCTGCAATCATTTCATTTTCCATAAATGTCTTTGAAACACCACTACATCCTTCAATCTCTGAGCCATCATATCTTCATAATTCAAGAATGAACATGTACACAGATGATATATCTCCTTTGAACAATCAAACTTAAATCTTTATTTGGTTCACACATTTTATTCAACCCATTTACTTCTCTACATCTCTTCAATTCATTATTTTCAATCAAGTCAACATCTTATATAATAATTTATAGTGTAAACAATAAAGACATTATACCTTATTGGTCTTACTGATTGAGCCAATCAACTTAATACAAAATTTGCCACAAGGAACATTTCTTTAAGGTACGCCACTAAGACCCTTTCTATAATGTGCCACAAGGTTGAGTCTGTTAGAGTTTGCCACAAAAGCCATTCCTTCAGAGTGCGCCACAGAGGCTTTTCTTTCAGATTATCACCACAAGGGTTATCATTTTAGAAATTGTAACAAAGATTATTATTTCATAATCTACCAAAATGGTTGTTCTTTCATAGCTCGCCATGAAGGCTATTATTTAATGTCATTTTGACGATACGAACTTGCTTAAACTCACAGTACGTGAGGTTTGTCCATCATCGTCCTGGGACATGCAGAGAACCCCATTGGGTAATCACCATCCTTTAATTCCTTTCAGACGGTGCCATGGTTATGGACTTTTCCTTTAGAGTTTTATTTCAAACTTGTGTTTAAAGTCCCTACAAACCCCTTTTAGACAACTCTACGGAGAATAGACACAGACCCACTTTATAGACTCTTTATCCATCGAAACAAACTAAGTAGAATCATTTGAATCTACTAATATACAACAAACATAACACATATCTCATATCATACAATCCAAACATTCAGATAAAACCATACTTCACTCTACATTACCCATACATCGTTCATCTCATACTACATTTTTTATGACCTCAGCATCCCTATTCAATCAGTTCTCTACATATATCATGGTACGAACAATACCCATTCAAGTGCCAGTATAGAGACTCACCTGGCCACTACGGACAACAGCTTGAGCTCCAAGTTTAATTCCCAACAAGTAACTACAGCCACCACTACTCATAAAACATAGGAACACCATTAAAACTCATTCCAATAGTATATATCATCATCTCAAGCACGAATAACCCCCATGCAAAGTCTTACTTCTTTATTTTACTATCCAATCACATAAAACAAGCTTACTCTTTTAGAGGTTAACATGTAGGACTTTAATGCTTACCCATCATATGAAACAACGTTCTGGATGAACTCAGATCCTTAGTTTCAACTTAAAAAGAAGAAACTATACTCATCTGCAAGGAACTCACAACAATATTTTAAAAAATGAAGAAAGAAGAGAGAAACTCCCCTTTTTCTTAAGTCTATATCATAATATATATTTATGACTAATGTTCTCATAGTAGAACCTGACATACGTCACATCCATACTGAGTTGTCTTTTCTAGATGCCTACAACTTTCAAGAAACCTAATTGAGTACCCTAATTTACATCCAATTGGTTCCTAAACAGCTTACCTTGCAACTTAACTTGCACAATGCTATAGATAAAAGGGCGCACTACCTCTCAGGCTTGAACTCATTTCACAATATATTTTTTACTTGTCTGACATCCTACTCCAAACATTGAAATATGATATCAATCCACCATTAACTTACACACATAATGGAATACACCGCTCTATACGGCAAAAGATGTACTTGGGTGAATACTACCCTACTAATCAAACGATTTTAGGACTACACGCTAAACATTGTACCGGTTAGAACTGGGACGTTACAACTCTCCTCCCCTTAACAATTATTTCATCCTCAAAAGTTTGATCCCTCTAAGAATTTCAATTATCTAGATAAAGTTAGTTATACATGCCAAATGCAAGTTAGAAATGATACAAATTCCCTTACATACATGTCAAAGTTTCCTTCTCATTGGCATACTCCTCGAAAGTCTTAATAAGATGTCATTAAACTGCTTCATTGGAAAAAAAATAAAATTTTGGCAATTAACCACTCAAACTTGGACGCCATGCACTTACCCTTTTGCTAGATGTCAACCCTGTATTGGAAAACTCAAAAGTTTTCACAGAGTGATTTCTTGAGCACACTTATATCTATAAAAGAGAGACTTAAACCTTCTATTAACACATTTCCTAAACCCTTCAATTTCCTAATAGCGTTTCTGATTCCTATTCCTGAATTCATCTTCTCCAATTCCAACTTTCTTAAAATTAATCCTATCTTCTCTTTCTTTCCTTACTTTTTCCTATTTTCTTTTAGAAATGTTGAGAACAAATGCTCGTGGTAGGGTCGAAACTAGATTCACAAAAAATCAAACCCAAAAAGTCTCACCATTTTCGAACCCCAAGAACTTGAAAATACCCCTCCATGCATTTTCGCTCCTTCTTATGAGTGCCACACTACAAAAGAAGGAGCACATTGATTCTTGGTTGCTTAAGGTTTTCGTTATCCAAATTTTGCTTACAATATTGAACTACCACCAAGGTGTCACTTAATTGAAAACTCTTAAGGTTTTATCCTTCCCTTGATTCTTCTGGAGGCTAGTTTTCATCTGCCATTACACTCATTTTTTATTCAGTACTATTAGAATATGGCATCGCATTGAGGTAGTTATTAACCTTGTCCTGATGGACCCTGATAGCCTACTTTATAGATTATTTTAGATGCAATGAGCTACTACTCTTAGGGGTTTTCCAGATATTTTATCAGTTGAAGATTACCAAACAAGGGGCTAATGTAGGATATGCCTACTTTAGTGTTCGACAAGGTTGTGAACCAATAATTCAAAATAGCATTTCTAGTCTTCACTGGAAAAAAGGAGAAATTCGAAAGGGTCTTTTGCAAAGGTTTTGGCTTTCCCATATGTTGGTCACTTCCCCAAGAATCCATTTACTCTCAATGTCTGCCTATTGATTCTAAGGTTACTAATAAGTAGTTCAAATGTTTGAACAGGGGCCGTATTCTAGAGTTAGTGAACTTAGTTACAGTTATGAATGTTTTCCAATATTGTTCACTAAATCAAAGTCCCAATGGTTGCAGAAGTACTAATTGCATCAATTTGCTAGAAGACTATAATATGCCTTTAGCTTCGGAAGCTTGGCTATTCAATGGCAACACTTTCCTAGCGCAAATCTTAACTGGATGCTCAAGTGAACCTTAATTTTATTTTTATGAATTCTTTGGGATACGTTTACATAATTGGATTATTTATCCCAATATCCTTACTCTTGTTATTCCTTTTCAAGCGAGGTTAATACTTGCATTGGTGGTTGATCGTGTGTCAAAGTCTTAAAAATTTATAAAAGAATGATCAAACTTGAAACTAACTAAGACAACGATGGAGGCAAGCACACCAATCAAATAGTAGTATAGTTTAGTGGCAAGACCGGATTGTTGAACCTAAAGGAACCAAAAGTACTAATACTAACTTTCTTTTTATTATTAACCTAAAAATTAAAGGGATTGTTGTTTAATCTAAAATTGACTAACTACTAAGCTAAAGATGCTAAGACAAAGAGAATGAATTGGGGATATACTTGGGGGAAAAACTAATTGATTAAGACAATACTCGAGGAAGAGTCCACCTAGACTTCACTTGTTATGTAACTCTGAACCAGACGATTTATTCACTTGACTTGATCCGTAGGATTCTATAATTTATATTAATACCTCTTTCGAGGCTACTAACATCTAACCCTAGGTTGATTAATTGAAATCTCTTTCTAATTAAAACCTCTAGAATTGCATTAACTCGATCTATGAACTCCCATATTAGGTTTGACCCTAATCCGGCAGATTTTCGTCATCCTATTTCTAGGGCTGCGATCAACTCTGCTTAACTATGCTAGATCTACTCTTAAACAGGGACTTTTGCTCCACTACCTAAGCACATCAATACTTGAATCAATATCTTGAAATATCAAAGCAAGAATTTAGAACACATAATTAAGAACAAATCAAATATTTATCATACAGCTCAGAAAATAATAACAAGATTCGTCTTAGGTTTCATCCCCCCAGGTATCTGAGGGTTTAGTTCGTAATCGTAAAAGAAAACATCTTATAAGAAAATATAAAAAAATATAAAGAAAACCCTAAAACCCTAAAGGAATTGAAGGAGAAATCCTCTACCTTGAGTATGATTTCGGCTTCTTGAGATGAATCAACTGGTTTTCTTCGAGTGAATCCCACAATTTGGCCCCTCTGGCTTGGCTCTTTGGCCTAGCTGAACACCTTGAAAAGCCCTGACAGAAGGCTTCTGTCGAACTCCCCTTTTAAGTTGCCTCCTAGGGTGTTTATATAGGCTTCGAGATGCCTTTCTTGGCCTGAAAGTATCTTGATCCGAATGAAACTCTTCTTTGCTACGGCAGGGACACGCCCATGGCTCACGCCCGTGTGATTCGAGGCCAGGCCGTGGTCGAGTCTATTATAGAGGCACGGTCGTGTATTTCGAGGGCCAGGACGTGTTCGGGTCTGTTAAGGAGGCACAGCAGTGTGGTCTTGAGCCCAAGCCGTGTTGATTTTGTAATATGGCCCATTTTCTTTGTTTTCAGCCCGTTTCTCATTCTTTTCATCCTCTGATGCTCTCTTGAGTATAAAATATGAAAACAAAGGATTAGGAGCACTTATTTTCATAATTGAAGGGAAAAATCATCCAAAAGTATGCTAAATGTGGGATTAAAATATGTTCGTATTACGGTTTATCAAATACCTCCACACTTAAGCTTTTGCTTGTCCTCAAGCAAAATTCTCAACTAACAATTAAAATAAACTTCCTCAATTCATAATATTCATCGATAATATTTCATCATAATTCATAGATAATTCATACATGGATAATTTAGCTAAAAGAGTCCTAAATATTCAAACAATCAAAGTCATGAGTTTATAGCACAAAAACATAGGTGTTTTCCCCTTATCCGAATAATTACCTTTAATTCAAAATCGAAAAGAGTTGACATCCTCACTAAAGATTCACTCAAATCACTCAATGTGTTTAAGGTTCAAAATAAAGCACTCATCAGTCAAACATGAAAAGTTAATCCTATAGGCTTGCTTGAAAATCAAATCCCCACCACTATAAAATGAGATGATACACAAATCAAAACGTCTTTAAAGGGTTGTAACGGGGCTTAAGTTAAAGGTATGGATAAAGGCTGAATTAGAAGGGTTAATATTGAGATTAAATTGACAATTTACCTAAAACTAATCCTGAAATAATTACATTAATTAAAAACTTGAAACTAATAAAACGAGCTTATTCTTCAAGATGTTGAATTTAAACGTATAAGCTCACTTAATTACAAAACTTAATAATGAATGTACTTCAATTTTTTTATTTTTATTAAGAACAAATCAGATAAATACATAATATGAGAAAATTTCAACTACTAAAAATAAAATAATTTGGCAAATGATCTAATCAAGTCTCGATAGAAGGGTAGTCAAAAGGAATGGTGATAACAAATACAAGATAGGTTTCGGTTAATATTAGTGGGTGAATCAATAAAAATGGTTGTTAGGATCAACAGGGTTCACTAGGGGTTAATTATGAAGGTAAGCTTTTAGTGGAGTAAGTGGGTTAAATCCTAAGTGCCTTTATCATCTCAGTATATCAAATCAATGATGTGGTCTCGGCATGTATAATTGAAGCAAGTTCTAGAATAACAAATCAATGTTAACACACTCAAAATCAATAAAGTGAGCATGAAAAGAATGTATGCTCTAAAAGGTTCAAAATCTCACAAAAATTATGGGTTTTTTTATGACAACCTTGTAAATTTCAAACTTCAAGGTAATAATTAGATCCAGGTAGACAACCTAACAGAATTTTAATTTTTGAAAAATAGACTCATCATGCTTGATTCTCTAGTATCTTAAAGTTTAAATCATCACAGTATAATTATCAATGACTTAATTCAAAACACATCAATAAAAATCATAAATCAATAGGAATTTCATTCTAATTAGTGATATGAGAAAATTACTTAAGATAAGATATCATTCAGGGATTTGAGAATAATGCAAAAAGTTAGGCACTTTTTTCTAAATAAATTTCATCCCTCCAACACTTAAGATGTACATTGCCCTCAATGTACAAAGATATATAATAACATTATAGTAGAAAATCAAAAGGGAGGGAGAGAAGTGAAACTTCCTGAATTTTTGGATGGATTCCTTGAGTTGGAAGTGTGGAAACTTGATTCGGAGGTGAAATATAAGTTTGGGGGTGCCTCGAATTCCTGCGCTAGATGAAGAAATTGGGAACCTCGTGAAGAGTTAGCCAAAAATAATAATAATCCTAAATATACTAATTATATAGTGAAAGAAATAAAAATAAATAGAAAGAGTTTAAAAAGTGAAATAAGCCTCAAATAACAGATTAATGGACCAAAAGGTCCTTATTGTTAGATGTATCGCGAGGTGGGAGTGATTTCAAGGCCGTGGTGTGTGATTCTGAAGTAGCTGAAGAATCTAAAACCAAGAAACTAGAATCAAATAAACCAAATTTAGTAAAATAAAAATAAAGATAAGGAAATTAAAAGAGACGCGAAAAGAAAAAGAGAAAATAAATGGACTCAAAAGTCCTTTTCCTGTCGAGTTAATGAAGAGGCCAGCATGAACTTATGTAGATCTGTCTCGCACAGGGAGACTAAGATAGTATCCTTCCGTTTCTTCGACATGGATGAGGTGAAGATTAAGGACTTTGGAAGAGGAAGAAGGAGAGAAATGAAAGGGGAAAAACTTTAGAGGGTGTGGGAGAAGAGAATGGAAAGTGGGTGGGTTAAATAGAAATTCAGGTTTGGTACATCCCACGCCCATGTACAGGTCGCCACTCCCGTGTTTCTAAAATAGTGTCGGCCACGGCCGCATCGCATGGCCTTGGTGTTTGGTTGGAGCTCGTGACTTGAAGAAATTTTTCTGTCCTTTTACGTACTATCTCTATCATACCGGTACGAAGTTCCGTAGCACCCATATGGCCACGGCCATGGCCTTGTGTGAGGCCATGTGGTGCAAAAATTTGCACTTCATTAACTTGGTTAGTTTGTATTTAGATGCTAAAAGAAAGAAAACAAAAATAAATGGTGTCAGTGCTCGGGTTGCCTCCCGAGAAGTGGTCGTTTAAATTCTTTAGCTAGACTTATCTCTTATCCGCATATTTATGGTAGTTTGAGGAGTGAAAAATCCTTTCTCACTTTATCATTATATGGTTTAAGTCGAGTATCATTTACATTGAAAGTGCCAAATGTAGGATTGCTAACCTCGACTGTACCATACGAGAAGACATTAATTACCTTAAAAGGGATCTCTTTGTTCGTATTGTGGTCTGATGTGGTGATTCACGGGTCTGTTTTATCTAACAATACTTGATCTCCTATTTTGAAGTGATTTGATGTTTCTTTAAGCTCATCTGGGGATTCCTTTAGTTTTCCTTTGTGTGGTTTTGACTCCTTCTTGAAATGTGTCTTCCACTCATCTAGTTCATCAATCTGAAGCCATCGTTCTCTTGGGATATTTCTTTGTTGGTATGAGGTATAAGATTAGGCTCAGTGGTGTAGTTCCGTGGTGCTTCCTGAAAAGAGAGTTTGACTGAATGATTATCAATGGAATTTACGTTCTCACCTTTATCACTCGATGTCCTAGTTGAGTCGAGAGCTTGAAGACTAATTGATTCATCACTTACACGAAGTATGAGCTCACCTATACTAACATCAATTTTAGATCTGGCAATTGCTAAAAAGGGTTTTCCTAAAATTAAGGGGATATTATTGTCTTCATCCATATCTAAAACAACAAAGTCTACTGGGAATATGAATTTGTCAACTTTAACTAGTACATCTTCAATTATACCCATATGAATTCGAATAGTCTTACCAGCTAGTTGAATGCTCAGCCTAGTTTGCTTGGGTTTCCATAAACCTAGTTGTTTAAACATTTTAGAAGACATAACATTGATGCTTGCCCCTAAATTAGCTAAAGCATTATCAATAGATAAACTACCAATTAAACATAGAATTGTAAAACTCCCTGGATCTTTTAATTTTCATGGTAGTTTATTTTGTAACATTGCTGAGCACACTGCATTTAGTTCCACATGCGACTTCTCGACTAACTTTCGCTTATTTTTCAAAAGCTCTTTTAAAAATTTCCTTAAATCTGGCATCTGTGAAAGAGCTTCAAGAAACAGTAAGTTAATATGTAATTTCTTTAAAAGTTTAAGAAACTTACTAAACTATTCATCTGAGTTATCTTTCTTCATCGTATCGAGGTATGGTATTCGAGGTTGATATTCTTTAATTACCAACTTTGGCTTTTCTTGGCTTACCTCAACCTCACCTTCACTTACCACAGGTTCCCACCTTAGCTCAGGTTTAGATTATACTAACCCTTCACTACTTTGAGCTGTTATGGCTTGACATTGCTCCTTTGGGTTAGTCTTAGTGTTACCTGGCAAGCTACCTTGTGGTCGTTCGGAGATCAGCTTAGTGAGTTGCCCTAATTGGTTCTCGATTCCTTTTATCGATGCTTCTTGATTTTTAAGTGTTGCCTCAGTATTTTGGAAACGTGTTTCCGACACTGCGATGAATTTTGTCAGCATCTCCTCAAGGTTCAACTTCTTTTCATATTGGTAGGGCTGTTGTTAGAAGTTTGGAGGGGGTTGCTGTCTCTGATTTCCTTGACCACCCCATGAGAAATTGGGATGGTTCCTCCAACCTGGATTATAGGTATTACTATAAGGGTTATTTTGAGATCTAAAATTGTTACCTGTACAGTTTATTTGTTAGTTTTCCATGCCCGGATTGTAGGGTGGGTACTCAGGATTCGCCACAACTCCTAGATTTGAATCACATTGCATAACTGGATACCTGTAAAGAACCACATAAACCATCAACCTTTTTATTTAACATCTCTACCTGGTTTGATATCATGGTGATTGCGTCAAGGTTGAAAACTCCGGCTATTTTTGTTGGCCTTGTCCTTGTAACTTGCCACTGATAGTTGTTCAGTGACATCTCCTCTATAAACTCATAGGCTACCTTGGGAGTTTTGTTATTCAGAGTTCTGTCGGCTGCTGAATCAATCAGTTCTCTTGTTGAAGGGTTCACACCGTTGTAGAAAGTTTGGACTTGTAGCCACAAAGGTAAACCATGGTGTGGGCACCTTTTCAATAGATCTTTGTATCTCTCCCATGTATCGTATAGTGTTTCTAAATCCATCTACACAAAACAAGAGATATCATTTCTTAATTTGGCCATTTTGGCCGAGAAAAATATTTTAATAAAAAATTTTCGGTCATTTGATCCTATGTAGTGATTGATCCTCGTGGAAGAGAATTCAACCACTATTTAGCTTTATTCCTTAAAGAGAATGGAAATAACCGAAGACGGATGGCATCATAAAAAACGCCATTAATTTTGAAAGTATCACAAAATTCTAGGAAATTTTCCAAGTGATTATTTGGATATTTATCCTGCAAACCATCAAACTGAACAAATTACTGTATCATTTGAATAGTGTTAGGTTTTAGTTCAAAATTATTAGCAGCTATGGCAGGCGTAACAAAACTTGATTCAGCTCCTGTTAAATTCAGTTTAGTGTTATCATACATAGTACGAGGAGCATGATGTTCGGCCACCTCCTGAGGTAGCGAATTATTTTCAGCCATCACTTCAGAAGTACTGGTTTCGTCCTCTCGCTCTTCTTTTATGTAGTTTAAGCATTGCCTTATTTGTCTATGAGTTCTGCGAATAGTTCCTTCAACAACACTTCCTTCTAGTCATAATCTGTAACAGACCGAATTTGACCCTAGTCGGAACGGTGGTTTCGGGACCACGAATCAGAGTTCAAGAAATTTTTATATATTATATTTTGTGTTTATTATATGTGAATTAATGTGTGTGAAAGTTTCGTAGAAAAATTTAATCGTTTGGGTGTTCGATTTAATAAAAAGGACTAAATCGCGTAAAGCGTAAAAGTTGCATACTATAGTGTAAAGTGATAAAATGATGATGGCTTTTTAATATGGGGCATTAAAAGGGCAATTAGCCCATTTTTAAGTTAGTGGGTGGCATATGACAAGATTGACCTTAATTTATATGTTGTTTTTATTATTTATTAAAGGTTAAAATGGTAAAACATAAAAAAATGTTATTATATGTTTAATAATATGAAATTAAAAGCCATCACATTTTTTCTTTCTTCTTCATTGCCGTATGTGAACTAAGAAATAAGGGTTTAAAGGCTTTGGGCATTTGGTCATACATTCAAGATAAATCGGGTATGTATTTTTAGTTGGTTTTTGATAATTTTTACGTTTTTGTGATCGTTGCTTCGTATACTATCCGACCCATGCTAAAATTTTTGAGATTAGTGTATATATGACATTCAGCCATTGATGTGTTCATGAGGTTTTTGATGTTTGATGATTTTAAATTAAAGCTATGTGAAAGATTAGTATGTTTTGTATTAGAAATTTTAGTGAATTTGAGTATTTTGGGCTAAATTGCAAAAATGAAATTTTGAGGGGACTAAAATGCAAAATAAATGAAATAAATGGATTTATATGGTCCTTGTGAACATTCGGCCCTAAGGTGTTGTAGTGAAATTTTGTGTATTTTGTGTTTTGTGCAAATAGGACTAAATTGTAAAATGTGAAACCCTAGGGTAAAATGGTAATTTGCCCATTTATGTGTTTAGGGACTAAATTGAAATGAAATGTGCTTGAATGAGCTGAATTTTAATGTGTTTAGATGAAGAACAAAAAAAAAATGAATTTTGATCGGGGAAAGACGAAGGTTATCGAATAAGCCTAATCTCACGCTATTCATCGACAAATGAGGTAAGTTCTTAAGAAAATGTATGCCAAAGAATTAATTATGAGTATAGTATATGATAAAATTTGGAAATTTAAAGTACTAAGATATGTGTTGGCCGAATATGGGGTATAATATTGTATTGAATTTATTTTTGTTAAATGTGATGTGAATGAGCAAGTTTGGTTTAATATGTGAAAGTAATATATTGAATACGTGATGGTTGTGATATTAGCACTAAGTAAATTGTGTTGGAATGTTGAAAATGTTGAAATTTCAGGCTTAATGCCTAGCAGGCCTTGTGCCAGTGATTTATTTCAAGCTTAACGCCTAGCAGGCCTCGTGTCAGTGATCTTTATCGGGCTTAATGCCTTGCGAGCTTTGTCTTGATTTATTTCGTGCTTAATGATTTATTTTAAAACGTCACTTAATGCCAAGGAATGAGAAATGCAGCGTAAAGGAAGGAAGCGTAGTCCTTTCAGTGATGTAAGTGAACAAGTCATGGTGGAGGTCCCGCTTGACTGGCGAAGAGCGCCACCGAGCTGATCTTTAAAGAGGCGGGCTTTACAAGGTGGGGCAAGGTAAGAAGGCTTTCCTTCTTAGATGGGGCTTAATGCCTAGCGTGCCTTGTGCTTGATTTATTTTAGGCTTAATGCCTAGCAGGCCTCATGTTGGTGATCTTTATCGGGCTTAATGCCTAGCAGGCCTCGTGCCGGTGAAATATATCGGGCTTATTGCCTACCAGGCTAAATGGCGGTGTTCAAACTCCAGACTTTGAGTCTAGCAAGTCTAGTGCTAGTATGTGAGATTCGGGCAAATGCCTAGCAGTTTTTATACTGGTGAGTTGAAATTCCAAGTTTAGATTATGTACTAGTAAAGTCATGAAATAAATCAAGTGAGCCTAAGCATTTGAAAATGAGTTTGTTAATTTGGCTACAAGGTATGTGCTATTCATATTCATGTATTATACATATATATATGCGATGATAATAAGTAAACAAATTTGTGAAGGAAATGTGATGTACAATTGGTAGATGCAAATTGTGTATAAGCTATGCCATGAGGAAATCGGTTATATGAAAGCATAAAGTGGTTAAAGGTATCCGTATAAATATATTGATATGAATGATACTAATTGATCCTGTATATTCAGTCTTATGCTTATGTTTACGTGACATATTGGGATTACTTTGATGCCATGTATACGAATGTCTGAAATGTCAAATGGATATATATATATATATATATATATATGTGTGTGTGTGTGAATATATTTCCTTTTATGTGAAATTATTAAGTGCAAAGTATATACTTATTGTATATACATATATATGTGATCCTATTGAATTATGTGTATCGAAAATATGAGTAGTTGGAAAAGAGTATTTAATCTATATGTGATCTATATGATGAGATTATAAATTTAAGTTTAAAGGTGAAATAGTGATGATGGTTAAGTCGAATGAGCATTAGCATTCGACATTAGTAGATCATTTAAGTACTAAGCTTTGAACTATTGATATTAGATGCTTGGATATATGAGAGCTTAAATGAACATGTGTTTATAATTAAAGAGGTAAATCGGATGTACACGGCCCTTTACTTATTCGAATATTTATGTGAACTTAGTGAGTTTCATATATGTGTATTATGAATATATTATAAAGAAAGGAGGTTTTATATTTTGAATTTGATCTTTGAGTTGGTAATTTGTATGCTAATGTTATGGGAATGATAAGTGTTATGTTAAATGAGGTAAAAGCATTCGGTTTGAAGGACTTTTGAGTTAAGTCGTTTTAAATTCAATGTTATTACTTAATTGTTTTAAAATGCTTGAATGTCCAATTGGTATATTATGATTGCTTAAGATTTACTAAGCTAAATTAGCTTACTCTGTGTGTATTCATTGTTCTGTTTTATAGATTTTGATCAAGCTAAGAGCTCAGGGGATCGTCAACAAAGTCATCCACACTATCAACCTATTTTGGTATTTTTTATTTTGGATTTTAAATTAAAGGCATGTATAGGCTAGACTAAGTTTCGAGCTATGAATTTGTCTTTGTATATATTAGACATGCGAAAATGGCTTTACACGGATCATTAGAATTAGGCTTGGCATTATGAGTTCATGATTGAGTGTTTAATGTGTTTGGTTATATCGATTTGATTTTAACTTAATTATATGTAGTATATGATTGCTATGTTTCATTAATAATGTGGTGCATGGTTGGTTTATGTTATATATGTCAGGCATAGGATCATGTATTTAGCTTATCTCAAAAATATATCTTATTCTATATCACGTGTGTGATAGATATTCATATGACTTGATCGAAAGGTTGAAGTTGGGAAATGGTTAGTACCATATTCGAATGTGTTTGGTTTAAAGATTGAGGAGGATTTCTTGTGAAGTGATCAAATGAAAACGAATTGAGAAGATAGTTTTATAATGAAATTTCTGATTTGGTTATGTTCTTATTAATAAATTGAGACATACTTTCTTTGAGATATGTATATTCGGCTAATGTGATTTTAAGATATCAAGTGGACAAGTGTTCATTGTTAATTATATTGATGAGTTATTTGTGAATATCATAAAATGGATTAAATTTTTGTATGTTGTTATCTAAGCATATTTGGGTTGTTTTAAACTGCTTTCAGATATGACTATGTGAGTAGTAATTGTTTATGGCTACTTGTGTTTTGTTCAGTAATGCCTTGCTACCCAATCCAGCGACGGATAGGGGTTAAGGGTGTTACATTTGATTGGTATCAGAGCTTACGATTTAGTCAATTCTAGGACTACCGTAGCAAGTGTGAGTCTAGCTATACATGCCTTAAATTACAATACGATAGTGTGGTGACTTCTGACATCTAGATTGTGATTTTATATTGTAAATGGATCCCGATAGAGCCGTAGCTAATGATGTTGAGAGCGTAGTGCATGATCCCACATAAGTCAGCGCCGGTAGACTCTCGACCTATCTCGAGTAGTCATGAGGGGGAAGGCTAAGCAAGCCTTCTACCAGATGATGAATGAATGGTTTATTCAATATATCTGGACTAACCAGACTGTGCAACAACCTCCACCCCCGAATAATCCATCTCTGATACCTATGGTACCTCCGATAGTAGATCCGAGGAGATTTGGTAGGTCTCCTGTAGATAAGATCAGGAAACACGGGGCCGAAGAGTTTAAAGCTAATGATGATGATGCATGATGAATTAAGCTGTGGCTTGATAACCCTATCTGAGTGTTCAATGAGCTATCTTGTACTCCGGATGAATGTTTAAAGTGTGCCATATCTTTGTTAGGAGACAATATTGTCATATCTGAAGCTAGAGTGCCAGTCAGAGCGTAGGCTATTCGAGCTCTAGAGGATGTCTCATCACTTGATGTCATAACTGGTACATTTACTCTTTATGATATTATTGCAATTGTTTCCATAGACCCTGGTTCTACGTATTCATATGTATGCATGAGTTTAGTATTCAGCAAGACTTTGGCTGTAGAATCTTCTGAATTTGCTACAAAAATAACGAACTCCTTGGTAAAAGTGTTCTGGTTGATAAAGTATGCAAGAATTTCTCATTAAGGTTGTGAGATATCTGTTTCCCGCTGAGTTGATGCTTTTACTGTTTGATGAATTCAATATTATTTTGGGAAGGGATTGGTTGTTTATGCCTGATGCGGTTGTGAACTGTAAAAGAAAGATTATAAATTTGAGATGTCCGAAGGATAAGAAAATACGAATTGAGTCTGATGATTTGTGTGGATTGTCTGCTGTAATATCTGTTTTGAAAGCTCCGTTACGAGACATATTTTTGCCTACGTAATTGATTTGAAAGTATCTAAGAAGAAAATTGAATCAGTGCCTATTGTTTAGGAGTTTTTTAATGCGTTTCTTGAAGAGTTACCAGGTTTGCCTCTGATTCATGAAGTTGAATTTGTTATTGATTTGTTGTGGTAATTGTAGATGACATTTTGATTTATTCACGTGATGAAAAGGAGCATACTGAACCTTTGAGAATTTTGTTGCAAACTTTGAGAGAAAAACAATTATATGTGAAATTCAGCGAATGAGAATTTTGATTGTATGAAGTTAGTTTTCTAAGACATATTGTGTCAGTCTTTGGAATCCGAGTAGATGCGAGTAAGATTTACGCTATTTTGAGTTGGAAACCTCTGAAAAATGTGTCTATAGTTCGTAATTTTACGTGTTTAGTCGGTTATTGCAGTAGATTTATAAAAGAATTTTCAGCAATAGCTACTCTGTTGGCTAGACTATTTCGTAAAGATGTTAGATTTAAATGGTCGGATAAATGTCGAAAAAGTTTCGATCGATTAAAAACTCATAATCTAAAGCTCTGTGTTAATACAACGTAATCGAGTAAAGAATTTGTTGTGCACAAGTGATACTTCATTAAACGGTCTGGGATGTGTCCTGATGTAAGAAAGCAAAATTGTAGCTCATGCCTTGAGACAGTTGAAGCTTCAATAAAAGAATTATCTGACACAAGACCTTGAATTAGTTGTGATTGTATTTGCACTTAAGATTTGGTGTCATTATCTGTACGGTGAGAAATGTCACATAATTTCATATCATAAAATTTTAAATTATTTGATGATTCAAAAAGATTTGAACCTACATCAGAGAAGATGGCTTGAGATATTGAAAGAGTATGAGTTAGTGTTAGATTATCATCCGGGTAAAACAAACGTTGTGGCTAATGGGTTGAGTAGAAAGTCATTGTTTGCATTACATGCTTTGAATGCTCAGTTAGACTTCTTTGATGATAGTTTTGAAATAGAAGAATTGAGAAAAGAACCGATGTTTTTTACAACAGATATATGAAGCTCAGAAGACTGATAATGAAGTGCTAGCGAAATGAGCCCAGTGGGAAGTTAAATTTTGAATCTAAATTTTTAATTGTGGATGATTGTTTGAAATATCGAGATAGTATCTGTGTTCCGAGAATTCTAAGGTTGATTCAATTGATTTTGAATGAAACACATAATAGATGTTTATCTGTTAATCTGGGAAGTACTAAAAGGTACCATGATTTGAAGCAACACTACTAGTGGTGCGGTATGAAATAAGACATTTCGACTTTGTTTTGAAATGTTTTGTTATCGCAAGTGAAAGCTGAACATCAAGTTCTGTATGGATTCTACATCCGATCCTTGTTTCTGAGTGGAAATGAAATAGAGTAAAAATGGACTTTGTTTCTAATTAGCCTTAACTCCAAAAAGAAAGATGCAATATGAGTCGTAATTTTATTCCGTTAGGTTTGATTTCTCACTAGAGATTGGCAAAGTTTTATACTCGAGATTGTGAGATTGCATGGGGTGCCACTATCTCATGTGTCAAATAGAGATCGAGATTCACATCACAATTCGGAAGAAATTGTAAGAAACTTTGGGCACGAAATTACATTTCAAGATGACTTTCATTCGTAAATGTATGTTCAATCCGAATCGAACTATTCAAATTCTTGAAGATATGCTAAAGTCTCAGTGTACTAGAGTTTTATGGTTCATTGGAATAGTATCTACCATTGATTAAAATTTGTGTATAATAGTGGTTTTCGGATGAATAACAAAATGGCACCATATGAAGATTAAATGCGGACGTAAAAGTCGTATACCTCGTAATAGATGAACTCGGTGAGAATAAGTTAAGCGGGGTTGATTTGATAAAGGATACGAGCAGGGAAGTGAAATTGATCCGAGATTTTTTTGAAAGCGGTATTTGATCGTCAAAAGTCCTATGCAGATTTGAAACAAAAAGATATAAAATTTGAGATCGTCGACAAAGTAATTCATGTTTCAATATTTCATAGATATTGATCCGATCCGTCACATGTGATTGCCCCATCTGAAATAGAGATCCGATCTGAGATGACATATGAAGAAGAACTGATTCATATCTTAGTCCGTTAAATGAAGAAATTGAGAAATAAGAAAAATTTGTTAGTGAAAGTATTATGGAATCGACACGGAATAGAACAGGCAATATAGGAGCCTGAAGATTCATTAAGACAACAATATATGAATCTGATTAGCGGTAAGATTTTCGGGGACGAAAATCCCTAAGGGGGGAGAGTTGTAACAGACCGAATTTGACCCTAGTCGGAACGGTGGTTTCGGGACCACGAATCCGAGTTCAAGAAATTTTTATATATTATATTTTGTGTTTATTATATGTGAATTAATGTGTGTGAAAGTTTCGTAGAAAAATTTAATCGTTTGGGTGTTCAATTTAACAAAAAAAGGACTAAATCGCATAAAGCATAAAAGTTGCATACTATAGTGTAAAGTGCTAAAATGATGATGGCTTTTTAATATGGGGCATTAAAAGGGCAATTAGCCCATTTTTAAGTTAGTGGGTGTCATATGACAAGATTGACCTTAATTTATATGTTGTTTTTATTATTTATTAAAGGTTAAAATGGTAAAACATAAAAAAATGTTATTATATGTTTAATAATATGAAATTAAAAGCCATCACATTTTTTCTTTCTTCTTCATTGCAGTATGTGAACTAAGAAATAAGGGTTTAAATGCTTTGAGCATTTGGTCATACATTCAAGCTAAATCGGGTATGTATTTTTAGTCGGTTTTTGATAATTTTTACGTTTTTGTGATCGTTGCTTCGTATACTATCCGACCCATGCTAAAATTTTTGAGGTTAGTGTATATATGACATTCAGCCATTGATGTGTTCATGAGGTTTTTGATGTTTGATGATTTTAAATTAAAGCTATGTGAAAGATTAGTATATTTTGCATTAGAAATTTTAGTGAATTTGAGTATTTTGGGCTAAATTGCAAAAATGAAATTTTGAGGGACTAAAATGAAAATAAATGAAATAAATGGATTTATATGGTCCTTGTGAACATTCGCCCTAAGGTGTTGTAGTGAAATTTTGTGTATTTTGTGTTTTGTGCAAATAGGACTAAATTGTAAAAATGTGAAACCCTAGGGGTAAAATGGTAATTTGCCCATTTATGTGTTTAGGGACTAAATTGAAATGAAATGTACTTGAATGAGCTGAATTTTAATGTGTTTAGATCAAGAACAAAAAAAAAACAAATTTTGATCGGGAAAGACGAAGGTTATCGAATAAGCCAGTCTCACGCTATTCTGTCGACAAATGAGGTAAGTTCTTAAGAAAATGTATACCAAAGAATTAATTATGAGTATAGTATATGATAAAATTTGGAAATTTAAAGTACTAAAATATTTGTTGGCGAATATGGGGTATAATATTGTATTGAATTTATTTTTGTTAAATGTGATGTGAATGAGCAAGTTTGGTTTAATATGTGAAAGTAATATGTTGTATATGCGATGGTTGTGATCTTAGCACTAAGTAAATTGTGTTGGAATGTTGAAAATGTTGAAATTTCAGCTTAATGCCTTGCGTGCCTTGTGCCGATGATTTATTTCAGCTTAATGCCTAGCGTGCCTCGTCTTGGTGATCATTATCGGGCTTAATGCCTTGCAGGCTTTGTGCCGGTGATTTATTTCGGCTTAATGCCCAGCGTGCCTCGTCTTGGGTGATCTTTATCGGGCTTAATGCCTAGCAGGCCTTGTGCCGGTGATTTATTTTAGGCTTAATGCCTAGCAGGCCTCATGCTGGTGATCTTTATTGGGCTTAATGCCTAGCAGGCCTCGTGCCGGTGAAATATATCGGGCTTATTGCCTAGCAGGCTAAATGTCGGTGTTCAAACTCCAGACTTTGAGTCTAGCAAGTCTAGTGCTAGTATGTGAGATTCGGGTAAATGCCTAGCAGTTTTTATACTGGTGAGTTGAAATTCCAAGTTTAGATTATGTACTAGTAAAGTCATGAAATAAATCAAGTGAGCCTAATCATTTGAAAATGAGTTTGTTAATTTGGCTACAAGGTATGTGCTATTCATATTCATGTATTATACATATATATATGCGATGATAATAAGTAAACGAATTTGTGAAGGAAATGTGATGTACAATTGGTAGATGCAAATTGTGTATAAGCTATGCCATGAGGAAATTGGTTATATGAAAGCATAAAGTGGTTAAAGGTATCCGTATAAATATATTGATATGAATGATGCTAATTGATCCTGTATATCCAGTCTTATGCTTATGTTTACGTGACATATTGGGATTACTTTGATGCCATGTATACGAATGTATGTCAAATGGATATATATATATATATATATATATGTGTGTGTGTGAATATATTTCCTTTTATGTGAAATTATTAAGTGCAAAGTATATACTTATTGTATATACATATATATGTGATCCTATTGAATTATGTGTATCGAAAATATGGGTAGTTGGAAAAGAGTATTTAATCTATATGTGATCTATATGATGAGATTATAAATTTAAGTTTAAAGGTGAAATAGTGATGATGGTTAAGTTTGAATGAGCATTAGCATTCGACATTAGTAGATCATTTAAGTACTAAGCTTTGAACTATTGATATTAGATGCTTGGATATATGAGAGCTTAAATGAACATGTGTTTATAATTAAAGAGGTAAATCGGATGTACACGGCCCTTTACTTATTCGAATATTTATGTGAACTTAGTGAGTTTCATATATGTGTATTATGAATATATTATAAAGAAAGGAGGTTTTATATTTTGAATTTGATGCTGAGTTGGTAATTTGTATGCTAATGTTATGGGAATGATAAGTGTTATGTTAAATGAGGTAAAAGCATTCGGTTTTGAAGGACTTTCGAGTTAAGCTATTTTAAATTCAATGTTATTACTTAATTGTTTTAAAATGCTTGAATGTCCAATTGGTATATTATGATTGCTTAAGATTTACTAAGCTAAATTAGCTTACTCTGTGTGTATTCATTGTTCTGTTTTATAGATTTTGTTCAAGCTAAGAGCTCAGGGGATCGTCAACAAGGTCATCCACACTATCAACCTATTTTGGTATTTTTTATTTTGGATTTTAAATTAAAGGCATGTATAGGCTAGACTAAGTTTCGAGCTATGAATTTGTCTTTGTATATATTAGACATGCGAAAATGGTTTTACACGGATCATTAGAATTAGGCTTGGCATTATGAGTTCGTGATTGAGTGTTTAATGTGTTTGGTTATATCGATTTGATTATAACTTAATTATATGTAGTATATGATTGCTATGTTTCATTAATAATATCGTGCATGGTTGGTTTATGTTATATATGTCAGGCATAGGATCATGTATTTTGCTTATCTCAAAAATATATCTTATTGTATATCACGTGTGTGATAGATATTCATATGACTTGACCGAAAGGTTGAAGTTGGGAAATGGTTAGTACCATATTCGAATGTGTTTGGTTTAAAGATTGAGGAGGATTTATGTGAAGTGATCAAATGAAAACGAATTGAGAAGATAGTTTTATAATGAAATTCTTGATTTGGTTATGTTCTTATTAATAAATTGAGACAAACTTTCTTTGAGATGTGTATATTCGGCTAATGTGATTTTAAGATATCAAGTGGACAAAGGTTCATTGTTAATTATATTGATGAGTTATTTTGAATATCATAAAATGGATTAAATTTTTGTATGTTGTTATCTAAGCATATTTGGGTTGTTTTAAATCGCTTTCGAGATATGACTATGTGAGCGATAATTGTTTATGGCTACTTGTGTTTTGTTCAGTAATGCCTTACTACCCAATCCGGCGACGGACAGGGGTTAAGGGTGTTACATAAACTAGAGGTACCTACTAGGAAAAGAGAAAAAGAAAGAAAATTAGAAAAGTAAAATTAAAATTTAATAGCAAAAATAAAATAAAATAAAATATGGCAAAGTAATAAAAATTGAGCTTTCTTAATATTTTAGTTCCCTGGCAACGGCGCCAGAAACTTGATCGTGTGTCAGAGTTTTAAAAATTTATAAAAAGAATGATCAAACCTAGAAACTAACTAAGACAACGATGGAGGTAAGCGCACCTATCGAATATTAGTATAGTTTAATGGCAAAATCGGATCGTCGAACCCAAAGGAACCAAAGGTACTAATACTAACTTTCTTTTTATTATTTAACCTAAAAATTAAAGGGGTTGTTGTTTAATCTAAATTTAACTGACTACTAAGCTAAAGATGCTAAGACAAAGAGAATTAATTGGGGAAATACTTGGGGGAAAAACCAATCGATTAAGACAATACCCGAGAAGAGTCGACCTAGACTTCACTTGTTATCTAACTCTGAACCAGATGATTTATTCACTTGACTTGATCCGTAGGATTCCCTAATTTATATTAATACCTCTTTCAAGGCTACTAATGTCTAACCTTAGGTTGATTAATTAAAATCTCTTTCTAATTAAAACCCCTAAAATTACATTAACTCGATCTATGGACTCCCATATTAGGTTTGACACTAATCTGGCAGATTTTTGTCATCCTATTTCTAGGGTTGCGATCAACTCCACTTAACTATGCTAGATCTACTCTTAAACAGGAACTTTTGCTCCACTGCCTAAGCACATCAATACTTGAATCAATATCTTGAAATAGCAAAGAAACAATCAAGAACACATAATTAAGAACAAATCAAGTATTTATCATACAACTCAGAAAATAATAACAATATTCGTCTTAGGTTTCATTCCCCTCAGGTATCTGAGGGTTTAGTTCGTAATCGTAAAAGAAAACATCTTAGAAGAAAATATAAAATAAAACATAAAGAAAACCTTAAAACCCCCTGAAGGAATTGAAGGAGAAATCCTCTGCCTTAAGTATGATTCTGGCTTCTTGAGATGAATCAACTGGATTTCTTTGAGTGAATCCCATAATTCAGCCCCTCTAGCTTGGCTCATTGGCCTAGCTGAACGGCCTGAAAAGCCTTGACAGAAGGCTTCTGTCAAACTCCCCCTTTTAAGTTGCCTCCTAGGGTGTTTATATAGGCTTTGAGATGCCTTTCTTGGCCTGAAAGTATCCTAATCCGAATGAAACTATTCTTTGCTACGGCAGGGACACGCCCATGGCACACGCCCGTGTGATTCGAGGCCAGGCCATGGTCGAGTATGTTATAGAGACACGGTCGTGTATTTCAAGGGCCAGGCTATGTTTGGGTCTGTTAGGGAGGCACGGTCGTGTGGTCTTGAGCCTAGGTCATGTCGATTTCGTAATTCGGCCCATTTTTTTAGCCTGTTTCTCGTTCTTTTCATCCTCTGGTGCTCTCCTAGTATAAAACATGAAAACAAAGGATTGGGCGCACCTATTTCCATAATTAAAGGGAAAAATCATCCAAAAGTATGCTAAATGTGGGATTAAAATATGTTCGTATTACGGTTTATCAGTGGTGCTGGATCCAATCCAAAGCCTCATACTTTGCTCAACCAAGCACCAGATATGGACATTAAGGTTATTTTCGAAAAGTATCTTGCTAGGAAAAGAGCTACACATTTCCTTCTAAAAAACCAATTACAAAGAAGTATCAGAAGAGGTATAGAGCAAGTGAAGATACTCCAATTGCTGAAGAGAGTGAAATCCCACAACCAAAATGGCGTAGACTTAAGAAAGGACTCCCAACACCAGCAATTCCTTCTCTTCTAATTCCTTCATTACCCAAAGTGCCAGCAACCTCAGAAGAGTTTGCCTATTATGTAGATTCCTCTGTTCAAGTTTTTGATCCTCTACTGGCTAACATCCCAACAAAGACATTACCATTGGATCATCCTATGGTCCCTACTAGATCTCAACCACAACAGGCCTCATCTACATAAAGTAGTGAATTCTTTCCATGGCGTGACTTATATACTTCAGGGCCATCCTTGTTCCTTTAAGTTCAATTTTCCAAAGTAAATACAACACGATACCTCCCTAGTTGAAAGAGGCTTTTCGGTCTTACTTTGCATCCAATTCAGACACATTTCATATCTCACAGATGGCTAAATCTGCCCAAACTCTATCTATAGAATATGGGTTGTGGACCGGAGTCCTTCAAGAGTTTAGCAATTGCCATAAGGCCAATTAAAAACTTAGAAAAGCCAAATAAATATAAAGATAAGATGATAGATGAGCTATGCCACAATGGCCAAATCCAAAGAAGCAAACCCGAGCATCTCGACTCTTGTTTTATGGCATGGAAGCTAAAAAAAAAAGACATGGATGAGTGCAAACATTTGAAGAGAAAAGTTAAGTTATTAGTGGAAGGCGAGTCCTCTTTAAGGGAACAAATCATGACACAAAGGCTGCACTATGAGGTCAAGTTGGACAATCTTAGCTAGCCTAATGATAAAGCCTTTAGAAAGTAACAGGAGGACAAAACAAAGAATTTGACCGAGGCATTGCCAGAGTTAAAGGTGAACTTGGTTCTCTATGCCCAAGTAGCCATTGGTCTCATGAATTTGAGTCAGGTAGACTTCGACTTTCTAAAAGACATCCCTTTTGATTCATTAGATTTCAATGTTTATAATCTCGAGGGTAAGGTGTGGGAAGAATTCCATTTAAAATGGAAACAAATAGTTGGTTTCTTTATCCCTAACTCACCCGAATTAGAGGATGAAGAGAATCTCGAGAAGCTTAATGTCTTAGAGAAAACTCTAGAGGAAGTGTAACACCCCAAACCCGGACAAGACACCACGTCCGAATCTGGTATGTTACGGGAAAACGTGTTTGTGAGAGGTTAAATTTTTCGTTAAAAGCCGAGTGGAAACACGGTGTATTTTGGGAGACAATTTGAGTAGACTTGTTTGAAATCGGATGGAGTATGTGAAACCGGAGATTTTTGAAATCTTAACTGATGTGTGGCTAAATGAGTTTAAACCATTTAAACCTTAATAGTTTCTTAGTGTTACTTAAAACCTTATTAGACTTAGGAGTAATACAAGTTTGATTTGAAAATCAATTGAATTTGCTTAATATAAAGACGTAGTGTGATACCCGATGGTATGGTTTTAAAAAAACATATTATGTTATCATTTTGAAATCATTATCTTTCCAAGTTTTAGTAAAAATGCATACCAAACTTGTGTTGTTAAGGCATATTAAAATCTAATTAAAACATAAACATCACCAAAACATAAATTAAAGGCCTTTTACAAATCCAATATAAAACCCAAGTAAAATAAATAAGCTAAAGTACCCAAATTCATTAGTCCTTTATTAAAGCCCGGCATGTGCACCCCGAGTCCATCCGGCTCCATGTCCGCTCTCACGAGTCACCGAAATATCAAAGGAGAGGGTGAGTCGAGTGACTCAAAGTGTAAATCCCGCCTCAAGAACCACATGCTAACACACATCATACAAAGCAACATAATTAATGCAACCCGACCCTAACCATCCATATCGCCTTTTCTACCCCGTGTGGTACCAAACCACCGGTGGTGCCAAACCACCGGTGACATACAATCACAATGTGTTACTAAAACACTGGTGTCCCAAAGACACAATATCCGCCAATGTGGTGCCAAACCACCGGTGTCCCAAAGACACGCTTTGTGCTACTAAAGCACCGTGACCAAGTCACAAATCCGATGATGGGGCCAACCCATCGTGTGATACCAAATCACTAGCAGACGATCCCATATCTCAAGTGGGGCCAACCCACGGTGGTTAAACCACAGGGACAAGTCGCAATGAGGTGCCAAACCTCTGGTGACCCAAAGTCACAAAGTGTGCTACCAAAGCACTGGTGCTCGTCAGCACAAAATATCACTGCTCCCTCCACTCATATCACCCATACATGTCATACTGACTCATGTACAATATGCAATCATGTAACTCATGCAACCATGTCCAACATTGCATCTCATAGCATATCTATACAGTATAGATCATCATATTCAAAGTATCCATAATAGGACTTATAATAAAATAGACTTGCCCGGATCCGTACACATACCCCATTTGGGTATCCAATTATCCATCATACTGGTATCGTTTTTAACAGGCAAAACAGGTTTATTAATAACATTACTAGGTATCAGTGTGTTAGTTTACACACCTGGTAAATATGAGTCTAGAAATCCTGACAAAAACAATCTAAGTCCCTCGAGTACTAGCTTCTACAATCGGCCAAAACATAGGGTCGACATCTACACATTCGCCAACACCATTTAGACCAAAAGGGTTTGTCGAAAGCCCTTACCTTTCACCTGATTTGGTTTCCTACCAAATCCCGAACCAAAGAGTGGTTCCCTTAGACAATCGGCCCACCTATCAAGAATGAAACATTAATCTCTTGAAGCTTTGACTAACCAAGAATTAAGAGAATGAACTAACAACAACCAATCACTTAACCTCCACTTACTAATCAACTGACAGAAGAAAACGGCTCCTCTTGCTTGCTTTGAAACCTTTGATGTCCTATAATAAGAATTGGTTTATAAAAGATTAGCACCTTCCAACAATCACAATCGGCCATCAACGCAATAAGAATCGGCAAGGTGAGAAAAAGAAAAGAAATGGCCATTCGGCCAACACTTACCTACTACCAACGATTGGAAACCACACCCAACACCACCAAATATTCGGCCACCCAACACCAGAGGAGAATGATTCGGCTAACAGGTTTCGGAAAAGACAAGCAAATAAAATAGATGAATGAAGGGGTCACTTTCGGTTTTGATGAAGAGAACAAATGGATGATGTTTGACACAAAGCTTCAAGAAGAAAGAAAGGTGAAAGAGGAGAGAGCATTGGCTTCAAGAAAAGAGGAAAGAAAATGCTGGATTCTCAAAATGATGAAGAACAAAGGCTGGTTTTTGTTTAAAAGAGATGGTATGGAACAAAGGAAATCGGCACAAGGTTGTGAAAGCACAAAGAAAGAAAATGAGAAGGAAACGACCAAAGCAAATGAGAAGGTTCGCTTGAGTGCTTAACACCCTTACTTTCACTTTGTACAATTAAAGAAAGAGGAAGAAAAATGTGAGAAGAAGGGATATAGGTTTTGCCACCCAAAGGAAAGAAGAAGGAAGAAACAAGGTTTACTTTCGGCAATAAGGTGCTAGAGGTTTCGGTTTAACAAAGTTGACAAAAGAAGCAAAGGGTGGGAGAGGCATTCGGCTTCCAAATGAAACAAAAGAAAAACAAAAGAGCTACAAGTGCATTCGGCAATACCCAAGCTTTGGGTTTTCGGTTCCAAGAAGAGAGAATATGGGCAAAAAGAAAGAGAGTGCAAGTTTTGGCTTAAGCTACAAGCATATGACCAAACACACACACATGCACAAAGGAGATTTCGGCACTTCCCAAGCTCCCCCAAACACTTCTCAAAACCGGCCACACACTCCCTCTCCCCCCAAACTCTCACCAAACCGGCCAAATCTCCCCCATACACTCCACTCCACACATTTCAAATGTGTTTACCAAGTCTTACTCCTACAATCACTCTCCACCTTACCTTTGAACGGTTTGACTTAGTCCATGGTAGAATTCCACTTGCCTTCTACCTCTTCCTCCATGCCGTCCAAAATGGGTGACAAATGGGAGCTCTACAACTTGAACTCTGGACCTCCCTCACCAAGATGACGCCACACCAAGGTCTAAGTGGCGCATGCCTTGCCACTTAGCTAGCTCCTCATTTGTGCTATAATTTCACTTAATTTAAATATAAACCCCAACACCTTCGCTTCTATCCCCCAAAGCCCATAAACAAGAATTTCACCACCTACCCAGGCTCACACCTAGCCTACAACTAAATCCCGAAAACACCAAAACAACATCATAGCAAGCAATTAAACATACAACAATGCCAAATTGAAATTGCCCCTTAACCCGGGATATTACAGTTCTACCCCCCTTAAAATAATTTCGACCTCGAAATTACCTGGTCAGAAGAGTTGCGGGTATTGTTGTCTCATCCTATCCTCGGGTTCCCACGCCGCTTCTTCCACGCCATGATTCCGCCAAAGAACCTTAACCGAGAGGCACAGACTTCCTGCAGAACCTTCACATCCCGCTCCAAAATCAGACAGTTTCTTCCTCTATGGACATATCCGGATTTACTTGATCTCCTCATCACACTACATGTGATGGATCGAACGATATCGCCAAGCATCGAAACGTGGAACACGTCGTGAATTTGACTTAACTCAGCTGGCAACTCGAGCTGATACGCAACTGGTCCCACTCGTCTTAGTACCTTATATGGCCCAATAAACCTCGGACTAAGCTTGCCTTTCTTCCCGAACCTTAATACTTTCTTCCACGGTGAGACCTTCAGGAAAACCCGATCTCCCACAGCAAACTCAATATCTCTCCGTTTAAGATCAGCATAGGACTTCTGCCGGTCAGAAGCTTCCTTCAGTCGAGCCTGAATCAACTTAACCTTGTCTTCGGTCTCAGCAACCAACTCTGGTCCCAATAACTGACGTTCACTTAACTCTGTCCAACAAGTCGGTGAACGACACTTCCTACCGTACAACGCCTCATAAGGTGCCATCTTAATGCTCGCTTGGTAGCTGTTGTTGTAGGCGAACTCAGCCAACGGTAGATACTCCTCCCAACTACCCCTGAAGTCCAATACACAACCTCGAAGCATATCCTCCAATATCTGTATAACCCTTTCTGATTGCCCGTCAGTCTGCGGATGAAATGCTGTGCTGAAATCTAACCGTGTACCCAGAGCCTGATGCAAAGCCTTCCAGAACCTTGACGTGAATCTGGGGTCCCTATCCGAGATGATCGACACGGCACCCGTGCGCCTCACAATCTCGACACATACAGTTTCGCCAACCTCTGAAGTGAGTAATCCACCCTCACCGGAATAAAGTGAGCTGATTTAGTCAGCCGATCCACAATTACCCAAACCGAATCCTTCTTGCTCTGTGTAAGTGGTAATCCACCGACGAAATCCATAGTTATTCTTTCCCACTTCCATCGTGGAATCTTCACCGGTCAAGCAACCCGGACGGCAATCGATGCTCACCTTGACTGGCGACAAGTCGACACTTTCCTACAAACTCATCACCTCCTTTTTCGAACCCGCCACCGTAATCGCTGTTCTCGAGGTCCTTATACATTTTGCTACCTCCAGATGCATAGCGTAGGGTCGCTATGAGCATCCTGAAGAATCTTTTGCCTCAATTCAGCATCTCTCGGCATACAAGCCTTCCCCTGGAAACACAGAACCCCATCACTGGACAAGCTGTAACCCTTCAAACCATTATTCTGCACCTGAGTCCTCTGCGCGCTCAAAACCTCATCTAACAACTGCTTTTCTCGATCCGCTCAACCTAAGTAGGCTTAACTCAGTTCGCGAAATACTCCCGTCATCGTACAAACTCAAGTGGGCAAACAACGCTCTTAGATCCGAAACAACCTTACGGCTCAACGCGTCTGCCACGACGTTAGCCTTGCCCGGATGATACTCAATTGAGCAATCGTAGTCTTTCAATAGCTCAATCCATCGGTATTGCCTCGATTCAAGTCTTTCGAGTCGAGGTACTTCAGACTCTTATGGTCCGTATAGACTACCGATCTTTCTCCGCACAAGTAATGCCTCCATATCTTTAAGGCAAATACCACACCGCTAACTCCGGATCGTAAGGCGGATAGTTGACCTCATGTGGCCTCGATTCGTAAAAGCGTAAGCCACAACCTTACCTTCTTGCATCAAGACACAACCCAAGCCCGTATGTGATGCATCGCAAGACATCAGAATTCCTTACCGACCTCGGGTTGAATCGAACCGAGCTTCAATCAAAATCTTCTTTAACTTATCGAAGCTCTCCGCCGCTTCTCACCAAACAAACGGAACTCCCTTTCTCAATAATTTGGTCATCAAGGTTGCAATTAACGAGAAACCCTCTACAAACCTTCTCGTAGTATCCCCGCCAACCCCGAAAACTCCGAATCTCCGCCATCGACTTAGGCGGCTTCCAATCCGAACGGCCTCTATCTTTCGAGAATCCACTCTAATCCCTCATTGACACTACATGACCAAAGAATGTCACCTCCACGAGCGAACTCGCATTCTCGAACTTCGATAGAAATGCTTTCTCCCTTAGAATCGCAATACTACCCGCAAATGAGCATCATGCTCCTCCTCGCCCTGAATATACCAAGATGTCGCCGATAAAAACTACCACGAACCGATCTAGGTAATGTTGGAACACCCTGCTCATCGATCCATGAAAGTCACGGTGCATTAGTCAACCCGAACAGCATAACCAAGAATTCAAAATGCCCATACCGAGTACGAAATGCCGCCTTACGATATATCGCCTCTTTTACCTTCAATCGGTGATACCTGCACCTTAGGTCGATCTTCGAGAAAACCGACGCCCTTCACCGATCAAACAAGTCGTCTATCCGAGGCGGTGGATACTTGTTTTGATCGTCGACTTATTCGGTTAGTAGTCTATGCACATCCGCATAGTACCGCTCTTTCTTCTTTACAAAGAGTACCTAAGCTCCCCATGGCGAAATACTTGGCCCGATAAAACCTCACCAATAACTCACGGATTTGAGCCTTAAGCTCCACTAATTCTTTAGGTGCCATCCTCAGCGGAGCAATGGATACGGTGCGCTTCTGTAACAGATCAATCCCAACTCTACCTCCCGATCGGTGGCAAACCCTAAGCTCCTCAGAAACACATCCACAAATTCCCTAATCGTCCAACAGTCTCCACGAAGACTCCTTAGCCTCCAAGGCATACACATGCACCATATATGCTTGTGACCCTTTCGACCATTTTCTGGCTTTCAGAGCAGATACCACATTGGATGATAGTTTCTCCTATTACCGATCGAACTACTTCATCACCCTCACCGTGTTTTCTCGAACCATGCGCTTAGCCATGATCAACTTCACCGATGCTTACTCAGCCAGTCCATCCCCAAAATCAGATCGAACTCCCCAAACGGCAGTTCCATCAGATCAGCCTCAAAAGATACCCCTTGGAGTTCTAGAGGTACGTTTCTATACAGTCTATCTACCACTACAGAGTGACCTAGAGGGCTTATTACGGTCATCTGCCTAGAAGATATCTCAGAGTCTAAATCCATTGTCTCTATTATACTACTGGCAACATAAGAGTGCGTAGACCCCACATCAATTAAAGCAGTATAAGGAGAACCAAAAATCAAGAACGTCTAAGTTATGACGTCCGGTCGTCCGCCTCCTCTCGGTGCCTCGCAAGATATACCAAACCAGTCGCCTCGCCTCGAACTACTGCACCTCTGCGGTGCTCCACGGCCCCACCGAATCGTACCTCCTCGCCATTACCTCGGCCCTCTGCGCGGTCCATTATTTCAGATTGATTACGGCCCGATTCTCGGACCAATTCTAGCCAACTTGCGCGACAATCCTCACACGGTGGTCCAACGAGCCACACTCAAAACAACCTCTACCATCACCCAACATCCTCCCGGTGAGCCTTCCCACAACGGTTACAATGCGGCGGTCCCTGTCTAGCAAGAACAACCCTACCCGACCGATTCGCCCACTTTGGGTCTAGCCCTCTTCTCCGACATTGACGACCCGGAAGATCCAAAACTCCGTTTATGACGGTTTCTATCCATACTACGCCTCACAGATTCTTTAATGCCCTCGGCAACCTTCGCCTTTTCAACCGAGCCAGCAAATTCACGCTCTGGCTGGGCGCAATCAACAATCTTAACTCGTCTCGCAGACCATCCTCAAACGAACGCACCTTTCCTCTTCAAGAGCCACCATACCTCAGCATACCGACTCAAATTCGTAAACTTCGGCCTCATACTCCGATCTGATTTGCTCTCGGACTAACCTCGAAATGCTTTCCTCTGCTCATTTATGTAATTAGCTCTGACGCACTTCTTCCGATAAGCGACGAAAATAGTCCCAAGTCGATCTTCCATCGCGGTATTTATCACGGACCGTGAGCCACCATCGATATGACTCATCTCGAGAAGTGATACGATCCCTTTAATTTCTCCTCACCAGTTAGGTCCAGATCATCCATGATCCGTTCGTCGCTTCTAGCCAAGATTTCAAAGGTTAGGAGCAACACCGAGATACCCCGAAAGAATTCAAATTTATTTGCCCAAGTCGCCGAGGCACGATTTCTAGCTCCTCGCCCCCACCGCTTCCAGCTACCCTCTCTAAAACCCGCAGATCGCTCAGGATATCTTGCATCATCGCCGGCCTGTTCTCGAACTCACCACCTCCAACCGGTGGCGAATCCAGATCTCATTCTCTGAACCACGCCTGTAACCTACGGGCTCGAAATGATCATCCTACTGCGACCACGCCCACGACCACGTCCACCTCGGGTACTCATGACTAAATCTCGTCTCAATTAAAGAATCTTATGTATCACCATTATTCCACCGTGTTTAAAGCAAAGTTTTATGAATTTAAAGAAGCTTTGTTTTCATGAGTCCACGAGTCCTATTAGTCTCGGCCTCTAAAGTAATCTTACTATCACTAGCCATTCAATCATATCAATATCACAACCAATAGTACGGGTACTTACCGGGAATGAATGCGGTGACTCGGTGCCATGCCCTTCAACCCATACTTTAAAAAATGAATACTTGAAAATTATAGTTTTAAAACATTTTGGGCCTCGGGCCCACAAATAAAGCTTTTGAACTTGGCTCGATACCACAAATGTAACACCCCAAACCCGGACAAGACACCACGTCCGAACTGTATGTTACGGAAAAGCGTGTTTGTGAGAGGTTAAATTTTTCGTTAAAAGCCGAGTGGAAACACGGTGTATTTTGGGAGACAATTTGAGTAGACTTGTTTGAAATCGGATGGAGTATGTGAAACCGGAGATTTTTGAAATCTTAACTGATCATGTGGCTAAATGAGTTTAAACCATTTAAACCTTAATAGTTTCTTAGTGTTGCTTAAAACCTTATTAGACTTAGGAGTAATACAAGTTTGATTTGAAAATCAATTGAATTTGCTTACTATAAAGACGTAGTGTGATACCCGATGGTATGGTTTTAAAAAAACATATTGCGTTATCATTTTGAAATCATTATCTTTCCAAGTTTTAGTAAAAATGCATACCAGCTTGTGTTGTTAAGGCATATTAAAATCTAATTAAAACATAAACATCACCAAAACATAAATTAAAGGCCTTTTACAAATCCAATATAAAACCCAAGTAAAATAAATAAGCTAAAGTACCCAAATTCATTAGTCCTTTATTAAAGCCCTGCATGTGCACCCGAGTCCATCCGGCTCCATGTCCGCGTCACGAGTCACTGAAATATCAAAGGAGAGGGTGAGTCGAGTGACTCAGTGTGTAAATCCCGCTCCCGAAGAACCACATGCTAACACACATCATACAAAGCAACATAATTAATGCAACCCGACCCTAACCATCCATATCGCCTTTTCTACCCCGTGTGGTACCAAACCACTGGTGGTGCCAAACCACTGGTGACATACAGTCACAATGTGTTACCAAAACACTGGTGTCCCAAAGACACAATATCCGTCAATGTGGTGCCAAACCACTGGTGTCCCAAAGACACGTTTGTGCTACCAAAGCACCGGTGACCGTCACAAATCCGATGATGGGGCCAACCCATCGTGTGATACCAAATCACTAGCGAGACGATCCCATATCTCAAGTGGGGCCAACCCACTGTGGTTAAACCACAGGGACAAGTCGCAATGAGGTGCCAAACCTCCGTGACCCAAAGTCACAAAGTGTGCTACCAAAGCACCGGTGCTCGTCAAGACAAAATATCACCGCTCCCTCCACTCATATCACCCGTACATGTCATCTCGACTCATGTACAATATGCAATCATGTAACTCATGCAACCATGTCCAACATTGCATCTCATAGCATATCTATACAAGATAGATCATCATATTCAAAGTATCCATAATAGGACTTATAATAAAATAGACTTGCCGGATCCGTACACATACCCCATTTGGGTATCCAATTATCCATCATCTTCGTATCGCTTTTAACGAGCAAAACAGTTTATTAATAACATTACTAGGTATCGCATGTGTTAGTTTACACACCGTAAATACGAGTCTAGAAATCTGACAAAACAATCTAAGTCCCTCGAGTACTAGCTTCTACAATCGGCCAAAACATAGGGTCGACATCTACACATTCGCCAACACCATTTAGACCAAAAGGGTTTGTCAAAGCCCTTACCTTTCACCGATTTGGTTTCCTACCAAATCCAGAACCAAAGAGTGGTTCCTTAGACAATCGGCCCACCTATCAAGAATGAAACATTAATCTCTTGAAGCTTTGACTAACCAAGAATTAAGAGAATGAACTAACAACAACCAATCACTTAACCTCCACTTACTAATCAACTCATGAAGAAAACGGCTCCTCTTGCTTGCTTTGAAACCTTTGATGTCCTATAATAAGAATTGGTTTATAAAAGATTAGCACCTTCCAACAATCACAATCGGCCATCAACGCAATAAGAATCGGCAAGGTGAGAAAAAGAAAAGAAATGGCCATTCGCCAACACTTACCTACTACCAATGATTGGAAACCACACACCCAACACCACCAAATATTCGCCACCCAACACCGTGAGGAGAATGATTCGCTAATGTGTTTTGGAAAAGACAAGCAAATAAAATAGATGAATGAAGGGGTCACTTTCGGTTTTGATGAAGAGAACAAATGGATGATGTTTGACACAAAGCTTCAAGAAGAAAGAAAGGTGAAAGAGGAGAGCATTCGACTTCAAGAAAAGAGGAAAGAAAATGCTGGATTCGGCTCAAAATGATGAAGAACAAAGGCTGGTTTTTGTTTAAAAGAGATGGTATGGAACAAAGGAAATCGGCACAAGGTTATGAAAGCACAAAGAAAGAAAATGAGAAGGAAACGACCAAGAAATGAGAAGGTTCGGCTTGAGTGCTTAACACCCTTACTTTCTGCTTTGTACAATTAAAGAAAGAGGAAGAAAATGTGAGAAGAAGGGATATAGGTTTTGCTTACCCAAAGGAAAGAAGAAGGAAGAAACAAGGTTTACTTTCGGCAATAAGGTGCTAGAGGTTTCGGTTTAACAAAGTTGACAAAAGAAGCAAAGGGTGGGAGAGGCATTCTGCTCCAAATGAAACAAAAGAAAAACAAAAGAGCTACAAGTGCATTCGGCAATACCCAAGCTTTGGGTTTTGGTTCAAGAAGAGAGAATATGGGCAAAAAGAAAGAGAGTGCAAGTTTTGGCTTAAGCTACAAGCATATGACCGAAACACACACACACATGCACAAAGGAGATTTCGGCACTTCCCAAGCTCCCCCAAACACTTCTCAAACCGCCACACACTCCTCTCCCCCAAACTCTCACCAAACCGCCAAATCTCCCCATACACTCCACTCCACACATTTCAAATGTGTTTACCAAGTCTTACTCCTACAATCACTCTCCACCTTACCTTTGAACAGTTTGACTTAGTCCATGGTAGAATTCCACTTGCCTTCTACCTCTTCCTCCATGCCGTCCAAAATGGGTGACAAAATGGGAGCTCTACAACTTGAACTCTGGACCTCCCTCACCAAGATGACGCCACACCCAAGGTCTAAGTGGCGCATGCCTTGCCACTTAGCTAGCTCCTCATTTGTGCTATAATTTCACTTAATTTAAATATAAACCCCAACACCTTCGCTTCTATCCCCAAAGCCCATAAACAAGAATTTCACCACCTACCTGGCTCACACCTAGCCTACAACTAAATCCAAAAACACCAAAACAACATCATAGCAAGCAATTAAACATGCAACAATGCCAAATCCCCCTTAACATATTACAGGAAGTGGACCAAATAGAGGGTGTCCCCATAACAGATAAGGTTTTCACTGAGTCTACTAAGCATCGTACTGATGGTGAGGACTAAACTCTTTTTTATTCTATCTTTCATTTTATTGTTCTCCCTGACATGTAACATCCTTTTATTCATATTAACAAATAGATCCTTTACCTTTCTTTTGTCTCTTCACTTCGTTATTATTTTTCTTTTTTAAATTATTATTGATACATCCATCACATGATGAAACAATGTTCAGTATACCTAAGGAACTCTACCAAGTTTAGCATATTATGCATATAGAGATTCTTCACACCTTCACAATCCAAGAACTGACTAAACCGGGCTCTAAAACCAAACTTGTAACAATCTCAACTCGATTTGATTTGCAAAATCTAGGTGTTGGGTATTACCACACGAATATGAACGAAAACTTAATCTACTTATACAATTTACAATTAATTACAACTTAACTACACACCAACTCAAACTAATTTACATATTTATACTAAATAGGTAAATGCAACTACAGTACGTGGTAATTTAATTCCAAGAAATCTGAATTGAAATCCTTATCTATTACAATTATCCCAAAAAATTGAATTTCTAATTAACATTTCTAACTTTGAACATGCCACCAAACTTGATCTGTATTCATAATAACCTGATACACCGTGTCATTTTGCGTAACCCTAGCATCGTCCCTCCTAGCGCAGACTCACATTGTCTCATTGAAACACAATACACATAAAATAAGCTTATAAAAACTTAGTGAGGGAAACACCATTGTAATTGAAGAATCATAATGAAGATCTTCTTGTTCTTAACCTTTAACTTTATCTCTGGCAAGTACTTCCTCTAATTCTATTCTTATACACATCAGGTACTATACTTTACTCTGTAATCTTTTCATTTTCCATCAATGTCATTGATACACCACTACATCCTTCAATATCTGTGTAACACCCTTAACCTTTATCCGTCGTCGAACAGGATTAGAAAGCATTACCAGACTTTACGGATTAAATACAAACATTTCACAACCATTAACATACATATCAAGAATCATTCATTTATCACTCATATCATCCCTTATATGGGCCCTCGAGGCCCAAAATATGCTTAAGAAATAAATCGGGACCAAATTAGTAACTAAAAGAATTTTTCCCTAAATTTCAAAATTTTTCTTAGGAGCAGGGGACATAAACCTGTGTGGCTGACATGGCCAGGAGACACGACCATGTCTTTGGCCTTGTGGGTATTCGATGTAAGGCATACGGTCGTGTCCCAGCCCGTGTCTAATTTACGGTAGCTACTGACTTGGGTCACACGGCCAACTACACGCCCGTGTGTTAGGCTGTATGTGAAGTGCAAGGGTCACATGACCAAGCCACGCCCGTGTGCTAAGCCATGTGTAAAAAACTGGGCATTATGTTTTGAAATTTTAAGATGCAGGGGAGACACGGGCCGACTACACGCCCATGTTCCAAGCTGTGTGTCACACACGACTGAGACATATATTTGTGTCTTCTTACCTAGAACTTATTGAAATTTACTCCAAAATCTCGATGTATACCTAGGATCTCGATCTGAAATAATGGATGTGGGGACCCTATGTAACCTCACAATCTCTGATATATACAATTTCGCTAACTTCTCAAGTGAAAAGTTGGTTCTGACCGAAATAAAATATGTCGTCTTAGTCAATCTATCCACAATCACCCAGATCGAATCTTTCTTTCTTAGAGTCATAGGTAATTCAGATACAAGATCCATCGTGACATGCTCTCATTTCCACTCAGGAATCGTGACAGGTTGTAATAAACCCGTTGGTACCTGATGTTCTGCCTTGACTTGTTGACAAATCAAACACTTTGTTATAAATTCACAGATTTCCCATTTCATACCCGGCTACCAATACGTCCGTTTCAAATCACAATACATCTTCGTACTACCCGAATGAATGGAGTACATGCTACTGTGATCTTCAGAAAGAATGTCATTTTTCAAATCTAAATTATTTGGAACGCAAATTCTATTGTGATAATGCAACATACCGTTATCATCAATGCTAAACTATGAAGTCAGATTGCTTTGAACCATTTGTCATTTCAGCACCAATTTTGGATCTTCATCTTGTAATTCCCAAATCCGTTGAAGGAATCAAGTTTTGCTTTCAACTTTGCTAATACAGAACCATCTTCATTAAGTGACAAATGAGCGTTTATTGCTCGAAGTGCAAACAAAGATGACTTTGGACTAGGTGCATCCGCAACCACATTAGCTTTTCCTAGGTGGTAATCAATAACCAAGTCATTGTCTTCTAATAATTCCAACCACCGTCTCTATCTCAAATTTAGCTCTTTCTGAGTCATCAGGTATTTCAAACTTTTATGATCTGTATACACATAACATTTTTCACAGTATAAATAGTTTCTCCAAATTTTCAAAGTAAATACTATTGCAGCTAACTCAAGATCATGTGTAGGATAATTCTTCTCATGTAGTTTTAGCTGTCGAGAAGCATAAGCCACTACTTTTCCTGACTGCATTAATACACAACCCAAACCATTCAGACACGAGTCTCTATAAATAGCATACGATATACTTGATTCTGGCTGAGTCAAAACTGGAGCCTCTATCAACATCTTCTTCAACTAATCAAAACTCTGTTGACACTCATCAGACCACACAAATTCAACACTCTTTTGTATCAATCAGGTCAACGGTGAGGCAATGATCGAAAAATTCTTAACAAAACGTCGATAGTAACTTGCTAGACCCAGAAAACTTCGCACTTCTGTAATATTCTTTGGAATTTTCTAATTCACCACAGTAGAAACTTTACTTGGATCAACTCGAATCCCATCAGCTGATACAATATGACCTAGAAATCCAACCTTGTGTAGTAAAAATTTACATTTGCTAAACTTTGCATACAACTGCTTTTCTCTCAAAGTCTGTAGAACAATTCTCAAGTGTCGTGCATGCTCGGATTCTGCCTTAGAAGAGATCAATATATCATCGATGAACACAACCACAAATCTATCCAAATAAGTCAATTCATTAAATCCATGAAAGCAGCAAGTGCATTAATCAAGCCGAATAGCATTAATAAAAACTCATAATGACCATACCAAGTTCTGAAAGTAGTCTCTGGCACATCACAATCTTTAATTTCAACTGATAATACCCAAATCTGAGGTCTATCTTTGAAAATACTACAGCGCCTTTCACTTGGTCAAACAAGTTGTCAATACGAGGAAAAAGATATTTATTTTTAATTGTGACCTTGTTCAACTATCTGTAGTCTATACACAGTCTCAAAGAACCATATTTATTTTTCACAAATAAGACAAGTGTACCCCAAGGAGACATAATTGGCCTAATAAACCCTTTGTCCAACAACTCTTGCAACTACGTCTTTAACTCTTTTAACTCAGCTGGTGCCATACGATATGGTGTTATCGATATCGGAGCTGTTCTTGGAATCACATCGATTACAAATTCAACTTCACAATCAGGTGGTAAACTCAACAATTCTTTAAGAAACACATCAGCAAACTCATTAACAACTGATAACTATTCTAGCTTTGATTCAGAAACTCGAGTATCTAGAATGTAGGCTAAAAATGCCTCATTACCCTTATGCAACAATCTCTGGGCTAAAAAGGATGAAATAATTGTAGCAATGTCTTTTTTATTCCCTAACTCAACCGAAATTACTTCCCCTGTAACACCCCAAACTCAGCCTAAACGTTACGACTAAATCTAGTGTGCTACATCAAGTGATGTTTGAAACCACAAAGTTGTTTGGAAAATTTATTGTTGAAAATCACATTTATAAATTCAAAATTTCATTTCTCCTCACTTATGCCCAAGAGGGATTTACTCTTTTTAATACTCTTTCAAAATGCGCGTTTTGTCTTGTTTAATAAAAATTGGGTTGATTACAAAGAATTTGGTCTTATCATTTACGAAAACGAGTTATTTGAAAAAAAAAATGATTGTTTATTATTTTGAAAACTTCATGTTGATTAGATTTACAGTGTTTAAAGAAAATCCAAATAGAAGTTAAAATAGTTCCAATGGCCTTATTACAACAATTATAAAACCCAATAATTAAAATAAAGAAATCCTAAATTTTAAAATACTTAGTTCACCCTTAAAACATGCAGAACGAGTGGCCATATCTGAGTCCCTCGCAGATCCAAATCCTCTATGGCTGGGGATTACCTACACAGTTAGGATAAAGAGGTGAGTTACGAGAACTCAGTGTGTAATCCCAGTTACAAACACAGTTTGGCCCCAAGCCCATGCAGTATCAGTTCGGGCCTAAGACCCTAAAGTCATGGAAATGCAATAGATAAAATGCAGCCCAACCTAATCCAACCAACACACCCACCGTACCAGCCCAACACTCTTATGGAGACCAAGTCAACCCACCCAGCCCTACACACCAAGAATGCAGCTGAGATGCCAGTATATCGCAGCAATGCTACCAGTAATAGTATTTGTGGTTGAGCCACTAAAATTAGTATATCGTGGTAGAGCCACTAAATCAGTATAATGTGGCATAGCCACCAGTATAGTACTTCTTCCAATATATATTTATATATATTTAATCATCCCACCCAATGCAAAATGTCATGACATAATAATTCAATGTATGCAATAATGTACCATCATAACAGTTAAACAGAATACACACAATCATACTAAATCAACCCCTAAGGGTGTAGCAGTAATTTTACCCATCGGTAATTCATACCCTCCAAGGGTATCTAAGTAATTTTACCGCCTTTTCAGAGGCCTACTTTGGCCTTGAGCGACACCGGTTCCCTTTTTGGTCAAAACGGTGCAATTGGGCCTAAAGCCTAATTTTTGGCCCAAGCGGACCCACAAGCTCGTATGGCCCATTCAGCCCATTTTCGGTCACGATTTTTTAGACTTTGTAGTCGCATCCGTCATTTGGAAATTTTCTATCAGTGTTGCCCATTTGGGCCCGTTAGCCCATTAGTCCCATTTAGCCCATTTCGACTCGATCAGGCCCGTTACAGCCTTAGTTTTACGAGAGTGCTCACGACACTCTCCACGACCTACCGCCATCATAGTAACTCAGTTAGTTTTGCGAGAGTGCTCACGACACTCTCCACGACCTACCGCCATCATAGTAACTCAGTTAATCATTACGAACGTTCACACGCTCGAGTGGTCACGATTGTCGATTTTCTGACCTTTCGGCTTTTGGCCAAAACACAGATCAAGACATGCTTTCATCAATGATTGGTGTGAGATTACACACCCGCTTACAAGTTACGGTACTCAGCACTTTCCAAAACACCTGAGATCACAATTGACTAACAGTTAGTCCTAATCCTTGATACTCTAAGATATAAAACACTTTAACCATTACTTTCACTTACCAAAACGATGGCAACTCCTTACTATTCTAAAATATTTGGTTACTCTCTTCGATAATGAAATTGAGTCCCTAATGAAAAGCACAGGTTAGCAATGTTGTTTCAAGACAACAAAGAAACAGCCGTTCGGCCCTAAGAACTCACAAAACAATACAAGAATTATCCACCTCCTATTCGGCCATAGATACACTTACCAAAGTGCCAAAAAATCAGTAGTTGCACAACAAGGGTTTCGGCTTCCACACATAAGAAAGAGTAAACAAGACTCAAGATGGAGAGGAGTACTCGATTTAGCCTTAGACAAGAAGGTGAGAATTTCGGCTTTAGTAAGATAAAAGAGAAGAAAGCAAGAATGTAGCAGAAAAGAAATCCATACCTTAGACTCTGGATGAGCCGAATGGGAAGAAGAGATTCAGCACAAGCAGCAAAACACAAGAACCAAATTTTGGCTACGGTGGTTAAACCGATGAAGATCAATCAGAGAACACAAGCCAAAATGTTGTGTAGGAAGGATTCAGCAAATAGATGTTTAGGCAACACAAACAAAGAAGAAGGTTTGAAGAAGATGAAAAGAAGAGAATAGGGAAATTGAGGTTTCAACAGAAAAGAGTTGAAGCCAAAAAAGACCCAAAATGCTATAGCCAAAAAAAATGTAACACGTAAAAATTCTTTCAGAAGAACACTTCAGAAAATGACACTCTCCCTCACTCAAGACCGAATATGCTACAAAAGTGACCCCTTTGACCAAAATTCTCATCCCCATACTGTAACATCCTGAATTTATATGTTTATGCGTTTAGTATAGGAATATGTTTAATATGGTGAAAGGGGTTTAAATTTGGGCTTAGAATTAGGCAAAGGCCCATATTAAATTATTTTAAGGTGACACCATTAACAATTAAAAAGGAACAAGTTTTGGGTCGCAAGGAGCCCATGTTTTTAGGCCAATTTCGGCACTTTAAATGAAAAAAGGGTGACGCCACATACAAGGAATTAGGGGCCCAAATATTAAGTTTAATGAGGCCCAAATCTTTTAATTTAAGTAAGTTAAATTTCGACATTAGGATTAGTAGAGGTGGATGGCTACAAGGCTCAAAAATAGGAGAAATTATGTGGATTTTATAAGTGATAATATCATGGATAAAAGGAGAAAAGTTAGGAGCTTATCTTCAAGGGAAGTGTTGGCCAAAATCTACTGCCTAGAGAAGTGTAAAATTCGGCTACGGCATGGCAAAGAGGGTGCCAAATTTCCCCTATCTTTTAGCTTAAATTTAAGGGCGTTTTCAGTTTTTAGCAGTAGGTGCTGAAATATCTATAAATAGGAGGGGCTAGCTCCTTGATTCTGACATTGAAAACCCTAATTTCTTCTTCTATTGTGCCGAAATTCCTTAGCCTCTCCTTCTCCAATTTTTTTCTCCAATTTTTCAAAAGTCGAAACTTTTCTCCACTTTTTCCTCCTTGTGCCAATTTCTCTAAAAAAGCTGAAGCATCCATAGTCTTCTCTTTTATTCATCTTATTTGAGAATTAGTTCTATACTTCTGGTATTTAAATCTTCCATTGGCATTGCCGAATCCTCTTTCTAGTGCTAGTCGAATCTTCTATGCTAAGGTAAGTGTCGATTTTTGATTAGTTCTCATGATCTATTCCCAATTTTTGAAAGGCAAAAGCCGAAAGCTAATAGTATAATGGTTTTATGATGGGCGGCAATTCGAGATTTGAAGGAAGCTTGGTCAATTAGATCTAAAAGTCAAAAATAGCTAGTCTCCACCTTCGAGATTTTTAAGGTAAGAAGATTTCCCTAGATTTCTATTAGATTTGATCATTATATGCAAGATCTTAAGGTTATAATGAGAGTTAACAATTAAATATTGTGATAGTAGTTCTGATAAGGACTTGTGATGGAATTAAATATGGATCAGGCAAAGGAGAAAATACCTAAGTTTAAGAAAAGAGCAGTATCTGCCATTCGAGATTGGCCACTTGGTTGTGGACTGGCATCTGAACAACACCTTAGGCAGATAGCAGTAGTGTCGACTAAGGATAGTGTCGACATAGAAAGCATCGTCATATCGGTAATCAGGTATGTAGATCTCTAGCACACTAATAAACCTATATGTATGACTATATATATGTTATTGGCTTAAAATTTGGAATGAGGCTGTATAGACAGTCGAATGGAACCCTAAAAGGGTTAGGCAAGGATGCCAGGTACATAAACATAGAACTCCCTATGTGTATCAGAAAATATATATGACTACATGATGTTTTCTTTATGTGTATGCATGGGGTGGGAATATGATATTGAAGGGGAAGTGCATGATAGGTCACTTGGTGATCAGTGGTGGAAATCCCACAAATACAAATGTTAGGTCACATAGTGATCGGTGGCTATGCCATATTCAATGATTCCTAACTAATAGGAATAGGCAGTGCGGCTGTCATTTTGGTGTGTAGCGGATGGAGGGTTGATTGTAGAAATCCCCAAGGTGTGATGGTTGGTACGGGTTGATGTGTAGAGGATGGAAACCTAAGATGGGTTGGGTTATTCATTATTTATCGTTTACCATGTGATTATGATTGTTACCTTCATGTATGGGCCAGGGCCCATAATGTGTTTGTGGGCTCGGGTCGTTGTGTGTTTTTGAGATTTATAAACTGAGTCTTGGTGACTCACGCTTTCCTTTTCTCTACTCTTCCAGATGAGCAGTAGATCGTGGACATAAGAGCTGAGACGGACTCGAGGGGCCATCAAGTTTATTTCTACAAATTATTTTTGGGATTTCTTTAAATTTTATTTTATTTTATTTGGGAATATTTATGTAATAAGGCCCCTAGTTTTATTCAGCTAAGAAGTTTTCAATGTTATGCAACTTATAAATTCATGATAAGGTTTATTTATACTTAATAATAGTAATACAAGGGATTTTAAATTTTAAAATGTCACTTATTTATCCAAATAATGTCAAATTGACTTATGATCTCCATAACGAACAAAGTAAAAGTTTTCAATGTACAACTCATAGCATACCAGATCTGGTCGAAATGCATGGGCCGGGTTTGGGGGTGTTACACACACACTCCCAAATTCGGCCACCACTACCACTCACCTCACTCCCTTGATTCTCTCCTTTTTCCTCCCCACTTTGCTCTCCACCTCTCATTCAAACCATTTGACTCATTCTCCAACCTCCATGGCAGAGTTTGATCCCAACTCTACCTCCTCCTCTCCCAAAGCACAAAATAAAAGCCACCAACTATAGTTTATGGGATTCGAACTCCCCTCCTCCATGTTTTCCTTATAACGCCTCAACCATCCTACCACATGGCTAGCTTGTGTTAATAAAACACACATTAATATGTATAAGCCCTGCCTCCACCAGCTCTCCCCACTAAAGAGCCTAAAAACCAAAACTTCTCTCTAGAGTTTGGCCTCGACCCCAGGCCTCCCTAGAGCCTCTAAACATCCTCAAATAACCCGTAGAGCAAGCACAACATGCAATTAAACAAAAATCACAAACCCTTAATTTTTTTGGGATGTTACATCCTCTGTCCGAAATTTTAGATCAATCCATTTTTCTCTATAATTTACTATAGCATCATGCTTCGTCAACCAATCCATTCCCAAAATAACATCAAATTCTCGAAAGGGTAGTAAATCAAATCAGTAGGGAATTCATAGCCTTTCACTTTTAGTGGATAGTTTCGACACACTAAATTAACTATTACACTTTGGCCTAATGGATTAGTGACTTGAACATCATAATCAATAGGTTTTTTGATACTAATGCAGTGCAAATATAAGAATGTGTAGACCCATGGTCAATCAATGCATATACGATAACATCAAAGAGATAGAATGTACCAGCAATCATATCAGGAGCTGTAGCTTCCTTTCTCACTCGGATGGCATAAGTACGTGCAAGTGCCATTGCCTCTGACTAGGTAGCAAAATCTCTCATACCCAAATGAGTAGTCCTAGTGGCACTATTTTGGCCCGAACGTTTACTTCTTTGAGAAGTGGCCATCTGTTTCTCTTTCTACTCTTCTTCCTCTCTTTGTAATTGAGGGCAGTTTTGAATAAATTGGTAGGTGGCTCCACATTTATAGCAAGCCCTTTCCTTACCTCTGCATTCACGTGGATGATATTTTCCACAATATCTACATTTAGGCCTAAGACCATTCTATACACTGCCCATACTAACCACAGGTCTAATAATTACCCTAAAATCTTGTTGAGTCATTTTATTTTTATTTGATTGTTCCGGCATTGGGGTGGCTCTACTGAAATCATCTTTAGACTTCTTCGCATGTGAGGCTGAAAATGACTTGGAGGAACTTCTCTTGTAAGATTCTTTATTTCTTATATCTCATTGTATTTTTCTATTATACACCTCTTCTAATTTTTAAGCAAGATCTGATAGTATAACAAATTCCCGTATTTTTGTGCCCCCAGCCATCTTTCTGATTTCATTATTTAGCCCTTCCTCAAACCAAATGCATATCTCTTCCTTGGTTTGTACAATTTCTCAAGCATACTTGTTAAGGTATATGAATTCCCTCTTGTATTCAGCTACTGATTGGTTCCCTTATCGTAAGTCAAGAAATTCCCTCTTCCTTTTATCTAGATACCTCTTGCCAACATATTTCTTTTTAAATTCACTCTAAAAGAACTCTCAAGTGATTTTCTCTTTTGGTGCCACATCCGCTATAGTCGACCACTAATTATAAGCTTCTTCTTTTAGTAATGACACAGCACACCTCAAATAATCTTTAGGAGAACAAGCTAATTCCTCAAAAACTCTTATCGTATTCTGAAGCTAATACTCAGCTTTGGCAGGATCATCATCTGACCTACCCCTGAATTCTTTTGGCCCACACTTTCTAAGTTTTTCTATCGGAGTACGTTTACTGGATTCAATTACCGGATGAGGTGGAGGTGCAACCAGGGGTGCTGCAGATGGTACAATAGGGGAGGAGGTTGCTAAGCCTAATTTCTTTCTCGCGTAAATTCATTAAACCATTAGTTCATAAACCCATAAAACATAGTTTCGAGTTCCTATTCTTGCATTGGAGAAATTGGGACACTATGACTTGTCCCATGCTCAGATGTTTGTATTCTACTATTAGCTTCATCACGTTCAGCATGTTTGGATCTATCTGACATCTTTACAATCTATAAGAAAAAACAAGGATTAGGTCGAATCATACACATCACACCATCATAGAATTATATGGCATGTATTTCTAGACACTTTACATGTTACATTCATTCCGAGAATGGGCTAAACCGAGGCTCTGATACCAATAAATGTAACACCCTTAACCCTTATCTGTTGCCAAAATAGGGTTACGAAACATTACCAAACTTTACGAATTAAATACAAACATTTCACAACCATTAACATACATATTAAGAATCATTCATTTATCACTCATATTGTCACTTATATGGGCCCTCGAGGCCCAAAATATCCGTTAGAAATAAACAGGACCAAATCAAAAATTCAGAGAATTTTTCCCTAAATTTCAAAATTTTTCTTAGGAGCAGAGGACACATGCCCGGTGGCTGACATGGCTAAGAGACACAACCGTGTCTTAGGCCGTGTGGGTATTCGATGTGAGGCATATGACCGTGTCCCAACCCGTGACCCAACCCGTGTCCAATTTAGGGTAGCTACTAACTTGGGTCATACGGCCAACCACACGCCCGTGTGTTAGGCCGTGTGTGAAGTGCAAGGGTCACACGGCCAAGCCACACACCCGTGTGCTAGGCCATGTGTAAAAACTTGGGCATTCTATTTTGAAATTTTAAAGTGCAGGGGACACACAGCCAGACTACATGCCCATGTGCTAGGCCTGTGTGTCACACACTGCTGAGCCACACGCCTCGTGTCTCTGCCTGTGTGGACAAAAATAGGCCATTTCAAGGCCACTTTTCTCACCTTTTTATTATCCATCTGCACACAACATTGAAATACACTAATATATCTACCATGCAACCAATTCAAGCCAAAATATTTATTTAACATAATATGTTAACACAAAAATCAATTTTTTAAATTTGTCAAACTAACTTCATTCATTGATTTACCAAAACTACTCCTAATTATATACATACAAACACATAAATATAATTGTCATTCATAATTACACTTTAAGTTTAGCCCTTTTCAATCCATCCCCATACATGCCATATAAACCATAAAATGTACAATAAAATCTACTTGAGTAATCTAGATTTTGTGACCTGATGTGTTGATCCGATCCTCCAAATTTCTTGAAAATCTACAAAGAACATTAAACAACACAAGTAAGCTTAATGAAACTTAGTAAGTTCGTTAGCTTTAAAAAAAAAATCTTACTGAACATACTAAAACAATACATTTAAGTAAATTATTCATTTCACATTTCTTGCCATCCACATTTTCAGTTGATGAATTCACTTATTTCATCTTAGAATCAACAATACTATTGAGTCTTCAACCATTAATATCAAATATCACTTACCTAATTATCAACCTTTGTCAGATTAATAAACGTCTTACGGATATGAGTACATAGTAAACAGAAGCACAAGGGCTGAACAGAAGCACATAGGTGTTAACGAAAACCCGTAATGGTTGAATAGAAGCTCATAAGAGCTGAACGAAAACCCAATAGGGTTAAACTAAAACTCGTAAGAGTTGAACTGAAAGCCATTAGGGTTAACTGAAACTCATATGAGTTAACCGAAGCTTAAGAGAGCTAAACGGAAAGCAAACACGAGTGTTTGCAACAAATGCTAAACCTCGGTTTACTTGGATAATTTTGTCGTCAATTCCCCTTTTGTACTGAAAGATTGTACTCAATCCTGCGTTCCGTTTACTTTGAACACTTGATTCAATTTCGTAAATTTAATATTAATTTTATTTTCAAAAAATATTACAAAAAATACAAAATACCATTTATCAATTCACATATAATATTAAAATTTAACCATATGAACTTACCTGGACTAAATTGTAGAATTCGTAGTAATTCGGGAACTATTCTTCTAATTTCTCTTCTCCTCATTGATCTAGCAGCTCTTGATCTAAAATATAAAATTATTCATACCTAAACACATATTTCAGCCTCATTCCACTTTACAATTTATACCCGTCAATTTTTGAAATTACACATTTTTCCCTAACTTTTATAATTTTTACAATTTAGTCCCTTATCAATTTACCCATTAATTGAGCTAATTTTTCTAAATTAACACTTTATCTAATTATTTTAAGCTGTTATAAATCCTTTTATATTCAAAATTTTAACACCAAACCCTAATTCTTAACCTTTTCACAATTTGGTCCTAAAATTATTATCTATCAAAATTTCTTAATAAAATCATCATATAACAAAATTAAAGCTTAAAATCCATGTTAATTCATCATAAATATCCAGCACTTTTCAATGGTAACTTTAAAAATTACTCATAGAATCAAAAACTAATGAAATAGACAATTGGACCTAATTGTAAAAATCTTAAAAACACAAAAATTACAAGAAAAGAGCAAGAATTGAACTCACATGGTGCAAATATATGAAAAACCAGCTTAGAGGGACTCTTCAATGGCATTTTTGGCTGAGGAATTGTGAAGAAATGTCTAGATTTCTTTTAATTTGTTGTTTTATTTACTTAATTTTGTAAAATTTCCAATTTTACCCCTATTTCTCCTAATTTCAAAATTTTCTTTCTTGTTAATGTCGCCCCAGCCATACCCCTTTGGGATAATTTGCTCTTTTAATCCTCCCTCATTTAACACTTGAGCTATTTAATCACTTTAGCAAGTTTTGCATCTTTTTCAGTTTAGTCCTTTTTAATTAATTAACTATCAAAACGTTAAAATTTTTTAACAAAACTTTAATACTAACTTATTGACACTCCGTAAATATTTATAAAAATATTTACAGCTCGGTTTAGGAAATAAAGGTCTCGATTCCTTATTTTCTAGACTAATTAACCTAATAGTTCTTTTAAATCAGAATATTCACTAATTCAAGAATATTTCTAAAATCACACTTGACTCATAATTATTAAATAATAATAAAATTTTCAAACTCATTCGTCAGATCGAATCACTATTTCTGACACTACTAAAAATTGGGCTGGGCTATTATACTCTGAGCCATTATATCTTCACAATTCAAGAATAAACACATACATAGATGATATATACCTCCTTTGCACAATCAAACTTAAATCCTTATTCGGTTCACACTTTCAATAAAACCCATTTAATTCTCTACATTTCTTCAACTCATTATTTTCAATCGATTCAACGTCTTATATATAATTTACAATGTAAACCTTAAAGACATTATACCTTACAGGTCTTACTGATTATGCCAATCAACTTAATACAAAATCCGCCACAAGGAACATTTCTTTAAGGCACGCGACTAAGAGCCTTTCTATGATACACCACAAGGGTGTTTCTGTTAGAGTTTTCCATAAAAGCCATTCCTTCAAAGTGTGCAACAGAGGCTTTTCTTTTAGATAATCGCTATAAGAGCTATTTTTTTCAAAAGTTTCCACAAAGATTATTCTTTCATAATCCGCCACAATGTTTGTTCTTTCATAACTCGCCACAAAGGCTATTCTTTCCTGTTGTTTTTACGATACGAACTTGCCTAAACTCACAATACGTGAGGTTTGTCCATCAATGTCCTGGGACACGTAGAGAACCCCATTAGGTAATCACCATCCTTTAATTCCTTTCAGAGGTTACCATTGTTATGAACTTTTCCTTCAGAGTTTTATTTCAAACTTCGTGTTTAAAGTCCCGCTGGACCCCTTTTAGGTAACTCCACGGAGAGTAGACATGGACCTACTTTACAGACTCTTTATGCATTGAAACAAACTAGGCAAAATTATTTGAATCTACTAATATACAACAAACATAACACACATCTCATATCATACAATCCAGACATTCAGATAACACCATACTTCATTTTACATTACTTATACATCATTTATCTTATACTACAACTTTCATGACCTCAGCATCACCATTTAATCAATTTTCTACATATATAATGGTATGAACAATACCCATGCCAATGCCAATATAGGGACTCACTTGACCACCATGGATAGTAGTTTGAGCTTTAGATTCAATTTCTAATAAGTAACTGCAGCCACCACTACTTATAAAACATAGGAATACCATTAATACTCATTCCAATACTATATATCATCATCTCAAGAATAGATGACCCCTATACAAAGCCTTACTTCTTTATTTTAATTTCCAATCACATAAAACAAGCTTACTCTTTTAGAGGTTAACATGCAGGACTATGATGCTTACCTTGGATATGAAACAACCTTCTGAATGAATTCAGATCCTTAATTTTAGCTTAATAAGAGGGAACTGTACTCATCTCCAAGAAAATCACAACAATATTATTAAAATGGAAGAAAGAAGAGAGAAACTCCTCTTTTTCTCAAGTCCATATCATAATATATATTTATGACTCATGTTCTTATAGAGGAACCTGACATGCGTCACATCCTAACTGAATTATCTTTTCTAAAGGCCTACAACTTCTGAGAAACCTAATTGAGTATCCTGATTACATCCAATTGGTTCATAACCAACTTACCTTGCAACTTAAATTTCACAATGATATAGATAAAAGGGCGCACTACGCCTTAGGTGTGAACTCATTCCACAATTCATTTTTTACTTGTCTGACATCCTACTCCAAACATGAAAATCTAATATCAAACCACCATTACGCACATAATGGAATACGCCGCTCTACACAACAAAATATGTACTTGGGCGAACACTACACCGCCAATCAAACTATTTTAGGATTACACACCAAACCTTGTACCTGTCATAATTGAGACGTTAAAGTTCGTGGTACAAGAATAACGAAGAAGACCGTGTAATATCCCAAGATAGGGGCTATTTTGTTATGGCATTGTTTGCATGTTATTGGCCTACTATGTTGTTGTTCTTGATGTTTTGTGGCTTAGTTGTAAGCTAGGTGTAAGCCTGAGAGGTAGGAAAAATTTTAGTTTTTAGGCTTAGGTGAGAGGAGCTGAAGAAGATGGGGTTAATAAGTATTCTTTGGTGAATTTTAGCATAAGAAAGGAGTTGGTGGAGTGGCAAGCTAGGCGCCACTTGGAGCTTGAGTTGGCGTCACTTGCAGGGGGAGGAGGTCCTGAGTTCAAGTTGCAGAAGTCCCACATTTTGCTTCCATTTTGACGGCATGGAGGAGGAGAAGTTGTTGGCAGTTCAAACTCTACCATGGACCAAGTCAACCCACTTGAATGGTGGGCGGAGAGTGATTTGTGGAGGTGGACTTGTTCAAACTTGTTTGAATTGGTGGTTGGGAGTGCTTGGGGGTGATGGCCTAATAGTGGAGAGTGTTTAGGGGAGGGAGTGGACGGTTTTGGGTTGGTGAGTGGAGAGGAGTGCCGAAATGCACTTTGCATTTTGTGCATTTTTGGTCATTTGGTGTCAAAAACCAAATTGATTTCTTTTGTCTAGCTAGCCGAATTTCAAAGGAGATTCTTTCATTTTCTACTCCTTGAAACCGAAAGTCCAAGCAACCTTTGTTGAATTTATTTTGTTTTCTCTCAATTTTCTTGGTAGCCGAATGTTCTTTGCTCCCTCTTTTTTCTCTTTATTTGTATAAACCGAAACTAGGTTCTCTCTTCCTCTCATACTCTCTTTTTCTTCTTGAAATCTCCTTAGTCGAAACTCCATTCTCCAAAATACCTTCCTCCATTTCTGTTCCTTTTCAAAAATCGAAAGCATCTTTCTTCTTCTTTTTCCCATTTTTGTTGTGGCCGAATAGCAACCCCTTTTTCTTTACAACTTTCTCTTGTGTTTTCTTTCTTTGTGTAAGGACGAATCTTGGTGGTTGTTATTAGCAATCATAGTCGAAACTTTCCTCTCCTAGTAGTTATCTTGTGGCGATTTTTGTATGTGGTGATAATCTCGCTTGGTTGTTCAATCGTTAGAAAGGTAAGTACATGGCGAATGGTTATTTCCTTTCTTCTTGTTCTTTGTCGACTTTGGTTTGGTTAGAGCCGATTTTGGCTTTTGATGTAAGGAGTTAACCCCTTGTGATTAAACTGATTTCATTATAGGACATCCGGATTTTGGAGACAATCGAGAAGAGCCTTCTTTCTCTGTTAAGCAATTGGTAAGTGGTGGTAAGAGTTGGTTCTTTTAGTCTATTCATTTAGTTTTCATTAAGCCAAGTCACTAAAGGATTAACAGTTTTCTTGTTAGGGTGTGCCGTTTACTTAAAGAGGAACCATTGTTTGGTTCGAAATTTGGTAGGAAACCAAATCAAGTGTAAGAAGCAAGGTAATCGAGGGATTTAGATCGGTCCATTTGGATTAAAGCTTGTGTTTGAACAGTGTGTAAACTAACACACTTTTTACTTAGTAATATGTTTAATAAACTGATTGTCTATTAAGATCAAAATAGTATGATGATTGATATGGTACCCAATGGGGTATGTGCGCGGATTCGTAAGTCAATTTCTTTGCGAGCTTTGTTAGTGATATATGATATCATGATCTGCAATGTATGTGTTATGGGATGCAGTATGAAACTTGTTTAGCATGATTTGCATGACTTGCACGATTTGCATCAGTATGATATGTTATGGGTGATATGAGAGGAGGGGGAATATGATATCCGTGTCTTTGGGACACCAAGGGTTTGGCACCTCCAGTGGTTTGGTACCACAGATTGATTATTGTGACTTTGGGTCACCAAAGGTTTGGCACCTCAACGTCTCATCCCAGTGGCTTAGTACCACAGTGGGTTGGCCCCACGGTTGATTTTATGGGATTGACACTAGTGATTTGGTATCACACGATGGGTTGGCCCCATCATTTGATTCGTGACTGCGGTCACCAGTGATTTGGTATCACACTTGTGTCTTTGGGACACCAGAGGTTTGGCACCTCATAGCGACTTATCCCTGTGGTTTAACACCACCGTGGGTTGGTCCCACTTTTGAGATACGGGATTGTCGCCAGTGATTTGGTATCACACGGGGTTGGCCCCACGATGGATTATTCGTGACTTTGGGTCACCAGTGGTTTGGCACCACATTGATGGATATCGTGACTTTGGGTCACCAGTGGTTTGGCACCACCAGTGGTTTGGTACCACACGGGGTAGAAAAGGTGTTACGGATGGTTAGGATCGGGTGCATTAATTGTATTGCTTTGTTATGATGTGTGTTAGTATGTTGCATATACCGGGAGGGGGATTTATGCACTGAGTCTTGCGACTCACCTTCTCCCTTATCTTTTCAGGTGGCACTTAGTTTGCGGACTTGGAGTCGGGGTGAACTCGAGGTGCCCATGCCATGAATAAAATTTGGGGTTGCACTGATTTTAAAAACTTGGTACTTTTTTTTTTACGTTTACTTTCATTTAGTTTTGTTGGGATTGTAAAAGGCCTTTTAAACTTATGTTTGCTATGTTTATGCTTAGATTTGTTTTTAAATATGCCTTAACAAAATATTGGGTTAAAATTTACTAAAACTTGGAAAGATAAAGTTTTTCAAACTACAAAGCGATATGTTTTAAACGTTACCATCGGGTATCACACTGTAATTCAAAATAAATGAAACTCAATTGTCTTCCAAACTTGAATTCAATTTCTCATTAAGTCAAAAAAAATGTTTTTAAGCAACAACAAGGATTACTTGAATTTCTAAATGAGATAAGCTTATTTTACTTACACATCTGATTAAGTTTTCAAAATTACTGGGTTTTCAAATGCACCATCGATTTTTAAACAGTCATGCCCAAGATTTTCTACAAGTACAAAATATAGCAAAGTGTTTTTATCAAACTTTTAAACGAAAACCTATCCTCTCAAATACGTTTTTCCCCGTAACATGCCAGATTCGATCGTGGTGTATATACCGGGTTTGGGGTGTTACAATTGTGGTATCAGAGCCAAGTTCAAAGGCTCGGCTGTGGGCTCGAGGCCCAAAATGTTTTTAAAAGTTTGTTTTAAGTGTTTGTGTTTTTATGTGGTGTGAAAAGGGCATGACACCGAGTCTCCGGCACCAATCCGCCCAGGTAAGTACCCCTTACTATTGCTTGTGATTTTGATGTTGATGAGATGTGATTGGATGGCTAGTAATAGTAAGATTACTCTAGAAACTGAAACTGAAAGGACTCTGTGGACTTGCGAAAACAAAACTTCTTTAATAAGCAATATTCATAAGACTTTGCTTTTAAACAGTGGAATAATTACTGATGCATAAAACTCTTTAAATCAGACAAGTAGAGATCTTAGTCATGAGCGCTAGAGGTGGACGTGGTCGTGGACGTGGTCGAGGTAGGATGATAGTTTTTGAACCCGTAGGATCTGGTCAGGGGTTAGAGAATGAGATACCGGTACCACCACCAGCTGGAGGTGGTGAGTTTGAGATCGATCGGGATGATCTGATGTCGCAGCGATCTTTGCGAGTTTTGGAAAGGGTAGCTAGAGTAGGTGGAGGCGCAAGAGCTAGAAAATCTGTGCCTGAGTGACTTCGAGCAAACGGGGCTGAGGTATTTTGAGGTGTCTCTGGTGTTGCTCCCAGCACGGCTGAGTATTGGCTGGAGGCGACAGAACGGGTTATGGATGATTTAGACCTGACTGCTGAGGAGAAGCTGAAGGGCATAGTATCGCTTCTTCGAGATGAGTCATACCAGAGGTGGCTCACGGTTCGGACACGATCTTTGCGAGAGAGGATCTTACTTGGGATTATTTCAAGGCTGCTTATCAGAAAAAGTACATTGGAGCTAGTTACATCGACGCAAAAAAAAGCATTTTGAGGTTAGTTCGGGAGTAAATCGTAGTAGTCGAGGCGAGTTCTTGAGGCTGAGTCGGTATGCTAGGGGCATTGTGGTTACTGAACACGAGAGGTGTGTTCGTTTCGAGGACGGCTTGCCAAATAAATTAAGGTTGCTGATCGCTCCCCAGCAGAAGCGTGAGTTTGCTGTCCTGGTTGAGAAGGCTAAGGTAGCCGAGGGAGTTAAAGAGTCTGTGAGACAAGGTATGGATAGGAACAGACATAAGAGGAGTTTTGGATCTTCTGGGTCGTCAGGTAATCCTCAGAAAAGGGCTAGACAGAGGGCGAATCGATCTGGTAGGTTTGTTCTTCGCTAGTCAAGGACCGCCGATGTAATCATTGTGGGAAATCTCATTGGGAGGATCTTTGGACCGGTGGAAAAGGATGTTTCGAGTGTGGCTCTTTGGATCATCGTGTGAGGGACTGTCCGCGTAAGTTGGCTAGGATTCAGTCTGAGAGTCAGGGTCGTACTCAGTTTAGGAATAATGAACCGCCACTGCAGAGGGGCCGTGGTAATCGCAGAGGAGGTAATGGTTCTGGTCGGGGCCGTGGAGCACCCAGGCGAGGTGCAGTAGTTCGAGGCCGAGACGGCTGGGCTAGTGTATGCAGCGAGGTACCGAGAGGAGGGCGACGCACCAAATGTCATAATCGGTACGTTCTTGATCTTTGGTTCTCCATTTACTGCTTTGATTGATGTGGTTCGACGCATTCATATGTTGCTAGTAGTATAGTAGATACCATGGACTTAGACTCTGAAACTACTTCTAGGCAGATGACAGTAATTAGCCCTCTAGGTCACTCTGTAGTTGTAGATAAGCTGTATAAAGATGTACCCCTAGAACTCCAGGGGGTAGTGTTTGTGGCTGATCTGATTCTTGGGATGGACTGGTTGGTTAAGTACCAGGAGAAGTTGGATTGCGCGGCTAAGCGCATGGTTCTAAAGACGTCGGAGGGTGATGAAGTGGTTATGATAGGTAATAGGAGGGACTACCTATCCAATGTGGTATCTACTCTGAAGGCTGAGAAGATGGTCAGAAAGGGCTGTGAAGCGTATATGGTTCATGTGTATGCCTTGGAGGCTAAAGAGTCTGCTGTAGAGAAGGTTCGGATAGTTAGGGAATTTGCTGATATGTTTCCTGAGGAGCTTTCAGGTTTGCCACTGGATCGTGAGGTAGAGTTCAGGATAGATTTGTTACCCGGAACTGCGCCAGTTTCTATTGCTCCGTATAGGATGGTGCCAAAGGAGTTAGTGGAGCTTAAGGCTCAGATCCAGGAGTTGTTGGATCGAGGTTTTATCAGGCCAAGTGTTTTGCCTTGGGGAGCGTCGGTACTCTTTGTCAAGAAGAAAGATGGTACGATGCGGATGTGTATAGTCTATCACCAGTTGAATAAGCTGACGATTAAAAACAAGTATCCGTTGCCACGGATAGATGACTTGTTTGATCAGCTGAAGGGTGCAGCGATATTCTCAAAGATCGATTTGAGGTCCGGGTATCATCAGTTGAAGGTGAAGGAAGCGGATATCCACAAGATGGCGTTTCGGACTCGGTATGGGCACTATGAATTTCTAGTAATGCCGTTCGGGTTGACTAACGTGCCAGCAGCATTTATGGATATGATGAATAGGGTGTTTCAGCAGACTTTTGATCGGTTTATCGTGGTTTCATAGATGACATCTTGGTGTACTCAAGACGTAAGAAGAGCATGATGCGCATTTGCGAGTGGTGCTACAGATTTTGAGGGAGAAGCAGCTTTATGCTAAGTTTAGTAAGTGCGAGTTCTGGCTTAGAAAAGTGACTTTGTTGGGTCATGTAGTGTCAGCTGAGGGAATTAGAGTGGATCCTCGGAAGATTGAGGCAGTTTTGGATTGGAAGCCACCTAAGTCAGTGGCTGAGATTCGGAGCTTTCTGGGTTTGGCAGGATACTACCGAAGATTTGTCGAGGGATTTTCATTGATCACAGCGCCGATGACCAAGTTGTTAAGGAAAAGGATTCCATTTGTTTGGACTGGGAAACAGCAGGAGAGTTTCGATAAGCTTATGAAGATTTTGACTAAAGCTCCAATTTTAATTCAACCTGAGGCAGGGAAGGAATTCACAGTATATTGCAATACATCACATACAGGCTTGGGTTGTGTGCTGATGCAGGAAGGGAAAGTTGTGGCTTACGCATCTCGGTAGCTGAGGCCACATGAGGTCAATTATCCAACGCACGATCTGGAGTTAGCGGCTGTAGTCTTTGCTTTGAAGATTTGGAGGTATTACTTGTACGGAGAGAGATCGATAGTCTAAACAGATCACAAGAGTCTGAAGTATCTTTTGACTCAGAAGGATTTGAATCTGAGGCGGCATGAGATGGATTGAGTTACTAAAAGACTACGATGCTCGATTGAGTATCATCCGCATGGCTAATGTGGTGGCGACGCGTTGAGTCGTAAGGTTGTTTCAGACTTAAGAGCGATGTTTGCCCATTTGAGTTTGTATGACGACTGAAGTATTCGGGCAGAGCTGCAGGTTAAGCCTACTTGGGTTGAGCAGATCAAGGAAAAATAGTTAAAGGATGAGGTTTTGAGTGCGCAGAGGTTGTAGGTGCAGGATAGTGGGTTGGAAGGTTACAGTTTGTCTAGTGATGGGATGCTGTGTTTTCAAGGGAGAGCTTGTATGCCGAAGGATGTTGAGCTGAGGCAGATGATTCTTCAGGACGCACATAGTAGCCCCTACGCTATGCATCCTAGAGGTAGCAAGATGTATAGGGATCTCAGAGAGCAGTTTTGGTGGCCAGGTCTAAAGAGAGAAGTGACAAAGTTTGTAGGGAAGTGTCTGACATGTCGGTGAGTCAAGGTGAGCATCGATTCCGTCGGTTGCTTCAACCAAAGAAGATTTGCGATGGAAGTGGGAAAGGATAACCATGGATTTCATCGGTGGATTACCACTTACGCCAAGCAAGAAAGATTCAGTTTGGGTAATTATGGATCGACTGACTAAATCAGCTCACTTCATTCCGGTGAGGGTTGACTACTCACTTCAGAGGTTGGCGAAACTGTATGTGTCGAGAGATATGAGGTTGCACGGTGTGCCAGTATCGATCATCTCGGATAGGGATCCCAGATTTACGTCAAGGTTCTGAAAAGTGTTGCATCGTGCTCTGGTGCGATTTGGACTTCAAAGACGGCTTTTCACCCATGATCGGCGGCGGTGTAAAGGGTTATTCAGATCTTAGAGGACATGTTGAGAGGTTGTGTTCTGGACTTCAGAGGTAGTTGGGAGGAGTTTCTGCCATTAGCTGAGTTTGCCTACAACAATTGTTACCAAGCAAGCATCAAGATGGCACCATATGAGGCGTTGTATGGTAGGAAGTGTCGCTCACCTACTTGTTGGACGGAGTTGGGTGAATGTCAGTTGTTGGGACCAGAGTTGGTTGCTGAGACCAAAGACAAGGTTAAGTTGATTCAGGCTCGATTGAAGAAAGCTTCGGATCGACAGAAGTCTTATACCGATCTTAAGCGGAGAGATATAGAATTTACTGTGGGAGATCAAGTTTTTCTGAAGGTCTTGCCATGGAAGAAAGTGTTAAGGTTCGGAAGAAGAGGCAAGCTAAGTCCGAGGTTTATTGGGCCGTATAAGGTAATGAGACGAGTGGGACTAGTAGCTTACCAGCTTGTGTTGCCAGCAGAGCGAAGTCAGATTCATGACGTATTTCACGTTTTGATGCTTAGGCGATATCGTTCAGATCCATCGCACGTGGGAGCAGTGGAAGAGATCGAGGTAAATCTAGATTTGACCATGGAGGAAGAACCTGTGCAGATTCTAGATCAGGATGTGAAGGTCCTGCGTAGGAAGTCTGTACCATTGGTAAAAGTACTATGGCGGAATCATGGCGTGGAAGAAGCTACTTGGGAACCCGAGGATATGATGAGACAAAGAATACCCGCAACTCTTACGATCGAGTAATTTCGAGGTCAAAATTATTTTAAAGGGTAGAACTGTAATATCCGGGATAGGGGCTATTTTGTTATGGCATTGTTTGCATGTTATTGGCTGCTATGTTGTTGTTCTTGATGTTTTGGGGCTTAGTTGTAAGCTAGGTGTAAGCTTTGAGAGGTAGGAAAAATTTTAGTTTTAGGCTTAGGTGAGAGGAGTCAAGAAGTCGGGGTTAATAAGTATTCTTTGGTGAATTTTAGCATAAGAAAGGAGTGGTGGAGTGGCAAGCTATGTGCCACTTGGAGCTTGAGTTGGTGTCACTTGCAGGGGGAGGAGGTCCTGAGTTCAAGTTGCAGAAGTCCCACATTTTGCTTCCATTTTGACGACATGGAGGAGGAGAAGTTATTGGCAGTTCAAACTCTGCCATGGACCAAGTCAACCCACTTGAATGGTGGGTGGAGAGTGATTTGTGGAGGTGGACTAGTTCAAACTTGTTTGAATTGGTGGTTGGGAGTGCTTGGGGGTGATGGCCTAATAGTGGAGAGTGTTTGGGGGAAGGAGTGGACGGTTTTGGGTTGGTGAGTGGAGAGGAGTGCCAAAATGCACTTTGCATTTTGTGCATTTTCGGTCATTTGGTGTCAAAAACCAAATTGATTTCTTTTGTCTATCTAGCCGAATTTCAAAGGAGATTCTTTCATTTTCTACTCTTTGAAACCGAAAGTCCAAGTAACCTTTGTTGAATTTGTTTTGTTTTCTTTCAATTTTCTTGGTAGCCAAATGTTCTTTGCTCCCTCTTTTTTCTCTTCATTTGTGTAAATCGAAACTAGCTTCTCTCTTCCTCTCATACTCTCTTTTTCTTCTTGAAATCTCCTTAGTCGAAACTCCATTCTCCAAAATACCTTCCTCCATTTCTATTCCTTTTCAAAAACCGAAAGCATCTTTCTTCTTCTTTTTCCCATTTTTGTTGTGGCCGAATAGCAACCCTTTTTTCTTTACAACTTTCTCTTGTGTTTTCTTTCTTTGTGTAAGGTCAATCTTGGTGGTTGTTATTAGCAATCATAGCCAAACTTTCCTCTCCTAGTAGTTATCTTGTGGCGATTTTTATGTGTGGTGATAATCTCGTTTGGTTGTTCAATCGTTAGAGAGGTAAGTACATGGCTGAATGGTTATTTCCTTTCTTCTTGTTCTTTGTCAACTTTGGTTTGGTTAGAGCTGATTTTGGCTCTTGATGTAAGGAGTTAACCCCTTGTGATTAAACCGATTTCATTATAGGACATCCGGATTTTGGAAACAATCGAGAAGAGCCTTCTTTCTCTGTTAAGCAATTGGTAAGTGGTGGTAAGAGTTGGTTCTTTTAGTCTATTCGTTTAGTTTTCATTAAGCCAAGTCACTAAAGGATTAACCGTTTTCTTGTTAGGGTGTGCCGTTTGCTTAAAGAGGAACCATTGTTTGGTTCGGGATTTGGTAGGAAACCAAATCAAGTGTAAGAAGCAAGGTAATCGAGGGATTTAGATCGGTCCGTTTGGATTAAAGCTTGTGTTTGAACAGGTGTGTAAACTAACACACTTTTTACTTAGTAATATGTTTAATAAACCTGATTGTCTATTAAGATCAAAACAGTATGATGATTGATATGGTACCCAATGGGGTATGTGCACGGATTCAGGTAAGTCAATTTCTTTGCGAGCTTTGTTAGTGATATATGATATCATGATCTGCGATGTATGTGTTATGGGATGCAGTATGAAACTTGTTTAGCATGATTTGCATGACTTGCACGATTTGCATCAGTATGATATGTTATGGGTGATATGAGAGGAGGGGGAATATGATATCCGTGTCTTTGGGACACCAAGGTTTGGCACCTCCAAAGGGTTTGGTACCATAGATTGATTATTGTGACTTTGGGTCACCAAAGGTTTGGCACCTCAACGTCTCATCCCAGTGGCTTAGCACCACAGTGGGTTGGCCCCACGGTTGATTTTACGGGATTGACGCTAGTGATTTGGTATCACACGATGGGTTGGCCCCATCATTTGATTCGTGACTGCGGTCACCAAAGATTTGGTATCACACTTGTGTCTTTGGGACACCAGAGGTTTGGCACCTCATAGCGACTTATCCCTGTGGTTTAACACCACCGTGGGTTGGCCCCACTTTTGAGATACGGGATTATCGCCATGATTTGGTATCACACGGGGTTGGCCCCACAGATGGATTATTCGTGACTTTGGGTCACCAAGTGGTTTGGCACCACATTGATGGATATCGACTTTGGGTCACTAGTGGTTTGGCACCACCGGTGGTTTGGTACCACACGGGTAGAAAAGGTGTTACGGATGGTTAGGATCGGTGCATTAATTGTATTGCTTTGTTATGATGTGTGTTAGTATGTTACATATACCGGGAGGGGGATTTATGCACTGAGTCTTGCGACTCACCTTCCCCCTTATATTTTCAGGTGGCACTTAGTTTGCGGACTTGGAGCCGGGGAGGACTCGAGGTGCCCATGCCATGAATAAAATTTGGGGTTGCACTGATTTTAAACACTTGGTACTTTTTTTTACATTTACTTTCATTTAGTTTTGTGGGGATTGTAAAAGGCCTTTTAAACTTATGTTTGCTATGTTTATGCTTAGATTTGTTTTTAAATATGCCTTAACAAATTATTGGGTTAAAATTTTGGGTTAAAATTTGCTAAAACTTGGAACGATAAAGTTTTTCAAACTACAAAGCGATATGTTTTAAACGTTACCATCGGGTATCACACTGTAATTCAAAATAAATGAAACTCAATTGTCTTCCAAACTTGAATTCAATTTCTCATTAAGTCAAAAAAATGTTTTAAGCAACAACAAGGATTACTTGAATTTCTAAATGAGATAAACTTGTTTTACTTACACATCGATTAAGTTTTCAAAATTATCGGTTTTCAAATGCACCATCGGTTTTAAGCAGTCATGCCCAAGATTTTCTACAAGTACAAAATATAGCAAAGTGTTTTATCAAACTTTTAAACGAAAACCTATCCTCTCAAATACGTTTTTCCCCGTAACATGCCAGATTCGGTCGTGGTGTATATACCGGGTTTGGGGTGTTACAGACCGTTTGGTTGAAAGCTAGGAACAACGAACGTCTGTTAAGCCAAAAACATATGTATGAATTCAATTATTGATTACTATTATAAATATCACAAACTAAGTCGGTTTTCAAAATTTTAATTTTTTCTATGCAAGAAAATCATTTCCAAAATTGATATTTTTCCATCAGAGGGGTTACATTCAAAGTCCAATGTCACAACACCGGGCTAAGGAGACCCATTTATCAGCCAAGAGTGTTTTTCATGCACACACCCTTAATTAACACGTTTAACAAATTGTAATTGACCTAATTTGGTCACTAATAACAACACTATAAATATCAATGATTAGGACTTAATTAGGAGGCCTCTTGGGATGATTAAAATATTCTTCTTAGATTTAGGATTTTTAACTTAGTTTTTTATTCAAACATTCATTTGCTTCAACACAAGTTTAAGTTTTGTTCTCTCAGCAGTTAACTTTATTGTTTACATTTTTACTTCAACTGAATCGCAATCAACATCTATTTGAAAGGTTTCACAGATCAATCTTCAACAAACAATTTCGAATCTAGACTTCTTGTAACACCCATAACCTAGTTCAGTCACTAGATCTGAGTCACGAAAGACTACAATTATAAACGGAACATAACACATTCAACCTACATCAATTACTTCAAATAAACAAAGAATACTTTATAAATACAAAATCATTACTCAAATTGAACAAAATTCATCCAATCATTGTCAATTCAATTTATAATCATCAAATACATCATTTCTCAAGCCATATATGGGCTTACATATGCTTTAATATCATCCAGAATTTAACTAGGACTAACTTACAACATTTTCAAAATTTTAGTTTAATTATATCTTAAAAAAATCATTCAAATAATCATTCATGTCTTAAACACTCAAGTATTGTGATATATATAATTAGATTTGAGACTTAATCGAGATTACGAAAGATCTTATGTTGACCAAAGCACAAATAAGGATTGAATTGAAACATTTTCTAAAGTTAAAGGTAAATATTAAAAAAGGGGTGACACTGTCATGTGCCCAGGCTGTATAACTCACTATGACTGTGTAGGAAAACACCAATTTTACCAGAAGTCACATGGCCATGTGGTTGGGCCGTGTAACTAACTGAGGCCATGTGGTACAAAAGTTACCAAATCTAGAATACTCATATGGGCGTGTGGCCAGCCTGTGTGTGACATACACCCGTGTGTCAGCCCATGTGATGTAAGAATATGCCATTAAATATCCAATTCATGCCAAAACAAATTAATGACTCAAATGGTGAACATTTGGCCATTCAAACTTGCATAAAATCCTTCTAAACAAAAGCTAATTCATCTATTTTGCTAACCACAAAACCGTACAAGCTTAATAACCTATACATTCATTAATCACTCAAACAAGGCACACCAAACATCTTAACATTTCAACCTCAATCTAAACATAACCAACATATGCCATTTAAGCTTCTACCATAACTTGAAAAAATATCAAAGTGCGCATTTTAGTACACAACTTATTTACCAATTAAGTTTAACACCATTTAAGGTTCCAAAAACACTACCACTCAAGATAACATCTATACATATTATGCCTATACACAAGCATCACGTTACCAACCTTTACACTTTTGTGCATAACATATAACCATTAAAAATACCAACCATATTCAAGAAACAAAGTACCGACATTCAAGATTGACCAAAACAAATCACCTATATACATGCCACAAAACTAAGCTTTAAACAATTAAAAGAGTATCGAAACAACAATATGATAGTGCGAGCTTTTCGATGATCCACCGACAAGTTCCACAAGTTGACAATATACAGGGAAAATGAAACAAGAGGAAGGTAAGCATTACAAATTCTTAGTAAGTTCATTGATATTTTAAAAAAATCTTACCTTATATTACAATTTAACACAACAAGCTATTTAACTGGACAATTTTGCCTGAAAATGGCAATCACAAATCAACACGGTGAGTTATTCATATAACTATTTCATATAATAATTTGAACATTTAGCATTTCAATTCAATTTGATACCAATCGCATAAAATCAATAACTCGATATCATTTATATAACTAAATTTATCATTTCAATTTATAAATACTACTAAAAGTCTCATTGATACCACCTAAATCAATTTCTTCATACTCCCATTAATCAATCTAAGAATATACAGTATCAATATTTTGGTATCATTGATATCAACCTTTCATTTTTCCTATTACAACGTTTGATTCATCATAAACTCATAATGACCCTCCGGCTCATAGATTCTATTTGCATGCTCTTTACATGCCAAGATATTTATATATTGTAGTCATATTCATATTCACAAATTACATTATTAATTAAATTATATGTCATTTATCAAATATCATACTCATATCCCTAGAAACTTGACTCAGACTCGAACGGATACACAGATCCAACCCATCACACTAGTTTGACACCCAGTGCCTTATCAAAAAATGTCGAAGTAAATAGTTTGCACACAACCCTCATTATTGTGTTTGGCACCCAGTGCCTCATTAATATGTAGTCAAAGTAACCCTGAACTCTTCCTATCCTGTAACATCCTAAAATGTGAGTATTGATATGTTGCATGTTTTTGGTGTTTAGCTTGTGAATGATTTTATTTGTGTGTTTAATATAGTCTTGAGAAGGCTCGGGTTTATTCGGAGTAAGAATAAATTTTAGTAAAGAGTACTTTACTGTAGAGGAATCAGGTGACTATGAAGTTTAAGTTAATTAAAGTGGTAAAAGATAGCATAAGTTGAGTTATTGGTTAAGTGGATATGCGCTACATGTATGGTATTGAGGGGAGAGGTTCGAATCTCCTAGCACGCAAATTGTGAGCATTTATTTTTGCTCTTTCCTAGCAAGTGTCGGCCAATCTTCATTCATGGATAAGATGGACAAATTCTTTTATGGTAAGGAGGCTAAAGGTTATGGCAAGCATGAATTTAGGGATAGAATCAACTTGATTTTAGGGATAGAATTTTTAATCTTTTGGAAAGTGGAGGATCACACGGCATGATATGTAACATCCTAAAAAGGGCCTATCCATTTTCGATTTAATTGTACGAAATGACATGTCTTATGTGTTATGAATGTATTTTGAATATTTTTGGAAACCTGGGAATGTATGGAAATGTTAAGTTAAAATAAGAAAGTGAACATTTTAGAAACCTAAGTTAAAAGAGGAAAGTGAACATTTTGGAAACCTAAGTTAAAAGAGGAAAGTGAACATTTTGGAAACTTAAGTTAAAAGAGGAAACTAAAGCAAGGTGGCCTTAAGAAAATTAATAGAAGAAGTTTGACACACAAACAGCCTTGTTAAAGTGGCTTGAAGGCACCACTTAAAAGCCCAGCAAGTGACGCCACAAGCTTGTGTATTTGGGCCAGGGATCGAGTCACTTGGAAAGTAAATAAAAGAAGTTTTATTTTGCTTCCAAAAGCAGAGTGTTGGACGGCATTAAGGCTCTTAAAAGAAGAGTTTGATTCTCTTTAAATTTTCATATAAATAAGTAGATAAATGGTGATTTAATATTAGATTATTTTAAGTGGTTTATTGATGAGATTAATTAAGGTGATAAAAGATAAACTTTATCAAAATAATGGAGAGTTGGCCGAATAGGAGGAACTAAGTATAGTATTTTCTACCAAAAGGATTAAAGGCCATTTGTTTCTTTTCTTTTGAAAGTCTCTGCCAAATCCTCTTGACATCTTCTCTATTTTCTTTTTAAACAAAATCGCAAGCTCCTCTCAAAGACTCACCATTGCCGAACCCTTCATCTCAATTCTTCTTCTTTGTTTCAATTCATCAAAAGCCGAAACCTCAAAGACAACCCCTAGCCGATTACTCCTATAAGTCCAAAAGCCGAAATCTTTTACAACTATTCAGTCTTCCTAGCCGATTTCTTTAGGGCTTCAAGTAAGGGAGATTGTCGACTTCTTCAAGTAAGGGTAAGGATCAATTGCTATTATTTTCTTTCTTTTGTAAATCGAAAGTTAAAATTTTAATGCCATATACATGTTGGCCGAAACTTTAAAGGAAAGCTTTGGGATTCTGAGACTGTCGACTACAAGGAGGGATACTTTTCGGGATTTGAGAATTTCAAGGTAAGTGTACTCACATATTCGGCCAAGGCCCTATCTTAAGTACTTAGATCTATTTGTTTTAACCGAAAACTAACTGATTCAAGGGATCTAGTGATTAGCTGATTTCAAAGGGGAAGAATACAAGTTTCCGGGATTTGATTTTTAATTCAATCGGCAACAAGGTAAGTTTTGGTTACAATAATCCTTCAGGATTTAGTCTTATAACCAAATAGGCTTTTACGAAATAGTAAAGTGATTAATCAAATGTAGGAACTTGAGATCTAAGGTAGTATATCAGATTTTGGGATTTCAGTGAAGTTGTTAAGAGAATCAGGTGTGTACCCCACACTAATCTTAATAGATTTATGGCTTTAACTTGATATATGTGTTAATATGAAAGTGTAAGAATGTGGATAAAGTACCATGTTATGGTACAAAGTACTCAGGTACATTTCCTACTCCTACTAGGATTACGAAATATGTTATATTTAACATGTGAAAAGTGACATAAATGTGAATTTAAGTATGATATGCATGATATGAATATTATGGGCATTCGGGTTATATGAAAAGGGGAAGTGAAAGTGGTGACTTCGGTCTCACTATCTGAATGTGGTGACTTCGATCACATTATCTGAATGTGGTAACTTCAATTACAATATCTGAATGTGGTGTCTCATGACACAATTATTTAATCTGGTGGCTATGCCACGAATTTTACATGGGCGATGAGCACGTCGACTGCAGCGACTGCCTTCGATGGTGTGTAGCGGTTGGAGGGTTGACTTAGTAGTCCCCACGGTGTGCGAGTTGGTGCAGGGATGTGTAGCGGATGGCATCTAGGTTTGGGTTTGGGATTGCATCATTATCTTGAATTATTATGTGAACATGATATGTATGGTATGCTTAAATCTATTAAATTTTAGTGTTGGTTACACATTGAATCATTGACTCACCCGTTGTGGGAACATGTTTGGTGATGGACCTGACCAGACTACAGAACTTGTGGTGGCCATTCTCACTTAAAGTTTTATTTAATTTGGACGTTTTATTTTATTTAAGTACTCTTCAATTTTATTTGGGTTTTGTTTTATGTAATAAGGCCTTAGTGATGATTTTATTATTGTTTTAATTACTATATTACTTAATTTATGTTATTTAAAGATTAAGTCAATTTAATTTAAAATAAATTTTAAATATTTTGTCACCGAAATAAATGGGTTTCCACTATAAAAATAAACTTGTTTTCAACTCGAGCCCAACCCACAAACAAACTACTTTTCAAAACACACAGTTTTCAAAGTAACAAAAGAATTTTGAACCGGTTTACATCGAGGAACATACCAGATCCGGTCCAGGCTCGTGGGCTAGGTGTGGGGTGTTTTAATTTGGTATCAGAGCCCAGTTTTAAACTCTCAGCCTGTGGTTTAAGGCCCAAAATGTCTTCAAATCAAGCCCAAATGAGTGTTATGGAAGTATTTCTGAAAATAGGCAGGTTTGATGGCATGGCACCTAAGTCTCCAACCATGATCCACCGGTAAGTACCCCTAACCATCTGTGTGATTATGTGATTTATAGAAGGGTAGAAAAGGAATGGAACGTAGAATAGAATGATAGGTACTTGAACCCTAGGACTAGTCTACCCCAACTACTACATAAGACTTAAATGCCTAACTAAACAAACCTATGGCTAAGTCAACTGAGTTAGGGTGTGGTAACTCCTGTGCGCATGTCTAGGATTGGATCCGAAAGAGCCTGGTATTTAAGCAGTCCTAGTGACTCACCTCCTCTTCGCAGGAATCCTACCTGGTGCGTAGCTTCGGTTCACCCTAACCCAGAGGACTTAGTGGGTGTGGCAACCCCTGTGCGCATGCCTAGGAATGGTTTCGATGGGAGCTTCAGATTTAAGCGGTCAGTGTGACTCACCTCCTCTCACTCGAATCCTACAGTGCGTGACTTTGGTTCACCCCGACCAAGAAAACTTCGGTCATAAAGCTAAACCCAATAACTAAAACTCGAAAGTGAACTAGCCATGTTTTTCTTTTATATAAGAACCCTAATTTTAAAACTCTTAAAATCATTTTCTTTGATTTGTGAAAACTATTTTTTCTACACAATTTTCCGAAAAATTTCTGATTTATAAAATTACAAAAATACCCCTAGTGGTAAAATTACAAAAATGCCCTTGGTTTATAAAAATGTCTAAAATACCCACAGTTCTAATCAACATTTTCATTATTTTATAACAAGTCCAAAAACCCTTATTTGCAAATTAGCAAAAATACCTTGATTTTGGAAAATTACAAAATTGCCCCTAACTTACCAAAATTTCCAAAATGACCTTGATTTCCAAAATTTTTTGCAAATTCATCATTTTGGAAAAGAAATTTCTCAAAAAGAACCCTCAAAGTTTTGTAAATTTTGAAATATCCCTGAACTATTAAACTTTACAAATTTACCCTGGTCTATTTCCAAAATACCCTCAAAATTCAAAATTATCAAAATACCCCTAGAATTTCCAAATTTACCGAAAAGCTCAAGGATTTTAAAATTTCCAAAATAATTTTTGACAAAATCACCAAGGAACCTTATTTGATAAATTACGAAAATACCCCTGTAGGACAAATTAAGCAAATACCCCTAGGTAGTGGAAAAACAACAATAATGAAAACTATAACATTTCTCTGAATGAACGGATGTTCATAATTGATTGATGGATGTATGAATGTGAAGACTGTGCATATGAAAGAACCACTCTTAAAATTCTTTTCATAAAACTTCATCATGGATAATTAGTGGAATAAGGGCTAATGCATAAAACTTTCTTAAATCAGATTAAAGTGCATTGTTAGTTATGAGTTCTAGAGGACGCGGTCGTCATGGACGCAGTAGAGGAAGAATGGCTGTGTTAGAACCCGTTAGATCAGGTCAAGGGTCTGACAATGAGTTACCACCGTCACCACCACCCCCAGCTGTTGGTGTCGAGCAACAGGCCCAAACGGGGGATGATGCTGTATCGCAGGTCGTGCTGTGAGTTCTGGAAATGGTGGCTAGAGTGGGTGGAAATATGGGAGCTCGGAAGTTCAGACTGAGCGACTCGAGCCAACTGAGCCGAGGTGTTCGTGAAGTGTCCGTGTAGCACCTAAGTCAAATTGAATCTTGGTTGGAGGCGATCGAGCGCATTATGGATGAGCTCGACCGACCCTCAAGAGAAGTTGAAAGGAATGGTGGCACTGTTACGTGATGAAGCGTATCAATGGTGGTTAACAGTTCGGGATGGTACCACAGCTGAGGATTTAACCTGGGATTATATTAAGACAGCATATCAGAAGAATTATGTGGGGACCAGATATATTGTTGAGCAGAAGAAGGCTTTTCTGGGGCTAGTTCAAGGGAACAAATCAGTAGTAGCGTATGAAGCTGAATTTATGAGGTTGAGCCGATATGCTCGAGGAGTAGTAGCAATTGAGCATGAACGCTGTGTCCATTTTGAGGACGGACTAAGGGATGATTTGACATTGTTGACAGCACTGCATCAAGAGCGAAAGTTTTCTGCTTTAGTAGAAAAGGCCAAGGTAGCCGAGGGAATTAAGGATGCTACAAAGCAGACTATGGATCGGAATAAACTAAAAAGAGGTTTTGGATCGTCTAGAAAGGTTCAAAAGAGGCCTAGAGTTGATGAGCCATGAAATTAGTAAGCTGGTATAGGATGGCAGTATCATCCTTGTGATCATTGTGGAAAGAAGCACTTAGGGGAATGCTGGAAAAAAACGGGAGGATGTTTTAGGTGTGGGTCCAAGGACCATATGCTCAAAGATTGTCCTAAGAAATTGGATGAAAGTCGATCAGCAGCTCAGAATGTTAATCAGGCTGGTAGAGGAGGACAATAGCCTCAACGAGGTCTTGGTTCAAACAACAGAGGTAATGGTGCTAGCAGAGGACATGGAACACAAGGCAGAGGTGCTGCTAACACTGAGCCAAGGCAATCGGGTTTGGTTTATGCAGTTCATCGGAGGGAGGATGGAGACGCGTCGGATGTTATAACCGGTACGTTCTTTAATTATGGCAAGCCTATTTTGCTCTGATTCATGTGGGCTTGACCCATTCTTATGTTGTATGTAGTGTAGTGGAAACACTAGGCCTAGACTCTGAACTTTTGATAGGCAGATGACTGTAGTTATCCCATTAGGCCAAATTGTAATGGTGGATAAGATCTTTCGGAATGTACCTTTAGAGATTCAAGGAGTGAACTTTCGGGCTGACTTAATGGAACTACCCTTTGGGGAGTTTGAACTCATACTTGGAATAGACTGGCTAGTAGAGCATCAAGCCGTGTTGGATTGTGTAGCTAAACAAATGGAACTAAGGACCCCGGAGGATGAAGTAGTGGTAACGATCGGAGAAAAAGAAACTACCTGTCTAACGTAGTTTCGACATTGAAGGCTGAGAAAATGGTTAGGAAAGGTTACAAGGCATTTCTGGCTTTCGTCAGTGCTGTAGGCGCAAAAGAAGGGGGAGTTAGTGGAGTTAGAACAGTAAAGGACTTTAAAGACGTATTTTCGGAGGAATTACCAGGAATACCTCCAGATAGGGAGGTGGAATTTGGAATAGATTTACTATCGGGAGCAGCTCTTGTGTCAATCACTCCACACCGAATGGCACTAAAGGAGTTAGTAGAGCTCAAGGCTCAAATCCATGAATTGCTGGATCGTGGGCTCATTCGACCCAGTGTGTCTCCATGGGGAGCACCGGTCTGTTTAAAAAGAAGAAGGACGGAACTATGCGTATATGCATAGATTCTCGTCGATTAAATAAGCTGACCATTAAGAAAAAGTATCCTTCGCCAATGATTGATGACTTGTTTGATCAGCTGAAAGGGGCCACAGTATTCTCAAAGATAGACTTGAGGTCGGGATATCATCAGTTGAAGGTGAAGGAGGCAGATATCCATAAGATAGCTTTTAGGTCAAGGTACGGCCATTTTGAGTTTGTCGTAATGCCGTTTGGGTTGACCAATGCCCCGGCCGCATTCATGGATATGATGAACCGAGTTTTCCAACCTTACTTGGATAGGTTCGTCGTCGTGTTCATCGACGATATTTTGGTGTACTCCAAGTCTGAAGAGGAGCATGATGAGCATCTCCGAGTTGTTCTGCAAGTGTTAAGGGAGAAGAAGCTCTATGCCAAATTCAGTAAGTGTGAATTTTGGCTTAGGGAAGTTGTTTTCTTAGGGCATGTGGTATCCGTAGAGGGAATAAGAGTGGATCCTACGAAGATCGAAGCGGTGTTGGATTGTAAGCCACCTAGGTCCGTGGCTGAGATCCGAAGCTTCTTAGGTTTGGCAGGCTATTACAGAAGGTTTGTGGATGGGTTCTCGTTTATAGCCACTCCTTTTACAAAGTTGTTGAGGAAGGGTAATGGTCGGATAAGCAGCAGGAGAGCTTTGAGAAGCTTAAGAAGGTTTTAACGGAAGCTCCAGTATTGATTCAGCCAGAGGCAGAAAAGGAATTCACGATGTATTGTGACGCTTCCCATACAGGTTTGGGTTGCGTATTGATGCAAGACGGAAAGGTAGTTGCATATGCATCTCAGCAGTTAAGGCCGCATGAGGTTAACTACCCAACCCATGACTTGGAATTGGCAGTAGTGGTTTTCGCCCTTAACGTGTGGAGGCACTATCTCTACGGAGAAAGGTTAGTGATCTACATAGACCACAAGAGCCTTAAGTATATGTTGACTCAGAAGGAGTTAAACTTGAGGCAGCGAAGGTGGGTGGAGTTATTGAAGGATTACGATTGCTCGATAGAGTACCACCCGGGCAAGGCAAATGTAGTAGCTGATGCCCTAAGTCGGAAGGTTGTGTCGAATCTAAGGGCTATATTCACTCACTTAAGTTTGTATGATGATGGAAGCCTGTTGGCAGAGTTGTAAGTCAAACCCACATGGCTGAATAAGGTGAAAAGGGGACAGTTGACTAATAAGGACCTAAGTGCTAAGTTACAGCAAGTACAGAACGGAGAGTTAGAGGATTATGGCGTTAATGATGGAGTATTGTGCTACAAAGGAAAAGTCTGTATGCCAAAGGATGAGGAGTTAAGACAGAGGATTCTTCGAGAAGCGCATAGTAGCCCTTATGCTATGCATCCGGAGGCATTAAGTTGTACAAAGATCTAAGAGAACAATTTTGGTGGCACGATCTTAAGCGGAAGTTACTAAATTGTGGGAAAATGTCGACATGTCGACAAGTTAAGGCTGAACACCAAGTTCCATCGGGATTACTTCAGCCAATCGAGATTTCGCAGTGGAAGTGGGAAAGAATTACCATGGACTTCGTTAGTGGGCTTCCCCTTACGCTACTAAGAAGGACTCGGTATGGGTAATAGTGGACCGTTTGACTAAGTTTGCACACTTCATCCTGGTAAGAGTGAATTATTCCCTTCAGAAGTTAGCCAAATTATACGTGGAAGAGATTGTAAGGTTACACAGAGTGCCGGTGTCAATTATTTTAGATAGAGACCCAAGGTTCACGTTTCGGTTTTGGAGGGCACTTCATCAAGCTTTAGGCACTAAGTTGGACTTCACTACAACTTTTCATCCATAATCAGACGGGCAATCTGAACGGGTAATACAAGTGTTGGAGGATATGTTGAGAGGCTGTGTGATAGATTTTCGAGGAAGTTGGGAGGATTACTTGCCTTTAGTAGAGTTCGCCTACAACAACAATTATCAGGCTAGCATTCGGATGGCACCATATGAAGCATTGTACGGTCAGAAGTGTCGAACTCCTACTTGTTGGACTGAGTTAGGAGAACGTCGAGTTTTGGGACCGAGTTGGTGGCGTAAATCAAGAGAAGGTTGAGATAATCAGAACACGGTTAAAGGAAGCCTCTGATAGGCAGAAGTCTTATGCCGACCTCAAACGGAAGGAAATAGAGTTTGAAGTGGGAGACCAAGTGTTTCTGAAAGTCTCACCTTGGAAGAAGGTGATAAGGTTTGGTCAAAAAGGGAAGTTAAGCCCAAGGTTTATAGGGCCCTATCGAGTACTAAAGCGAGTTGGGCCAGTGGCATATCAGCTAGAGTTGCCACCGGAGTTGCAACAGATGCACGACATATTCCATGTATCCATGTTACGTCGCTACTGATCGGATCCATCTCATGTGGTACCAGTTGAAAAAGTGGAGCTAAAACCAGACTTATCCTACGAAGAAGAGCCGATTCAAATATTGGAACGTGATCTAAAAATATTACGAAGGAAGTTAGTTCCCCTAGTCAAAGTGTTATGGCGCAATCATGGATCGGAGGAAGCTTCGTGGGAGCCGGAGAGGCAATGCGATAGCAATACCATCAATTATTTTAGCTAGGAAATTTCGAGGACGAAATTATTTTAAGGGGGTAGAACTGTAACATCCTGAAAAGGGCCTATGTATTTTCGGTTTAATTGTACGAAATGACATGTCTTATGTGTTATGAATGTATTTTGAATATTTTTGGAAACCTGGGAATGTATGGAAATGTTAAGTTAAAATAGGAAAGTGAACATTTTGGAAACCTAAGTTAAAAGAGGAAAGTGAACATTTTGGAAACCTAAGTTGAAAAAGGAAAGTGAACATTTTGGAAACTTAAGTTAAAAGAGGAAACTAAGGCAAGGTGGCCTTAAGAAAATTAATAGAAGAAGTTTGACACACAAATAGGCTTGTCAAAGTGGCTTGAAGGCACCACTTAAAAGCCCAGCAAGTGACGCCACAAGCTTGTGTATTTGGGCCAGGGATCGAGTCACTTGGGACGCAAATAAAAGAAGTTTTATTTTGCTTCCAAAAGTAGAGTGTTGGACGGCATTAAGGCTCTTAAAAGAAGAGTTTGATTCTCTTTAAATTTTCGGATAAATAAGTAGATAAATGGTGATTTAATATTAGATTATTTTAAGTGGTTTATTGATGAGATTAATTAAGGTGATAAAAGATAAACTTTATCAAAATAAGGGAGAGTTGGTCGAATAGGGCGAACTAAGTATAGTATTTTCGGCCAAAAGGATTAAAGGCCATTTGTTTCTTTTCTTTTGAAAGTCTCTGTCGAAATCCTCTTGACATCTTCTCTATTTTCTTTTTCTGACAAAATCGCAAGCTCCCTCTCAAAGACTCACCATTGTCAACCCTTCATCCCAATTCTTCTTCTTTGTTTCAATTCATCAAAAGCCGAAACCTCAAAGACAACCCCTAGCCGATTACTCCTATAAGTCTGAAAGCCAAAATCTGTGACAACTATTCAGTCTTCCTAGCCGATTTCTTTAGGGCTTCAAGCAAGGGAGATTGTCGACTTCTTCAAGTAAGGGTAAGTATCAATTGCTATTATTTTCTTTCTTCTGTAAATCGAAAGTTAAGATTCTAATGCGATATACATGTTGGTCGAAACTTTAAAGGAAAGCTTCGGCATTCTGAGACTGTCGACTACAAGGAGGGATACTTTTTGGGATTTGAGAATTTCAAGGTAAGTGTACTCACATATTCGGCCAAGGCCCTATCTTAAGTACTTAGATCTATTTATTTTAACCGAAAACTAACTGATTTAAGGGATCTAGTGATTAGCCGATTTCAAAGGGGAAGAATACAAGTTTTCGGGATTTGATTTTTAATTCAATCGGCAACAAGGTATGTTTTGGTTACAATAATCCTTTGGGATTTAGTCTTATGACCAAATAGGCTTTTACTAAATAGTAAAGTGATTAATCAAATGTAGGAACTTGAGATCTAAGGCAGTAGATTAGATTTCGGGATTTTAGTGAAGTTGTTAAGCGAATCAGGTGTGTACCCTACACTAATCTTAATAGATTTATGGCTTTAACTTGATATATGTGTTAATATGAAAGTGTAAGAATGTGGTTAAAGTACCATGTTATGGTACAAAGTACTCAGGTACGTTTCCTACTCCTACTAGGATTACGAAATATGTTATATTTAACATGTGAAAAGTGACATAAATGTGAATTTAAGTATGATATGAATGATATGAATATTATGGGGCATTTGGGTTATATGAAAAGGGGAAGTGAAAGTGGTGACTTCGGTCTCACTATCCGAATGTGGTGACTTGGTCACATTATCGAATATGGTAACCGGTTACAATATCTGAATGTGGTGTCTCATGACACAATTATTTAATCTGTGGCTATGCCATGAATTTTATATAGGCGATGAGCACATCGATTGCAGTGATCGCCTTCGATGGTGTGTAGCGATTGGAGGGTTGACTTAGTAGTCCCCACGGTGTGCAGGTTGGTACGGGGATGTGTAGCAGATGGCATCTAGGTTTGGGTTTGGGATTGCATCATTTTCTTGAATTATTATGTGAACATGATATGTATGGTATGCTTAAAGCTATTAAATTTTAGCGTTGGTTACACATTGAGTCTGTTGACTCACCCCGTTGTGGGAACATGTTTCAGGTGATGGACAGTGATGGATCAGGACGACAGAACTTGTGGTGGCCATGCTCAGCTTAAAGTTTTATTTAATTTGGACGTTTTATTTTATTTAAGTACTCTTCAATTTTATTTGGGTTTTGTTTTATGTAATAAGGCCTTAGTGGTGATTTTATTATTGTTTTAATTACTATGTTACGAATTTATGTTATTTAAAGATTAAGTCAATTTATTTTAAAATAAAATTTAAATATTTTGTCACCTGAAATAAATGGGTTTCCAATATAAAAATAAACTTGTTTTCAACTCGAGCCCAACCCACAAACAAACTATTTTCAAAACACACAGTCTTCAAAGTAACAAAAGAATTTTGAACCGGTTTACATCGAGGAACATACTAGATCCGGTCCAAGCTCGTGGGCTGGGTGTGGGGTGTTTCATAACACAAGGATGATGTCTTGAAACTTTTGAATGGACATTTTGTCCATGAATTTGGACGGCATTATGGACTAAAGGGGGAGCCAAATTTTGGGTGGCAAATTTTGGTGATAGGTTTAGTTTGATTGGTAGCTTTTGGGTATCATTTGGTCACTTTTGTTTTGCTAGACATTTCTCCTTTCATCTTTCCCTCTCTTATCCGAATGTGTTTGGGTTAGGAGGAAGCAACTTTTGTTTTGTTTCTTTTGGTCATTTTTTGGACCATTTGGGTCATTTATTTTGCAAAACCTCTCAAGTGCTTCATCTTGTATTCTCTCCTAGTTCCAAAATTATCAACACAAAAAGCCATTTCTTTTTCCTTCTCCTCCCCCATTGCCGAATGCATTTTGTTCCTAAACTCATCACTTTTCTCTTTCTCTTTTCCTCTCTTTGAAAATCGAATCATAAACACCTACTTCCCATTCTCTTTTCCTCTCCATTTTATTTATCATTCAAACACCTTCTCTATTCTTTTCTCCCCATGGCTGAATGGTACTAATACCATTTCTTTCAATTTTCCTTCAAAGCCAAATCTTCTCTTCATCTATATTGTTTAGTTGATTATTCCTTCAACCTTCATTTAAGCAATCGGTAAGAACTCTTTTCAAATCTTTTCTTTTCCTTTCTTTTCTTAGCCGAATATATATAAGTTTGGGAGGGTCTTATGACCGATAGTAACATTCTTTTCACTTAGACAATCTTTCATTTTTACAGTGTGATAGTGGAGGGCCGAATCACCATCTCGTCAAAGTCATCTTGAGGTTGTTAAGTTCGGATCATATTTTTCAAGGTAAGGGTTCTTATCAAGGAGCTATATACTACTCGACATATTGTTATAGACGGACTACTAATCGATTTCATTTTAGGGGACGTTATCGCTTGATTTTTATCTTGTGGAACTAGGATATTTTGTGGTAAGCCAATTTTACCCTTAAAACTTCTGATATACGTTTTAGTTGGACTAACGATCTTTTGTCAATGGAGACAATTAAGATAGGGACGAAAAAGGTTGTGAATAGTGTTCAGAAGAGGGGTGGTTTCGCTATTCCCTCGAAATTTAAGCGAAGGGCTGTTTTGGGAATTCGAGATTTTCCACGGAGTTGTGGACCCTTATCCGAGGAGAATCTATTATTTGAAATCATTTGTACTCCTAAACCTTTGTTTGTTCATGGATATTCATCAGGAAATGAACCAACAATTGGGGAAAAACCGCATATAGAAGTTGTTTGAAATTCCAAGGGTAAAGTCTAGATTGTTATTTATAAGAATAGATTTATAAATAGTATTAGTGTTCTAAATTATCGTGATGCGTGTTTAGGTATCGTCGAGCAGGAAAGTCTAGTTCTCACTATAACCAGGTGTGTAACTTCACACTTATCTCTCGGGTTAGATACTATACCGTAAGTATTGGTATAAAATCGTAAAGATGGCAAAATCAAAGAAATATGAAATAATTAACACTTTTGTGTAAATGCATGAAAACAGTTAAAGTCATGGAAATTACGAAAATGCCCTCAATGGGTTATTTGATAAATAGAAAAATTTTATGCCTCATGTGATATATAGGCCAACAACTGCTAGATCGATATATGGGCCAAAAAACTGCTAGATCAATATATGGGCCAAAAACTGCTAGATCGATATATGGGCCAAGGTTTGCTAGATCATTAAATGGGCTAAAATGCTATTTTGCCTTATGGGCCAAAAAGAAAATTTGAAATATGGACCCACTTGTATTATGGGCCTTTTGTTAAATTAATCATGTGAATGTATTGTTATGTTTTATATATAAACATGATTGCATGGGTTGGGAAAATTGACGAAGAGAAGAAAGGCCTGTTGCCAAAAATCTAGTTCGGGTGGCTTTGCCACAATCTAGTTCGATGGTGCACCACAATATTATTTAAATGGCTTTATGCCTGCGATTGGTGTGTTGGCGGGATGGGTTGACTTGATCCCCATAGGTGTGTTGGTTGGTACGGGTGGTGTGTAGCAGATGGAAAATTTAGGATTGGTTGGGAATTTCATTCTACATACATTATTATTATATTGTTAAATCAGTAAATGGGCTCAAGCCCATTATAATGTCTTGATGATTGGGCCCAGTGGATATGGTAAGTGGGTTATACACTGAGTTCTGAGTAACTCACTCTGCTTTATTATCCTTCTCAGGTAATGGCAATTGATGGAGACTTAGGCTGGGGATGACTTCGTGGAGGCCATACTTCGAACAAGGATTTTATAAACTATGAACTTCAATTAAGTATATTTATTTAATTACTATTTTGGGTATAATGTAACAAGGCCTCTATTAATATTATTTTATAGATTTTTATGTGTGGATGGATTTAATTATGCTTTAGACACTTAATTTGGACTAATACTATTTTAATAATGTTTCCTTAAATATTTTGTTTTTAAACATATGAGATTCTTTAAATATTCTTGTTTTTAAATTCTTTTGAACTCTTCAAAAATTATTTAAAAGTCTTTAACAATTAAATATTAAATAATAAGACTTCAAACTAGTACAACATTATTCATCACTTTTAAGTCAAATTCTTGGTTTTTACTAAACTTCATTTTCAAAAGGTTTTGTAGAACTGTTTTACCTAAATCATTAGATAATTAAATGGATGTTCGTTATGTGTGACAAACCAAATCTCGTCTTAACGCATAGACCTGATTTTTGGTGTTACATTTAATGGTATCAGAGCCAGTTTCAAAACTCGGCTGTGGTAGGGTTCAACAAATAACTTTCGTTTGAAATTATTTTAATTATGTTTTAAAGGTTATATGGCACCACAAGCATCCGGCACCAAGTCAAGTAAGTATTCATTACTAAATGATTATTATGATGATATGATCATAGGAACACTCTAGAACTTCTAGTTTTAAGTGTTGAAAATTGTAGAGATCGAGACTATAGGATGTGTTTGCGAAAAAATAACTTTATCTCATGAATCTCATAAAATATCGTTAATAAACACTAAAATAGTTTTCTAATTCATAAAATTTGTAATCAGATTAAAACGAGTTAGTCGGTATGAGTGTCAGAGGACGTAGACGTGGTAGAGTGGCTGTGGTAGAGGCCGAGGTGCTAGAGCTATGTTTGAGGAATCGGGACATATCCCGAAAATAGATGCACTGGCATCACCTGCGTCGAAAAATGAATCACAGGACCATAGAAGAGAAGATAATGCTTTGACACGAGTAATGTTGCGAGTCCTTGAAAGGGTCGCTGGAACTAGAGCTGAGCCAACAGCTCGTGGGTCGATATCAAAGCGACTGAAATCAAGTGGTGCTGAAGTTTTTAGAGGTGTTTCAGGTGTAGCTTCAATGTTCTTGAATATTGGCTTGAGGTCAGAGAGCGAATTATGGATTATCTAGAGTGCCTTGTAGAGCGTAAACTAAGAGGAGCGGTGTCCTTATTAAGGGACGAGGCATATCAATGGTGGCTTACTGTTCGAGAAGGCACCGAAGCTGCATTCGTTACTTGGGAATTCTTCAAAGCTGCCTTTCAAGGGAAATATGTGGGGACAAGTTATGTGGATGCTCGGAGGAAGGAATTCTTGAATCTGGTTCAAGGAAATAAGACAGTGGCAGCTTATGGGGCAGAATTTTTACGCTTGAGTCATTATGCTCGAACTATAGTACCAATGGATCATGAGTGCTGTGTACGCTTCAAGGATGGGCTGAATGATGAGTTGCGAGTACTGATAACCCTACAAAAAGTAAGAATTTTTGCCATGCTTGTGGAGAAAGCCAAGATAGCCGAAGAGGCTAAGAGCTCAGAACATCAAAACCGGGAAAGAGTCAGAGGCAAGAGAGATATAAAGTATTTGAGTTCTTCAAAAAGGTTTAACAAGAGGCTTCAAAATGATGGGCCAACTCAAGGTAGAGCACCTGTGGCTACTAACCAGAGTCGAGACTGTGTTGAATGTGGAAAACGACACCCCGGAGAGTGCTGGAGGAAAATTGGTGCTTGTTATAAATGTGGTTCCAAGGATCATCAATATAAGAATTACCCTCGACGGATGGATACGACTCAGAAAGCTCGTAGTCCTGATGCTCAGTCGGCCAGAGGCGCTTAGCAGCCATCGAGAGGCCGTGGACCAGGTCATGGTGGTAATGGGGTTAGACGCGGACAAGGTGCACCGGGTCAAGGCAACGGTTCCAGAGGTAATGTGGAGGTAAGACAGCCAGGGTTGGTCTATGTAATTAGACGCCGTGAGGATGGCAATGCAACTGATGTGATAACTGGTACGTTCTTCATCTTTGATGTCCCTGTTACTACTTTGATAGGTATCGATTCTACCCACTCGTATGTTGCTAGTGCCATATTTGGAAACTTGAATATAGAATCTGAGATTATCGATTGTGAGATAACAGTAATTAGTCCTTTAGGACAGTCGGTATTTGTGAATAAACTGTTTAGAGATGTGCCCTTAGAAATCCAAAGAGAAATATTTTTAGCAGATTTGATGGAACTGCCTTTTGGCAAATTCGATCTCATTCTGGGCATGGATTGGTTGGTGAAGCACCGAACGCATTTGGATTGTGCTGTAAAGCGGATGTCAATAAGGACTTTGGATGATAAGGAAGTAGTAATGATAGGCGAACGAAGGAATTACTTGGCAAATGTGGTATCTAGCTTAAAGGCAGAAAAGTTGGTGCGGAAAGGGTGTGGAGCATTCCTAGCTTTTATTTGTGCTTTGGATGCCAAGGAGTTATCAGTGGAAGATGTGAGAATGGTGAAGGAATTTTTAGATGTCTTTCCTGAAAAACTTCCTGGTATACCTCCAGATCGGGAAGTAAAATTTGGTATTGAGCTTTTGCCCGGAACGGCTCCAATGTCTATTGCACCTTATAGGATGGCACCGAAGGAGTTGGCGAAGCTTAAAGCTCAAATTCAAGAGTTCTTGGATCGGGGATTTATTCGACCGAGTGTGTCTCCGTGGGGAGCACCGGTTTTGTTCATTAAGAAGAAAGATGGGTCGATGCATATGTGCATTGATTATAGGCAGTTGAATAAATTGACGATCAAGAATAGGTATCCCTTGCTGAGAATTGATGGCCTGTTTGATCAATTGAAAGGAGCATCAGTTTTCTCCAAAATTGATTTGAGATCCGGTTATCATCGACTCAAAGTGAAAGAGGCAGATATTCATAAGACGGCATTCCGAACTCGTTATGGACATTATGAGTTCTTGGTGATGCCGTTTGGGTTGACCAATACACCAGCTGCATTTATAGACATGATGAATCGGGTCTTTCAACCTTATTTAGACCGATTTGTGGTAGTGTTCATAGATGACATTTTGGTATATTCGAGAAATGAAGAGGAGCATGACTCACATTTGCGTATAGTATTGCAGTTACTTCGTGATAAGTAACTCTATGCCAAATTCAGTAAATGTGAATTTTTGGTTAAGGGAAGTGACTTTCATGGGTCATGTGGTGTCAACTGAAGGAATAAGGGTTGATCCTCGGAAGATTGAGGCTGTATTGGATTGGAAACCACCGAAGTCAGTAGCTGAGATTTGGAGTTTCTTAGGATTTGATAGATATTATAGACGCTTTGTTGAGGGATTGTCGTTGATTGCTGGACCCCTAACTAAGCTATTGCGAAAGGGAGTACCGTATGTATGGACTGATAAACAATAAGAAAGTTTCGAGAAATTAAAGAAGATTTTGACGGAAGCACCAGTACTGATTCAACCTGAGGCTGAAAAAGAATTTATTGTCTACTGTGACGTATCACACACGGGTTTAGGATGTGTGCTGATGCAAAATGGAAAAGTGGTGGCCTATGCTTCTCGTCAGTTGAGACCGCACGAAGTAAACTACCCTACTCATGACTTGGAGTTGGCTGCGGTAGTGTTTGCTTTAAAGATTTGGAGGCACTACCTCTATGGTGAGAAGTCTATCATCTATACAGATCATAAGAGTCTTAAGTATCTTCTTACCCAGAAGGAGTTAAACTTGAGACAAAGAAGGTGGATGGAGTTGTTAAAGGATTATGATTTCTCAATCGAGTATCATCCTGGAAAGGCTAACGTGGTAGCAGACGCATTAAGTCGTAAGGTGGTATCTGATTTAAGAGCAATGTTTGCTCATCTGAGTTTGTATAAGGATGGTAGTCTATTAGCGGAACTTCAAGTGAAGCCTCTGTGGTTAGATCAGATCAAGGAAAAGTAGATATCAGATGAAAAGTTGGGATCCTTAATTCAGCAAGTTGAAAGTGGTGAAATAGGGGATTTTGGTATGAATAATGATGGAGTGCTATGTTTTCATGGAAGAATTTGTATGCCCAAGGACTCAGATTTGAGATAAATGATTCTGCGAGAGGCGCATAGTAGCCTTTATGTTATGCACCCCGGAGCAAATAAGATGTATCGAGATTTTCGTGAACGGTATTGGTGGCCAGGGTTGAAGCATGAGATTTTTGAGCTTGTAGGTAAATGTTTGACTTGTCAACAAGTGAAGGCGGAGCATCAACTGCCGTCAGGCTTATTACAATCGGTAAAGATTCCCCTATGGAAATGGGAGCAGATATCAATGGATTTTGTTAGTGGGTTACCTTTAACACCTATTAATAAAAATTCCGTCTAGGTAATAGTTGATCGTTTGTCGAAGACTGCTCATTTTCTTCCAGTTCGTATAGACTACTCGTTACAGAAATTGGCTAAGCTGTATGTATCTGAGATCATGAGGTTGCATGGCGTACCAGTGTCTATCATATCAGACAGGAGATCCTAGGTTTACATCACGATTTTGGAAAGCTTTACATGAGGCTTTGGGAACAAAGTTAAACTTTAGTACGTCTTTTCATCCTCAGTTAGATGGTCAATCGGAAAGAGTAATTCAGATTTTGGAAGACATGTTACGTGGTTGTATAATCGACTTCAGAGGTAGTTGGGAGGATTTCCTACCGTTGGCAGAGTTCGCGTATAATAACAGTTACCAATCCAGTATCCAAATGGCGCCTTATGAAGCTTTATAAGGTCGTAGGTGTCGTACCCCTACTTGTTGGACTAAATTGGGGGAACGACAGCTTTTGGGCCCTGAGTTGATATTTGAGACGGAAGAAAAGGTAAAGGTGATTCGAGAGCGATTAAAGGAAGCTTTAAATCGACAAAAATCGTATGCGGATCTGAAGCGTAAGGATATTGAGTTTGTGGTGGGAGATCGGGTCTTTCTAAAAGTCTCACCTTGGAAGAAGATTTTCAGATTTGGAAGGAAGGGCAAGTTGAGTCCTAGGTTCATTAGACCATATCGTGTGATGAAGCGTGTTGGTCCAGTGGCCTATCAGCTTGAATTACCTCCGGAGTTGAGTCAGATTCATAATGTTTTCCATGTTTCTATGCTGAGGCACTATAGATCGGATCCATCTCACATAGTATTGGTAGAAGAAGTGGAGTTGAGATCAGACTTATATTTTGAGGAGGAACCAGTGGAAATCTTAGACCGAGATGTTAAGGTACTAAGTGAAACACCCCAAACCCGCCCACAAGCACCGACCGGATCTGACATGTTCCTTAAGAAAACTTAGCTTTATCTTGTTTCATCTTCTTATAAAACATGACGATTTTGATAAAAACAGTTTGTATCTTTATCGAGTTGAAAACCAAGATACCGTTCAAGTTTGTATTTCATTAAAACGCTTACTTATATCTCAAAAAAATTAAAAGATTTTCCTGATTCTAGAGCTCATTAGGTTGAAAACGTAAGTTGAGTAGGTGATAAAACATTTGAAGTTTCTTTAAGAAAAATATTTAATTACTTGTTTGTCGTTTATTGTATGGAAATAAAATTTAATACGCAAAATTAAGTAGTTAAGTAATGGCCTTATTACATCTTAAAAACCAAAATAAATCCCGAAAGAAAACATACTAAAGAAAACGAAAAGTGTTCCATTATATGAAAACCCGAAATTTTACTGAGCATGGCCACCACTTAGTCCCTGCCAACCCGGTCCATTGCACTATGTATCACCTGCAAAATGTTAGCCCACGAGGGGTGAGTCAACAGACTCAATGTGTAACAACCAACACAAGTTCCCAATCGATTATCGCCTATATTATAACATTTTGGGCAAAGCCCATCCAGAATCATTATCGGCCATAAGCCCATATCACAAAGATATTAAATCACATGTATATAAAACAATGATGCAACCCAACCCACCTAGATATCCAACCTCTACACACCACCCGTACCTGCCAATCACACCATGGGGATTACTAAATCGACCCTCCATCCGCTACACACCCTCGAAGGCAGTCGCTGCAGTCAACTGCTCATCGCCCTTAATACGTGGCATAGCAACCGGATAGTGACAGCGTCACTGAATCATAATATTGTGACATGAGTCACCGAATAATGTTGTAAAACCACTGGAACACTTCCCCTTATCATTATAACCCTCGTGCCCATGCAACATACATAGTATTACAGGTATCATGCTATATGCTTATCCCAAGCCCATACCGGAAACACACATGCTTTCATATCAATGATTGTAACCGCTGTAAACAAGGGTTAGATATAACGTACCTGGACGAACTGTACCAACGAATGGTACCCTTAGCCATGACTAATCATCATCTTGTTAACACATATTTAATATTATTAATCTATCGGGAAAAAGTGTGGGGTTACACACCTGATAATACTGAGAACCACGTTTTCGATACTAACACTTTCGCTTGCAGGGATCACAACGATTTGCTTATCCCTTTCCGATGCTGGCCCACAACCCGGTTGCCAATATCGTACTGCAGAAATCGAGCGTTTCTTAAATCTAGGAGTAGGAACTACCCTTTTCTCCTCCACTAGTACTTGCATCCATCGAATGTCACTTAATCAGAAACCAGTTAATTAATATGTAAGAATCTAAATGGAAACACATCTATAGCTTATTTAAATACTCTTATCGAAATAGATCTGAATCCGGGAGACTCCCCTTTTATCTCTATCGAACTCTTCCTAAAACACCATGGTTAGAATCGGCCAACACTAAAACAAAATAATATGGCCTTTGGCCGAATAGCATTCTCCTTACCTTTCTTGGTCAAATCCCTGAAGTTTTGAGATATCTCCTAACCTTGGCTTCCAAGAAGAGTTATGAATCCAAAGCCTTCCTTAGATTCGGCAATACACAAACATACATGATTAGTCTTTTGGTTTCGACAAACCAACCAGAAAAGAGCAAGAAAAGTTTATAGAGAAAAGAACTTTACCACCACTACTTAGAAATTGAAGGAGCCCTTAAAAGATGGAGATGGAAGATTCGGCCAAGGTTTCAAAGGCTAGAAGGGCTATTCAGCTTTGAAAATAAAGTGAAAGTTTAAGGCTACCACTATGAAAAGAAAAGAAGAGAGGAGAGAGAGGTATGGTTCGACTTCAGAGAAGAAATAGAAGGGAAGAAAATAGTCAAAATGCACCAAATGGTCACCTTCACTTTCGGTTGAGAGACAAAAGAGAAGAAAGGAAGGAAAAAAACTTGAAAATGCCAAATGAATTTCGGCACCTACTCTCCCCTACATGACCGAAAATACCATCCCCCCTAGAGTCCTAGATTCGGCCAAGACTCTTCCCTTCACCATATCCCCCTTTTTCCTCCTCATTTTCCTCTTCACCTCTCATTTAAAAGAGTTTGAATGAGTCACACCCTTATCTCCCTTCTTAGCCAAAAATTTGAGCTATTTGACCCAATCTACAGTTCATCCATGAAGTGTCCACGGCAACTCTAACTCTTCCCCTCCTTGACGCCAAAAAGAAACCCCAAAATGCTTTCCTTTCTACTCAAACATGAAACCCCAAAATGCTTTCCTTTCTTAAGGTCTAGCTCAAACATGTCCATCTAGCTCCTAAGAGGTGTCACACCACAGTCACAAAGTGGCTACTACTATAACACCCTAAAAATCCGAGTATTTAAATTGCATAAATTGGTGTTTAGATTTTAAAGAAATTTTTTTTATTTTTATTTTAGTGCTTATTGAAGTCCTAGAGAGGTAAAGCATGATTTGGAGAAGGAATAAAATTTGCCACTTTGCCAACTGCAATTCTTATGTCATAACCCACACAAAATTTTCTTAAGGTCTAGCTCCTTAGCTCTCCCTTAAAGGTTTAAAGTCAAATATTTTCCTAAGGCTTCTACCTACACCCCAAGGTTCCCAAAGCCCCAAAACACATACACACACTCTCATGGCGAATGCTAATATGCCTATAAGCCCTTAGTACTTGTTTGATATTATTTAGATCTAACTAATATCCCTTTGGATTTTGAAGACTTTCAAAATAGGGAAGAAAAGGGCGGTGGTTAGTCACGTTAAGAGGCGGATCCGTAAATCCCCATTCAAGCGAAGAGCGGTTTCGACGGTCAGGGATTTTCCATTGGGTTCTGGGCCATCTTTGAAGGAAGTCCATTCTTGAAGTGGTACGAACTCCGAGCCATTATCGTTGGTGGATTCTCGGCTAACGAACCCGATGAAGCGAGGAAAGTCGAAAATCGAAGTGATTCAAAATCAAGAGGGTAAGATTTTGGATCTAGTATCGATTAAGAATATTTTTACAAAATAGTTGTCTAACGGATCAAAAAATGTTTTAGGGTAGAGGCGAGAAGGATTAGTACTATCGGTAGCGAGGTGTGTAACTTCACACTCATTGTTTTCTCGATTGGATGTCAATTCGGTATGGAAGTAAATCGTAAAAAATGATTAGATCGGTAAAAGTTTATGGGCCAAATGAAATGTTTATCGTTAAACCCACCATGTTTGTATTATTAAGAAATTTTATATTTTATACACTACTACATACATTTGAGTTAAAATGGCTTATTGCCTCTAGTTAATTGGCTCGCCACAATAATGGCTTATTGCCTCTAGTTCTGGTGGCTTTGCCACAATTATAAAAAGGCTTGATGCCTACGATTGGTGTGTTGGAGGGTGGGTTGACTTGATCCCCACAGGTGTGATGGTTGGTGCAGGGGTGTTAGCGGATGGATATTAGGTTTGGGATGGGAAATACATTTTACATGCATTATTAATTATTTTAATTTATGATATAATGTTGAATTACGTAATTGGGCTCAAGCCCGATAATATCTTGATGATCTCCCAATAATGGTGGTATAGTTACGAGTTCTCACCCCCATCTCGGTAAAAATAATTTTGGGCGAGGATGACTTCGTGGAGGCCTTTGAAATTACTCGAACTTTTAAAATAGGATGAGGGTATTAACTTGTGAATCGCATTATGCTATCCTCATAGTTAACTCTTTAACAAACTACCTAAAGATAATACAATGATTTTCAACCATGAAGCTTCTTCATGTAACAAACCAAATCTAGATCCATGGTCTTGCCATAGCATAACCCCTTTGACTAGAAATTACAGCTAAAATAGGTGAGGGTATTGCTATCGATTGCTTCCTCGTAATACTTTCACATCCCATTCCAAAATCAATCGGCTCTTCTCTGTAAGACAAGTCTGGTCTCAACTCCACTTCTTCAACTGGTACCACATGCGATGGATCTGATCGGTAATGTCGTAGCATCAAAACGTGAAACACATCATACATCTGCTTTAATTCCAAAGGCAACTCCAACTGGTACGCCACTAGTCCAACCCGCTTCAAAATCTGATAAGGTCCTATAAACCTGTGACTTAGCTTTCCCTTGCGACCAATTCTCATCACTTTCTTCCATGGCAAAACTTTCAGAAACACCTGATCCCCTACTGCAAACTCTATCTCTTTCTGCTTGAGATCTGCACACGACTTTTGTCTGTCAGACGCCTCCTTCAACCGTGCCCGAATTACTTTAACTTTTTCTTCTGATTCTGCCACAATCTCTGGACCCAAAACATGATGTTCCCCCAATTCTGTCTAACACGTAGGAGTGTGACACTTCCGTCCATACAGTGCTTCATACGGTGCCATCCGAATACTTGCTTGATAGCTGTTATTGTATGCAAACTCCGCTAAAGGCAAGAAATCCTCCTAGCTTCCTCTGAAATCTATCACGCAACCCCTCAACATATCCTCTAACACCTGAATTACCCGTTTAGACTGGCCGTCTGACTACGGATGAAATGCCGTACTGAAGTCTAACCTGGTGCCCAGTGCCTGATGCAGTGCTTTCCAAAATCAAGAAGTAAACCTCAGATCCCTATTTGAGATAATCGACACCGGCACCCCGTACAGCCTCACAATTTTTGCCACATATAATTTTGCCAATCTCTGCAAAGAATAGTCAACCCGCACTGGTATAAAATGTGTAGACTTTGTTAACTGGTCCACTATCACCCATACCGAATCCTTCTTAGTAGGCGTAAGGGAAGCCCACTAACGAAGTCCATAGTGATTCTCTCCCACTTCCACTGCGGAATCTTTATTGGTTGAAGCAATCCCGAAGGTACTTGGTGTTCAGCTTTAACCTGCTGACATGTTAAGCACTTCCCTACAAATTCTATAACTTCTCGTTTCAGGACAGGCCACCAAAACTAATCTCATAGATACCTGTATAACTTACTTCCTCCAGGATGCATAGCGTAAGGGCTACTATGCGATTCTCAAAGAATTTTCTGCCTTAATTCCTCATCCTTTGGCATACAGACCTTGCCTCGAAAACATAGCACTCCGTCACCGTTTACACCATAGTCCTCTAATTCCCCATTCTGCACTTGCAATAGCTTAGCACTCAGATCATCATCTACCAACTGTTTCTCCTTTACCTGACTTAACCACGTCGGCTTCACCTGCAACTCCGCTAGCAAACTTCTATCATCATAAAGACTAAGATGTGCAAACATTGCCCTCAGATCCGACACTACTTTTTGACTTAGGGCATCTGCCACCACATTCGCCTTGCCCGGGTGATACTCTATTGAACAGTCATAGTCTTTCAATAACTCCACCCACTTTCGCTGTCTCAAATTTAGCTCCTTCTGATTTAACAAATATTTCAGACTCTTGTGGTCTGTGTAGATCACCAACCTTTCTCCATACAAATAGTGCCTCTACACTTTTAGAGTGAACACTACCGCAGCCAACTCCAGATCATGCGTCGGATAGTTAACCTCATGTGGCCTTAATTGCCAAGACGCATAAGCGACCACCTTCCCGTCCTGCATTAGAACATATCCCAATCCTATGTGAGAAGCATCACAATACACCACAAAGTCTTTCCCTGCTTTAGGCTGAATCAAAACCGGAGCCTCTGTCAATACCTTCTTAAGCTTCTCAAAACTCTCCTGCTGCTTATCCGCCCACACGAAATGTACCTCCTTTCTCAACAACTTCGTCAAAGGTGCTGTTATCGACGAGAACCCTCCAACAAATCTCCTGTAGTAGCCTGCTAACCCCAAGAAACTACAAACCTCTGCCACAGACTTAGGTGGTTTCCAATCTAACACTGCCTCAATCTTCCGAGGATCCACCCTTATCCCTTCTGCAGACACCACATGACCCAAAAACGTAACTTCCTTCAACCAAAATTTGCACTTGCTGAACTTGGCATATAACTTCTTTTCCCTTAGAACCTGCATCACTACCCGGAGATGCGCTTCATGCTCCTCCTCGGACTTGGAATATACCGAATGTAGTCTATAAAAACAATGACGAACTGATCCAAGCGGGGTTAGAAAACTCGATTCATCATATCCATGAACACAGCTGGGGCGTTCGTCAATCTGAACGGCATTACTAAGAACTCATAATGCCCGTATCTAGTCCGAAAAGCTGTCTTATGGATATCTGCTTCCTTCACCTTAAGCTAATGATATCCCGACCTTAGATCTATTTTTGAAAATACCGCAGCCCCTTGAGCTGATCGAACAAGTCGTCTATCCTCGACAATGGGTAGTTGTTTTTGATCGTCATATTATTCAACTGCCGGTAATCTATGCACATGCGCATAGTCCCATCCTTCTTCTTCATGAATAGGACCGGTTCTCCCCATGGAGACACACTAGGTCGGATAAACCCACGATCAAGTAACTCTTGGATCTGGGCCTTGAGCTCTACCAACTCCTTTGGCACCATCCTATACGGAGCAACTGACACGAGAGCATGCACTGTAGTAAATCAATTACGAACTCCACCTCCCCGTCTGTGGTAACCTGGCGACTCCTCCAAAAGACATCCACGAACTCTCTTACTATTCTAACTCCACTAACCCCTCTTCTTTTGCATCCAGAGCACTAATAAGGCCAAAAATGCCTTACACCCTTTTCGAACCATCTTATCAGCCTTCAACGCAGAGACTACGTTAGACAAATAGTTTCTTCTTTCTCCTATCATAATTATCTCCTCAACTCCATTCGCTTAGCTGCGCAATTCAATTTAGCCCGATGTTCCACTAGCCAATCCATGCCTAGAATGAGATCAAATTCCCTGAAAGGTAGTTCCATCAAGTCGGCAGGAAACACCACTCCCTGGATCTCTAGAGGCACACTCCGAAATATCCTATTCACCACTACCGTTTGACCTAACGGGCTCACTACAGTCATCTCCCTAATAGATAGATCAGATGCTACACCTAATGTTTCAGCTATTCTACATGCAACATATGAGTGGGTCGAGCCAACATCAGTTAAAGCAAAAAAAGGCTTGTCAGCTATAAGGAAAGTACCGGTTATGACGTCCGGTGTGTCACCATCCTTCCTCCGATGAACTGCATACACCAAACCTGGCTGTCTCACCTCTGTGTTACCAATATGTCTGCCCGGTGTCCCGTGACCTATACCAGAACTATTACCTCTGCCACCCGGACCACGACCCCTCGGTGGCTACTATCTACCTCTTCCAGTCTGATTAAAACCCTGACTTGCTGGTTGGCTCCTATCTGTTTCCATAGGACAGTCCCTAATCATGTGATCTTTGGATCCACACTTAAAACATCCCCCTGTCTTCTTCCAACACTCCCCCGGGTGCATCTTTCCACATTGAGCATACGTGCGATACTGACCTCCCACAGTAACCTGCCAATCTCGCGGTCCATTAACTCTAGGTCTTTTCTGGAGACTCTGGGTGACCCCGATGACCTATAACCCCTCTTGTTTTTACCTTGACCTCTATCCCGGTTTTGTCTCTTGTATGCTTCACCTCCTCAGCTATTTTCACTTTTTCAACCAATACCGTGAAGTCCCTCTCTCGCTGTGGAGCTATTAACACCCTCAACTCATCTCGAAGCCCATCTTCAAACTGTACGCAGCGCTCGTAATCGATCGACATGATTCACCAAGCATATCGGCTCAAACGAAGGAATTTTGCTTCATACTCAACTACGGATTTGCCCCCTTGTACCAGATTTAAGAATGCCTTCCTCTGAGCATCCACATAACTCCTACGTACTTCTATTGAAACATCGTCTTGAAATACTCCCAATCAATTCGGACCACTTGGGTGCCCTCTCTAATAGTGAGCCACCACTGGTACGCCTCATCCCGAAGTAGTGACACTGCCCCTTTCAGTTTCTCCTCGGCAGTCAGATCCAAATCGTCCATGATTCGCTCCGTCGCCTCCAACCAATACTCAGCTGTATTGGGTGCCACACCAGATACACCTCGGAATACCTCAACTCCATTGGCTCAGTGTCGCTCAGATACAGAATTCTGAGCTCCCTACCTCCACCTACTCCAGCCACCCTCTCAAGAACTCACAAAGATCACTGCGATCTCGCATCATCCCCCGTCGATCACGATACTCAACACCAAATGAATGGTGGTGGTGGTATCTCATTCTCGGACCCTTGACTAGACCTAACTAGTTCCGATACGGTCATTCTGCCTCTACCATGCCTATGCACATTACGACCACGTCCCCTAGAACTCATATCTATGATCGCAATTTAATCTACTTTAAGAAATTTTATGCATTAGCTTCTGTTCCACTGATTACCCACGAACAAGTTTTATGTAAAGAATTTTATTAGTAGTTCTTTCGATCATTACAAGGTTTTCGTTTCAAGTCTTTTACCCTAATTCAGAGAATCACATTCATTCATCATTAGTATCCACTACACACGTTCACCACTTTGAACATTTTCGTCCGTTCCCTACCTAGGGGTATTTTCGTACTTTGTCCTTAGGGGTATTTTGGTAATTTTCCAAATTAGGGTATCTTGTAATTTTGCAAAATAGGGGTTTTGGTATTTTTGCAAAATAGGGATATTTTGGTAAAAATCGAGGGTAGTATGGTAATTTCATAAACTGGGGGTATTTTAGTAATTTTTACAAATCGGGTTATTTCGATAATTTTATAAATCGGGGTAATTTGATTGTTTTACAAAATCGGTGTTTGGTCTCTTTCGAGTTTTATTTATAGATTTGGCATGTTAACAAGTCCTCGCGGTTGAGGTGAACAATCACTGCGCACCAGGTAGGATTCTAGAAAAGAGGAGGTGAGTCGCTAGGACTGCTTAAATACCAAGCTCATTCGGAATACATGCCTAGACATGCACATGTTTGTTACCACACCTGAACTCCACGACTTATTCCTAGGTTTGGTGAAATAAATTAAGTCTTATGTAATTTTGTGTTGGAGTAAGCTAATACTAGAGTTCAATAGCTCCAAATCTACTAATCTACGATCCCGTAATACCCACATACAACTCACATAATGATTAGGGGTACTTACCTGGTGGACTTCGGGCCGGAGACACAGGTGCCATGCCAGAATAAACCTAAATTTATTTATAGAAATCCATGGTTTAGAAAAGCCCATCTTTGGAAAATATTTGGGGCCCAAAAACCCTCAAAGTCGAGTTTTGAACCTGGCTCTGATACCAAATTGAAACACCCCAAACTCGGACCACAAGCCCCGACCAAATCTGACATGTTTCTTAAGAAAGCTTAGCTTTATCTCGTTTCATCTTTTTATAAAATATGACGATTTTAATAAAAACAGGTTTGTATCTTTATTAAGTTGAAAACCAAGATACCGTTCAAGTTTGTATTTCATTAAAACGCTTACTTATATCTCAAAAAAATTAAAAGATTTGCCTGATTCTAGAGCTTATTAGGTTGAAAACGTAAGTTGAGTAGGTGATAAAACATTTGAAGTTTCTTTAAGAAAAATATTTAATTACTTGTTTGTCGTTTATCGTATGGAAAGAAAATTTAATATGCAAAATTAAGCAGTTAAGTAATGGCCTTATTACATCTTAAAAACCAAAATAAATCTTGAAAGAAAACATACTAAAGAAAACGGAAAGTGTTCCATTATATGAAAACCCAAAATTTTGTTGAGCATGGCCACCACATAGTCCCTGCCATCTGGGTCCATTGCACTATGTATCACCTGCAAAATGTTAGCCCACGAAGGGTGAGTCAACAGACTCAATGTGTAACAGCCAACACAGGTTCCCAATCGATTATCGCCTATACTATAACATTTTGGGCAAAGCCCATCCAGAATCATTATCGGCCATAAGCCCATATCACAGCATATTAAATCACATGTATATAAAACAATGATGCAACCTAACCCACCTAGATATCCAACCTCTACACACCACCCGTACCTGCCAATCACACCATGGGGATTACTAAATCGACCCTCCATCTGCTACACACCCTCGAAGGCAGTCACTGCAGTCAACTGCTCATCGCCCTTAATACGTGGCATAGCTACCGGATAATGTGACAACATCACCGAATCATAATATTGTGACATGATTCACCGAATAATGTGGTAAAACCACCGGAACACTTCCCTTTTTCATTATAACCCTCGTGCCCATGCAACATACATAGTATTACAGGTATCATGCTATATGCTTATCCCAAGCCCATACCGGAAACACACATGCTTTCATATCAATGATTGTAACCACTGTAAATAAGGGTTAGATATAACGTACCTGAATGAACTGTACCAACGAATGGTACCCTTAGCCATGACTAATCATCATCTTGTTAACACATATTTAATATTATCAATCTATCGGGAAAAAGTGCGGGGTTACACACCTAATAATACTGAGAACCACGCTTTCGATACTAACACTTTCGCTTGCAGGGATCACAGCGATTTGCTTATCCCGTTTCGATGCTGGTCTAAAACCAAGTGGCATATCCCGTACTGCAAAAACTGAGCGTTTCTTAAATCTAGGAGTAGGAACTACCCCTTTCTCTCCTCCACTAGTACTTGCATCCATCGAATGTCATTTAATCAGAAACTTCGATTAATTGATACGTAAGAATCTAAGCGAAGCACATCTATAACTTATCTAAATACTCTTACCAAATAGATCTCAATCCGAAGACTCCCTTTTATCTCTGTTAACCCTTCCTAAAACACCATGGTTAGAATCGCCAACACTAAAACAAAATAATATGGCCTTTGGCCGAATAGCATTCTCCTTACCTTGCTTGGTCAAATCCCGGAAGTTTTGAGATATCTCCTAACCTTGGCTTCCAATAAGAGTTATGAATCCAAAGCCTTGCTTAGATTCGGCCATACACAAACATACAGGATTAGTCTTTTGGTTTTAGCAAACCAACTAGAAAAGAGCAAGAAAAGTTTATAGAGAAAAGAACTTTACCCCCACTACTTAGAAATCGAAGGAGCCCTTAAAAGATGGAGATGGAAGATTCGGCCAAGGTTTCAAAGGATAGAAGGGCTATTCGGCTTTGAAAATGAAGTGAAAGTTTAATGCTACCACTATGAAAAGAAAAGAGGAGAGGAGAGGAGAGAGAGGTATGGTTCGACTTCAGAGAAGAAATAGAAGGAAAGAAAATAGTCAAAATGCACCAAATGGTCACCTTCACTTTCGGCTGAGAGACAAAAGAGAATAAAGTAAGGAAAAAAACTTGAAAATGCCAAATGAAGTTTGGCACCTACTCTCCCCTACATGACCAAAAATACCATCCCCCCTAGAGTCCTAGATTCAGCCAAGACTCCTCCCTTCACTACATCCCCCTTTTTCCTCCTCATTTTCCTCTTCACCTCTCATTCAAAAGAGTTTGAATGAGTCACACCCTTATCTCTCTTCTTAGCCAAAATTTGAGCTATTTGACCCAATCTACATCCATGAAGTGTCCACGGCAACTTCAACTCTTCCCCTCCTTGATGCCAAAAAGAAACCCCAAAATGCTTCCCTTGCTGCTCGAGCCCTGCCTATCTAGCTCCCTGAGGCGTCACACCCCTAGGCACAAAGTGGCGCCTCCCTTGCCACTTTGCCAACTGAATTCTTATGTCATAACCCACACGAAAATTTTCTTAAGGTCTAGCTCCCTTAGCTCTCCCTTAAAGGTTTAAAGTCAAATATTTTCCTAAGGCTTCTACCTACACCCCAAGGTTTCCAAAGCCCCCAAAACACATACACATAGTACACAAGCACACTACTACATACATTTAAGTTAAAATGCATAACCCCTAAATCTTGGATATTACACTAAGAAAGAAGACCGTGCCGTTGGTCAAGGTTTTATGGCATAATCACAGAGCGGAGGAAGCTACGTGGGAGCCTGAGGATGCAATTCGATAACAATATCCTCACCTCTTTTAATCAGGTAAAATTTCGAGGATGAAATTTTCTTTAAGGGGGTAGAATTGTAACATCCTAAAAATGTGAGTATCGATATGTTGCATGTTTTTTGTGTTTAGCTTGTGAATGATTTTATTTGTGTGTTTAATATAGTCTTGAGAAGGCTCGGGTTTATTCAGAATAAGAATAAATTTTAGTAAAGAGTACTTTCTTGTAGAGGAATCGGTGACTATGAAGTTTAAGTTAATTAAAGTGGTAAAAGATAGCATAAGTTGAGTTATTGGTTAAGTGGATATGCGCTACATGTATGGTATTGAGGGAGAGGTTCAATCTCCTAGCATGCAAATTGTGAGCATTTATTTTTGCTCTTTCCTATCAAGTGTCGTAAGCTTCATTCATGGATAAGATGGACAAATTCTTTTATGGTAAGGAGGCTAAAGGTTATGGAAAGCATGAATTTAGGGATAGAATCAACTTGATTTTAGGGATAGAATTTTTAATCTTTTAGAAAGTGGAGGATCACAAGGCATGATACAAGGATGATGTCTTAGAAAATTTTGAATAGACATTTTGTCCATGAATTTGGACGGCATTGTGGACTAAAGGGGGAGCCGAATTTTGGGTGGCAAATTTTGGTGATAGCTTTAGCTTGATTGGTAGCTTTTGGGTATCATTTGGTCACTTTTGTTTTGTTAGACATTTCTCCTTTCATCTTTCCCTCTCTTGGCCGAATGTGTTTGTGTTAGGAGGAACCAACTTTTGTTTTGTTTCTTTTGGTCATTTTTTTGACCATTTGGGTCATTTATTTTGCAAAACCTCTCAAGTGCTTCATCTTGTATTCTCTCCTAGTGCCAAAATTATCAACACAAAAAGCCATTTTTGTTTACCTCCCCCATTGCCGAATGCATTTTGTTCCTAAACTCATCACTTTTCTCTTTCTCTTTTCTTCTCTTTGAAAACCAAATCATAAACATCTACTTTCCATTCTCTTTTCCTCTCCATTTTATTTATCATTCAAACACCTTCTCCATTCTTTTCTCCCCAAGGCCGAATGGTACTAATACCATTTCCTTTAATTTTCCTTCAAAGCCAAATCTTCTCTTCATCTATATTATTTTGTTGATTATTCCTTCAACCATCTTTTAAGCAATCGGTAAGAAATCTTTTCGAATCTTTTCTTTTCCCTTCTTTTCTTAGCCGAATATATATAAGTTTGGGAGGGTCTTATGACCGATAATAATGTTCTTTTCCCTTATACAATCTTTCATTTTTATGGTGTGATAGTGGAGGGCTGAATCATCATCTCGTCAAAGTCATCTTGAGGTTGTTAAGTTTGGATCATATTTTTCAAGGTAAGGGTTCTTATCAAGGAGCTATATACTACTCGACATATTGTTATAGATGGACTACTAATCGATTTCGTTTTAGGGGACGTTATCGCTCGATTTTTATCTTGTGGAACAAGGATATTTTGTGGTAAGTCGATTTCACCCTTAAAACTGTTAGTCACATTTTCCGATATACTTTTTGTTGGACTAATGATCTTTTGTCAATGGAGACAATCAAGATAGGGACGAAAAAGGTTGTAAATAGTGTTCGAAAGAGGGGTGGTTTTGCTATTCCCTCAAAATTTAAGCGAAGGGCTATTTCGGGAACCTGAGATTTCCACCGGGTTATGGACCCTTATCCGAGGAGAATCTATTATTTGAAGTCGTTCGTACTCTTGAACCTTTGTTTGTTCGTGGATATTCATCGGGAAACGAACCAACAATCAGGGAAAAACCACATATAAAAGTTGTTCAAAATTCGAAGGGTAAAGTCTAGATCGTTATTTATAAGAATAGATTTATAAATAGTATTTTTGTTCTAAATTATCGTGATGCGTGTTTAGGTATCGACGAGCGGGAAAGTCTAGTTCTCACTGTAACCAGGTGTGTAACTTCACACTTATCTCTCGGGTTAGATACTATATCGTAAGTATTGGGAGAAAATCGTAAAGATGGCAAAATCAGAGAAATACGAAATAATTAACACTTTTGTGTAAATGCATGAAAATGGTTAAAGTCATGGAAATTACGAAAACGCCCTCAATGGGTTATTTGATAAATAGAAAAATTTTATACCTCATGTGATATATGGGCCAACAACTGCTAGATCGATATATGGGCCAAAAAACTGCTAGATCGATATATAGGCCAAAAACTGCTAGATCGATATATGGGCCAAGGTTTGCTAGATCATTAAATGGGCTAAAATGCTATTTTGCCTTATGGGCCAAAATGAAAATTTGAAATATGGACCCACTTGTATTATGGGCCTTTTGTTAAATTAATCATGTGAATGTATTGTTATGTTTTATATATAAACATGATTGCATGGGTTGGGAAAATTGACGAAGAGAAGAAAAGCTTGTTGCCAAAAATCTAGTTCGGGTGGCTTTGCCACAATCTAGTTCGGTGGTGCACCACAATATTATTTAAATGGCTTTATGCTTGCGATTGGTGTGTTGGCGGGGTGGGTTAACTTGATCCCCACAGGTGTGTTGGTTGGTACGGATGGTGTGTAGCAGATGGAAAATTTAGGATTGGTTGGGAATTTCATTCTACATGCATTATTATTATTATTATTATTATTTTGTTAAATCCGTAAATGGGCTCAAGCCCATTATAATGTCTTGATGATTTGGCCCAGTGGATATGGTAAGTGGGTTATACACTGAGTTCTGAGTAACTCACTCTGCTTTATTATCCTTCTCAGGTAATGGCAATTGATGGAGGCTTGGGCTGGGGATGACTTTGTGGAGGCCATACTTCGAACAAGGATTTTATAAACTATGAACTTCAATTAAGTATATATATTTAATTACTATTTTGGGTATGATGTAATAATGCCTCTATTAATATTATTTTATGGATTTTATGTGTGAATGGATTTAATTATGCTTGAGACACTTAATTTAGACTAATACTATTTTAATAATGTTTTCTTAAATATTTTGTTTTAAACATATGAGATTCTTTAAATATTCTTGTTTTCAAATTCTTTTGAACTCTTTAAAAATTATTTTAAAGTCTTTAACAATTAAATATTAAATAATAAGACTTCAAACTAGTACTACATTATTCATCAATTTTAAATTAAATTCTTAGTTTTTACTGAACTTCATTTTCAAAAGGTTTTGTAGAACTGTTTTACCTAAATCATTAGATAATTAAATGGATGTTCGTTATGTGTGACAAACCAAATCTCGTCTTAACGCATAGACCTGGTTTGGGGTGTTGCATATCCTATGGCATATGCCAACTATATCCGACTCTACCTGAACAATTAACAGGGTAACCATTTTCAATTTCCATTATATGCTAATTTCTCAATTCAATAATATCTACCCAATAGCAAATCATCAATACATATTAATAAATAAACATAATTCTTCTCAATACAAAATTAATTTTGCATTTACATCAATATATAATAATCTCAAATCAATTCAATTTAGTCCATACCCTAAACAATCGATCAATTTCATACTAGGACAATTCAATTAGTTATAACCAACTATCAATTCATTTTTGTCTCATTTTTCAATTCATCATTTTAAGTTTTATCTGTCAGTTTATCACTTCTCTACGATTTAGTCCACAACTCACCTGTTGTACCAAATTATGAACAATTCAAACCATTATCAAACAAATAAAAATTCACAAATCAAATGTAAAAAAATTTAAGTACAATCATACTATGTGAACTTACCTGATTAAATCAGCAAAGGTCAATTCTCTAAGGACTAATCAACAAATTTGCCTTTTTCCTTGATTAATTCAGATTTTGTCCAAATCCCTATCTATACAATTATTCAATTCATTTTATCAATTTCAACCCTCTTATATCACCCTATTATAAACATATATCAGATCAATTTTATTATTAGGGTACCCTAAAGTTTTTATTTTATTCAATTTAGTCCCTAAAATCGAACTTATCATATCTTCCTAATTTGAACTCCAAATTTTAATCCTACTTCAAATATGTCCATACATTGCCTCACATTATCATAATTTACAAAAAAAAAAAACATACCACTTCAAGATATTTAAAATTTAGTCCCTAAACTCAAAACTAATAATTAGTTTCACAATTTAATCCTTTTTCCATTCCTAAGTTTTAAACCATCATTTTAGAAGCAAAAGCTTCAAGTATCTCTAATTGTAAAATTTAAAATCTTTAATGCTTTTAAAATAGATGTACGAAGTTAGCTAGATTAAGCTATAACGATTTCAAAAAAATTAAATTTACGAAAAACAGATGATTGGAAGACTTACATCCAAAAGAAAATAAATGGTGGTGAAATTAGATTGGAGAAGAAGAAAGATGAAAAAAACATCCTTAATGCTTCCTTATTATTTTATGTTTATTAAACATATATATTTTATTTAATATAATATTAACATATAAAAGGTAACTCCCCTAACCCGCACCTGTCACCAGAACAGGGTTACGAGATATTACCGAGACTTTAAAGAACAATTATAGATAAATCGAGTTAAAATACTAATCATATGCAACATCAATCATATAGTCCCTTAAATGGACCCTCGAGGCCCAATAAGGACGGTGGAACTGATTCGGGACCAAATCAGGATTTCATAAAAAATTTCGCAAAATTCTAAAATTTTCCTTATATATAGTGCCCACACGCCCTTGTGGTCAGGCCGTGTGGTCACACACGCCTGTGTCCCTAACCCATGTAACTCTCTAACTTGCAAAGTATGAAGAATTAAAGTCACACAGCCAAGTCGCACACCCGTGTGCTAAGTCGTGTGGTGAAATTTATTTTCGAAATTTAGGTGCAGTTTTTACACTGTCGTTCAAGGCCTTGTCAACCACACGGCTGAGACGCACGCCCGTGTCTCTGCCCATGTGCCCAATTCTGAGCATTTTATTTCTCATTTTTAAGATGTAGGGGACACATGGCCAGGCCACACGCCCATGGGGGTAGGTCGTGTGTGACACACGGCTTAGACACACGCCCGTATGTCTACCCGTGTGGACAAAATAAAGCCATTTTCCTAGCTTCATTTTCTCACCCAATTATTTCCAATAACCTACATCAACACTTGTATATATTTACTAGCCAATTCAAGCATTAAAACCAAGCCAATTCTAGTACCTAGCATGGTATATTTTCACATACAATTCATGTTTATAATTTTATTTATAGTGAGCATACACCTTAAGCATAATCTAATCGACCAACTTAGCACATAGGAATTTAATCGTGGAATAACTTTATAAACATGCTAAGTAAAACATCACTAGCCATTCCAATCCTAGATCACAAAACATCACTTACAAGCCATCATTTGGCCAAATGAGCCTATACATGCCATTATACCAAAATAAGATTTCTATTTATACCAAAATGAGATAGTGGATTGTGTGATTGATGCTCCGATCGGCCTCCAACCTTCACGAGCTTACAAGCACTATAAAATAAAGAAAAATTAAACGGGGTAAGCATTTTCATGCTTAGTAAGTTCGTATAACGGGAATTAAATTTACCAGTTATATTTATTCACACAAGCATACATAACCATACCATCCAAATTTTTTGGGTAAATTTACCTAAACATAGACACTTAATCAAACAAGCTAGTCACATAACATCATATGAATATCAAGTAAACATAGATGAGCTCATCGCATTATAAACTTCTATTTAGTTTCACCTTTCCGTATTTCATGAATCTTTCCCGTTGAACTATTGAAATTTTGATGGACATTCAGGTAGTATACACAAAGTATACATATCAACTACTCGTCAATTCATGTTCAAAAGTACCCATTTAGCACATGATCATATAGCACACTCTCAAGCCACATATTTTATAACAGGATTACCCGTCCAAGCTAAATCCTTTCGGTAGAATATACTCTAAAGAGCTTGATTTGGATTACCTGTTCGGGTTAAATCATATCTGCAACATATGCAGTATTATACTCTTTTCAAGAAATCACCTTATTCCATCGAATTTCAACATTCAATCGGGACATAGCATTTTATCATCATTTTCCAATTTGTGGTCATTTCATAATGCATACCTTCACATACATATCAACACAATCATACAATTCAATTTAAGCACATTAACATATATATTTAGGTTACACGAACTTACCTTGATGATTGTTCATATTTGAATTTTAACTAATCTGAAACCTTTTATTTCCCTCGATCTAGTTTGGTAGTTGGCCTTTCAGGGTCTATATAAACAAATTTAACTATCAATTTATCACATTTCATATACATTTGCATTCAATTACACTCTAGGAAAAATTACCATTTTAACCCTATACTTTTCATAAATTCCACGTCCCTAGGTCAAAAAATGAAATTCAAGGAATTTAACTCTCTTTCCAAGCTTAGTCGAAATTTATGTACAACTTTTACAGCACCTACATTTCATAAATTTCAGCATTTTCCATGGGTTTTATGTAACACCCCAAACCCGGCCTAGGAGTTAGGCCCGAATTTGGCGTGTCACATGGAAGTATTTTTCAAAACCATATTTCTTGTTGTTAAAACTTCTTTGAGAGTTAAAGCCTCTTTGTTAAAAACTCAAAACACTTAAGCAATTTTTATCCACTTGAAAACGTAATTACTTTTAAAACATTATCTGTTGCGGACGAAAATGTGATGTTTAAAAATTGAGTTGCAGAAGCATTTTGAAAACATTGCAGAAACGTAGTGTTTTAAAGACAGTTATCGGTTTGGAAATCGAATTCCACTTTGAGCAGTTAGAAACCATCATAAATAAATATCAGAAATAATAAGTTAAAATAGAGAGGCCTTATAACAACCCAAATAAAAATATTTAAAAGTAAATAATCAAAACAGCAAGCATAAGCAGTGTGTGGTCTTCTTCGAGTCCCTCACAGCTCCGAATCCTCTAAGGTCAGGGATTACCTGCACAGTTAAAAATGGGGTGAGTTTATGAAAACTTAGTGTGTAATTCCCTTACTAGAGTAACAATCAGTATACAGAAACTGAAACTAAAACAGTCTGGGTCAAAGCCCTTTAAGAGTAACAGTATAGTCAATTCAAAGCATACGTGAGTCAAAGCCCACCACAATATCATTTGGGTCACAGCCCATTATAGAATCAATTGGGCCTAGCCCAAACCAATATCAGAACAGGTGGCCTAAGCCCAGTACAATGACAGATCTCATAAATAGATATGCAATAGTATGAGGATGTATCACAACCCAGTCCAGCCAACACACCTTCCGTACCAACCAACACACCACGTGGAGACCAAGTCGACCCACCCAGTCAGCACACCAATAATGCAGCCTAGCTGCTAATAACAGTATATGTGGCTGAGCCATTAAAATCATATTACGTGGCGATACCACTATAACAGTAAAACGTGGCAAAGCTACTAGTACATAGTACTAATGCAGCAGAGCTGCTAATAACAGTGAATGGGGCCAAGCCACTAAAATCAATATATGTGGCGAAGCCACTAGAGTAGTAAAACATGGCAAAGCCACTAGTATAGTACTTCCTCCAACACAAGTCCCAACCCCATGTAATATGTCGTGTATGTCATGCTCAATCATTTCACGTGTATGCAAAATGGCCATGCTTAGTAACAGACATTTAAACATATACTAAAAGCATATCAGTCACACGATACAAGTCAAGTCAGTTAAAACACAATCACAGTCAAATCAGTCAAATTCATAGTCTAAGTTAGTCATTTACTCACAAGGGCAAAATAGTCATTTTACCCTATGAGGGTATTCCGGTAATCCTACCCTACAGGGGTAATTCAGTAACTCTACCCTACAGGGGTAATTCAGTAATTCTACCCTACAAGGTAATTCAGTAACCCTACCCTACAGAGGTAATTCAGTAATTTTACCCTGTAGGGGTATTTTAGTAATTCTAACCTACAGGGGTATTTCAGTAATTCTACCATACAAGGGTATTTCAGTAATTCTACCCTACAGGGTCATTTCAATAATTTGTAAACAATGGGTATTTTAGTAATTTTGTAAATAAAGGGCATTTTAGTAATTTGTAAACTAGGGGTATTTTAGTAATTTATAAATCAGGGGTATTTCAATAATTTTGTAAACCAAGGGCATTTCAGTAATTTTGTAAACCAAGGGCATTTTAGTAATTTTGTAAATTGATGGTATTTCAGTAATTTTTAAACTAGGGGTATTTTAGTAATTTGTAAACTAGGGGTATTTCAGTAATTTTGTAAATTAAGGGCATTTCAATAATTTTGTAAACCAATGGCATTTCAGTAATTTTATAAATCGAGGATATTTCAGTAATTTTGTCAACCCCTCAGAAGGTCTACAGTCGCCTCGAGCTACTCAAGAAACCTAAATTCACTTAATCTGAAAATGGGCTGAGGCCCATTACGCGCCAAGTGGGCCCATACACTCGTGTGGCCCATTCAAATTTAGAAACAACCACTGCCATAATGAATGGCGAGCCCAAATCAATAACTTATCACATCCCTCATATTTCGTTTGTGTGGGCCCACAAGCTTATTGGGCCCGCACGGCCCCTTTTCGGCCTTACGCGACCCAAAACACCTAAGTCATGTGCATGACATGATAAGCCTATCTATTTCCCATTTAACAATGAGATTTACCCCAATGGGCCCACAGCCCATTGGGCCTGTCAAGGCCCATTCTAGCCCAAGTGGCCCACAACGGCCCATACTCATAAATTCGCTCATAGTGGCCTTTCTCATCACACGCTCACGCTCCATGAGCTCGGTTCACTCTCATCACATGCTCACGCTCTGTGAGCTCGGTTCACCATACATGCTACCGCACGCTCGTATGGCATTATTCACCAATATTTCAGCTTTTTGGCATAATGCAGATCAATAGTCAAGATAATAAACTATACACACCTTCAGCTTTTCAACCGATTAACAATCAGAACAGTGTATACGGATACACATCTTATCATGTAGAGTACTAAATAATCACAAGCGCCTTCACCTTCACTAGAACGATCTACTGCAATCTGCTTAGTTAAACCAAAGTATGATACCGTCACCCTTTCGCATCCAGGTAGAAAGTCCCAAACCGCTGACACCTATGCACCGCTTAAACTTTGGAGTGGAGGCTATGTGCACAGTCTCGGCTGACACCTTTGCTGCCACCCTATGGCTAGAATCCCCTTTGCTCATCAAGGACATGATTTTACAGAATCGGAGTCAACACGAATGCTTAAATCACAACCACAAAGTAACGGATCACCCTAACAGGAAGAAATGAGATAACGATGCGAATGGGCCTAGGGCCCATTCTAGGCCAAAATGAGCCCACACGCTCGTGTGGCCCATTTAACCCAAATCTAGCCATAGATATGAGATTCACATGGACTAGTCCAATATCTACTACACAATTATACAATATATTTAGATGGGCCCACGGCTCATTGGCCCCACATGGCCCTTTTGGGCCATCGTGGCCCAAACAGCCTAAACCCACAAGAACACTCATGATGGCCTCAACTATTGCGTTGAAGCTCCCACACGTGTGTTGGCATGCTTGTGTGGCTACCATTGCCATGTGACTAGCATTTCGGCATTTGCCGCTCTACAGCTAAAGTAGTGCGAAATACACACCTGATAGGAATCTAGAGTTAATCCAAGCTCCGAACACTCCTATGCCCAAACGCCAACCAAGGTATGGTTACTCTCCTCATAGATCGCTCTATTTAAAGCCAGCTTCTCACCTACTCTCATGCTAGCTTCCCGATGTGGGATCTGTAACTTAATCCACGCCGCTAGCCACCTTGCCAACTAGCTCATTGTGTAACAAAACAAGCACAACTAAATATAAGTCTATGAGCCAAAGTCTAAGTTCATTTAAAAGGAAATCAAAATGAATTGCAAACGCCAAGACTTGAACCCAGGCTCCCTTGCAACCTTAATGACGCCTTATAACAACCCGATTTAGGGCATACTAGGGATAGTGGTGCGAGGCCATGAACCTGAGGTGAATTTATGAGTTTTTCAAGTTTATGCCATGTTTGCATGTTAGTATGAAAGTTTTGTAAAGTAATTTTATTAAGTTGAGGTCAATTGGTCCAAAAAGGACTAAATTGCAAAAGTTGCAATATATGAGTTTCTAGAAGCTTTTTGCATGAAATAGCTTTAGAATAATAATTATGAGCCCTTAAATAGCAGTTTTCCTAAAAATAGAATTTTGGACAAAGTTGACCTTCAGATGGTGTTAAATAGAATTTTTATGAGGAAAGGCATTTTGGTCATTTGCCTATTAAGTGTTTTAAATGGGAAAAAGATGAGAAAAATTCACTCATCTTCTTCCTTGTGCTGCCGAAAGTTTGAAGACACCATAGCTAGGGTTCATTTTATTTCAAGCTCATAGTAAGTTCATCTTAGCCCCATTTTTAATATTCTTCGTATTTTTGAAGTTCCCATATTATGAATTAGCTAATTTTAGCTATAAAATGAGCTAAGATGCATGTTCAAAAATTTAGCCTTGAATGATATGCTTCTTAAATGATTTTTTATGGAAGTTTAATAGAGTTTGATGTTAGTTAAACATCTGTTCCTTAATGAGTTTCATGAAAAATAGTAGTAGCGACCATTTTGTAATAGTTATAAAATTGGTCATACCTACTAGAAATAGTGAGAATTGATTGTTGTTATAGAAGAGAAAATGATTCAGCTAAGCATGAAGTTTAAGAAAGTTGCATGAAAATCAGTTTACGAGAATTGGGGCAAAAGTGCAAATATTAGATAGTATAAAGGCAAAATAGTAATTTTTTCAAAATATGAGTTATGTGTTAATTTAGTCAATATGATTATTAAATGATCTATTTATGATTATAGATAAAGAAAAACAAAGCCCAGATCGAAATCGAGGCAAGAACAAAGTTGTGGACTAAATTGCATATCTACATACATTTTGTATATTGAGGTAAGTTTGTATGATTTCTAAGATTTATGATTTTTATCATTAATTTGCTTAGTATAATGTACAATAATTGTATGAAATGATCATGTTATGTTCAAGCAAGAAATCACGATAATAAGTATGAGCAAGTCCCGATTGGAGATGAATTTCCCAAGATACTCGATCTACCACACAAGATATCATGTAAGTCCAAGGCAAGCTTGGCATTGATCAAGATTTCATGTAAGTCTAAGGCAAGCTTGGCATTGATCAAGTTAGCAAGCAAGTTATCATGTAAGTCCAAGGCAAGCTTGGCATTGATCAAGATATCATGTAAGTCCAAGGCAAGCTTGGCGTTGAGTATGTTATCAAGAGCAAGACTTCATATAAGTCCATGTCAAGACATGGCCTTGAAGCCAAGATGAGATATTCCATGTAAGACCATACCAAAGATATGGCTTTGGTATCAAGTTATGTGGGTCGAGACTTAGTATCCTCGGTTATTTGCAGAAATTCATCGGGCAAACGAGTAAGTCAAAAAGCAGATATCAAGAAAGCTAAGAAAGAAAAGTTAGTATCAAGATGAAATTGAGTATTATTCATGTTATGAATGAGGAAGTAAAGAGTATGATTATTATTAAAGTATACTGATCAATGTGATCAAGTGATACAGGTACCATGTTTACCTTACAAGTATGAGAATGTTAAGTATCATAAGACATGTAAGAATCAAGCATGAGTAAGTAAGCTTTATAGCTGAAATTATGATACCATTGTAAGCTAAATGGATTATGCTAAGCAAGTATATTGATATGTGTTGTACATACAAACTTACTAAGCTATATGCTTACGTTATGATTCTTTCTTACTATGTAGTCTCGCCAAGCTAACTAGTGGATCATTAAAGTCGGAGCTCGTAGCACACTATCAACTCTTATTTTGGTATAGCCAAGTTACTTTACTAAGTATGGCATGTATAGGAAGCATTCATTTTGTGATTATGCTTTAAGAAAGGCCATTGTATAGGCCATCAGGTTCATTATTCTTTTGTATTTGACTAAGTATGTATGTTTATTGAGATCAACGAAGCATGTAGTATTATTCATGAAAGATGGGTTGTTATTGCATTGTTGATTTGAGTTTAAGTATGATCTTCTTTTCACGGTGGCAAATGGCTTGGTAAATAGCCTTTAAGTGCCAGCACAGTTGGACACACGGGCGTGTGTCAAGGCTGTGTTAACCCTGCACATTAGTATTATTAATCAGAATAGGCCACGGGCAAATCCCACGATCGTGTGTGTATGCCATGTAAGACACACGGTTTGGACATGGACGTGTGCCCAGACCGTGTTAATTTAGTTAGTATATCAAGGATTATCACACAGTCTAAGCCTACAAGCGTGTCATGGCCGTGTGAAATTAGTCAGTAACCTCCCACGGTTGGAAGACATGGGAGTGTCTAAGCCGTGTGGAAACATTTTGAGGGCATGGGCGTGCTTAAGGGTACACGGGCATGTTCCAAGTCACATGGGCATGTGAACCCTTCTTCAAAAATGAGTTATTTGATTTAATTCCGAAAGTTTTCGACATGAGTTAAAGGCCTCGTAGGCCCTTGTTATATGTGTTGACTAATAAAGTGAAGTTTTTAAGTTGGAATGAAATTTTATAGCCTGCAAGTACATGTTTCAATGAGTTCAAGCATAGCAATGTCTCGTATCCAAACCTAGTATCGATCTTGGGTGCAGGGTGTTACATTTAGTGGTATCAGAGCTACGATTTAGTCAGTTCTAAGACTAACGTAGCACGAGCATGAGTCTAGCTATACATGCCATACGTAAAATTGTTTTTATAATGATAGTGTGACGACTCCTGACGACTTAAATTATGTTTATACATATAGTAAATGGATCCCGAAAGAGCTGAGGAAGATGATGTAGAAAGTAACGCACTAGCTCCCGCAGAAGGGACAGTACTGTATGAGAATGAGAATAGACCCATTACAGTGAGTCAAGGAGGAGGATGAGAAGAGGCTAGAGAAGCCTTCCTCCATATGGTGCCTGGTACACGGAGTTCGTTCGAGCAAACCCAAATGCACAACCCCCTCCACCCCTGCCTGTTACATAACCTACTCTAGTAGACCCTCAAGTAGTAGAGGTGGTAAGAGGAGGTAAACCTCCAATTGATAGGATCATGAAGCATGGGGCAAAAGAATTCTGAGTTAGAAAAGATGATGATCCAGAAAGAGCTGAGTTCTGATTAGAAAGTACCATCAGGGTATTTAACGAGCTGTCCTACACCCCTAATGAATGCATGAAGTGTATAGTCTTTCTCTCAAGAGATTCTGCTTACCAATGGTGGAACACTCTTGTGTCGGTGGTACCAAGGGAAAAGATTTCATGGGAATTCTTCCAAGAAGAGTTTAAAAAAATATATATCAGCCAAAGATTTGTAGACCAGAAGAGGAAAGAATTTCTAAACCAACTGATTATGAGTGAGATTTCGTACGACTTAGCAAGTACGCTTGCGAATGTGTGTCCACTGAGGCCATTATGAGTAAAAGGTTTGAAGATGGTTTAAACGAGGACATTATGCTAGTTATTGCTGTCCTTGAATTAAAATAATTTGTTGTGCTAGTGGAAAGGGCTTATAAAGCCGAAGAACTAGTAAAAGAGAAGAAGAAATTTGAAATGGAGTATCGCGATTCTAGAAAGAGACAGTGGAACAAGTCGTTCCAATCGTCATCCAAGCAGTTAAGAGATTTCTCTACTCGAACAGCTACTTCCATTGGATTTTCAAGAAAAGACAAGAGTAAGCAGTATTTGGGAAATAAAGCACAGACGACTTCAGTTGCAAGTGTTAGGAATTTTAGACCTGACAGACCTGAATATCCACAATGTGGTAGGCGCCATTTGGGAGAATGCCGAGCACATGAAAATGTATGTTTTAGATGTGGTTCCCAAGACCATTTCATAAAAGATTGTCCAGAGATGAATAAAGAAGAGAGGACTCAGAACCCGAGATCCGAGAGTATGGTTAGAGGGGGACCGCAGAGGAACCCAGGAAGTGGGGCAAGTGGAAAAGGTAACCCCAGGGAGCAAGCTATGAGACCTGAGGGTAGAGCGCCTACAAGGATTTATGCCATTCGCACTCACGAAGAGGCATCTTCCTCTGATGTTATTACGGGTACCTTTTCTCTTTACAATACCAAAGTTATTGCTTTAATAGATCCCGGATACACACACTCTTACATTTGCATGAAATTATTGCCCGGTTTGGGTGTGCCTATAGATACCACAGAATTTGTGATTAAGGTGCCTAATCCTTTAGGCAAGATTATGTTAGTTGATAAAGTTTGTAAAGATTGTCCATTAATGATTAGAGGTCATTGCTTTAAAGCAAATCTTATGTTGTTACCATTTGATGAATTCGACCTCATTCTTGGTATGGACTGGTTGACTACTCATAATGTAATTGTAAATTGTGGGAAGAAATACATTGAGATTAGATGTGAGAATGATGATACTCTTCATGTAGAATCAGATGATCACGGTAGATTGTCGATAATAATTTCTCATATGATGGCAGAGAAATCTAAAAAAAGGGGTATGAGTCATTTTTGGCCTTTGTAATGAATGATAAAGAGACAGAGTTAAAGATTGAATCAGTGCTGATGTAATGTAAGTATGTGGATGTTTTTCTTGAGGAATTACCAGGATTACCACCAGTTAGAGAAGTTGAGTTCAGCATTGAGCTAACTCCCGGTACTATACCAATATCCATTAATCCTTATAGAATGGCTCCAACAGAGTTGAAAGAGTTGAAGTTATAGTTGCAAGAGTTGACAAACAAAGGCTTTGCAAGATCAAGTTGTTCACCATGGGGTGCTCCGATTTTGTTTGTGAAAAAGAAATATGGCACCATGAGATTGTGCATTGATTACCGTCAGCTTAATAAAGTGACAGTAAAGAGCAAGTACCCATTACCTAGGATCAACGATTTGTTTGATCAATTGAAAGGAGCGATTGTGTTCTCCAAAATAGACTTGAGATCAGGGTACTACCAGCTGAGAGTGAAAGATTCAGATGTATCCAAGACTGCCTTTTGAACGAGGCATTGGATTATGAATTTTTAGTCAAGTCCTTTGGGTTGACTAATGCTCCTGCGGTATTCATGGACTTAATGAACCGCATTTTCAGACCATACCTTGACAAATTTGTAGTCATTTTTATTGATGACATACTAATTTATTCTCGAGACGAGAATGAACATGCTGATCATCTACAGATAGTTTTACAGACTCTTTGAGAAAATTAGTTGTATGCCAAATTTAGTAAAAGTGAGTTTTGGCTCAAGGAAGTGGGATTCCAGGGACATATTGTCTCGAGAGATGGAGTCCGAGTAGATCCAAGTAAGATCTCAGCTATAATAGACTGGAAACCACCGAAGAACATCACGGAGATTAGAAGTTTTCTTGGCCTAGCCGGCTACTACAAACGATTTGTCAAGGGCTTTTCTATGATTGCAACCTGATGACTAAATTGTTACAAAAGAATGTAAAATTTGAGTGGTCAAAAAATGCCAGCAAAGTTTTGAGAAGTTGAAAGCAATGCTGACAGAAGCTCCAGTTTTAGTACAACTCGAGGCAGGGAAAGAATTCATAGTTTATAGCGATACATCCTTAAATAGATTAGGCTGTGTACTCATGCAAGAAGGCAAGGTAATTGCTTATGCCTCCAGATAGTTGAAGCCTCATGAGAAAAATTATTCGACGCATGATCTTGAATTGGCTGCCATAGTCTTCGCTCTGAAGATTTGGAGACACCATTTATATGGTGAACGGTTTCAAATTTTTACCGATCACAAAAGTTTGAAGTACTTGATGATGCAGAAAGAGTTGAACTTAAGACAACGAAGATGGTTAGAGTTGATAAGGGACTATGAGTGGTCATTGATTACCATCTTGGAAAGGTGAATGTGGTCGCCGATGCTTTAAGAAGAAAATCCCTATTTGCCTTGAGAACATTGAATTCAAAAATATCTTTATCCGATGATGGTTCTATTTTAGCTAAATTGAGAGCTAGACCAATGTTCCTTCAAGAGATCTTGGAGGCTCAGAAAGAAGATAGTGAATTGCAAGTTAAGAGAGTTCAGTGTGAGTCAGGTGCTAAATCCGACTTTTAGATTAATTCTTATGGATATTTAATGTTTAGAGATAGAGTTTGTGTGCCAAGAAAAGAGGAGCTTATTCAGAAAATTTTGCACGAGGCACATAACGGATGTTTATCTGTACATCTGGGTGACACCAAGATGTATAATGATTTAAAAAAATAGTATTGGTGGCCAAAATATGAAGAAAGACATTTCAGAATTTGTTTCCAAGTGCATGATTTGTCAGTAAGTAAAAGCTGAGCACCAAGTACCTTCGGGTTTGCTTCAGCCTATCTTGGTTCCCGAGTGGAATGGGACCGTATCACCATGAATTTCGTAATGGGTTTACCGTTGTCTCCGAGCAAGAAAGATGTTGTTTGGGTAGTGGTTGATAGACTCACGAAGTTAGCCCACTTTATACCTGTGCGAGTGGATTACTCACTAGACAAGTTAGCAAACTTGTACGTTTCAGAAATAGTAAGACTTTACGGAGTGCCCTTATCGATCATATCGGATAGAGATTCGAGATTCACATCCAGATTTTGGAAGAAGATGCAAGAAGCTTTGGGTACAAAATTGAGTTTTAGCACAGCTTTTCACCCTCAGACTGACGGTCAATCAGAAAGGTTGATTCAAGTACTCAAGGACATGCTCAGATATTCTGTTTTGGATTTCCAAGGCAGTTGGGAAAAGTTTCTCCCATTGGTAGAATTCGCCTATAATAATAGCTTTCAGTCGAGCTTAAATATGGCACCTTATGAGGCCCTATATGGGCGTAAGTGCAGAACTCCTTTATTTTGGACTGAACTTAAAGAGAACCAAATTCACGGGCTGATTTGGTTGAAGAAGCTAAAGAGAAAGTGAAAGTGATTCGAGAATGTTTAAAGGTTGCATCAGACAGACAGAAATCCTATTCGGATTTAAAGAGAAAATAGATAGAGTATCAAGTTGGGGATAAAATTTTCTTGAAAGTGTCACCATGGAGAAAAGTCCTCAGATTTGGCCGAAAAGGCAAATTAAGTCCACGTTTCATTGGACCTTACGAGATTACTGAGAGAGTTGGACCGGTAGCTCACCGTTTGGCTTTGCCCTCAGAATTAGAAAAGATACATGATGTGTTTCACATGTCAATTTTACGACGCTACAGATCAGACCCTTCACATGTAATTACCCCTTCAGAAATAAAGATTCGCCCCGACATGACTTATGGTGAAGAACCAGTCAAGATTTTGGCTCGGGAAGTCAAGCAACTGAGGAATAAGAGTATTGCCTTAGTAAAAGTATTATGGCAAAGACATGGAATCGAAGAATCTACATGGGAACCAGGGGAGAGTATAAGAAACTAGTATCCAAACCTTTTTACTGGTAAGATTTTCGAGGACGAAAATCCCTAAGAGGGGGAGAATTGTAACAGCCCGATTTAGGGCCTAGTAGGGATAGTGGTGCGAGGCCACGAACCTGAGGTGAATTTATGAGTTTTTCAAGTTTATGCCATGTTTACACGTTAGTATGAAAGTTTTGTAAATCAATTTTATTAAGTTGAGGTCAATTGGTCCAAAAAGGACTAAATTGCAAAAGTTGCAATATATGAGTTTCTAGAAGCTTTTTGCATGAAATAGCTTTAGAATAATAATTATGAGCCCTTAAATAGCAATTTGCCCAAAAATAAAATTTTGGACAAAGTTGACTTTGAGATGGTGTTAAATAGAATTTTTATGAGGAAGGGCATTTTGGCCGTTTGCCTATTAAGTGTTTTAAATGGGAAAAAGATGAGAAAAATTCGCTCATCTTCTTCCTTGTGCTGCCGAAAATTTGAAGACACCATAGCTAGGGTTCTTCATTTTTTTTTTCATGCTCATAGTAAGTTCATCTTAGCCCCATTTTTAATATTATTTGTATTTTTGAAGTTCATGTATTATGAATTAGCTAATTTTAGCTATAAAATGAGCAAAGATGCATGTTCAAAAATTTACCCTTGAATGATATGCTTGTTAAATGATGTTTTATGAAAGTTTAAGAGAGTTTGATGTTAGATAAACATCTTTTCCTTAATGAGTTTCATGAAAAATGGTAGTAGCGACCATTTTGTAATAGTTATAAAATTGGTCATACCTACTAGAAATAGTGAGAATTGATGATTGTTATAGAAGAGAAAATGATTTGGCTAAGCATGAAGTTTAAGAAAGTTGCATGAAAATCAGTTTACGAGAATTGGGGCAAAAGTGCAAATATTAGATAGTATAAAGGCAAAATAGTAATTTTGCCAAAATATGAGTTATGTGTTAATTTAGTCAATATGATTATTAAATGATCTATTTATGATTATAGATCAAGAAAAGCGAAGCCCGGATCGAAACCGAGGCAAGAACAAAGTAGTGGACTAAATTGCATATCTACATACATTTTGTATATTGAGGTAAGTTTGTATGATTTCTAAGCTTTATGATTTTTATCATTAATTTTCTTAGTATAATGTACAATAATTGTATGAAATGATCATGTTATGTTCAAGCAAGAAATCACGATAATAAGTACGAGCAAGTCCCGATTGAAGATGAATTTCCAAGGATACTCGATCTACCACACAAGATATCATGTAATTCCAAGGCAAGCTTGGCATTGATCAAGATATCATGTAAGTCCAAGGAAAGCTTGGCATTGATCAACTTATCATGTAAGTCCAAGGCAAGCTTGGCATTGATCAAGATATCATGTAAGTCCAAGGCAAGCTTGGCATTGATCAAGTTAGCAAGCAAGTTATCATGTAAGTCCAAGGCAAGCTTGGCATTGATCAAGTTAGCAAGCAAGTTATTATCTAAGTCCAAGGCAAGCATGGCATTGAGTATGTTATCAAGAGGAAGACTTCATATAAGTCCATGTCAAGACATGGCCTTGAAACCAAGATGAGATATTCTATGTAAGACCATACCGAAGATATGGCTTTGGTATCAAGTTATGTGGGTTGAGATTTAGTATCCTCGGTTATTTGCAGAAATTCATCGGGCAAACGAGTAAGTCAAAAAGAAGATATCAAGAAAGCTAAGAAAGCAAAGTTAGTATCAAGATGAAATTGAGTATTATTCATGTTATGAATGAGGAAGTAAAGATTATGATTATTATTATTAAAGTATATTGATCAATGTGATCAAGTGATACAGGTACCATGTTTACCTTACAAGTATGAGAATGTTAAGTATCATAAGACATGTAAGAATCAAGTATGAGTAAGTAAGCTTTATAGCTGAAATTATGATACCATTGTAAGCTCAATGGTCTATATTAAGCAAGTATATTGATATGTGTTGTACATACAAACTTACTAAGCTATATGCTTACGTTATGATTCTTTCTTACTATGCAGTCCCGCCAAGCTAACTAGTGGATCATTAAAGTCGGAGCTCACAGCACACTATCAACTCTTATTTTGGTATAGCCAAGTTACTTTACTAAGTATGACATGTATAGGAAGCATTCATTTTGTGTATATGCTTTAAGAAAGTCCATTGTATAGGCCATCAAGTACATTATTCTTTTGTATTTGACTAAGTATGTATGTTTATTGAGATCAATAAAGCATGTAGTATTATTCATGAAAGATGCGTTGTTATTGCATTGTTGATTTGAGTTTAAGTATGATCTTCTTTTCAGGGTGGCAAATGGCTTGGTAAATAGCCTTTAAGTGCCAGCACGGTTGGACACACGGGCGTGTGTCAAGGTCGTGTTAACCCTGCACCTTAGTTTTATTAATCAGAATAGGCCACGGGCAAATCCCACGACTGTGTGTGCATATTGTGTAAAATACACGGTTTGGACATGGAAGTGTGCCCAAATCGTGATAATTTAGTCAGTATATCAAGGATTAGCACATGGTCTAAGCCCACGGGCGTGTCATGGCCATGTGAAATTAGTCAGTAACCTCCTACGGTTGGAAGACATGGGCGTGTCTAAGCCATGTGGAAATAGTCAGCAGCTCTCCACGGTTTGAGGGCATGGGTGTGCTTAAGGGTACACAGGTGTGTTCCAAGTCACATGGGCATGTGAACCCTGCTTCAAAAATGAGTTATTTGATTTAATTTTGAAAGTTTTCTGACATGAGTTAAAGGTCTCGTAGGCCCTTGTTATATGTGTTGACTAAGAAAGTGAAGTTTTTAAGTCAGAACGAAATTTTATAACCCGTAAGTACATGTTTTAGTGAGTTCAAGCATAGTAATGTCTCGTATCCAGACCTAGTATCGGTCTTGGGTGCGGGGTGTTACACGCCTTGGCACTAGACCACTCACTTCCTTGTGTCATTTTTTCCCCAAATTTTATTCTTAAAGCCTTCATACTTTCTCCTAGGGTTTTATTCACCTAAAACCAAAATTTTTCCTAAAGCCCAGGTTTGAACTCGGGACTTCGTGGAAGCCCCTTAACCTTCCAAAATCACTCACCTAATAGGTCCAACTTGCATTAGTGTCGTTCTCTTGTTCTAAAATTTTAAACGCTCTCATGGCCAAGGCCTAATAGGCCCAATTCTACTAGGCCCAAAAATTTGGGTCGTTATATTTTACCTATTTTTCATTTTAGTCCCTAAACTGAGTTTTCATCAAAAATTACTTTGTAAAAGTTGTTTATCTACCAACAACCTTTCGTTTTCTACCCTAAATTTCAAATTTCCATCATATTCATCCATGGAAAAGTTTCTACACTTTGTTATCTTTTCAAATAAATCCCTTAAATAAATAGATCACACTATCCTGATTCCAAAAATATAAAAATTACTAAAAATGAGACTTGATTTCATATCTTATTGAGCTTGAAAAGTTTCAATCCTCTCTCCTAGGGTTTACATAGAAATTTTGGGGAAGAACATGAATAAAAAGATGATAATTTCCTTTTTAATTATTTATCATCTTTTAATTTTAATGATTTCCAATTTAGTCCTTGCCCATTTCTAATGTTCCATGGATGAGTCACTAAATTACCTACTAACTTTTCTTAAATGGTCTAATTACATTATAAGGACCTTAAGTTTTGAATTCTATAGCTATTTAATACTTAAAACTACTAGAAGGCAACTTTTCCATTTTATGCAATTTAGTCCTTTCCATAATTAAACATGCAATCGGTAAAATTTTCATATGACCTTCCTATAATAATGGAAATCATAAAATAATATTAAAATAAATTTTGTTTTTGGCTCGGATTTGTGGTTCTGAAACCACTATTCTGATCTCATCGAAATTGCGTTGTTACATAAAATAAGAAAACCATGCATTAACCGTCCATGAAATATTAATATGGTCTAACAACCATATAAGTCCTCCCACCATCTAATCCATTTAATTAATAGAAATCAATAATGATTTGTAACACCCCAAAACCCGACCTAGAAGTTTTGACCGGATCTCGGTTGTCACATTGATCACCGAAGTGATCGTAGGAAGTTTGTAAAAAACGAGTTGTTGAAGTCCCATTACAACATAGGTTGTTGGATTCAAGTTAAACTGTCTATTATTTCTGGATTTAAAATAGAAAATTTCATAGTACATTAAAAAAATTTAGAAATATAATTCTATAGTTTCCAAAATTTAGTCCAAAATAGTACTTTACAAAAATAGTCCAAGATTAAAGTTTATGAAAATTCAAAATTTAACTTAAACCATAGTTCTTATAAGATCTTATAGCTCAAAATAGTTTACCAAAATAGGAACTGAAAAAAAGACTTATTAACTTGTTTTTAAACATGACTCTCCAAACCTTCGGTATGCTAAGTCCAGCTATAGAAAACGTGAGTACCCAAAAAGGGAAAACTAAAGGGGTGAGCTACAAGAGCTCAGCGTGAGTCTGAAACATATACTAAAAGGTGAAAAATAGAGTGACACTACAAATATTCTGGAACACAGTATCCTAAATGGAAAACTCAACTTATGAGCCACAAAAAATCAACATAGCAGTCATCCCAATATTACCACATCTTCAATACCAAAGTACTCACATAGTCAAACACATATATATACTCAGACATTTAATCAGATGTGTATGAATGAAAAAAATAATAAAAACACACCCATCCAACCAAACACCTCTTCGACCACCCTACACACTACATATGAGCTAATCAAGCCCAACCAACCCTACATACCACATAGGACCTCGAAAGGCCCATCCAACCCAACACACCATATATGTGGACCAAGCCACTCGAATGATAATATACAGATGAGCAGACATATGAAAAGTATAATGCAGTAAATCGCAGTACTGATAAATCGCAGTTAAGACTGCCCAAAATAGATCAGACTCCTTTCTCTTTACAACCAAACCCAAAAAGACTGATGCAAATGCAAAATGCACACCATTTGTAAACAGACATACAGAAACATAATATAGAACCAGAAATGCACACATTCAATTGCCCAGATCCGAATCACTTATGACGTAACATCCGTTAACACTTAAACGAATCGTTTAACTAGAGCAATGATTGTGAATCATGCACAAGTCCAAGCCGAAACAGAGTTTTGACCACCTTTACTAAGACCTAGCCAAGGGTCGGAACACACAGAAACACAATCATATCAAAATGTGACAAAGTATGAAAATTGGTAAAATAGGGCCACACGGTCGTGTGGAAGTGCCTAGGCCGTGTAGGGGTCAACACGCCCATAACAGCTTGATTTTGACCCTAATCAGAATAGTGGTTTCGAGACCACAAATTCGAGTCTAAAAAATATTTTTAAAATTATTTTCCATGTTTAATATGTGTGAATTTGTTTGTGTTAAATTTTCGTGTTTTAATTTTGTTGTTTAGGTGTCCGATTAAATTAAAGGACTTAACCGCGTAAAATGTAAAACTTACAAAATAAAGTGTAAGTGTTAATTTGTTAATGGCTTTTTAATATGAGGTCCTTAAATGGAAAATAGCCTATTTTCAATGATAGTGGACGATATATTCCAATAATGACCTTAATTTATATGTTATGTTTATTTAATATAAAAGGTTAAAAAGGTAACTTAATTATAACTTAATATATGTTAAAATTAAAACAAAAATAAGCCATGTTCATCTTTTTTAAGCTAGCTGAAACTTAATAAAAGAAATAGAAAGAAAATCTAAGCTTTATTCGACCATTTTGAGCTTGATTCAAGGTGAGTTTTAACTCAGTTTTTGATAATTTTTATATTTTTGATATCGTTGCTTTGTGTACTTCAAAACCCATGTCTCAATTTGTGATTTTGATGATGATTTTGTGTTTTTCCATTGATGATACCTTGTGGTTTTTTATATTTGATGATGAAGTATGAAATATATGTGTTAGATTAACAAGTTTTATCTTTGAATTTTTTATGAAATTGAGTAATTTGGAGTAAATTGAAAAAATAATTTTTTAAGGGACTAAAATGTGAAATAAATGAAATGTATGGGCTTGTATGAATACTATGAATATTCAGCCCTTAAGGTGTATAGCCAAATTTTGTGTATTTTTTATTTTGTGCAAAAAGGACTAAATTGTAAAAAGTGTGAAATGTTAGGGCAAAATTATAATTTTTTATGTGTTTTTAGGCTAAATTGAGTGTAATGGTATTTAAATAAGCTTAATTTGAATATGTTTAGACCAAGAATTAAAGAAATCAAATTTGGATCGGGGAAAGACGAAAGTGGTCGAGTAGCCGATTTAATAGTCGACGACATCCGAGGTAAGTCAATTAGCATTTAAATGTTGAATTAACTATGGATATGTATTAGTTAAGTATCAAAATGAATTATTTCAATTTATTCATGCTATGGTCGAATGTGGGTATGGTACTTTGGCTAACTTCCGAGCTTGATTCGACTGAGGTTCGACATCCTTAAGCCCCGAACGAACCTTAGGAATATATATGATACATATGTCATGACATAGGATATCCAATATGTGTTATCGTGTAAGACCAAATCTGGGACATTGGCATCGTATTTGATTTTTGTAAGACCCTGTCTGGGACAGTGGCATCGATATGTGATTACATGTAAGACCACGTCTGGGACGTTGGCATTGTACGAGCTTCTGACTATCCGCGTATACTTTTTAATTCCGAATGGTTCAACGGGCACGTGTAAGTGAAGGCCAATGTGATATGTGAATTAAAAGAACTCAAGTACGTATATATATCTGTGTTGAGAAATGAAAGGTAAGTTATATGTTCATTACATTGTACATAAGTTAATGTGTAAACATGTGAATGGTGTATAAGCTTCAACTATGTGTATTCAGGCAAAGAGTATATTATGTGACTTTGATTTGAGATTTGAGTAATTATTTGTTATTATGTATAAAGTGTTACTTGATATAAATTTTGTATATGTGATTTTGCTAAGTTAATTGACTTTACTTTGCTATTGACTTACTAAGCTTAAATAGCTTATTTTGTGTTTCTTTGTCGGTTCCTGTTTTATAGATTTTGGATTTGTTACGAGCTCAGGGATCGTCAGCAGGACTATCACACTATCGATAGCTTACTTTGGTATTTTGGCTATTAATTACGAATATATGGCATGTATAGCATAGTAAAAGGGTGGATATGAATTGAGTGCCTATGTATACCATTAATAGCCATGCGAAAATGGCTTATCCTCTTTTGATTAATTTTCTATCTTTGTTGATGGTTTGTAATGGTTATTGTTAATGAGTTATTACATATACATATTTGGTTGAGTATATGTTCATAATAAGTATGTTGTGTGATGCTCTGAAATTAGGCATAATGAACTTGGTTATGTGGTTGATACATATATTTTGGTTAAGTCAATTGTGATGGAATAGTTTAGTTGATATATGAATTTGAACTAAATGTATATGTTGTTATTATGTCTATGTTAAGTGATGAAGTCCTGGTAAGTTGAATGTGATTAGATGATATGTAATGGTTTGCTTGTTATGTATTATGAAAAGGTGATTTACTTATTAAGTGAACTGTGGTTAAATGAATATTTGAATATGTATATAGGTATTAATTGAATGGTGTTTAATAAATTGTATATGTAATATCCAGAATTAGGGCTTGTGCATTTTTGCTCAATTGTATGTGCTTGTATGCCTGTGTATATTATGAATGTGCTTTATGAATTTCAGGAAGAGTAGAATGTAGGAGAATGCCTTAGAAATTATTTAATTTAAAGTTTTAAAGAGGGAGCTAAGCCTAAGAGGCCTTAAGAAAATAAGTTGGGGAAAGATGACACAAAAATAGGCTTGGGAAAGTGGCAAGGAGGCGCCACTTAAAGCCCTAAGAAGTGACGCCACAAGTTGTGTAATAGGGCCTAGGTTCGAGCCACAGGGGAAGCAAAAAGGGAGCTTTTATTTTGCGGTAATGGGGAGCAGTAGTGGACGGCATATGGACTCTAGAGGAAGGAAGTATAGATGGGGTTGGAGTGTTGAGGATTCGGCTAAGGAGGAGGGGATCAAGGGATAAGGTAGAGAGGGAGCAAGTGGCCGAATATAGGACTCTAGGGGTGGCATAATTCGATCAAACAAGGGAAGCTAGGTGCCGAAAGTTTAAGGCTATCAAAGTGATGTTTTGGCCATTTTCTTTTGCCGAAATTTGTTCCACTCTCTCATAAGCTTTCAACCCTTTTTCTTCCATAAGCAAACCTCACCAAAATCCACTATTTTCCTCTCATTAGACCTTGGCCGAATCATCTTAAGACCATTAGGGTCAATTGTCTTTCTCATTTGTTTAAGGTGAGCCGAATCTACCATCTTTCTTTCTCATCTTTTCTTCCATTTGTTAAGGCCGAATATCTATTTTCTTCTCTTCTTCTTTCCACAACTCACCAAAAGCTGAAAGTAAGACTTTTCCTAGCCATAGCTGATTGTTCACCAAACACCAAAAGTCAAACCTAATTGATCAAACACATAGCCTATAGCCGAATCTCTCTGTGGGTGCAAGCAAGGGTGTAGTCGATTTCTATAGTAAGGGTAAGCTCTAACGTTATTCGATTTCCTTCTTTTTATTTCTCATAGCCGAAAGTTGGAATCTAACCCCTTTAAGGAGATTTTGGGATTCGGTTGTTGTCAACTAAAGGAGGAGATCTTTCGGGATTTTGGGATCTAAGGTAGGTAAAGTGTAATTTCAGGCCAAAGGCCATTTATGGTATTGATTAAATGTTAGAATTGGATCTAACACATGCCATAGTGATTTCGACAGATACCCAATCTAGTAGCAATTTTAGGATTTAGATCCACAAGGCAAGTGACTATGTACATTTGGCCAAGGCCTATTTAGTGACTTAGATCTATTTCTTATTTATTCAAAAGCCGAAAACTAATCTGTGAAGTGATTTAGTGCTAGCCGATTGAAAGAAGGAAACACAACAAAGTTTCGGGATTTGATTAGTAATCAGATCGGCAACAAGGTAAGATTTTGGTTGCGATAATCCTTCGGGATTTGATCATTTGGCCAAATGGCCTTTAGCTAAAATGGTTAGTGTTGACCGAATGTAGGAACTTGAGATCTAGAGGATTAGATCGGGACTTTCGGGATCTCAGTGAACTCGCTAAGTAAATCAGGTGTGTAACCCACACTGAATTTGAATAGATTTACGGATTTAATTTAATATATGTGTTAATAAGAATGTGAAAGATATGGCTTAAGGTACCATTCAATGGTACGGCAGATTCAGGTACGTTATTCTCTAAAACTATGTTTACAATGTTACGAATACCTGTTATGACACATATGTGAATATTGGTAAGAATGTGAAATACAGAATGTGGCATAATCTTTGCATGATTTGTATGACATGGGGCATACGGGAAATTATTTTAAAGGGGAAGTGATCTAGTGGTTTATACCACAATATCTGAATGTGGTGACTCATGCCACATAATCCGAATGTGGTGACTTATGTCACAAATAATTATCTGGTGGCTATGCCACAATATATATATAAGGGCGATGAGCATGTAAATGCAATGATTGCCTTCGATGATGTGTAGTGGATGGAGGGTAGACTTAGTAGTCCCCACGGTGTGATGGTTGGTACGGTGATGTGTAGCGGATGGTTATCTAGGTTTGGGTTCGGGTTTGCATCATTGATTATATATGTTCATTATGTATGATTTGACATGCCTAAATTGATTGAGACTTGTGTTGGTTGTTACACACCGAGTCTATTTGACTCACCCAGTTGTGGGATATTTTTCAGGTGACACTCAAGAATGGACCAAGTCGGCAGGAGCTCAGCGGTGGCATGCTCAACTCAGAGATTGTTTTATTTTTATTAGTTTTAATATTCAAGTTTTGAATTTATTTGGGTTTTCTTTGATGTAATAAGGCCACTAATACGAAACTATCTATGCATGCATTTAAATTATTCTAGTAGGATACGATTTTATCACTTTAAAGTTTAAGTAACTTTTATTAAAATAAATGTTAAATGTTTTGATACCTAATCAACACTTTAAAATTTGAACCCAACACAAATCAACTGTTTTTCAAAAACACTCTTGTATTTGGCAAAGTTCAAATAAGTTTCGAATAGTCTTTCCCTAGAAGCATGCCAAATCCGATCAGGACTTATGGGTCGGGTTTGGGATGTTTCAGTTTGATATCAGAGCCCGGTTCAAAACTCGGCCTTGAGGGCTTTAGGGCCCAAAACATTTTTTTTTTTTTTTTGAAATGGGATTTTTCTAAGAAATAAGTAGGTTTTCTGGCATGGCACCTGAGTCTCCGGCCCGAGGTCCACCAGGTAAGTACCCCTAACTCTTCTGTGATTTGTATGTGGGAAATCATAGGAACGTAGATTAGTAGATTAGGAAATAATAAACCCTAGGATTAGTCTACTTCAACACCAAGATACATAAAACTTAAAGTATAACCAAACAAACTTGTGTCTAAGTCACTGAGTTAAAGGTGTGGCAACCGTTGTGCGCATGTCTAGGATTGGATTCGGTGGGAGCTTGGTATTTAAGCAGTCCTAGTGACTCACCTCCTCACCGCTCGAATCCTACCTGATGTGTAGTGACGGTTCACCTTAGCCAAGAGGACTTAAACACAGGCTAAACCCAATAATTAAAACCCAAAAGGGACCATCACCTTGTTTTGTGAAACTCAAAATTCAAACCATAATTTTTAAAATTCCAAGTATCCTCATTTTAAAAAAAATGAAATGACCAAAATACCCTTGATTTGCAAATTGACCAAATTACCCTTAACCTGTACAAATGACCAAAATACCCTCAGTGTGGAAAGTTACCGAAGTGCCCTCAAATTAAAATTTTTTAAAAAATGCCCTTGTTTTGAAAAGTCACTAGGAACCATATTTTGCAAAAAAATTACCGAAATGACCCTGGTTTGAAAAATTACGAAAATACCCTCAGCTTATAAAATTACCATTTTACCCTTAAAATTTTCTTACCAAGTATTTCAATTTTGTCAAAATACCAAAAATCTATATTTTGTAACATTTTCAAATACCCTAAGTTGGAAAATTACCAAAATACCCTTATAGGATAAAATTACGAAAGTACCCCTGGGTAGTGGAAAATAATAAACAATGACAACTACAACATTTTTCTGTAATGAACGCAAGTTCATGAATGTGATTGAATGAATGAATTGAGACTATATGTGTATGAAATCGAAAGAACTACTCTCTAGAACTGCTGAACATAAGACTGTTCGTGATAAATCAGAAGAACAAAACTAATTCATAAAATTCTTTAATCAGATAAATGCGATTCGAAAGCATGAACTCTAGAGGACGTGGTCGTAATGTGCGAGGCCGTGGTAGAGGTCGAATAACCGTGTCGAAACCCGTTAGGTCAGGACAAGGGTCTAAAAATGAGATGCCACTACCACCAGCCGCTGATGTGGAATATCAGGATCAGACGGAGGATGATGCAGTATCACAGGCGATGCTGTGAGTTTTGGAAAGAGTGGCTAGAGCAGGCGGAGGCATGGGAGCTCAAAAGTCGGTACCTGAGTGACTTCTAGCCAATGGAGCTGAGTTTTTTCGTGGAGTATCTGGTGTGGCACCCAATACGGCTGAGTATTGGTTAGAGGCGACGGAACAGATTATGGACTATTTGGACCTAACTACCGAGGAGAAATTGAAAGGGATAGTGTCGCTACTTCGTGATGAGTCATACCAATGGTGGCTCACAGTTCGGAAAGGTGCTGCTGCAGATGATCTTACTTGGGAATATTTCAAGGCTGCATATCAGAAGAAGTACATTGGAACTAGCTATGTTGATGCGCAGAGGAAGGCATTTCTGAGGTTGGTTCAGGGGAATAAGTCCGTAGCGGAATACGAAGCAAAATTCCTAAGGCTGAGCCGTTATGCTCAAGGTATTGTGTCGACGAAGCATAAGCAGTGTGTCCAATTTGAGGATGGACTAAGGGATGATCTGAGGTTATTGATAGCTACACGATAGGAGCGAGAGTTTGCGGTGTTGGTGGAGAAGGCTAAGGTAACCGAAGGGATTAAGGACTCGGTGAAGGCAAAATACAGATCGGAGTAGGCAAAAGAGAGGCTTTGGATCATCAGGGCCTTTAAGAAATGAGAAAAGAGGCCTAGAGTTGATGGGTCATGAGGTCGACAAGTCTCTTGGAGGGTAGTATCGTACTTGTGCCCAGTGTGGAAAGATGCACTTGGGGGAGTGTTGGAAAAAGACGGGAGGATGCTTTAAGTGTGGGTCCAAGGACCACATGATTAAGGATTGTCCTATGAGAACAGAAGGGGGTCGACCAGTAAGACAAGGTCCTAGCCAAGCTAGAAGAGGAGGACAGCAGCCACCGCGAGGCCGTGGTTCGACTAGCAGAAGTAACGGTGCTGGTAGAGGACGGGGAACACCGGGTTGAGGTGTTGGTAACACGGAGGCCAGTCAGCCAGGTTTGGTTTATGCGGTACGTCGGAGGGAGGACGGAGACACACCGAATGTCATAACTGGTACGTTCCTTATATTTGGCAAGCCTTACTTTACTTTGATTGATGTTGGCTCTACCCACTCTTATGTTGCATGTAGAGTAGTTGAAACTCTAGGAATAGCCTCTAAACTTTCTAGTAGGGAGATAACTGTAGTAAGCCCATTAGGTCAAACTGTAGTGGTGAACAAGATATTTTGAAAAGTACCTCTAGAGATTCAGGGAGTGATATTCCCTGCCAACTTAGTGGAACTACCCTTCAGAGAATTCGATCTTATTCTTGGCATAGACTGGCTAGTAGAGTATCGGGCTATATTGGATTGTGCAGCTAAACGAATGGAGTTAAGAAATCTAGAGGATGAGGCAGTAATTATGATAGGAGAAAGAAGAAACTACTTGTCTAACGTAGTTTCGGCGTTAAAGGCTGATAAGATGGTTCGGAAAGGGTGCAAGGCATTTTTGGCTTTCATTAGTGCTTTGGATGCAAAGGAAGGGGAGTTAGTGGAGTTAGAACCGTAAAGGAGTTTGTGGACGTCTTTTCGGGGGATTTACCTGGAATTTCCCCGGATAGGGAAGTGGAATTCGAAATTGACTTACTGCCGGGTATAGCTCCTATGTCAATTGCCCCGTACAGAATGGCACCAAAGGAGTTGGTTGAGCTTAAGGCTCAAATCCAAGAGTTGCTTGATCGTGGGTTTATCTGACCCAGTGTGTCTCCATGGGGAGCATCGGTCTTGTTTGTGAAGAAGAAGGACGGGACTATGCGCATGTGTATAGATTATCGTCAGTTGAATAAGCTGACCATCAAGAACAAGTACCCTTTGCCAAGAAAAGACGACTTGTTCGATCGACAAGAGGGGCTGCAGATTTTGAAGATAGATCTAAGGTCTGGATATTATCAGCTTAAGGTGAAGGAGGCTGATACCCATAAGACAGCTTTTCGAACAAGGTACGGGCATTATGAGTTCTTAGTAATGCCGTTCAGATTGACAAACGCCTCAACCACGTTCATGGACATGATGAATCGGGTTTTCTAACCCTATCTAGACCAATTCATTGTTGTGTTCATAGGCGATATATTAGTGTATTCAAAGTCTGAGGAAGAACATGATGAGCACCTCCAAGTCGTGTTACAAGTGTTAAGGGAGAAACAACTATATGCCAAGTTCAGCAAGTGTGAATTTTGGCTGAAGGAAGTTACATTCTTAGGATATGTGGTATCTACTGAAGGGATAAGGGTGGATCCTCAGAAGATTGAGACAGTTTTGGATTGGAAACCCCTAAGTCTGTGGCTGAAGTTCGGAGTTTCTTGGGATTAGCAGGCTCTTATCGAAGGTTTGTAAAGGGTTCTCGTCAATAGCCGCACCTTTGACAAAGTTACTAAGGAAGGAGGTACCTTTTATATGGAATGATAAGCAACAGGAGAATGATAAGCAACAGGAGAGCTTTGAGAAGCTTAAGAGAGTTTTGTCTGAAGCTCCAGTGTTGATTCAACCTGAGGCAGGAAAGGATTTTGTAGTATACTGTGATGCTTCCCATACAGGATTGGGAGGTGTCCTTATGCAACACGAGAAGGTAGTTGCTTATGCGTCTCGACAACTAAGGCCACACGAGGTTAACTACCCGACGCATGACTTGGAATTGGTAGCAATGGTCTTTGCCCTTAAGGTGTGGAGGCACTACTTATATGGACAGAAGTTCGTAATCTATACAGACCACAAAAGCCTCAAATATCTGCTAACTCAGAAAGAGTTGAACCTAAGACAGTGAAGGTGGGTGGAATTGTTGAAGGACTATGATTGTTCCATAGAGTATCACCCGAGCAAGGCAAATGTAATGGCAGATGCTCTAAGTCAAAAAGTAGTGTCAGATCTAAGGGCAATGTTTGTGCATCTGAGCTTGTATGACGATGGAAGTCTACTAGCAGAGTTGCAAGTTAAGCCAATGTGGTTGAATAAGGTGAAAGAGAGTCAGTTGGCGGATGATGATCTAAGTGCTAAGCTACGACAAGCACAGAGTGGGGAGTTGAAGGATTATGGCGTAATCATAGATCGGAAGAAACTTCGTGGGAGCCGAAAGAAGCAATGCGACAGTAATACCCCCACCTATTCTAGCAAGGTAATTTCAAGGTCGAAATTATTTTAAGGGGGTAGAACTATAGTATCTGGGAATTAGGGCTTGTGCATTTTTGCTCAATTGCATGTGCTTGTATGCCTGTGTATATTATGAATGTGCTTTATGAATTTGGGAACAGTAGAATGTAGGAGAATGCCTTAGAAATTATTTAATTTAAAGTTTTAAAGAGGGAGCTAAGCCTAAGAGGCCTTAAGAAAATAAGTTAGGGAAAGATGACACAAAATGGGCTTGGGAAAGTGGCAAGGAGGCGCCACTTAAAGCCCTAAGAAGTGAAGCCACAAGTTGTGTAATAGGGCCTAGGTTCGAGCCACAAGGGAAGCAAAAAGGGAGCTTTTATTTTGAAACAATAGGGAGCAGTAGTGGACGGCATATGAACTCTAGAGGAAAGAAGTATAGATGGGGTTGGAGTGTTGAGGATTCGGCTAAGGAGGAGGGGATCAAGGGATAAGGTAGAGAGGGGAGCAAGTGGCCGAATATAGGACTCTAGGGGTGGCATAATTCGGTCAAACAAGGGAAGCTACGTGCCAAAAGTTTAAGGCTATCAAAGTGATGTTTTGGCCATTTTCTTTTGCCGAAATTTGTTCCACTCTCTCATAAACTTTCAACCCTTTTTCTTCCATAAGCAAACCTCACCAAAATCCACTCCTTTCCTCTCATTAGACCTTGGCCGAATCATCTTAAGACCATTAGGGTCAATTGTCTTTCTCATTTGTTTAAGGTGAGCCGAATCTACCATCTTTCTTTCTCATCTTTTCTTCCATTTGTTAAGGCCGAATATCTCTTTTCTTCTCTTCTTCTTTCCACAACTCACCAAAAGTTGAAAGTAAGACTTTTCCTAGCCATAGCCGATTGTTCACCAAACACCAAAAGATGAAACCTGATTGATCAAACACATAGCCTATAGCCGAATCTCTCTGTAGGTTCAAACAAGAGTGTAGTCGATTTTTATAGTAAGGGTAAGCTCTAACATTATTCGATTTCTTTCTTTTTATTTCTCATAGTCGAAAGTTGGAATCTAACCCCTTTTACTATTCTTTGTCCGAATCTAAGAAGGAGATTTTGGGATTCGGTTGTTGTCAACTAAAGGAGGAGATCTTTCGGGATTTTGGGATCTAAGATAGGTAAAGTGTAATTTTAGGCCAAAGGCCATTTATGGTATTGATTAAATGTTAGAATTGGATCTAACACATGCCATAGTGATCTCGACAGATACCCAATCTAGTAGCAATTTCGGGATTCAGATCCACAAGGTAAGTGACTATGTACATTCGGCCAAGGCCTATTTAGTGACTTAGATCTATTTCTTATTTATTCAAAAGCTAAAAACTAATCTGTGAAGTGATTTAGTGCTAGTCGATTGAAAGAAGGAAACACAACAAAGTTTCGGGATTTGATTAGTAATCAAATTGGTAACAAGGTAAGATTTTGGTTGCGATAATCTTTCGGGATTTGATCATTTGGCCAAATGGCCTTTAGCTAAAATGGTTAGTGTTGACCGAATGTAGGAACTTGAGATCTAAAGGATTAGATCGGGACTTTTGGGATCTCAGTGAACTCGCTAAGTAAATCAGGTGTGTAACCCACACTGAATCTTAATAGATTTACGGATTTAATTTAATATATGTGTTAATAAGAATGTGAAAGACATGGCTTAAGGTACCATTCAATGGTACGGCAGATTCAGGTACGTTATTCTCTAAAACTATGTTTACAATGTTACGAATACCTTTTATGACACATATGTGAATATTGGTAAGAATGTGAAATAAAGAATGTGGCATAATCTTTGCATGATTTGTATGACATGTGGCATATGGGAAACTATTTTAAAGGGGAAGTGATCTAGTGGTTTATACCACAATATCTGAATGTGGTGACTCATGTCACATAATTTGAATATGGTGACTTATGTCACAAATAATTATCTGGTGGCTATACCACAATATATATAAGGGCGATGAGCATGTCGTCTGTAGCCACTACCTTCGATGATGTGTAGCAGATGGAAGGTTGACTTAGTAGTCCCCACGGTGTGATGGTTGGTACGGGTGATGTGTAGCGGATGGTTATCTAGGTTTGGGTTTGGGTTTGCATCATTGATTATATATGTTTATTATGTATGATTTGACATGCCTAAATTGATTGAGACTTGTGTTGGTTGTTACACATCGAGTCTATTTGACTCACCCGTTGTGGGATATTTTTCAGTGACACTCGAGAATGGACCGGTCGACGGGAGCTCGGCGATGGCCATGCTCAACTCGTAGATTGTTTTATTTTTATTAGTTTTTAATATTCAAGTTTTGAATTTATTTCGGGTTTTCTTTGATGTAATAAGGCCAATAGTACGAAACTATCTACGCATGCATTTAAATTATTCTAGTAGGATACGATTTTTATCACTTTAAAGTTTAAGTAACTTTTATTAAAAATAAATGTTAAATGTTTTGACACCTAATCAACACCGTTTAAAATTTGAAACACAAATCAACTGTTTTTCAAAAACACTCTTGTATTTGGCAAAGTTCAAATAAGTTTTGAATAGTCTTTCCCTAGAAGCATGCCAGATCCGGTCTGGACTTATGGGCCGGGTTTGGGGTGTTTCAGTATATGTTCTTAAGTATTGGTAAGGATGATAGTTAATAAGTTAGAATTGGTTTCGGTGATGTATATATATGTATTCGGCAATGTGGTGGTATTATAGTGGATGAATGCATGTATTACATAAGAATTTGGTTTTATAATTTGTTTATGAATTTGTAAAATTATAAATATTTACGGTTATGAAAAGATGGACCTGTTACTAATTAAATTGGTTTTATAGGTGTTAGCCATTTGAATAGAAGAATCAAGTAAGTATGTGTTTATGCATTTGACTTAGAAATTTAATTAAGAGATTGTAAATGTATTTGCATATGTATTCGGATGTGTTTTAATGTCATATTGGTATGTTCATGTAAATATTTTTTATGATTTGTCATGGTCTCAAATTTGTAAATTAAAATGATGATGAATATATTTGATTTAGTTATATATAAGATATTAAGTATGGTGAATGGTATACATAAGTTGTTGATGCCATTTTGTTTTAATGTTACAATGTTAGAAAATCATATATAAGTTTAAAAAGTGATGTTTATTTATTTAGACTTTAATAAAATGATTAGACTAATGATGTTACTTATAAATGATTGATTATGTTATAAAATTGAGATAGGTGTTAGATCCGATGTGAATGATTTTGGTTTTATTATTGTGATATGAAATTTGTATTGACAAAATATGCAAATTACTCTGCTTTAAATGTTTCAAATTATATTTTCTGGTTATGATTGGTAAGCAAAGTATGTGTACATGAATTGTTAAATAAATAAAAATATATATATATATATATATTTTGAGTTGTGTTTGTTTTGGTAACGCCTCATAACCCTAGTCCGACGACGGATACGAGTTAGGGATGTTATATTTGATTGGTATCAGAGCTACAATTTAGTCAATTCTAGGACTAACATAGCGCATAAGAGTCGAGCTATACATGCTATATGTTATAATGTGATAGTGTGATGACTTCTGACATTTAAAAATGTGTTTTCATATAATAATGGATCCTGGTCGAGCTGTCGTAGCTGATGATGTCGAGAGTATAGTGCCTGTTCCCATGCAAGGGACAGCATCGATAGATTCTCGACCTACTTCTAGTAATCCAGAGGGGAGGCTAGACAAGCCTTCTACCAAATGATGAATGATTGGTTTACACAGTATATCCGGACTAATCCGGCTACACAACAAACTCCACCCCTGATTAATCCATCTGTAGTACCTATTATACCTTCAGTGGGTGATCTGATGAGATTGTCAAAGCCACCTGTTAATAAAATAAGAAAACATAGAGCCGAAGAATTCAGAGCCACTGATGATGATGATGCTGAGCAAGTTGAGTTTTCGCTCGATAACACCATTCAAGTATTTGATGAATTATCCTGCACCCCTGATGAGTGTTTGAAATGTGCTTATATCTTTGCTATGAGAAACTGCATATCACTGGTGGAATACACTAGTATTGGTGGTTTTAAAGGAGGAAGTGACATGGGAATTCTTTCAGACAGAGTTCCGTAAGAAATATATCAGCCAGAGGTTTATTAATTAGAAACGTAAAGAATTTCTTGAGCTAAAATAGGGGCAGATGATAGTGACAGAATACGAAGAAATTTGTTAGACTCAATAGATATGTCAGAGAGCATGTTTCATCTAAAGCTATTATGTGTAAGAGATTTGAAGATGGGCTGAATGAAGACATTAAACTGTTAGTTGGCATACTAGAGATAAAAGAGTTTGTGGTACTTGTTGAGCGAGCCGCAAAGCTGAGGAACTCGGGAAAGAGAAAAGAAAAGCTAATTCTAAAGCTAGAGATTCACACAAAATACCATTCAGTAAGCCATTTCAGTCGATCTCAAAGAAATTTTGAGATGATACTAGCCGTTCGAAGAATATTGCAGGTCATTTCAGACAAGATCGAGATAGACCACCTACGAGTTCGAGTGTTACCTTTGTAGCTAGTGTGGGTAATGTCAGATCAAATCAACCCTAGTGTGAAGATTGTGGTAAAAGACATCTCGGTAGTTGTAGATTGTATGATAGAGCCTGTTTTAAATGTGGATCCAGAGATCATTTTATTCGGGAGTGTCTAGAGATTGTTGATCAAAATCTGGCTCAGAATACTAGATTGGGTAATACTGTAGCTCGAGGTAGACAACCAAGAAATATGGGTATTGTGAGTGGCAGCCATAGAGGGACTAAAGATTGAGCCATCAGATCTGAGGCTCGCGCACCAACCAGAGCTTATGCCATACGTGCACACGAGGAGGCTTCATCCCTAGATGTCATTACTGGTACTTTTACTCTTTATGATACTACCGTTATTACTTTGATTGACCCTGGTTCAACTCATTCCTATGTGTGTAATACTTTGGTGTTCATTAAGATTTTACATGTTGAGTTTACTGAGTTTGTAATTAAAATATCGAACCCCTTAGGCCGGTGTGTCTTGGTTGATAAAATATATAAGAATTGTCCGTTGATGATTAAAGATTCATGTTTCCCAGCTGATTTGATGTTGTTGCCATTTGATGAGTTTGATATAATTTCGGTATGGACCGGTTAACTTTGCATGATGCTATCGTGAATTGTAAACGGAAGACTATTGAATTGCGATGCCAAAATGATGAGATTATTCAGATTGAATCTAATGATCTGAATGGTTTACCAGCAGTGATATCTTCTATGACAGCTCAGAAATATGTGAGAAAGGGTTGTGAAGCTTATTTTGCTTATGTGCTTGATTCTAAAGTAGCAGAAAAGAAGATTGAATCAGTACCTGTTATATGTGAGTATCCAGATGTATTCCCTGAAGAATTATCGGGTTTGCCACCTGTTCGAGAAGTTGAGTTTGGGATTGAATTAGTGCCGGGGACGACTCTGATTTTGATAACTCCATACAGGATGGCACCTATAGAATTAAAAGAATTGAAAGCACAGTTGCAAGAGTTGACAGATAGGGGATTTGCACGATCGAGTTTCTCTCCTTGGAAGGGACCAGTTCTATTTGTGAAAAATAAAAATGGAACCATGAGAATGTGTATTGACTACAGGAAGCTTAACAAAGCGACCATAAAGAACAAGTATCCGTTACCAAGAATTGACGACCTGTTCGATCAGTTGAAAGGGGTTATAGTGTTTTCAAAGATAGATTTGAGATCGAGTTATTATCAGTTGCGAGTTAAAGACTCTGATGTGCTAAAGACTGCTTTTCGAATGAGGTACGGACACTATGAATTTCTAGTTATGCCTTTCGGACTTACTCATGCACTTGGAGTTTTCATGGATCTGATGAATCTGATTTTCAGATAGTATTTGGATCGGTTTGTGGTAGTGTTTATAGATGATATTCTGGTCTATTCCGAGATGAAACTGAGTATGCTAAGCATCTGAGACTTGTGCTACAGACTTTGCGAGATAAACAGTTGTACGCAAAGTTTAGCAAATGTGAGTTTTGGTTACGTGAAGTCAGTTTTTTGGGTTATGTTGTATCAGCATCAGGTATCAGGGTTGATCCGAGTAAAATTTCAGCTATACTTGATTGGAAACCTCCAAGAAATGTTTCTAAAGTTCGAAGCTTTCTAGTACTTTCTGGTTATTACAGACAGTTCGTGAAAGGTTTCTCTATGATTGCTACACCGATGACGAAGCTGTTACAGAAAGATGTTAAGTTCGAGTGGTCAGAGAAGTGCCAGAAATGTTTTGATCAGTTGAAAGCTCTTTTGACTGAAGATCTAGTGTTAGTTTAGCCAGAATCGGGTAAAGAATTTATTATTTATAGTGATGCATCTTTGAATGGTATGGGTTGTGTTTTGATGTAGGAAGGAAAAGTCATAACTAATGCCTCGAGATAGCTGAAGTCACACGAAAAGAACTATTTGACACATGATTTGGAGTTAGAAGTTATTGTGTTCACATTGAAGGTTTGGAGTGACTATTTGTTCGATGAGAAATGTCATGTTTATTCTGATCACAAAAGCCTAAAGTATTTGATGACTCAGAAAGATCTAAATTTAAGACAACGTCGATGGTTAGAGCTATTAAAAGACTATGAGCTAGTGATTGACTACCATCCAGAAAAGGCTAATGTTGTTGCTGATGCTTTAAGATGAAAGCCATTATTTGCTCTGCGTGCAATGAACGCGCATATGGTTATATCTGATGATGGTTCGATAATAGCCAAATAAAAAGCAAGACCATTATTTGTTCAACAAATTTGTGATGCCCAGAAAGTTGATAATAATTTGTTAGTAAAGCGAGCTCAGTGTGAAGGAAATGTTGAATCTGAATTTTGAGTTGATGAAAATGAATGTTTGAGGTTTAGAAACCGAATATGTATTCTAAGAAACTCAGAATTGATTCAGATGATTTTAAAGGAAGCTCACAGCAGTCTATTATCTATTCATCCGGGTAGCACAAAAATGCATAATGATTTGAAACAGTTCTATGGGTGGCCTGGTATGAAACAAGACATATCTGACTTTGTTTCAAAATGCTTAGTCTGTCAACAAGTAAAAGCCGAGCATCAGGTACCTTCTGGATTACTTCAGCCAATTATGATACCTGAGTGGAAATAGGATAGAGTCACGATGGATTTTGTATCCGATCTACCGTTGACACCAAGCAAGAAAGATGCAATCTGGGTTATTGTGGATAGATTGACTAAAACTGCTCATTTTGTTCCGATTCGCACTGATTAGTCACTTGATAAACAGTCTGAATTATATGTATCACAGATTGTGAGATTACATAGTGTGCCTATTTCAATTGTTCTAGACAGAGACCCGAGATTCACATCATAGTTTTGAAAGAAATTGCAAATGCTTTAGGTACGAAACTACGCTTTAGCACAGATTTTCATCCACAAACAGATGGTCAGCCCAAACGAATCATTCAGATACTTAAAGATATGTTGAGATGTTACATCCTTGAGTTCGAAGGTACTTGGGAATGATACTTACCCCTGGTTGAATTTTATTATATTAATAGCCTTCAATCTAGTATCAAGATGGCACCCTACGAGGCTTTGTACATTCGTAAATGTCGTACACCATTGTATTGGACCGAGCTCAGTGAAAATAAGATACACGGGGTTGACTTGATCAAAGAAACTGAACAAAAATGGCAGTGATCCGTGATAGCTTGAAAGTTGCATCAAATCATCAAAAATCATATGCAGATATGAAACGTAAAGACATTGAATTTCAGATCGGAGATCAAGTGTTTTTGAAAGTTTCACCGTGGAAGAAAGTACTCTAATTCGGTCACAAAAGCAAGTTAAGTCTGAGATTCATTGGGTCGTATGAGATCACAGAATGTATCGAGTCGGTTGCTTATAGATTACAGTTGCCACATGAGCTAGAAAAGATCCATAATGTATTCCATGTTTTGATGCTTCGTAAATACCGATCCGATCCTTCACATGTGATCAATCTGACAGAAGGTTGAGATACAACCTGATATGGCATATGAAGAGGAACCGATTTGTATTCTGGCTCGTGAGATAATAGAATTGAGAAATAAGAAAATCCTATTGGTCAAAGTATTGTGGCAAAAGTACAGGGTTGAAGAAGTAACTTGGGAGTCAGAGGATACGCTGAAAGAACGTTATCCAAAACTACTCACCGGTAATATTTTCGGGGACGAAAATCCCTAAGGGGGAGAGAGTTGTAACAGCCTGATTTTGACCCTAATCGGAATAGTGGTTTCGGGACCACAAATCTGAGTCTGGAAAATATTTTTAAAATTATTTTTTGTGTTTAATATGTGTGAATTTGTTGTGTTAAATTTTCGTGTTTTAATTTTGTCGTTTAGGTGTTCGATTAAATTAAAGGACTTAACCGCATAAAATGTAAAAGTTACAAAATAAAGTGTAAGTGTTAATTTGTTAATGGCTTTTTAATATGAGGTCTTTAAAGGGAAAATAGCCCATTTTCAATGATAGTGGACGGTATATGCCAATAATGACCTTAATTTATATGTTATGTTTATTTAATATAAAAGGTTAAAAAGGTAACTTATTTATAACTTAATATATGTTAAAATTAAAACAAAAATAAGCCATGTTCATCTTTTTTTTTTAGCTAGCTGAAACTTAACAAAATAAAAAGAAAGTGTAACACCCCAAACCTGGCCTATGCGTTTAAGACTAGATTTGACATGTCACACAAAATAAATAATCTTTTGAGTCCTATTTTCAATAAAAGCATTTCAAAGTTTGAAGAAATATTTATTGAATAAAAATTGATTGATAAATCGTCGGTTTGAGATGTAAGATCTTATAATTAGTAACTTTGAAAATATCATTAACAAATAAAGAAAATTTTAAATAAATTAAAGTATTTTTGAAAAAAATGCTGATAAAAATTTTTAAGTATTAATGTAATATCCTGAAATAGGGGCTATTTTTAATTGAATTATTTTTGCTTGTGTTTGGTCTGTGGTGTTTTTATTTGTGATGGCTTGAGACTTAGTTGTAAGCCCAGAGCAAGCCTGAGTAGTAAGAAAATTTTTGTTTTAAAGTTTTAAGTTAAGGGAGCTGAGGGAGCCAAGGGTTATAGGCATTTCAAGTAGGATGTTGGCACAAGAAAAAGGTTTGGCAAAGTGGCAAGAAGGCACCACTTAGGGCCTGTGTTTGGCGCCACTTGCAGGAGGGAAGGAGGTCACAGGTTCAAGCAGCAGAAATCCCACCTTTTGCTTTCTATTTTGACGCCAAGGAGGGGGTGGAGTTGTGTAGTAAGGGATGGACTGAGTCAAATTATTCAAATGGTTGACAGAGAGAAAATTTAGGTGGTTGACCAATTCAAAATGGTTTGAATTAGTGGCCAAGAGCATTTTTAGGAAGTGGCTGAATTTTGAACTCCTCATGGGAGGAGTGGCCGATTTTGGTAAGGTGAGTAGAAGGGAATGCCGAAACCTCCTTAGGTGTTAGAGTGCATTTTCGGTCAGCCTTGTTTAGTTTACCAAAAGCCGAAAACCATACTTGAAGCATTTTCGATTTTCCTAGTGTTATAGAGTAGTAAAAGCCGAAATTCTTTTGTTTCAACACCTAGCCGAATGCTCTCTTGAGTTTCTAAATTTTATGGTTGTTTTGCTTCCTTTTCTTCTTCTTGTTATTTGGACGAACCATTTACCCTTCCATCTCTCTTTTCTTTTTCCATTTATGCTAAGCCGAAAATAGTCATCTTCTTCCTCTCATGCTTTTAATTTCTTTCTTTCTTAAAACTCTTGTGCCGAAATTTACTGTGTCTTCTTAGCCGAATTTTCCCTCTCCTACTTCTAATCTACTTTGCCGAGTTCTCCTTTCTTCTTTAACCACATCTCATTTGTTTCAACTTTCAAGCCTCTAGTCGAATCTCTTTCTCTTTTTGTTCATCCTAGTGAATCTCCCTATCATTTTTTTTTTTGTTTAGTTTTGGGCCAAATCTCAAGCAAGGGTGATCTCTTCTAGTTTTTCTCCAATCGGTTTTTAGAGGAAGGTAAGTGCTCAAGGCTGAATGCCTATTTCTTCTTCTCTCTTTTTCTCTGTCGACTTTTATAAGGGTAAGAGCCAAATTTCGGCAGTTGGTGATAGATTGCTAATCGTCTTATAGGGATCTATTTCTTTGAGGATCGCCAGGTCTTGAAGCAGGGGAACTGAGCCAAGTGTTCTTGAATAATCAGTTTGGTAAGTACAGTGGTAAGAATCTATTTCAACTTCACCATTCTTTTAGTATTGAAAAGTCAAGGCTATTGATGTGGGTGTTAATGATTGCCGATTGTAGGGGAGGAAGCGTGTTCACTAGCGTGTGATGGTTGGTATTCAAAGAGTGTTTAGGTAAGGTTTGAGTTACGTGTGTTAACCCTTTGGGGGTTTATTTGGTTTAGCCGAATGGCCTATGTTGCTAACCTTAGTAATGGCCGAATATAGGAGCAAGGGATCTAGTGTGGTAGATCAACTCTTCGGGATTTAGGGCTTCCGTTATAGCAAGTGTGTAACTTACGCACTCTATTACTTAGTAATATTTTTTTAATAACCTGATATTAATAAAAGTCGAAACAGTATGGAAGTTGATACGATACCCTATGGGTATGTGTACGGATTCGGGTAAGTCCATTTCGATATGAGTTTTGTTATTCAATATACGATATCATGATTTATGACATATATGTGTTATGAGATGCAAAATAAAGCATGTTGACATGATATGCATGATTTGCATGATTTACATGAGTATGGCATGATCTTTGGGTGATATGAGAGAAGGGGAAGATGATATCGTGTCTTTGGGACACGGAGGTTTGGCACCTCCGGTGGTTTGGTACCACGATTGATTTAGTGACTTTGGGTCACGGAGGTTTAGCACCTCATAGTGACTTGTCCTGGTGGCTTAGCACCACGATGGGTTGGCCCCACGCTTGACATATCGGGATCGTCGCCATGATTTGGTATCACACGTGGGTTGTCCCCACACTTGGATATTGATATTTTGTGACTTTGGGTCACCAGAGGTTTGGCACCTCATAGCGACTTGTCCCAGTGGCTTAGCACCATAGTGGGTTGGCCCCACAGTTGATATTACGAGATCGTCGCCAGTGATTTGGTATCACACGTGGGTTGGCCCCACAGATGGATTATTCGTGACTTTGGGTCACCAGTGGTTTGGCACCACAATATTGGATATCGTGACTTTGGGTCACCAGTGGTTTGGCACCACCAGTGGTTTGGTACCACACGAGGTAGAAATGGAGTTACGGATGGCTAGGGTTGGGCGCATTATATATATTGCTTGGTCATGGTGTGTGTAAGTATGTTGCATTATTCGGGAGGAGGAATTATACACTGAGTCTTGGTGACTCACTTTCTCCCTTATCATTTCAGGTGAGACTTAGATCGCGGAAGAGGAGCCGGGTGGACTCGAGGGGGCCATGCTATGAATAAACTCGGTCTTTCATGGATTTGAATTTGGTACTTTATCTCATTTATTTTAATTTGTTTTTGTTGGGATTGTATAAAGGCCTTTTAAATTATGTTTTGATTATATATGTGGTTGGACTTGATTTCAAACATGACTTAATAAATTATTAGGTTAACATTCGATAAAATATGAATAGTAAGGTTTTCTAAACTACAAAACGACATGTTTTAAACTTTACCATCGGGTATCACTTTATAATTGAAGGAAACTACAACTCAAATGGTTTTTCCAAACTTAAGTTTTTCTCACTCAAGTCAACTGGTTTCCAAAATTAAAGAATCATTCCGGATTTTTAAAATGTCGTAAATATTTTCTAACCTAAAACCGACAACTTAATCTTTAAAGATTTACTTTTGGGTTTTCAAAGTCAACTAATCGGTTTTTAACTCATCATGCACCTATTTTCTACAAAAGTAAAAACAACAAGGAATCTTTCTCAAAACTTTATTCGATAGCCTATTTTCCTCAAAATATTCTTCCTGTAACATGCTAGATTCGGTCATAGTGTGTTGACAAGGTTTGGAGTGTTACAATTGTGGTATCAGAGCCAAGTTCAAAGCTTGGCTGTGGGCTTGAGGCCCAAAATGTTTTTTCAAAAATGGGTTTTAAATATACCAGTTTTTAAAGGCATGGCTCCGAGTCTTCGGCACCAATCCGCCCAGGTAAGTACCCCTACTATTGCTTGTGTTTTTTGGATGTGATGAGATTGAATGATTAGCAATAGTGGACTACTCTAGAAACTGAAACTGATAGGACTACGTGGAATTGCAAAACAAAACTTCTTTAATAAGAAATATTCTTAAGGCTGTGCTTTTAAAAAAATAGTGGAATAATTACTAATGCATAAAACTTCTAAATTAGATAAGTCAAGATTTTAGTCATGAGCACTTTGGGGTGGGCGTGGTCGTGGGCGTGGTCGGGTAGGATGGCGGTTTAAGCGGTAGGGTCAGTCAAGGGTTAGAGAATGAGATACTGGGTACCACCACCGGTGTAGGTGGTGAGTTTCGAGATTAGACTAGGCATGGCGTGTGTGTCGCAGCGATCTTTGCGGGTTTTGGAAAGGGTAGCTGGAGTAGGTAGAGGCACAGGAGCTCAAAAATCTGTACCCGAGTGACTCCGAGCCAATGGGGCTGAGGATTTCGAGGTGTTTCTGGTGTGGCTCCTAGCACGGCTGAGTATTGGCTAGAGGCGACTGAGCGGATCATGGACGATTTGGACTTTCTTCTTGAGGAAAGTGAAGGGATAGTTTAACTTCTCGGGATGAGTCATACCGGTGGTGGCTCAAGGTCAGGATAGTCTTTGCAATGAAAGATCTTACTTGGGATTATTTTAAGGTCGCATATTAGAAGAAGTACATTGGATCTAGCTACATTGATGCGCAATGGAAGGCATTTTTGAGCTTGGTTTAGGGAAGCAAGTCTGTATCAGAATATGAGGCAGAGTTCTTAAGGCTGAGCCGGTATCCTAGAGGCATCGTGGCTACTGAACACGAGTAGTGTGTCCGTTTTGAGGATGGTCTGAGAGATGAGCTGAGGTTGCTAATTGCTCCACAGCAGGAGCGTGAGTTTGATGTCCTGGTAGAAAAGGCTAAGGTAGCCGAAGGGGTTAAAGAGTCTGTGAGGCAGAACATGGACAGGAACAGACATAAGAGAAGTTTTGGATCTTTTGGGGCGGCTAGAAATTCACAGAAAAGGGCTAGACAGAGTGGACCGAATCAGTCTGGTAAGTCTGTTGCTGCTAATCAAGGATCGGCATAGTGTAACCATTGTGGAAAATCTCATTGGAGAGGATGTTGGACCGGTGGAAAAGGATGTTTTGAGTGTGGCTCGCTAGATCATCGTGTGAGAGACTATCCGCGTAAGTTGGCTAGGATTCAGTCTGAGGGTCAAGGCCGTACTCAGTTCAGAAATGGAGGACCGCTACCGCAGAGGGGTCGTGGTAATGATAGAGAAGGAAATGGTTCTGGTCGGGGCTGCGAGCACCGGGCAAAGGTACGGGCGGTACTAAGGCTAGACAGCCTGGGTTAGTGTATGCAGCAAGGCGTCGAGAGGAGGGCGACACACCGAATGTCATAGCCGGTACGTTCTTAATCTTTGGATCTCCATATACTGCTTTGATTGATGTGGGTTCAATGTATTCATACATTGCTAGTAGCATAGTAGAGACCATGAATTTAGACTTTGAGACTACTTCTAGGCGGATGATGTGATTAGCCCTCTAGGTCACTCTGTAGTTGTAAATAAGTCAGTAGAGGCGTACCCTAGAACTCCAAGGGTAGTGTTTGTTGTTGATATGATGGAACTACCGTTTGGGAGTTCGATCGATTCTTAGGATGGATGGTTGGTTAAGTACCGAGCAAGGTTGGATTCTTGTGACTAAGCGCATGGTTCTAAAGACGTGAGAGTGATGAGGTGGTCATGATAGGTAATAGAAGAGATTACCTATCCAACGTAGTGTCTGCTTTGAAGGTCGAGAAGATGGTCGGGAAGAAAGAGTGAAGCATTTATGGTTAATGTGTACTTTGAAGCTAAGGCTAAGTACTTTGAGTCTTTGTGAGGAATGTCCAAAACGTAAAGGAATTTCTTGATGTGTTGAGGATCGTGAGGTTGATTAAAGGCTCGGTGCCATCCGGGAGTTGTTGGACCGAGGCTTTATCAGGCCCAGTGTTTCACCTTGGGGAGCGCCAGTACTCTTTGTCAAGAAGAAAGATGGTACAATACGGATGTATATAGACTACCGCCAGTTGAATAAGCTGACGATCAAAAACAAGTATCCGTTGCCGAGGATAGACGACTTGTTTGATCAGCTGAAGGGTGCATCGGTATTCTCAAAGATCGATTTAAGGTCTGGGTATCATCAATTAAAGGTGAAAGAGGTTGATATCCACAAGACGGCGTTTCGTACTCGGTATGGGCACTATGAGTTTCTGGTGATGTCGTTTGGTTTGACTAACACGCCGGCAGCATTCATGGACATGATGAATATGGTATTCCAATAGTATTTGGACCAGTTCGTCATGGTATTTATAGACGACATCTTGGTATATTCAAAGTCTGAGGAGGAGCATGGCGCATTTGCGAGTAGTATTGCGGTCTGAGGAAAAGCGACTATCGCTAAATTTAGCAAGTCGAGTTCTAGCTTAGGAGGTGACTTTCTTGGGTCATGTGGTGTCGGTGAGGGATTAGTGGACCCTCGAAAGATTGAGGCGATATTGGAGTGGAAGCCGCCTAAGTCGATGGTGAGATTCGAGTTTTCTAGGTTTAGCGAGGTATTACCAAAGGTTTGTAGAGGATTTTCATTGATCGCGGCACCGATGACCAAGTTGTTAAGAAAAGGAGTTCTGTTTGTGTAGACTGAGAAGCAGCAAGAGAGTTTCGACAAGCTAAAGAAGATTTTGACTGAAGCTCTAGTTTTGATTCAACTTGAGGCAGGAAAGGAATACACGGTATATTGCGATGCATCACATACGGGTTTGGGATGTGTGCTGATGCGGGAAGGAAAGGTAGTGGCTTATGCATCTCGACAGTTGAGACCGCATGAAGTTAATTATCGGCGTCGACTTGGAGTTAGCGGTAGTAGTCTTCGCCTTGAAAATCTAGAGGCACTACTTATGCGGAGAGAAGTCGATAGTCTACACAGATCACAAGAGCACAAAGTACCTTTTGACTCGAAGGATTTGAACTTGAGGCGTAGAGATGGATTGAGTGCTAAAGGACTATATTGCTCGATTGAGTATCATCGGGCAAGGCTAATGTAGTGGCGACGCGCGTTGAGCCGTAAGGTTGTATCGAACTTAAGAGCGATGTTCGCCCATCTGAGTTTGTACGACGACGGAAGTATTCTAGCGAAATTGTAGGTTAAGTCGACTTGGGTTGAAGCGGATCGGGGAGAAAGCAGTTAGGGGATGAGGTTTTGAATCGCGAGAGGTTGCAAGTGCGGGATAGTGGTTTGGAAGGTTCTGACTTGTCTAGTGATGGAGTCTTTGTGTTTCCAAGGGAGAGCTTGTATGCTTAGGACATCGAGCTAAGGCGGAAGATTCTTGAGGATGCATATAGCAGCCCATACGCTATGCATCCCGGAGGTAGCAAGATGTATCGGGATCTAAGGGAGCGATTTTGGTGGCAGTGCAGGCGGGAAATGTGAGTTTATGGGTAGGTGTCTAACATGTTAGCGAGTCAAGGCCGAACATCGATTCCGTCGAGGTTGCTTGACCGATGAAGATTCCATAGTGGAAGTGGGAAAGGATCACTATGGATTTCGTCGATGGATTACCTCTTCGCCTAGCAAGAAGGACTCGGTTTGGGTGATTGTGGATCGTCGACTAAGTCGACTCACTTCAAACCGGTAAGGGTTGATTACTCACTCGAAGCTAGCTAAGTTTGTATGTGTCGTAGATAGTGAGGTTGCATGGTGTGCGATGTCGATCATCTCGGATAGGGATCCCAGTTTATGTCAAGGTTTTGAGAGCTTGCATCGGGCTTTGGAGTGCAGCTTGGATTTCATCGACATTCCATCCACGGTCGGCGAGCGGTCGAAAAGGGTTATCTGATTTTAGAGGACATGTTGAGAGGTTGTGTTCTGGACTTCAGAGGTAGCTGGGAAGAGTTTCTACCATTAGATGAGTTCGCCTACAACAATAGTTACCAAAAAAGCATCAAGATGGCACCATATGAGGCGTTGTGTGGTAGGAAGTGTTGCTCACCTACATGTTGGACGGAGTTGGGTGAATGGCAGATGTTGGGGCCAGAGTTGGTTGCGAATTGAAGACAAGGTTAAGTTGATTCAGACTTGATTAAAGGAAGCTTCGGATAGGCAGAAGTCTTATGCTGATCTCAAGCGGAGGGATATAGAGTTTGCTGTGGGTGATAAGGTTTTTCTGAAGGTCTCGCCATGGAAGAAGGTTTTGAGGTTCAAAAGAAAAGGCAAGTTAAGTCCAAGGTTCATCGGGCCGTATAAGGTACTAAGACAAGTGGGACCAGTAGCTTACCAGCTTGAGTTGCCAGCAGAGTTAAGTCAGATTCACGATGTATTCCACGTTTCCATGCTTAGAAATTATCATTCAGATCCATCGTATGTCATAGCAGTAGAAGAGATCGAGGTGAATCCAGATTTGACCATGGAGGAGGAACCAGTGCAGATTCTAGATCGAGATGTGAAAGTTTTATGTAAGAAGTCAGTTCCTTTAGTGAAAGTGTTGTGGCAAAACCATGGCGTGGAAGAAGCTACGTGGGAACGAGAGGACGTGATAAGACGATAATACCCTCAACTCTTTTGATCGGGTAATTTGAGGCCAAAATTATTTTAAGGGGTAGAGCGTAATATCACGAAATATGGGCTATTTTAATTGAATTATTTTTTCTTGTGTTTGATGCATGGTGTTTTTATTTGTGATGGTTTGAGACTTAGTTGTAAGCCTAGAGCAAGCTGAGTAGTAAGAAAATTTTTGTTTTAAAGTTTTAAGTTAAGGGAGCCGAGGAGCCAATGGTTATAGGCATTTCAAGTAGGATGTTGGCACAAGAAAAAGGCTTGGCAAAGTGGCAAGAAGGTGCCACTTAGGGCTGTGTTTGGCGCCACTTGCGGGGAAGGAGGTCACGAGTTCAAGCGTGAAATCCCACCTTTGCTTTCTATTTTGGCGCCAAGGAGGGAGTGGAGTTGTGTGCAGTTCAAACTACGCCTAGTAAGGGATGGGTGAGTCAAATTATTCAAATGGTTGGCGGAGAGAAAATTTAAGTGGTTGACCAATTCAAAATGGTTTGAATTAGTGGCCAAGAGCATTTTAGGAAGTGGTCAATTTTGAACTCCTCATGGAAGGAGTGGCGGTTTTAGTAAGGTGAGTAGAGGGAATGCGAAACCTCCTTAGGTGTTAGAGTGCATTTTAGTCGACCTTGTTTAGTGTACCAAAAGTCGAAAACCATACTTGAAGCATTTTCGATTTTCCTAGTGTTATAGAGTAGTAAAAGCCGAAATTCATTTGTTTCAACACCTAGCCGAATACTCTCTTGAGTTTCTAAATTTTATGGTTGTTTTGCTTCCTTTTCTTCTTCTTGTTATTTTGCCGAACCATTTACCCTTCCATCTCTCTTTTATTTTTCCATTTATGCTAAGCCGAAAATAGTCATCTTCTTCCTCTCATGCTTTTAATTTCTTTCTTTCTTAAAACTCTTGTGCCAAAATTTACTGTGTCTTCTTAGCCGAATCTTCCCTCTCCCACTTCTAATCTACTTTGCCGATTTCTCCTTTCTTCTTTAACCACATCTCATTTGTTTCAACTTTCAAGACTCTAGTCGAATCTCTTTCTCCTTTTGTTTATCCTAGTCGAATCTCCCTATTATTTCTTTTTGTTTAGTTTTGGGCCGGATCTCAAGCAAGGGTGATCTCTTCTAGTTTTTCTCCAATCGGTTTTTAGAGGAAGGTAAGTGCTCAAGGCCAAATGCCTATTTCTTCTTCTCTCTTTTTCTTTGTTGACTTTTATAAGGGTAAGAGCCAAATTTCGGTAGTTGGTGATAGATTGCTAATCGTCTTATAGGGATCTATTTCTTTTAGGATCGCCGGGTCTTGAAGCAGGGGAACTGAGCCAAGTGTTCTTGAATAATCAGTTTGGTAAGTGCAGTGGTAAGAATCTATTTCAAGTTCACCATTCTTTTAGTATTCGAAAAGCCGAAGGCTATTGATGTGGGTGTTAATGATTGCCGATTGTAGGGGGAGTGAAGCAGGTTCACTAGCGTGTGGTGGCTGGTATTCAAAGAGTGTTTGGGTAAGGTTTTGGGTTCTGTGTGTTAACCCTTTTGGGGGTTTATTTGGTTTGGCCGAATGGCCTATGTTGCTAACCTTAGTAATGGCCGAATGTAGGAGCAAGGGATCTAGTGTGGTAGATCGACTCTTCGGGATTTAGGGCTTCCGTTATAGCAGGTGTGTAACTTACACACTCTATTACTTAGTAATGTTTTTTAATAACCTGATATTAATAAAAGCCGAAACAGTATGGAAGTTGATACGATACCCTATGGGTATGAGCACGGATTCGGGTAAGTCCGTTTCGATATGAGTTCTGTTATTCAATATATGATATCATGATTTATGACATATATGTGTTATGAGATGCGAAACAAAGCATGTTAACATGATTTTCATGATTTGCATGATTTATATGAGTATGGCATGATCTTTGGGTGATATGAGAGGAGGGGAAGATGATATCCGTGTCTTTGGGACACGGAGGTTTGGCACCTCCGGTGGTTTGGTACCACGATTGATTTAGTGACTTTGGGTCACGGAGGTTTAGCACCTCATAGCGACTTGTCCCAGTGGCTTAGCACCACGATGGGTTGGCCCCAGTTGACATATCGGGATCATCGCCCGGTGATTTGGTATCACCGTGGGTTGGCCCCACACTTGGATATTGATATTTTGTGACTTTGGGTCACGGAGGTTTAGCACCTCATAGCGACTTGTCCCAGTGGCTTAGCACCACGTTGGGTTGACCCACGCTTATATTACGGGATTGTCGCCATGATTTGGTATCACACGTGGGTTGGCCCCATAGATGGATTATTCGTGACTTTGGGTCACGGTGGTTTAGCACCACAATATTGGATATCGTGACTTTGGGTCACGGTGGATTAGCACCACCAGTGGTTTCGTACCACACGGGGTAGAAACGGAGTTATGGATGGCTAGGGTTGGGTGCATTATATATATTGCTTGGTCATGGTGTGTGTAAGTATGTTGCATTATTCGGGAGGAGGAATTATACACTGAGCCTTGGTGACTCACTTTCTCCCTTATCATTTCAGGTGAGACTTAGATCGCAGAAGAGGAGCTGGGTGGACTCGAGGGGGCCATGCTATGAATAAACTTGGTCTTTCACGGATTTGAATTTGGTACTTTATCTCATTTATTTTAATTTGGTTTTGTTGGGATTGTATAAAGGCCTTTTAAATTATGTTTTGATTGTATATGTGGTTGGACTTGATTTCAAACATGACTTAATAAATTATTGGGTTAACATTCGATAAAATGTGAATAGTAAGGTTTTCTAAACTACAAAACGACATGTTTTAAACTTTACCATCGGGTATCACTTTATAATTGAAGGAAACTACAACTCAAATGGTTTTTCCAAACTTAAGTTTTTCTCACTCAACTCAACTGGTGTCCAATAATTAAAGAATCATTCGGGATTTTTAAAATGTCGTAAATATTTTCTAACCTAAAACCGATAACTTAATCTTTAAAGATTTACTTTCGGGTTTTCAAAGTCAACTAATCGGTTTTTAACTCATCATGCACCTATTTTCTACAAAAGTAAAAACAACAAGGAATCTTTCTCAAAACTTTATTCGATAGCTTTGTTTTCCTCAAAATATTCTTCACAGAACATGCTAGATTCGGTCATGGTGGGTTGACCGGGTTTGGGGTGTTACAATTAATTTATGAAAATCTTTATGAAATCCTTTTTGTATGTTCATTTTTTTTAAAAGAAAATATTTGTTATAGTTTTTAGAAAAATACAATTTAAATTTCAAGTACTTAAAGCAGTTTATAAATTCGTCAAACCATAAACAAAGCAAAAAAAAAAAAAAATAATTCAGAGGCCTTATACGACCTTATTTCAAATAACGAAGTAAATATAAAGTACTAAAAGAAATCCAAATCTCCAAATTTAACCATTTTGAAGTATGGCCTTCACCAAACATCCCATTAAGTCTCCATTACTGATCATTACCTGAAAAGGGTAAGGAAAATAGGGTGAGTTACTAGAACTCAGTGTGTAACTTACTTACCAATGTCCACTGAGCCAAAATCCCATTAAGCATTTATTTGGGCCAAAGCCCATTTACAATAATTTAAATGTATCATATATATAATATGCATATGATATGCAATTCCCAAACCAAACCTAGTTTTCCATCCGCTACACACCACCCATACCAACCAACACAACTGTGGGGAGCTTTAGTCACCCACCCCGCCAACACACCAAAAGTAGGCATTAAGCCATTTATATCAAATTTGTGGTCAAGGCATCATATTAACAGAATTCACATGGCATTGCCATTTTTTTCAGATTTGTGGCAGAGCCACCAGATTTATGTAGCAAAGCTACCAGAACTTCTCTTCATCATTATCCCCATCCCATGCAAAACATGTATATAATGCTTAACAATTCACAACAATGTAAACAAATATTTCTTACAATTTTTGTGGCCCATTTTCGCTATTTATTTCAATTTGGCCCACATTTCAAATATACCAATTTGGCCCACATATCAAATATACTAATTTGCCCCACATATCAAATATGCCAATTTGGCCCACATATCAAAATACCAATTTGGCCCACAAGGGCATTTTCATAATTTTCACGGTCTTAATACCGATTTCATAATTTTACCACTAACACGATATAAATTTTTAACCCATGAAACACGGTGTGAGATTACACACCTGATTACGGTAAGCACTATGTTTTCTTGATCGTTGACACCTAAAATATTATAACGCTCGATCAGAAAATGAACTACTCTAAAACAAACGATCTAAGATTTTACCCTCAGGATCGCGACAACTACGATTTGTCAGTTTTTCCCGATTGACGGTCCACAAGCTGGTGGAAAATCCCAAATCGCTAATGCGTCACAATTACGAACAACCTCGAATAGTTGATTCCCACCGGATGAGGGTCCACAATCCAGTGGAAAGTCTCGAATCGCTGAAACTACCCTTCGTTTGAATTTAGGAGGTGGAATCGTCAATCCGCTCCTTTTTCGATCACCGATCACTACACCTTTTGATTCGATATTGTTTGCCTCCATTGTAAACAAATATTAGTCCAAACTAATATTATGTTATTATGAAAGTTTGATCTCAAGAGTAAGATCGGCTTACCACAACATCCATATAATCGCAAGATAATAAATCGAGTGATTAAGTACCTAAAACATATGGTCGATAAATCATCCTTTAATCCGATTAATACAATAACCAAGGAATTTATTGAAAAAGACTATGAGAGAGCTTCCTTACCTTGAACAATGAAATTCTCGTTTCACACAATCTTTCTATGGCTAAGGTCGATTAAGCGATATGGTAGTAATTGGCACTCCGCTATACCACTACAAAGAAGAGAATGATCTTATTGGAACGAGTATAAAAATATGATGATCTGGTTCATATGACCCTCCCAAATCAAAACTTATATTAGGCACTAAGAGAAAGATAACAAAATATAATGTTGGAAGAACGCTTACCGATTAATCAAAGATTGAATGTAAGTATGGATGAGAAGAAAGGTAGAAAAGAAATGAGTGTTCGGTTTATAGAGAAAATGAAAATTAATATTTGGCTATGTGAAATGATCAAACAACAGTTTGTGATTAAAAGATGGTGTCGGTTTGGGAAGAGAAAGACTTAGAGAAATGGTTAAAAGAAAAAAAAGATGGGAGGTTGGATGAATGATGAATGTTTCAGCTATCAAGAGGGAGATAAACAAGAGATGAAAATCTTGATCAAACAAAAGTGTAAGAAAATGCACAAATGTGCTAGGAGAATTCGGCCAAAGTAAAATGAAAGAAGAAAAATATGGTCACCAAGGCTAGTAATTTCGGCACAAAGCAAAAGAAAGAATTGAGAGAAAAAAACACCAAATTGCGCAAAAGTGATTTTTTGGCCTAACAACATCAAAAATCCTACCAAAAGACTAAGCAAATTTTGGCTATCACACTATAACCCCCAAAATCGTCCACATACATACTCTAAAAGTCAAAAACTTTGCCAACTATCCTTTCCAAAACAATTCCCCTTGAAAGATGCCACATGTTCCCCCTACATTCCCTTTTCCTTTTGATTTCTTTCCCTAACTTCAACCTTGCCTTATTCATCTAGCCACCTTACCAAAACTAATAAAGTCCACCCTTGCCATAATTACTCCTTGACCGACCTATTAAAGAAGGGAAGCAAAAATAAAAGTCAAGATGCACACAAAGTGATTTGAACTCCTTCCCTCAAGGTACTACAAGTGACACCATAGCCTTTTTACTAATAGCTCAATTATGTTAGCTATTTAATCAATTATTTACATATGCTTTAAGGTCACTTACTCCATCTCCCTAAAGTGCTAAATGCCAAAAATTTTCACTAGGTCCAATTAAATCCCGAGCCTTCTCAGGACCTTCTCAACATACAAAATTAATAATCTAACTAGCTTAGTACCAAAATATTGCAACACAAAAATTCAAATTCTATGATGTTACAATTCTACCCCCCTTAAAGAAAATTTCGTCCTCGAAATTTACCTGGTTAAAAAAGATGAGGATATTGTTGCCGAATCGTATCCTCAGGCTCCCACGTAGCTTCTTCTGCTCCATGATTATGCCAAGGAACCTTGACTAATGGTACTGACTTCCTTCTAAGTATTTTAACATCTCGATCTAAAATTTGCACTGGCTCCTCCTCGAACGATAAGTCAGGCCTTATCTCAACTTCTCCTATTGGTACTATATGAGGCGTATCTGATCGATAATACCTTAACATTGAGACATGAAATACACTATGTATCTGACTCAACTCCGGAGGCAACTCTAGCTGATAAGCCACTAGTCCAACACGCTTTAAAACATGATACGGTCCGATGAACCTAGGGCTCAACTTGCCGTTTCATCCAAATCTGAAGACCTTCTTCCAAGGTGAGACCTTTAAAAAGGCTTGATCCCCCACCGCAAACTCAATATCCTTACGCTTCAGATCCGCATAAGATTTTTGTCTATCCAAAGCTTCCTTTAACCGTGCCTGACTTACCTTTACCTTTTCCTCCGTTTCTAATATCAGCTCAGGACCCAATAATTGTCGCTCCCCCAATTCAGTCCAACAAGTAGGAGTATGACACCTACAACCATACAATGCCTTGTAGGGTGTCATCTGGATGCTGGATTGATAGCTATTGTTATAAGCAAACTCTGCAAATGGTAGGAAATCCTCCCAACTACCCTTGAAGTCAATCACACAACCCCTTAACATGTCTTCTAAAATATGAATTACTCTTTCCGACTGACCATCTGATTGAGGATGAAAAGTCGTACTAAAATTTAACTTTGTTCCCAAAGCTTCATGTAAGACTTTCTAAAATAGTGATGTAAACCTAAGGTCCCTATCTGATATAATAGACACTGGTACCCCATGTAACCTCACGATCTCAACTACCTACAACTTGGCCAACTTCTACAATGAGTAATCCGTACGAACAGGTAGAAAATGGGCAGTCTTCGTCAAGTATTACCCAAACGAAATCTTTCTTAGTAGGCGATAAGGGTAAACCACTAACACAGTCCATCGTTATCCGTTCCTATTTCTGTAATGGAATCTTCACAGGTTGTAGCAATCCCGACGGCAATTGATGTTCCGCCTTCACTTGTTGACATGTTAGCACCTACTCACAAATCTAGTAACCTCTCACTTCAACCCTGGCCACCAATACTGCTCACGAAGGTCTCGATACATTTTATTTCCCCTGGGGTGCATAGCATATGGGTTACTATGCACCTCATTCAGAATCATTTGTCTTAGTTTCGAATCTTTGGGCATGCAAATTCTTCTTCGGAAACATAGTAGTCCATCAATATTCATTCCAAAATCCCCTTTCACACCACTTTCCACTTGCTGAAGCAATGAACCCAACTTTTCATCTGATAACTGCTTTTCCTTAATATGATCTACCCACGCAGTCCTTACCTGAAGTTTGGCTAGCAGACTACCATCTTCATACAGACTGAGATGAGCAAACATTGCTCTCAAATCCGATATCACCTTACGACTCAACGCGTCTGCCACCACGTTAGCCTTTCCAGGGTGATACTCGATTGAGAAATCATAATCCTTCAATAGTTTTATCCATCACCGCTGTCTTAAATTTAACTCCTTTTAAGTAAAGAGGTACTTTAGACTCTTATGTTCCGCATAAATGATCTAGTTCTCTCCATACAAATAGCACCTCCAAATCTTCAAAGCAAACACCACTGCAGCCAACTCCAAATCATGAGTAGGATAATTCACTTCATGCGGACTTAACTAACGAGATGCATAAGCCACCACTTTTCCATTTTGCATCAACACACATCCTAAGCTCGTGTGTGACACATCACAATAAACAACAAACTCCTTTCCAGCCTTAGGTTGAATCAGTAATGGTGCTTCTGTCAAAATCTTCTTCAATTTCTCGAAACTTTCTTGCTGCTGATCTACCACACAAAAGGTACTCCTTTGCGCAAAAATTTAGTTAGGGGTGCAGCAATCAACGAAAACCTTAATTCCTTCGGCCAATACAACATGTCCCAAGAAGGTCACTTCCTTCAGTCAAAATTCACACTTACTGAATTTGGCATAAAGTTACTTTTCCCGTAATATTTTCAATACTATCCATAGAAGTGAATCATGCTCTTCTTCATTCTTCGAGTATACCAAGGTGTCATCTATGAACACCACAACGAACCAATCTAAATAGGGTTGGAAGACCCGATTCATCATGTCCATGAATGCAACTGGTGCATTGGTCAACCCAAACGGCATCACCAAAAACTCATAATGTCCATAACGAGTTCGAAACACCGTCTTATGAATACCCGCCTCCTTGACCTTAAGTTGGTGATAACCCAATCTCAAATCTATCTTGGAGAAAATTGAAGCTCTTCAAAATTGATCAAACAGATCATCGATTCTCGGTAACGGATACCTATTCCTCATCGTCAACTTTTTCAACTGCCTATAATCGATGCACATCCGTATCGACCCATCATTCTTCTTGACGAACAGGACCGATACTCCCAATGGTGACACACTCGGTCGAATAAATCCCCGATCCAACAACTCTTAAATTTGGGCTTTAACCTCCACTAACTCCTTAGGCGCCATTCTATAAGGAGCAATGGACACCGGAGTCGTTCCTGGCAATAGCTCAATGCCAAACTCTACCTCCCAGTCTGGAGGCAAACCTAGAAGTTCCTCGGAAAGACATCCAAAAATTCCTTCACCGTTCTAACACCTTCCACCGATAATTCCTTGTCATCCAATGCACTAATAAAGGCTAGGAATGCTCCACACCCTTTTCGCACCAACTTTTCTGCCTTTAAAGTAGATACCACATTTGATAGATAATTTCTCTTTTCACCTATCATCACTACTTCTTTATCTTCTGAAGTTCTTAGCATAATCCAAGTTAGCACGATGTTTCACCAACCAATCCATGCCTAAAATAAGGTCGAACTCACCGAAAGATAGTTCCATCAAATCTGCCAAAAATGTTTCTCCCTGAACTTCTAAGGGTATATCTCTAAACGTACCAGTTATCACATCAGGTGCATCGCCATCCTCTCGGTGGCTGACCGCATAAACCAACCCTGGCTGCCTCGCCTCTGCGTTACCCTTGAAGCCATTTCCTCTACTCGATGCACCCTGACCTCGTCCTCTGCCAGTACCACCTTGACTTGGCCCACGGCCTCTCTGTGGCTGCTGAGCGCCTCTAGCTGACTGTGCATCATAGTTACAAGTTCTTGATTCGGAACGATCCGTCGAGGACAATCTTTAAGCTGGTGGTCCTTCGAACCACATTTGAAACAACCACCGGTTCTTTTCTAGTATTCACCGGGGTGTCGTCTTCTATAGTCAGCAGATAGTTGTATTTGATTGGTAGCAGCTGGTGCCCTAACTCGTGCTGGCTCATCCTTTCTAGGCCTCTTCTGAAACCCTTTAGCAAGACCTGAGTATTTAAAGTCCCTCTTGCTCTTGCCTCTATCCTTTTCTCAGTTTCACCGCTCCGAGTGCTTAGCCTCTTCAGCTATCTTTGGTTTCTCCACCAGTGTGGAAAAATTCCTTTCTTGTTGTGGGGCTATCAGTACCCACAATTCATCACTTAGCCCATCCTCGAAATGCATGCAGCGTTCATAGTCAGTTGGCATAATACCTCAGGCATAACGACTAATACGTAGAAATTTCACTTCATAAGCTGCCACGATCTTACTTCCTTGAACCAGATTGAGGAATTCCTTCCTTCGGGCATCCACATAGCTAGCCCCAACATACTTTTCTTGAAATGAAGTTTTGAAGAAATCCCAAGTAACACGATCGATCTGAGTGCCTTCCCGAACAGTGAGCCACCATTGATACGCCTCGTTTCTCAATAAGGACACAACTCCTCTCAATTTCTGCTTGGTGGTGCACTCCAAATCATCCATGACTCGTTCCACTACCCCGAGCCAATACTCCGCTACATTTGGGGCTACACCCGAGACACCCCTAAAAACCTCGGCACCATTTAATCTAAGTCGTTTCAAAATTGATCCACAAGCTACTGGCCCAGTTTTAGCCCCAGCAACCCTTTCTAAGACTCGCAACATTGCTTGAGACAGAGCAATATCCTCTCTCATGCGGTCATGTGATTCAGTCTCAGTCCCGGGTGATGCAAGTGCATCCATTTCTGGCATATGTCCTGACGCTTCAGACGCAACCCTCGCACCACGGCCACGTCTACCACGTCCACATCCTCTAGCGCTCATAGTGGTTAATTTGATTTAATCTGATTAAAAGTCTTATGAATTAGTATATTGTTTCGATATGTATTAAATAATGTTTTATGAAACATAAGAAGCAAATTCGTTTTCGCAATCGCATCCTATAGTCTCAATCTCTATAGTTTTTAACACCTAAAACTAAAAGTTCTAGAGTGTTCTTATGGTTATATCACAATAATCATAATCATTCATTAATAACATGTACTTACTTGACTTGGTGCGGGATACTCGTGGTGCCATACTTCCTTTTTGAAACATGCATTTAAACTTTACAATTCAAACAACTTTGGAAAACGTTTTTGAACCCAAACCATAGCCGAGTTTTAAACCGGGCTCTGATACCATAAAATGTAACACCCCAAACCTGGCCTATGCGTTTAAGGCTAGATTTGACATGTCACACAAAATAAATAATCTTTTGAGTCCTATTTTAAGTACAACAGATTTCAAAGTTTTGAAGAAATATTTATTGAATAAAAATTTGATTGATAAATCGTCAGTTTGGGATGTAAGATCTTATAATTAAGTAACTTTGAAAATATCGCTAACAAATAAATAAAATTTTAAAGAAATTAAAGTATTTTTGAAAAAATATCTTGATAAAAATTTTAAGTATTAATTTACAAAAATCTTTATGAAATCCTTTTGTATGTTCATTTTTTAAAAGAAAATTTTGTTATAGTTTTTAGAAAAATACAATTTAAATTTCAAGTACTTAAAGCGGTTTATAAATTAGTCAAACCATAAACAAAGCAAAAAATTAATTCAGAGGCCTTATACAACCTTATTTCAAATAATGAAGTAAATATAAAGTATTAAAAGAAATCCAAATCTCCAAATTTAGCCATTTTGAAGTATGGCCTCCACCGAGACATCCCATTGAAGTCTCCATTCTTGATCATTACGAAAAGGGTAAGGAAAAGCAGGTGAGTTACTAGAACTCAAGAGTGTAACTTACTTACCAATGTCCACTGAGCCAAAATCCCATTAAGCATTTATTTGGGCCAAAGCCCATTTACAATAATTTAAATGTATCATATATATAATATGCATATGATATGCAATTCCCAAACCAAACCTAGTTTTCCATCCACTACGCACCACCCGTACCAACCAACACAACTGTGGGGAGCTTTAGTCACCCACCCCGCCAACACACCAAAAGTAGGCATTAAGCCATTTATATCAAATTTGTGGTCAAGCCACCATATTAACAGAATTTAAATGGCATTGCCAATTTTTTAGATTTGTGGCAGAGCCACCAGATTTATGTAGCAAAGCTACCATAACTTCTCTTCATCATTATCCCCATCCCATGCAAAACATGTATACCCATCCCATGCAAAACATGTATATAATGCTTAACAATTCACAACAATGTAAACAAATATTTCTTACAATTTTTGTGGCCCATTTTCGTAATTTATTTCAATTTGGCCCACATTTCAAATATACTAATTTGGCCCACATATCAAATATACCAATTTGGCCCACAAGGGCATTTTCATAATTTTCACAGTCTTAATACTGATTTCATTATTTTACCACTAACACGATATAAAGTTTTAACCCATGAAACACGGTGTGAGATTACACACCTGATTACAGTAAGCAATATGTTTTCTTGATCGTTGACACCTAAAATATTATAACGCTCGATTAGAAAATGAACGGGATCTAATAAATCTACTCTAAAATAAACAATCTAAGATTTTACTCTCAGGATCGTGAACAACTATGATTTGTCGATTTCCCAGATTGACAGTCCACAAGCTGGTCCAAAATCCCAAATCGCTGATGCGTCACAATTAAGAACAACCTCGAATAGTTAATTCTCACCAGATGAGGGTCCACAACCCGGTGGAAAGTCTCGAATCGCCGAAACAGTCCTTCGTTTGAATTTAGGAGTTGGAATCGTCAATTCGCTCCTTTTTTGATCACCAATCACTACACCTTTTGATTCGATATTGTTTGCCTCTATTGTAAACAAATATTAGTCCAAACTAATATTATGTTATTATGAAAGTTTGATCTCAATAGTAAGATCGACTTACCACAACATCTGTATAATCCCAAGAGAATAAATCGAGTGGTTAAGTACCTAAAACATATGGTCGATAAATCATCCTTCAATTCGATTAATACAATAACTAAGGAAGTTATTGAAAAAGACTATGAGAGAGCTTCCTTACCTTGAACAATGAAATTCCCATTTTACACGATCTTACTATGGCTAAGGTCGATTAAGCGATGTGGTAGTAATTGGCACTCTGCTATACCACTACAAAAAAGAGAATGATCTTATTGGAGCGAGTATAAAAATATGATGATTTGGTTCATATGACCCTCCCAAATCAAAACTTATATTCGGCACTAAGAGAAAGAAAATGAAATATAATGTTGAAGAACGCTTACCGATTAATCAAAGATTGAATGTAAGTACGGATGAGAAGAAAGGTAGAAAAGAAATGAGTGTTCGGTTTATAGAGAAAATGAAAATTAATATTTGGCTATGTGAAATGATCAAACAAAAGTTTTTGATTAAAAGATGGTGTCGGTTTGAGAGGAGAAAGAATTAGAGAAATGGTTAAAAGAAAAAGAAGATGGGAGGTTGGATGAATGATGAATGTTTCGGCTATCAAGAGGGAGATAAACAAGAGATGAAAATCTTGATCAAACAAAAGAGTAAGAAAATGCACAAATGTGCTAGGAGAATTCGGTCAAAGTAAAATGAAAGAAGAAAAATATGGTCACCAAGGCTAGTAATTTTGGCACAAAGCAAAAGAAAGAATTGAGAGAAAAAAACACCAAATTGTGCAAAAGTGATTTTTGGCCTAACAACATCAAAAATCCTACCAAAAGACTAAGCAAATTTTGGCTATCACACTATAGCCCCCAAAATTGTCCACATACATGCTCTAAAAGTCAAAAACTTTGCCAACTATCCTTTCCAAAACATTTCCCCTTGAAAGATGCTACATGTTCCCCCTACATTCCCTTTTCCTTTTGATTCCTTTCCCTAACTTCAACTTTGCCTTATTCATTTAGCCACCTTACCAAAATTGATGAAGTCCACCCTTGCCATAATTACTCCTTGACCGACATATTAAAGAAGGGAAGCAAAAAATAAAAGTCAAGATGCACACAAAGTGATTTGAACTCTTCCCTCAAGGTGCTACAAGTAAAGCCATAGCCTTTTTACTAATATCTCAATTATGTTAGCTATTTAATCAATTATTTCCATATGCTTTAAGGTCACTTACTCCATCTCCCTAAAGTGCTAAATGCCAAAAATTTTCACTAGGTCCAATTAAATCCCGAGCCTTCTTAGGACCTTCTCAACATGCAGAATTAATAATCTAACTAGCTTAGCACCAAAATATTGCAACACAAATATTCAAATTCTAGGATGTTACAAAAAGAAAACCTAAGCTTCATTCGGGCATTTTGAGCTTGATTCAAGGTGAGTTTTAACTCGATTTTTGATAATTTTTATGTTTTTGAGATCGTTGCTTTGTGTACTTCAAAACCCATGTCTCAATTTGTGATTTTGATGATAATTTTGTTTTTTTCCATTGATTATTCCTTGTGGTTTTCTATGTTTGATGATGAAATATAAAATATATGTGTTAGATTAACAAGTTTTGTTTTTGAATTTTTGATGAAATTGAGTACTTTGGACTAAATTGCAAAAATAATTTTTTGAGGGACTAAAATGTGAAATAAATGAAATGTATGGGCTTGTATGAATACTAGGTATATTCGACCCTTAAGGTGTATAGTCAAATTTTGTGTAAAAAGGGCTAAATTGTAAAAAGTGTGAAATGTTGGGGCAAAATTGTAATTTGTCCATTTATGTGTTTTTACGCTAAATTGAGTGTAATGGTTTTTAAATAAGCTTAATTTGAATATTTTTAGATCAAGAATTAAAGAAATCGAATTTGGATCGGGGAAAGACGAAAGTGGTCGAGTAGCCGATTTAACAGTCGACAACATCCGAGGTAAGTCAATTAGCATTTAAATGTTGAAATAACTATGGATATGTATTAGTTAAGTATCAAAATGAATTATTTTAATTTATTCATGCTATAGCCGAATGTGGGTATGGTACTTTGGCTAACTTTAGAGCTTGATTTGACCGAGGTTCGACGTCCTTAAGCCCCGTACGAACCTTAGGAATAGATAGGATACATATGTCATGACATAGGATATCTGATATGTGTTATCGTGTAAGACCAAGTCTGGGACATTGGCATCATATTTGATTCGTGTAAGACCCTGTCTGGGACAGTGGCATCGATATGTGAATACATGTAAGACCACGTCTAGGATGTTGGTATTGTACGAGCTTCTGACTATCCACGTTTCCCTTTTAATTCTGAATGGTTCAACGGGCACGTGTAAGTGAGGGAAAATGTGATATGTGAATTAAAAGAACTCAAGCACGTATATATATATCTATGTTGAGAAATGAAAGGAAAGTTATATGTTCATTACATTGTACAGAAGTTAATGTGTAAATATGTGAATAGTGTATAAGCGTCAACTATGTGTATTCGGCCAAAGAGTATGTTATGTAACTTTGATTTGAGATTTGAGTAATTATTTGTTATTATGTATAAAATGTTACTTGATATAAATTTTGTATATGTGATTTTTCTAAGTTAATTGACTTTACTTTACTATTGACTTACTAAGCTTAAATAGCTTACTTTGTGTTTCTTTGTCAGTTTCTGTTTTATAGATTTTGGATTCGTTACGAGCTCGGGGATTGTCAGTAGGACTATCACACTACTGACAACTTACTTTGGTATTTTGGCTATGTTAATTACGAATATATGGCATGTATAGCATAGTAAAAGGGTGGATATGAGTTGAGTACCTATGTATACAATTAATGGCCATGCGAAAATGGCTTATCCTCTTTTGACTAATTTGCTAACTTTGTTGATGGTTTGCAATGGTTGATGTGGATGAGTTATTAGATATGCATATTTGGTTAAGTATATGTTCATAATAAGTATGTTGTGTGATGCTCTAAAATTAGGCATAATGAACTTGGTTATGTGGTTGATACATATATTTTTGTTATGTCAATTTTGATGGAATAGTTTAGTTGATATATGAATTTGAATTGAATGTATATGTTGTTACTTTGTCTATTTTAAGTGATGAAGTCCTGGGTAAGTTGAATGTGATTAGATGATATGTAATGGTTTGCTTGTTATGTATTATGTAAAGATGATTTGCTTATTAAGTGAACTGTGGTTAAATGAATCTTTGAATATGTATATAGGTATTAATTGAATGGTGTTTGATAAATTGTATATGTATTTAAGTATTGGTAAGGATGGTAGTTAATAAGTTAGAATTGGTTTCGGTGATGTATAAATATGTACTCGGCAATGTGGTGGTCTTATAATGGATGAATGCATGTATTACATAAGAATTTGGTTTTATAATTTGTTTATGAATTTGTAAAATTATAAATATTTGCGATTATGAAAAGATGAACATATTCTTGATTAAATTGGTTTTATTGGTGTTAGCCATTTGAATAGAAGAATCATGTAAGTATGTGTTTATGCATTTGACTTAGAAATTTAATTAAGAGATTATAAATGTATTTGCATATGTATTCGATGTGTTTTAATGTCATATTGGTATGTTCATCTAAAGATTTGTTTATAATTTGTCTTGGTCTCAAATTTATAAATTAAAATGATGATGAATATATTTGATTTAGTTATATATAAGTTATTAAGTATGGCTAAATGTTATACATAAGTGGTTGATGCCATTTTTTTTAATGTTACAATGTTCTAAAATCATATATAAGTTTCAAAAGTGATGTTTATTTATTTAGACTTTAATAAAATGATTAGACTAATGATGTTAATTATAAATGATTGATTATGTTATAAATTTGAGATAGGTGTTAGATCTGATGTGAATGATTTTGGTTTTATTATTATGATATGAAATTTGTATTGACTATTTATGCAATTTACTCTGTTTAAATGTTTCTGTAACATCCCATAATTAGAGGTTTGTGATTTTTGCATAATTGCATGTTGTGCATGTTCAGCGGGTTATTTGAGGGTGTTTGGGGGGATCTAGGGAGGCTTGGGTTCGAGTCTAAGCCCTAGGAAAATTTTGGTTTTTGGCCTTACAGTGGAGAGGGCTGTAGGAGGCAGGACTTAAGTAGATTTTTGTGTGTTAGTATAGCACAAGTAGAGCATGTGGCAAGGTGGTGAGGTGTCAAAGGGAGTGCAAGGAGGCTGGAGGTTCGAATCCCATAGTTGGCAATTGGGAGCTTTTATTTTGTGACTTGGGAGACCAAGAGGTAGAGTTGGGATCAAACTCTACAAGGTTGGTTGGAGACTTGTTCAAACAATTCAAATGGGTGGAGGAGAGTAAGTGTAGGAGAGAAATATGGAGAAAATCAAGGAAGTGGAGTGTGCAGAGGTGTTGGTCGAATGTGGGGAAGTGAATAGGGAAATTTGGCCAAAATGTTAGGAGTGTAGGGAGCGCATTTTCGGTTGAAGGTGTGGTAGTGTGTCGAATTCCTCTTGTCTTTCTTTTGATTTTTTCATTTTGGGGTCTTGTTCATCATCATTTTGGGTCTTTTTCTGCTTTTTTGACTTCTACCGATTTCTTTGCTTTCATCTCTTTTCTTCCTTCTGCTAAGTGTCAATTCGGTAAGACTATCTTTTCTTTTCTTTTCTTCCCTTCTCCTCAATCCTCTTTTTGCTAACCGACCACTTCTTTTTTTTACCCCTAAGTCGTACCAACACATCTTTCTCCTTTTTTTTCAGTCATACTTTTCGATTTCTTTCTCTTCCAAAAGCCAAATTTCCACTTTCTCTTCTTCGTTCATCATTAGTTCATGGTGCTACTCCCTGTTACCGAATTCTTCTTCCCCAATTCGACTTATCCCTGGTCTAAGGTAATGATCTCTCTTCTTCTATTTTCTTTCTTCCCTCTCTTTGCTCTGCTAAAGCCGAAACTCTTACCTTGACTTTTATTATCTAGGCCGAATCTACTTACCTCACTTCATCTCGAATCCCTTTATTTTCTGAGGTGAGGGCCGAAACTTCTTGTGGGGCATCTACCAGTTTTCATCGTGCTTTGGTAAGGGGGTAATGAGACTAATAGTTCTTGTAACCCGATTATGGTCAGATCGCTCATGTTTATTCAAGCATGTTTCAGTCTCTCTTTTTCTCTATGGAAGGCCGAATGTTGATTGCATACTAACCTCATTGATGCTTTAATTATTTCTTTTAGGAACTCGTTGCGGTAACCAATGAGCAAGGTTGAATATTGATACTCTGTAAGGGGGGTCACGTCTTATGGTAAGTGATTCTAGTTGTGTAGTAAATTTCAAGATTAGGAAACTTTTGAGAAGTTGGGATTAACTCTTGATCATTGTTATCTTAGGGGCAACAAGGAGTAGTTCTTTCGGCAATCCAAATCAGGTGTGTAATCTCACAGCATTGTTTGTGATAATGTGATGTGTTGTGATTTAGGTATAAGCCGAAATGCTGAAATGTCGGAGTATCGGCAACTGAGGCACTCGAGTGTGTAAATAGTGACAAACCAAACCAGAAGAAATGGTGATAGATCGTTGAGAGTGTCACGAACACTCTTGTGAATCTGAGGCCGTAATAGGCCTTATCGAGCGAAAACAGGCTAAGTGGGCCTAATGTGCTAACCAGCCCCCACGAGCAAAACCGATAGATAAGTGACCGAATAATTGATGCGACTGCGAAGTCGGCAGAACTGAGTCTGGAACGAATAAAATGGGTCACACGAGCGTGTGGGCCCTAATGGGCCGAAATCAAATTTTAGGCGACATTACGCCTTTGGAAATGCCATTGTAAGTGGAAATTACCGTTATACCCTTGGTGGGTAAAATTACCAAAATACCCTTATAGGGTAAATTATCGAAATACCCTTGCTAGGTAAAATTATCGAAATACCCTTGCTGGGTAAAATTATCGAAATGCCTTCGATGGTTAAAATTACTGAAATACCCTAGAGGGTAAATTATCGAAATACCCTTACTGGGTAAGATTATCGAAATACCCTCGATGGGTAAAATTACCAAAATACCCTAAAAGGGTGATTTTTATATATTCATATGTTTATAAGTGTTTTACACTGCATTCATACCATGTTGCATGGGTTGGGCTTGATGATTAGAGGAAGTGTTGTTTTAAGTGGCTCTACCACATACCGTTTTAGTGGCTCAGCCACATATACCGTGATTAGCAGCTTGACTGTAATTTTGGTGCATTTGGCGGGGTGGGTTGACTTGATCCCCACATGGTGCGATTGGTTGGTACGGGTGGTACGATGGTTGGATTGGGTTGGGCTGCATTTTTGTTTTCATTATCGTGATTTTGGGTCTTAAGCCCAGCTTGCTACCGAATAGGGCTTAGACCCAGACTGATACTGTAAGGGCTCAGGCCCAGATAGTGACCGTTATAAGGGATTACACACTGATTTCTCGGAACTCACCCCCTTTCTTTTAACCATGCAGGTAATCCCTAGTGTTAGAGGATTTGGAGCTGTGGAGGACTCGGAGGTGGCCATGTGTTGGATTTACTCCATACGAAACTTAGTAAATTCAGTTTTAATTTATTTTATGTTATTATTTTGGGTTAATATTTTGTGTAAAAAGGCCATTGGATTTTCTTTTAAACTTTCGTTTGGTAATTTTGCTAGTTAATAATTGTTTATCGATTAATCACGGATTTTTAAACGATAACAATCGTTTTCAAAATATCACATTTTCGCAATTCATTAAGTCAAATTTCTGCAACAAGCAAATTTTCTTTGAAAATAATAACACCTTTACAAGAGTACACTTTAAGCGAATCGGGTTTTACAAACAACGAAATTCAGAGTTTCAAAAAGGGGAAACAAAGTTTTAACAAATGCATAGCTTTTAAACAACCTTCTGATGTGACATGCTTGATCCGGCCATAATGTCTAGGCTGGGTTTGGGGTGTTACATTTTATGGTATCAGAACCAGGTTACAAAACTCTACTGTGGAACGGGTTTGAAAATTTTTCCAAATCTGAATAAATTATGGTTTAGAAAAGTGATAATGCTATTGGAGGTATGGCACACCGAGTCTCCAGCACCAAATCCATATGTTCCCTGATCTTATACTTTGTTTTATCCTATAGTGACTGTACTGAAAAACTACTAGGGATAGTAGTAGTACACCGAACTATTTGTTAGGGAAACTGATACTATAAAGACTGATAAACCATAAATGTAACATATTTTAATCCCGCATTTAGTATGCTTTTTGATGATTTAGTCCTTGATTTTATATAAAAGGTTCTTATAATCCTTTCTTTTCATGTCATATACTCAGGAAAGCACCCGAGGATAAAAAGAACAAAAAATGGGCTTAAAACAGAGCAATTGGGCCTTAGAAAGAAATCAACATGGCTTGGCACAAAGCCTGCACAATCGTGTCTCGCCAATTACCTATAGCATGGCCTAACTCACGAGTTGCACCGCCGCACATCATCAAATTACCACACACGGGCGTGTCAAGCGATCTACATGGCCCTGCCCAAAATGATAGAATCAAGGCACGACCCAACCCTGAATTACACGGGCGTGTGCCATGGGCGTGCGTCTGCCGCGGGAATGAACAATTTCACTCGGATTTGGATGCTTGAAGCCAAAGAAACATACTCCTAAGTCAGCTTAAACACCTTAATAGTAATTCTACTTCAAAGAGGTACTTAGGAGCCAAGTAAAGCATCTCAAAAGCCTATATAAATAACCCAAGGCAAGCATTGAAGGGGGTGGAAGTTGAGCAGAGTTTTGTGCCAAAGCTTTTCTCATTCAGGGATATACTCAAAAATAGCCAATTGATCCATCTCAAAGAGCCGGGATTCTACTCAAGACGGAGGATCTCCTCTTCAATTCCTTCAGGGGGTTTTAGGGATTTGTTTTGTTTTGTTTTATATTTTCTCTTGAGATGTTTTTCTTCTTTGTTATGAACTAAACCTCTCAGATACCTGAAGGGGATGAAACCTATGATGGATTTTGTTATTTGATTTTTGGTTTATATGATAAATACTTACTTTGTTCTTAATTATGTTGCTTAATTTAATCTGATGTGGTTAGGTAGAGGAGGAATAGACCCTGCCTAAGAGTAGATCTAGCATAATTAAGCGGAGTTTATCGAACGCCTAGAAATAGGGTTACAAGATTTTGCCAGATTAGGGTGAAACCTAATATGGGAGTCCATTGATCGATTTACTGCTTCCTTAAGGGGTTATTATAAGAGAACAAGAGTTCCACTAATTAACCTAAGGTTAGACGTTATTCGCTTCGAAAGATTGTTTAATATAGGTTAAGGAGTCTTACGGATTAAGCTAAGTAAAGAAATCATATGAATTAAAGGTTAGATAACAAGTGAAGTCTAGGCGGATTCTTCTTGAGGGTATCATCGTAATCAATTGAGTTTTTTTTCACAGTCTTTTCCCAAAGTTTAGTTCTTTCGTCTTGGCATTTAGTTTAAAATATTTCATTAGTTTTAGATTAATAAATCAATCGCTCCATATTTCAGGTTGAATAATAGAAAGAAAGTGAATAGTAGTACTTTTAGGTTCCTTTGGGTTCGATAAGATATTCTTGCTTAAACTATACTACTGTTCGATAGGTGCACTTGCCTCTATCGTTGTCATAGTTAGTCTACAGGTTTGATCATTCTTTTTATTAATTTTAAAACTTGACTGTTTGACACGATCAAGTTTTTGGCGCCGTTGCCGAGGAACTCTAAAATATTAAAAAAGCTCTATTTCTATTACTTTAGCCATTATTCTATTTTTATTTTTTTATTTTTTTATTTTTTTAGATTAAATTTTTATTTTTACTAATTCTTTTTCTCTCTTTCTTGACTTGTGAGGTACCTCTAGTTTATGACTAGAAGAAACCCAAGATGACCATTAGAATACGAAAGTGACATTGAAGCTACCGCTCGAAGAAATCGTAGAGAAACTAGACGAGCTCTAGACTACCAAAGAGAAGAACTGTAAGACAGATCCAATCCTACTGAAGGGATGGACGAAAACAATCCTCCTGATGTGAGAGAAAATAATGCTCCACACGCTATGTATGATTATGCTAAACCTAATTTGACAGGAGCAGAATCTAGTATTGTTAGGCCTGCTATAGCTGCTAATAATTTTGAATTAAAGCCTAACACAATACAAATGATTCAACTATTTGTTCAATTTGATGGTTTGCAGGATGAAGATCCAAATACTCATATAGCTAATTTCTTAGAGTTCTGTGATACCTTCAAAATAAATGGCATTTCTGACGATGCCATACGTCTTCGGTTATTTCCTTTTTCATTAAGGAATAAAGAAAAGCAATGGTTGAACTAATTACCACGAGGGTTAATCACCACATGGGATCAAATGACAAAAAAATTTCTTTTAAAATATTTTCCACCAGCCAAAACGGCCAAATTTAGGAATGACATATCTTATTCCATGCAGAATGACGCAGAAACATTATATGATGCATGGGAAAGATACAAGGATCTCCTAAGAAGATGCCCACACCACGGATTACCTTTGTGGCTTCAAGTCTAAACTTTTTACAATGGTGTGAATTCTCCACCTAGGCAAATGATTGATTCATCAACCGGTGGAACTTTGAATAAAAAAACTCCTGAAGCGGCTTACGATTTTATTGAGGAGATGTCATTGAACACTTATCAATGGAAAATTACAAGGGCTAAACTGATAAAATCAGCCAGAGTTTTTAACATAGACGCAGTGACAATGCTATCAACACAGGTGGAGTTAATGAATAAAAAGCTTGATAATTTATGTTCTTTGCAGGTACATCCAGTAATGAAATGCGAAGCAAGCGGGAATGTGGCGAATCCTGAGTACCCACCCTACTAACCAGGAGTAGAAAACGAGCAAACAAACTATATAGGTAATAAGTTCTGATCTAATAATCCTTTTAGTAACACTTATAACACAGGTTGGAGGAACCACCCAAATTTTTCATGGGGAGGAAAAGGAAATCAAGGAAATCAAAGGCAACAACCTCCTCTTAATTACCAAAATCAGCCTTATCCACAGGAAAAGAAATCAAACCTTGAAGAGATGTTGACAAAATTCATGGAGGCCTCAGATTCTCGTTTCCAAAAAACTGGAGCAACACTAGATGAACAATAGAAGTCAATCAAGGGAATCGAGAACAAAGTTGGAGAACTTACTAGGTCAGTGGGACATCTCACAAAGCTAATTTCTGAACATCAACAAGGACGTCTACCAAGCAACACAGAAATAAACCCAAAAGAGCAGATCCAAGCCATCACAGCTCAAGAGGGTACAAAGGTAGACGAGCCCACCTCAGTATAAGAAACCAATGAAGAAAAAAGGTAAAATAGAGGTAGCACAAGAGAGGCCAAAATCAGTAATCAAAGAATACCAACCTCACATACCTTATCCCGAAGCATTGAAAAAAGATGATTTAGAGGAACAATTCTGTAAGTTTCTAAAACTTTTAAAGAAATTACATATTAACTTACCTCTTCTTGAAGCTCTTTTCAGATGCCTGACTCAAGGAGATTTTTAAGACAGATCTTGATGAACAAACTCAAAATAGATGAAAAGCACCACGTTGAACTAAACACAACATGCTCAGCAATGTTACAAAATAGACTACCACAAAAATTAAAAGATCCAGGGAGTTTTACGATTCCATGTCTAATTGGTAGTTTAACTATTGATAATGCATTAGCTGATTTAGGGGCAAGTATAAGTGTCATGCCTTATGCATTGTTTAAACCACTAGGTCTAGGGAAGCCCAAACAAACTAGGATGAGTATACAACTAGCTGATAAAACTGTTAGAATTCTTAGGGGCATTCTTGAAGATGTTCTAGTAAAAATCGATAAATTTTTTTTCCCAGTAGACTTTGTTGTTTTAGACATGGATGAGGATAATTCAATCCCTTTAATTTTAGGAAGACCTTTCCTTGAAACTGCCAAGACTAAAATTGATGTTGCCATAGGAGAACTCATACTTCGTGTAGGAGATGAATCGGTCAATCTTCAAGCTCTCGACTCAGCCAAAACAATAAAAGATGAAGGTAAGAAAGTCATTTCAATAGATAATCAAATTGTTCAACCTTCACCGCAGGAAACAACACAATGCATCAAACCTGAGCCAACTCATAGCCCCCAAGTCGACACAGAAGAATCACACTAGAAACAAAACCGTAAGATCGATAATTTAGAAGAGCAAAAGATACACACCAAAGAAAAGCGGATCCACACAAAGTAAAACCAAAGGAACCACCAGAAGAGCTCATAGAGACATCAAATCACTTTAAAATAGGAGACTAGGTGTTGTTAGACAAAGCCGATCCTCACATCACTTCAACAAACCTGAAGAAAAAGGGAGAAATACTTCTTAAGGTACACGATATCTTCCCACACGAAATAGTCGAGGTAAGCAGTCCAAAATTCAGCAATTCCAAAGTAAACGCTTCTCGACCTAAACTCTGTCACGAAAATAAAACTGTCAGCAAGAGGGAAAATATTCAAACCTTTAAACCTCCCAAAAGTTTTCAAAGACAAGGACGGTCTAGCTTAAGACTATAAACGAGCACTTCTCGGGAGGCAACCCGAGCACTAACACTATTTACTTTCAAATTTATCCTCAGTTTCTTTTCTTTCCTTCTTCCTTTTCTCAAAATTTAGCTTTAAACTAACACAAAAGTGCAGGATTCCAGGCCACACGGCCTTGCACACGACTGTGCCCGTGGCCGTGTGGACCACTAGAACCACCACACTAACAGAGCAGAGCCGTGCAAGTCAGTCCACCCACCCCCCAATGTCACAGAGCCAACCACCCACACCACGAGCATCGACAAAATAGCATGGCCGTGCCTCACGACTATGTTAAGATACTAACTTATTGAGCACGGGCAGACCATGCCTGTACATTACATCCGTGCTCACATACTGGCCTTTTAGGAACAGGTATGCAAATTGACAAACGGGCGTGGAAGAACAACACACTCCACAACACGGCCGTGTGATTCAGCCATGTAAATTGACACACCCTTGGTACACGGGTGTGGGAACGTGCCATATTTGAAATCTTATTTAAATCCCCACAGCCCTTCCCCTTTTCCCATCTTTTTTCTTCCTTCTTTTCTTTCAAACTTTTCTTTCTGTTCATAGAAAATGTCCAAGACTCTTGAGCAACACCAAAATCATGTCGAAGAAGCGTAAGAAGGTAAGCATTGTCTCCTCAGAGGAAACCTCAACATGAGTTCATGCTGGCAGCTTCAGCTAATTGACACACCAAGGGTCTTCGAAACCTTTTCGATTCTATTTTTCTTTTCTCTTCTCCTTTATTTTCCTTATCTATACTTCTCTTCTGCTTAATTTAATTTATTTCATATTAGTTTCTTGGTTTTAGGTTCTAAAGGCTACTAGGGAATCACACCACTTCCACCACCACCAACACTCCGCAGCCTTAGAAATCATCCCCACCTCACGAACCATCTGCCAATAAGGACTCCTTAGTCCATTAATTTTTTCTTTAAACTTTAGTTTTCTTCTTAGTCTCATTCTCTTTATTTTCTTAGTCTTTAATTATAGTATTAGAATATTATTATTATTTCTTTAGATCTCTTAGCTATATCTTCGCAGGCTACCCAATTTCTTCCTCTAGCAAATTGCTTTTAGGTAGCCGCACCATCGGGCCCATAGAAAAAACCATCACCGCCACCAAAGACGCCTGGAATCATCCAAAATTCAGGAAGTGTCACTCTACCCCTTCTCTTTTGATTTTTTTCCATAATTATTATTATATATCTTTGTACATTGAGGGCAATGTACATCTTAAGTGTGGGGGTAAAAGTGCCAAACTTTTTGCATTATTCTCAAAACCCTGAATTTAGTCTTGTTTTTAAGTAATTTTCTCATATTAGGATGAAATTTCTAATGATTTAGGATTTTTATTGATATGTTTTGGATTAAGTCATTAATAATTGTGCATTAATGATTAAATTTTAAAACAATACTAGAGAATTAAACATGATAAGTCTATTTTTCAAAAATTAAAAATTTTTTAGGTTGTTGAACTGAATTTGAATATCATCTTGAAGTTCAAAATTTATAAGGATTGATGTCAACACCCATAATTTTTATGTGAGAATTTGAGCCTTATAGAGCATATATCCTTTTTCATGCTCACTTTATTGATTATGAGCGTGTCAACTTTGAATTGTTATTCTAGAACTTGCCTCGTTTATGCATGTCGAGACCACATTAATGATTTGATATACCGAGATGATAAAGGCACCTAGGTTTTAACCCATTCACTCTACTACAAAGCCTACCTACATAAATAACCCCTAGTGAACCCATTTGATCCTAACAACCCTTTTTATTGAATTACCCGTTTGATATTAACACAAAACCCTTTGTATTTGTTATCAACATTCTTTTGACTACCCCTCTATCAAGAATTGATTTGATCAGTTGCCGACTTAGGTTATTTCATCAAAGTTCCTTCTATTATGTTACTTAGTTTGTTCTTAAAAAAAACAAGTATATTCAATATTAGTTATATGATTAAATGGGCTCATACTTTTAAAATCCCAATTGTTGAAGAAGAGCTCTTACTATAAGTATTGTCAAGTAAAAGTACTATTCTCTTTCGATTTAGGTGATTACTTATATTAGTCCATATTTCTAGTAGGTAACTTGTCAGTCAAGTCTCGATTCTAACCTTCTAATTTTGGCTTGTATCTGCACCTTTTACCCTAGCCCCGCTACAACCTTAACAAAAGACCTTTTGATTTGTGTATCATCTCATATACAGTGGTGGAGATTTGATTTTCAAGCAAGCCTATGGGATTAACTTTTCAGGTTCGACTCTCGAGTGCCTTATTGTGAACCTTAAACACCTTTGAGTTATTTGAGTGAATCTTTAGTGAGGATGTCAGTCCTTGTCAGTTTTGAATCAAGGGTAATTATTTAGATAAGGGGAGACACCTATGTTTTCATGCTACAAAATCATGACTTATCTCATTTGAATCTTTAGGGCTCTTTGAGTTGAATTATCCATGTATAAATTATCTATGAATTATGATGAGGCATGATTAATGAATATTGTAAATTATTGAAAGTTCATTCTAATTGTAAGTTGAGAATTTTGCTTGAGGACAAACAAAAGCTTAAGTGTGGGGGTATTTGATAAACCATAAAAGTAACATATCTTAATCCCGTATTTAGTATGCTTTTTGATGATTTAGCCCTTGATTTTATATAAAAGGTGCTTGTAATCCTTTCTTTTCATGTCATATACTCAGGAAAGCACCCGATGATAAAAAGAACACAAAACAAGCTTAAAACGGAGCAATTGGGCCTTAGCAAGAAATCAACACGGCCTGGCACAAAGCCTGCATGACCGTGTCTTGCTGATTACCTAAAGCACGACCTAACTCACGAGTTGCACGGTCGCACACCATTAAATTACCACATCCGAGCATGTCAAGTGATCTACATGGCCGTGCCCAAAATGATAGAATCAAGGCACGGCCCAACCCCGAATTACACAAGCGTGTGCCATGGGCGTGCCCCTGCCGCGAGAATGAACAATTTCACTCGATTTGGATGCTTGAAGCCAAAGAAACATACTCCTAAGTCAGCTTAAACACCCTAATAGTAATTTTACTTCAAAGAGGTACTTAGGAGCCAAGTAAAGCATCTCAAAAGCCTATATAAACAACCCAAGGCAAGCATTGAAGGGGTGGAAGTTGAGCAGAGTTTTCTACTAAAGCTTTTCTCATTCAGGGATTTACTCAAAAATAGCCAATTGATCCATCTCAAAGAGCCGGGATTCTACTCAAGACGGAGGATCTCCTCTTCAATTCCTTCATGGGGTTTTAGGGATTTCTTTTATTTTGTTTTATATTTTCTCTTGAGATGTTTTCCTGCTTTTTTATGAACTAAACCCCTCAGATGCTTGAAGGGGATGAAACCTATGATGGATTTTGTTATTTGATTTTTGGTTTATATGATAAATACTTAGTTTGTTCTTAATTATGTTACTTAATTTAATCTGATGTGCTTAGGTGGAGGAGGAATAGACCCTGCCTAAGAGTAGATCTAGCATAATTAAGCGGAGTTGATCGAACGCCTAGAGATAGGGTTATGAGATTTTGCCAAATTAGGGTGAAACCTAATATGGGAGTCCATTGATCGATTTACTGCTTCCTTAGGGGGTTATTATAAGAGAACGAGAGTTCCACTAATTAACCTAAGGTTAGACGTTATTCGCTTCGACAAAGGATTTAATATAGGTTAGGGAGTCTCACGGATCAAGCTAAGTAAAGAAATCATATGAATTAAATGTTGGATAACAAGTGAAGTCTAGGCGGATTCTTCTTGAGGGTATCATCGTAATCAATTGAGTTTTTTTTCACAGTCTTTTCCCAAAGTTTAGTTTTTTCTTCTTTGCATTTAGTATAAAATATTTCATTAGTTTTAGATTAATAAATCAATCACTCCATATTTCAGGTTGAATAATAGAAAGAAAGTGAGTAGTAGTACTTTTAGGTTCCTTTGGGTTGGATAAGATATTCTTGCCTAAACTATACTACTATTCGATAGGTGCACTTGCCTCTATCATTGTCATAGTTAGTCTACAGGTTCGATCATTCTTTTTATAAATTTTAAAACTTGACTGTTTGACACGATCAGAAACTGAAACTTTAGGAAAATTGATATACAAAAACTACTCATATTACTGTTCTTTCATTAAACATTTATTAGTAATTACTTGAACAATAAGTTGACATATAAAACTCTTAAGCAGATTAACGCGTTACATCGATATGAGTACAAGAGGACGCGGACGGGGTACACGTGGCCGTGGTAGAGGCTAGGGTGCTAGGACTGGATCCTCAGCATCAGGGTATATTCTTGAAAGGGAAGCGCCATCATCAGATGTGATTGAGACGGGGTTTCATGATCGAACTGAAGGGGATGATGCTTTATCCCAAGCAATGCTACTAGTTTTGGAAAGAGTGGCTGGAGGGAGTACTGGATTGGTGGCCCGAGGGTTAATTTCTGAGTGGCTTCGATCAAATGGGGCAGAAATCTTTAAGGGCATCTCTAGTGTAGCCCCGAATGTAGCAAAAAATTGGTTAGAGGCTGTGGAGCGAATCATAGATGATCTGGATTGCATAGTAGAGTAGAAACTGAAAGGAGCAGTGTCCCTACTGTGAGACGAGACATACCAATGGTGGCTTACAGTAAGGAAAGGTACACAAGCTGACCGGGTAACTTGGGATTTCTTCAAAGTAACCTTCCAGGGAAAGTATGTTGGGGCAAGCTATGTGGACGCCTAAAGAAAGGAATTCCTGAATCTGGTTTAGGGGAACAAATCTGTAGTAGAGTATGAGGCAAAGTTTTTGCGATTGAGCCAGTATGCTCGGGGTATAGTCGTAACTGATTACGAGCACTATATGTAGTTTGAGGATGGTCTATGGGATGAGTTGCGGGTACTTATAATGCCGTACAGAGAAAGAGATTTTACTACTTTGATTGAGAAGGCAAAGATTGTCGATGAAGTGAAACACTCTAAGCGACAAAATCGTGAGAAGGAAAGGGGCAAGAATAAGAGATTCTGGGCCTTCAGGTCCTTCAAGGGGATTTCATAAGAGGCCTAGGTTTGATGGGCCAACCCGAGTTGGGATTCCAGTTGCTAGTGAGTCGACCACAAACTTGTGTTGAGTGTGGAGAACCACATTCGGGAGAGTGTTGGAGAAGAACTGGTGGGTGTTTCAGATGTAGGTCTAAGGATCATCGATATAGAGACTATCCCAGGGAGCCTGTTCGAACGCAAGTAGTAGGTCAGGGCTTTGTGCAGCCAGTGAGAGGTGGTCAACAGCCACCGAGAGGTCGTAGTCCAATCAGAGGGGGAAATGGGTTAGGATGTGGTTATGGAACACTGGGCAAAGGTGCTGGTAATGCTGGTAATATAGAGGTGAGGCAGCAGGGATTGGTTTATGCTACACGACGTCGAGAGGAAGGCGACACATCTAACATCATAACCAGTACGTTTCTCATACAAGATATGCCATTTACAGCTTCAATTTATATTGGTTCTACACACTCGTATGTTGCTTGTACTGTGTCTGGAAACTATGGGTATACAGTTTGAATTTGCTGATAGAGAAATATTGGTGATTAGTCCTTTAGGACAGTCTGAAGTAGTGCATAAGCTGTTTAGGAATGTGCCTCTCGAGGTTTAAGGAGTTATCTTCTCGACAGATTCGATGGAACTACCGTTTGGCGAGTTTGATCTCATACTGGGCATGGACTAGTTAGTGAAACACCGTGCGAACTTGGATTGCGCTACTAAGCGTATGGTATTAAAGACTTCAAAGGAAGAGGAGGTGATCGTGATAGGGAAGCGAAAAGATTATCTATCCAATGTAATCTTAGCATTAAGGGCCGAGAAGCTGGTTCACAAAGGTTGCGAGGCGTTTCTAGCCTATGTCAGCATATCTGAGGTTGAGAGCTTATCGGTGTAGATGTAAGGACCGTAAAGGAGTTCCCGGATGTATTTCTTGAAGAGCTTAAGGGGTTGCCTCCAAATCGTGAGGTCGAGTTCGGTATTGAGCTATTATCGGGAACGGCTCTGGTGTCCATCGCCCCTTATAGGATGGCACCGAAGTAGCTGGTGGAATTAAAGGCTTAGATCCAAGAGCTTTTAGATTGAGGATTTATCAGACTGAGTGTGTCTCCGTGGGGAGCACCGGTATTGTTTGTGAAGAAGAAGTATGGGTCAATGCACAAGTGTATTAACTACTGTCAGTTAAACAAGCTAACAATTTAGAACAAATACCCGTTACTAAGGATAGACGATTTGTTTGATCAGCTGCGAGGAGCTTTAATTTTCTCCAAAATAGATCTAAGATCAGGGAATCATCAGTTAAGGGTTAAAGAGGCAGATGTGTACAAGACTGCCTTCCAAACTCATTATGGACACTAAGGGTTTTTGGTTATGTCATTTGGGTTAACAAATGCACCAGCTACTTTTATGGATATGATGAACCGGGTCTTCCAACCCTATCTAGATCGGTTCGTGGTAGTGTTCATAGATGATATTCTGGTTTATTCAAGAACTGGGGAAGAGCATGATTCACATCTTCAAGTTGTTCTACAGATATTGAGGGAAAAACAACTCTATGCCAAATTCAATAAGTGCGAGTTTTGGTTGCAAGAGGTAACATTTTTGGGTCATGTTATGTTTGCCGAGGGGATTAGGGTTGATCCTCAAAAGGTTGAGGCCGTATTGGATTGAAGCCACCGAAGCCAGTATCTGAGATCCAAAGTTTTCTGGGTTTGGTCGGGTACTACAAGCGGTTTGTTGAGGGGTTTTCACTGATTTTTGCACCCCTAACTAAGCTATTGCGTAAGGGCTATCATTTGTTTGGACGGATAAATAGCAGAAGAGTTTTGAGAAGTTGAAAAAGATTCTAACTGAAGCCCCGGTATTGATATAGCCAGAGGCTGGAAAAAAATTATTGTCTATTATGATACGTCGCACACGGGTTTGGGTTGTGTGCTGATGCAAGAAGGGAAGGTGGTGGCTTATGCGTCCCGTCAGCTTAGGCCACACGAAGTGAACTACCCCACTCATGACTTGGATTTAGCTACGGTAGTATTCACACTGAAGATATGGAGACATTATCTATATAGAGAAAAGTTGATCATCTACACTGACCATACAGTCTTAAGTATCTCCTTACCCAAAATGAGTTGAATCTTAGGCAACGAAGATGGGTAGAGTTGCTGAAGGATTATGATTGCTCGATTAAAAATCATCTAGGAAAGGCCAACGTGGTGAAAGATGCACTGAGTCGTAAAGTGGTATCTGATCTAAGAGCAATGTTTGCTTGTCTCAGCCTATTTGAGGATGGTAGTTTGTTGGCGGAACTGCAGGCGAAACCGACTTGGATTAACCAGATTAAAGAGAAGTATATGTTGGATGAGTCGTTGGTTTCTCGTTTCCAACAAGTGAAGAAAGGAGAGACTAAGGATTTTGGGCTAAATAGTGGAGGAGTGTTCTGCTTCCATGGAAGAGTTTGTGTACCGAGGGACTCTGAGTTAAGACAGTTGATTCTGCGGGAGGTGCATAGTAACCCGTACGCTATGCATCCTGGTGGAAACAAATTATACTGAGATCTATGTGAACTGTACTGGTGGCCAAGACTTAAGCTTGAGGTTACCGACTTCGTAAACAAGTGTTTGACATGTCAGTAAGTGAAGGCTGAGCATCAACTACCTTTTGGATTACTGCAACCGGTGAAAATTCCACTCTAGAAATGAGAGAGAGTAACCATGGATTTTGTTAGTAGGCTACCCCTGATGCCTACTAAGAAGGATTCGATGTGGGTAATTGTGGCTCGGCTGACTAAATCCACTCACTTCATACCGGTTCGCACCGATTACTTATTGCAGAAATTGGCAAAGTTGTATGTGACAGAGATTGTAATTTACATGGGCGGCCAGTGTCTTTCATCTCGGACAGGAACCCTAGATTTACATCACAGTTCTGGAGAGTGTTACATGAAGCTCTAGGTACAAGTTTAGATTTCAGCACAGTGTTTCATCCACAGAATGATGGTCAGTCAGAGAGGATAATCCAGATTTTGGAAGACATGTTGAGAAGCTGTGTGATTGACTTTAAGGGCAGTTGGGATGACTATCTACCCTTAGTAGAATTTGTTTATAACAACAGCTAGCAATCCATTATTCAAATGGCACCATACGGGGTATTATATGGTCGTAGGTGTCGTACCCCTACTTACTGGATAGAATTGGGTGAGCGATAGCTGTTAGGTCCAGAGTTAATTTCTGAAACTAAAGAGAAAGTGAAGTTGATACGAGGTCGGTTAAAGGAAGATTGGATAGGCAGAAGTCATACGTTGATTTGAAGTGCAAAGAGATTGAATACTCGGTGGGAGATTTTGTCTTTTTTAAAGTTTCACCTTGGAAGAAGATTTTGAGGTCTGGGCGAAAGGGCAACTTAAGCCCCAGATTTATCGGACCCTACCGGATAGTAAAGCGTGTGGGACCGGTTACTTATCAGTTGGAACTACCTCTTGAGTTAAACCGGATACATAATGTATTCCGTGTCTCTATGCTGAGACACTACCATTCGGATCCTTCTCATATAGTGCCAGTGGAGGAGATCGAGGTAAGACCTGATCTGACATTTGAAGAAGAACCGGTGTAGATTTTGGACCTTGATGTTAAGATGCTAAGGAGGAAATCTGTTCCATTAGTCAAGGTACTATGGCGTAATCACGGATCATAGGAAGCTACGTGGGAGCCTGAGGAGGCAATGCGACACCAATACCCTCATCTCTTTTGATCAGGTAAATTTCGAGGCCAAAATTTCTTTAAGGGGGTAGAATTGTAACATCCCATAATTAAGGGTTTGTGATTTTTGCATAATTGCATGTTGTGCATGTTCAGTGGGTTATTTGAGGGTGTTTGGGGGATCTAGGAAGGCCTGGGTTCGAGTCTAAACCCTGGGAAAATTTTGGTTTTTGGCCCTAAAGTGGAGTGGGCTGTAGGAGGCAGGACTTAAAGTAGATTTGTGTGTGTTAGTATAGCACAAGTGGAGCATGTGGCAAGGTGGTAAAGCGTCAAGGGGAGTGCAAGGAGGTTGGAGGTTCAAATTTCATAGTTGGCAATTGGGGGCTTTTATTTTGTGAATTGGGAGAGCAAGAGGTAGAGTTGGGATCAAACTCTACAAGGTTGGTTGGAGATTTGGTCAAATAATTCAAATGGGTGGAGGAAAGTAAGTGTAGGAGAGAAAGGTGGAGAAAATCAAGGAAGTGGAGTGTGTGGAGGTTTTGGCTGAATGTGAGGAAGTGAATAGGGAAATTCGGCCAAAAGGTTAGGAGCGTAGGGAGTGCATTTTCGGTTGATGTTGTGGTAGTGTGCCGAATTTCTCTTGTCTTTCTTTTGAGTTTTGCATTTTGGGGTCTAGTTCATCATCATTTCGGGTCTTTTTTTGCTTTTCTAACTTCTATCAATTTCTTTGCTTTCATCTATTTTCTTCCTTCTGCTAAGTGCCGATTTGGTAAGACTATCTTTTCTTTTCTTTTCTTCCCTTCTCCTTAATCCTCTTTTTGCTAACCAACCACTTTTTTTCTTTACCCCTAAGCCGTACCAATACATTTTTATCCTTTTTTCTATCGTACTTGTCGATTTCTTTCTCTTCCAAAAGCTGAATTTCCACTTTCTCTTCTTCGTTCATCATTAGTTCGTGGTGCTACTCCCTGTTACCGAATTCTTCTTCCCCAATTCAGCTCATCCCTGCTCTAAGGTAATGATTTCTTTTCTTCTATTTTCTTTCTTCCCTCTCTTTGCTCTGCTAAAGCCGAAACTCTTACCATGAATTTTAGTTTCTAGGACAAATCTACTTACCCCACTTCATCTCGAATCCTTTTGTTTTCTGAGATGAGGGCTGAAACTTCTTGTAGGGCATATACTATTTTTGGTAGTGTTTTGGTAAGAGGGTAATGAGACTAATAGTTCTTGTAACTCGATTATGGTCAGATCGCTCATGTTTATTCAAGCAGATTTCAGTCTCTCTTTTTCTCTGTGGGGGGCCGAATGTTGATTGGATACTAACCTCTTCGATGCTTCAATTATTTCTTTTAGGAACTCGTTGCGGTAGCCAAGGAGCAAGGCCAATTATTGATACTCTGTAAGGGGGTCACGTCTTATTTAAGTGATTCTGGTTGTGTAGTAAATTTCCAGATTAGGAAATTTTTGAGAAGTTGGGATTAACTCTTGATCATTTTTATCTTAGGGGCAACGAGGAGTAGTTCTTTCGGCAATCCAAATCAGGTGTGTAATCTCACACTATTGTTTGTGATAATATGATGTGCTGTGATTTAGGCATAAGCCGAAATGCCAAAAAGTTGGAGTATCGACAACCGAGGCACTCGAGCATGTGAATGTTCATAGTGACAAACCGAGCCACAAGAGATGGTGGTAGATCGTTGAGAGTGTCACAGACACTCTCGTGAATCTGAGGCCGTAATGGGTCTTATCGAGCCGAAATGAGCTAAGTGGGCCCAATGGGCTAACCGACCTCAATGGGTAAAATCAGTGGAAAAGTGACCGAATAATTGATGCGACTGCGAAGTCCGCAGAACCGAGTTTGGAACGAACAAAATGGGCCACACGAGCGTGTGGGCCCTAATGGGTCGAAATCAGGTTTTAGGCCCAATACCCCTGTAACGATCGAAAATGGTATCCGAGTCGCTCGAGGCGACATTAGGCCTTTGGAAAGGCCATTGCAGGTGGAAATTATCGTTCTACCCTTGGTGGGTAAAATTATCGAAATACCCCTAGAGGGTAAATTACTGAAATACCCTTACTGGGTAAAATTACGAAATACCTTTTATGTGTAAAATTTCCAGAATACCCCTAGAGGGTAAATTATCAAAATACCCTTGTTGGGTAAAATTACCAAAATACCCTCGATGGGTAAAATTATCGAAATACCCCAAAAAGGTGAAAATTACCATTATACCCTCGATTGTGGTTAAATATCGTGAATGTTATTTTTATATATTCATATGTTTATAAATGTTTTACACTGCATTCATACCATGTTGCATGGGTTGGGCTTGATGATTGGAGGAAGTGCTATTTTAAGTGGCTTTGCCATATACCGTTTTAGTGGCTATGCCATATACCGTTTTAGTGGCTCAGCCACATATACCGTGATTAGCAGCTTGATTGCAATATTGGTGCGTTTGGCGAGGTGGGTTGACTTGATCCCTGCATGGTGCAATTGGTTGGTACGGGTGGTGCGATGGTTGGATTGGGTTGGGCTGCATTTTTGTTTGCATTATCGTGATTTTGGGGCTTAAGCCCAGCTTGCTACCAGAATAGGGCTTAGGCTCAGACCGATACTGTAAGGGCTCAGCCCAAATAGTGACCGTTATAGGGGATTACACACTGAGTTCTCGTAACTCACCCCCTTTCTTTTAACCATGCAGGTAATCCCCAGTGTTAGAGGATTTAGAGTGCGGAGGACTCGGAGGTGGCCATACATCGGATTTGCTCCATACGAAACTTAGTAAATTCAGTTTTAATTTATTTTATGTTATTATTTTGGGTTAATATTTTGTGTAAAAAGGCCATTGGATTTTTCTTTTAAACTTTCGTTTGGTAATTTTGCTAGTTCATAATTGTTGGTCGGTTAATCACGGATTTTTAAACGATAACAACCGTTTTCAAAATATCACATTCTCGCAACTCATTAAGTCAGATTTCTGCAACAAGCAAATTTTCTTCGAAAATAATAACATCTTTACAAGAGTACACTTTAAGCAAGTCGAGTTTTACAAACAACAGAATTGAGTTTTAAAAAGGGGAAACAAAGTTTTAACGAATGCATAGCTTTTAAACAACCTTCTGATGTGACATGCTAGATCCGGCCATAATGTCTAGCCTGAGTTTGGGGTGTTACTATTTCAAATTATATCTGCTGGTTATGATTAGTAAGCAAAGTATGTGTACATGAATTGTTAAATAAATAAATATATATGCCTGTTTTGAGTTGTGTTTGTTTTGGTAACGCCTCGTAACCCTAGTCCGGTGACGGATACGGGTTAGGGGTGTTACAGTGCCCGTGTGAAGAAGCACACTCTCGTGTGAGGGGAGGCATATGGCCATGTGACTATGACACATGCCCGTGTGACCCAAGAACATGGCTGTGTGGGCAGCCCGTGTGACTCTCTGTCCATTTGTGCTAAAATAAGGTGCAAGGCAAACATGGCCGTGGGGAAGTCTCACACGTCCGTGTGCCCACAGGACATGGTCGTGTGTCTAGAACACACGCCTATGTGAAAATCGACTAAAATCCCTAAATTCCTAACTATCGGCCACACAGTCATATGGCTAGGCCTTGTGGCACCAAATTAGTCCCAAAAACCCTAATTCTCAACTGCACTCGGCCATGGGAACCACCCATGTGGTCATAAAACCATACTGAAATTGGTTGCAACCCACGCAATTCATCACCAAGCCATTTCCTCTAGTTGCTTAAACTCAAAAGTATGCCAGAGATTGTAAATTGTTCTATGATTCAACATTATTCCAACCCAAAATAACACCTCTATCAAACAATTTGCGAAAACACCAAAAAAAATTGTTGAAAATCATAGAACCCAAGCAGCAATACATTAAAGGAATAGAAGGGTTTCAAACACACACTTGAGTACGTGGTTTTGAATGCCCAAAACGAAGACCCCCAAAATATGTTTTAAGACCAAAACCCTAAACTTGAGAAATCCAAAAATTAAAAGAGGAAGAAAAGAGGAAACGTGCTAAGGAGAAAAGAATGTAAAAGCCTCTCTTTTTTTCCAAAAAATAAAATAAAATGTAAAAATAATTAAAACAAATAAAAATAAATTTTAAAAAATTTTAAAACAAAACAAAAATAAAACAACTCCTCAAAACACACATGAGGATTCAAACCCAGAACTCAAAGGTACATTACACACAACCAACCACTAGACCAACAGGCCTATTCTGATATTAAAACGCAGAAACACGCATAATTGATCGAGCTATGCAATGACCCTAAACACATACCTTAAAACTTTTAACCCTAAAATTCAGGGAGTTACATGATTAACTTTTGTAGTTTTTACGATTTAGTCTTTATAACTTAATTAATCAATCAAACATAAAAATTACAGGACTATACTTCAATTCACCAATATAATAACTCTATAAATATTCAATAATATAATTTATGGGCTCATTTTATGGAAATGAGGTCCCAATACCTCTTTTTCCAAAACCTTAACTTTCGGTACGAATCACTTGTACCTTGACTAACTGGCCAATTATTAAAATTCTATAAAATCAAAATTCACAATAACATCATATCTAACATGTAAATATTAAATAATAATATTTATAGACTCACCCATCGAAATTGTGATCCTAAAACCATTGTTTCTAACTCCACTGAAAAGCGGGTTGTTACATTTCTCTTCTCCCTTCTCTTGTTCTTTACATTTACTTTGATTGTTCAACATTCAATTAGGGAAAAGTGCATCTAGTATGGCCATGAACTAAGAACCCAAGGAAGATTGATGAGTGGAAGCGGGATTGGTTGCCTGAGAGTATAGGATTTATTACAAATTAATTGGCATAAGTTAAGCGAAATTAAACCCTATGATTGAGACCCTAGGAAGTAACTTAGATAGATGAAGCCGAAAGGATAGTCTCCTTAGCACCACTTGATCTATCCTAGTTTAAGCTATCATGTCAAAACATAAGTAGGTAAAATCGATCAATTAATTTAGTTATAGGCAAAAAGGTATTAACTAGGTTAGTCATTAGCTGATTTGTTAAAAACCCGAATTTGAAGTTAATCATGAACATATATGCGAGTTAATCTTCTATCTATCTAATTTGATTGAAATTTAATTAATTACTTTAGCATTTATTTTTATGTTAGTTTATATCATCTCCTTATTATTTGTTTTGTTGAAATATGATTAATACGGAAATATTTAGACCTAGTAATATATTGGTTTACAATTTAATTTAAATAAACTTCTTTTGGATATGAATGTTGTGTTGTAAAACTTTTTATTATATTACAATTTCATTTATCCGCTGATACCGCACTTAAAGCTTGTATTTAATTGTAGATTTACAAATTCTGACCCACGCACATTGGAGCGTGATCAATTACTAAGAGGAATTTAGATGCAAGGTGAAATTGTAGTAATTGTCTAGAGGAGAACACTCCCCAATAGAGGATGGGGGCATTGGGACCTAAAATGCTTGCAACAGTTGCGGAGTGTCATACAAGTTGGGGAGGTCAGTGCCTAGGTATCGGCCTGCTGCATGTCCCACTTTTGATGTCACCAAACATTCCAACTTTCAAAATAAAATATTACAGCGAAGGCATTTCAATGGCAAGCTATTTAATTTTTATATAGTATTATATGCGGAACAATGTAAGAATTTATTATTGTTTAAATTAACAAAATTAGTTTTATGTAAATTTTTTGAAAATTTTAAATTTATAATATTTTCAATGAATTAAAAACATGAAATAAATTCAAAATCCATAAACTGCAATAAAAATTGAGTAAATAATGTTAAACCATAAACTGCAATAAAAATTGAGTAAATAATGTTAAACTTCTTGAAAAACGAAAAACATACTTTATTAAGAGCGTTAAACGCTTGTGCAAGTTCTCATGAAATTACAAACTTAATTACACTATGACTACATAAAGTAAATCAACAGTGTATATTTTTCAAAAGACAAAATCATGATGATGATCTTCATTTTAAAAAAGGACAATACATCATCGCTAATACTAAGCGGAATTAATATAATTAAGGTACGGAAGCTGGAGCAAACCTAGGGACAGGCCAGCCATTGGCTTGGACCACTCCTCTACCTTTCAACTGTTGACATCCAGTTCTGCAAGCAATTCTGCAAACATTAAGTTTGACATTCCTTATGGCCATACACATGGGCATGCAATCGATCTGACATTTGATAAACGACCATCTGGGTTTAACGGCATTCCCTTTCACTCTCCCCACCATATTTGAAAACAAACTTAGCACTAAAATTAACGTAAATGTCAAGCTTCCACCATTCCCTAAATGGCTCTTTATTCTCTTAACCTTACTTTCCATTACAGCAATAGTCTCTCACATGTCATGTTGTTGGAAGCCTATATCAATTTGAGCAATGTTGAGAGAAATGTGGAGATGGCTTTCAAATGGTAGGCCATTCTTGAATTTAGAGGATATATAATATTCAAATTTATATAAATTGTATGAGTGGTATATATTACACTTGCATTTTATTCTATATCTTGCTTCAGCTTTTTAAAGCGAAAAAAAAACTGAATATGATTGATTACTTTGAAAAGCAATGTCTAAGTCAGTTTAACCGGACAAATATTGAATCAGTCAAATCTAATCACTGAAGATTTAGAATGGACAGATAAATGTCAATATTTTTTTATAGTTCATTTCTTCTAAATTGTATTTATAATTTATAGGATTTACACTTTTAAGTTTTTAGTTCATATTAAAGATATTAATATTATTAACACTAGGGTGCTACACTTTGCTTTGGGTTTGTTTTTGAATTAAATTAGTTTGAATATTTAGAATTTAATTATTATATATTCATTTTAGAAAAATTAGTTTTTTTATTTTTAATTTTAAAATTTAAATCCAGTTATCAACACCATTAAAAAAATTTTAAACTCGTTGGAGTGACATTTTGAAAATAAAATAAAATAAATTTTATTTGATAGTTATATAAAAATTGATATTGCAATAAACTTGAATTTAATAGAGTTAGCAATTCTTAAAATTCACGTAAATATTTTAATAAAAATAAAGTATTTAGAATAACTAATGATATTATAAAAGTTGAGCAAATTATAAAAAAATTAAAGTACAAAGATTAAATCTCTTATTTAAGTGTAATATAATAACCGAAACTAAAATTTGACCATTATTATATAATCTCAATAATGTACAAGGTTTAAAATTGAAAATTAACCATCATCTTATAGTTTCAAATAATAATAATAAGAAGAAGAAGAAGAAAATTTGATCATTATTATATAATCTCAAAATGTACAAGGTTTAAAATTAAAATTAACCATCATCTTATAGTTTCAAATAATAATAATAATAATAATAATAATAATAATAATAGAAGAAGCATCTTAAATATAGAGAAAATGTGAGCATTCCTTTTATATTAGACATTTTCATGAGTTGGGTTACATGTTCAAGTCTAAAGGCCTATTAAAAATTTGAGAACGGTTTAGACGAAAAATATAAAGTTTGAGACTTGACCCATCCTATAATAACCTCTATTTTATATGTAGTATTATATATTTTATAATTTATTTTAATAAATAATTTTAAAAGATTTAAACATTAAAAAGTTAAGAAAACATCAAATTATTCAATTCAACCAATTAATCGCTTAAACCTGAAATTTTACCAAGAAACTTCTAGCAACGTTACTAAGAATTTCTGTTATCTCATTAGAAATTTAGTTATCCAAATGTTTTAGACTGCGTTATTGGAAATTTTGTTACTCCTTAAAAATTTTGATATACTAAATATTTTTAGCCCTTTTATAATTTTGATATTCCAACCGAATTTTTGTTAATAAAATTAGTAATACCTAAATTTCTTACTAATTAGCTCTGAATTTATTTTTATTCCATTAGAAATTTTGATATATCAAAATGTTTTAGGCTATGATATTAGAAAATTTAGTAATCCATTAGAAATTTTATTGTTGGCATTTCAAATCAAAATTTGACCATACCATAATTTTAAATAAATTTGTTTAGAAATTTTGTTATTTCATTAGAAATTTTGATATATCAAAATGTTAAGCTATGTTCTTAGAAAATTTGTTATTGGCATTGCAAAACAAAATTGGTTATATTAAAATTTCTAACAAATTTTAATTAGAAAATTTGTTATTTCGTTAAAAATTTATTATACCAAAATATTTTAAGCTACATTCTTAAAATTTTGATTATTCCATTAGAAATTTTGTTATTCGCATTACAAACCAAAATTGGTTCATACCAAAATTTCTAAGGATTATGGTAGAAATTACTTCTATACTTTATCAAATCATTTAATATGGTACCTACATTTTTAATTTGTTCAATGTGGTATCTATACTTTTTTTCAGTTTTATCACTTTGATGCTTCAATCAAATGGTGTTAATTTCTGACACAAGTCACTAATAGAGTGCCACGAGGTAGAGTGAGCTACAATGAAAAAGTGAAACCAATAGACCATAGGACTAGGCTTGTTTATGGGTCGGCTACCCGCTGATCTGCCATGAAATACATTATTATTTACATCCTTTTTACACATAACTTTAGCTTGTTTAATAATTAAATCAAAGAATCTTAGTATATATTTAGGTTTCATACTTAAAGTAGTAATTTATATTTTCTAGTAGCTTTGATTACATTTTATATATCTAAATAAGGTTACATGAGCTTGTAGGTCAAGCCGAAAACTAAAGATGCTTATTCAAGCCAAAACTGATGCCTATGTAGCGACACCAAGATACTGATGTCTCAACGTCACAGATAGAAGCTAAAAACAAGTTCTGGAGCGAAACTGCCCTCAATGTCGTGACATACCCCCTCGTGATTGGTTGCAACATTGCAAACCTGTGTTGCAACCAAGCCCTACGTAGCACCCAAAAATTGGATGAGGATAGATTTAAACTGTTCTAATCTCATTAATTGATTAAAGGATAGAGTTTCTTAGCGAATTAGCAGTTTGGGAGAGGAAAAATTAAACCCTAGGCTTCACGACCCTAGGAAGTCTTTAAGTGGGAATTAACCCAAAATTGATATGCCCTTTCTGTGAACACCTTAACCACGAATCGCTCTGGATTGTAAGGTCGGAAGATAAGTACTCTTTATCGAATCATTATTTTAGTGGAAGATTGGAAGTTTCTGCTAGGGTATCAACTAGTTGATTGATTAGAATCCTACATCAATAATTAATTAGGTAAAACAATTGGATCTAGGCTAAAGGAACTCGCGTAGTTGAAACAAGGGATAGGAGAAGTCGATACATGAAGTTAGGAGTAGATTTAGATTTAATTCAATTTATTTAGTTTATCATTATCATCTTACTTCTTGATTAACACTACTAATTCATTACTCGAGTAGATTAGTAATTATTTTTGGTAATTGGCTTAATAGCAGTTTGCCCCAAACTACAATCCCTTGGGTATGATCCTTGGAATACCTACCAAGTATTTCGTTGTAAACAAACTGTGTTACAATTTGATCTGTATACTTGCGGACATTGCCTTAGATCTATATCTTTAGTTGCAGTATTCACATACTAGACATAGGTAAGTCTGGAGGCAGTCACTCGGACGGAAGGCCCGCCCAAAATTTGGGAGGGTTTGGGTAAAAATATTAAGCTCGAAAAAATGAGTTTGGGAAAAAATTACACCCGTTTAAAGTATGGGTCGGGCTCGGGCTTGAACATTCAAGGCCCAAGTCTAGACTAACTTATTTTTAAATATATAATACTTTATATTATGCTATTTTTATATATTATGTAATTTAGAACACATTATAAAAATAAAACTATACTAAATATATAATTCTACTATAATATAAAAATTAAAATAAAGTTAAGATGACTATATAAAAATTTCAATAAATAAAAATGTATAAAATTATTAAATATTGAAATACTACAATATAAATATACTTTTTAAAATTTAAAAAATAATATGGGTGGGCCAAAAACGAGTTTGGGTTAGTAATATGGGCGGGTTTGGGAAAACTTTTAAGTCCATATTTCTGGTCAGGCCAGGCTTAGGCAAGCATAAAGTATGTTAATATCATGCTTAGGTCGGGCCCGACCCAAACCATGAACACCTCTACATAAGATTTACTAAAAAGTTTCCTTTTCTTTTCGACAATCAAACTTATTAAAAAAAAATCATTTTTTCTATTTCTTCCTTTTTTTTTTCTTTCCCCCTTCCTATAGTCTTCTTTTTTACTTCTATTGTCGCCACTACTATATTGCCACCGCTTTTTTCCAATGTTTCCTATGACCATTCCCACACCCTTTCCCTTATTTCCTCTACCCCTATTGTTCCTTTCCTCTGTTTTATAATCCCCGCCTCCTCTTTCTCTATCACAGAATAGATTTAGAAGTAGAAATTTGATAGGAAGTAAAGAGAAAGAAGAGAAGAGAATGAGAGAAATCAAAGGAGAAGAGAGAGAAAATATTTTTGAATTTCCATAACTGATTTGTACCTCTCTGATTGGTGCTAAAAAGATTGGTAACTGCCTTGGCCAACTGGCAGAGGTTAACAAACTGCCTAAATCACACTATTTCATTAAACGACACAACTAGAATGAACCGTTTAAGCAATGTATTAATTCCCCTCTCCAACACACATCATTTCACTAATACTGGCCATATAACGCTATGTTTTACAATCCAGATTTAACAACTAAAAGAAAATAATAACAAAAACAACATAATTAAAAATGTTGACTATTGTTGCTTTGTTCCATTACAAATACCCTTCCTTCAAGCTCGATCCTTGTCCTCAAGGATCAAAAGAAGGAAACCTCTGTTGAAGCTCACTCAAGTTCTCCCAAGTAGAATCTTCAAGAAACATGTCATCTCATTCCACCAAGACTTCTGTGATAGCTTGATTCCCTTTTTTGGCCATACTTCTTTCTAGTACTTGATCTGGTTCCTTTAGAATAGAACCATCTAACCCTGTTGGTGGCAGCACAGATGAACTTGTTGATAACCCAATGTGCTTCTTCAATTGGGACATATGAAATGTAGAGTGGATACGAGTTGTTGTAGGTAAGACCAACTTATAGGCAACCTGTCCTACTCTGGCCTTCACTAGATAAATACCAAAGTACTTTGGTGACAATTTATGGTTTCTGAACTTTCTCATGGACTGTTATTGATATGATTGATGCTTTAAATACATCAAGTCCCCAACCTTGAAATCCCTATCAGACCTCCTCCTATTAGCCATTTGTTTCATCTTTTCATGAGCCCTTCTAAATGAAACTTCAACACTTTTCTCATAGCTTCTCTATATTGTAAGCTTCTACCCACCTTGGCCACTCGAGAAATACTATCTAGGTAAGGTAGGTGAAAGGGAGGGTCTTGACCATAAATGACCTCATAAAGGGTGGTCTTAATAGCTAAGTAATAGTAGCCAAGTTACCCAATATGAGGGTCTTTCACCTGTCATGCACCTCAAGTAACCCTCTAAACACTTATTCAAGATCTCTGTCTGGCCATCAATTTTTGGGTAATAGGCACTAAACAATTAAAGCGTGGTTCCCAAATGCCTAAAGAGTTCCTGCAAAAATTAATGAACAATACATTATCCCTATCAGACACAATAGATTCTTGCATGCCATGCAGTTTGTAAACCTGATTTAAGTATTCATGTGCTATTGTCATTGCAATGAAGGGATTAACCAGGGCTATGAAATAACCAGGGCTGAGTTGTCCACCTTGCATCTTTGGCAAGTCACACATTCTCGAACCTATTGTTTCATATCCTTGGAAAGGCCCTTCTAGTACAATAGTCCAGATATTCAATGCCTTGTGGCATGTATTCCTGAGTGGCCCCCCAAGGATCCCCCATGAAAGAGGTAAAAAATGTTCCTTTAAGGCTAACATTATTTCCCATAATAATTTTTCCCAATCTTTTAAAAATCTTCTCATCCCAAGAATATTTGGGATGAAGTTGAGGTTGGTGTTGGAGCTCTTGAGACAACTATTGCAACTTGGTATCATTTTGACATGAATCCATAATTTGACCCCATAACTCAAACCAAGACTCTTGCATATTACTCATATACAGGAAGAATTGATGATCCTACTCATGAGTCTCCTTGATAATGCATTAGGTACAGTGTTTTGAGCCCCTTTCTCCTAGGAGATAGAATAGTCATAACCCAGTATCTTAGCTACCCATTGTTGTTGGTAGGGAGTTATTACGTCCTGGTCAAGCAAGAACCTCAAGCTTTGGTGATCAGTCTTGATTTGGAAATGTCTCCCAATCAGTATGGATGCCATTTTTTAACTGCCAAAAGCACTACTAACATCTCTTTATCATATATGGACAAGGCTTGATGTTTGACTCCTAAAGCCTTACTGAAGAAGGCCACTAACTTGCCTTTTTGTTGTAACACTACTCCAATCCCTTGTCTACTAGCATCAGTCTCCACACAAAATGTCTTGTGGAAATCAAGTAAGGCCAAAACTGGTGCCTAACAAATGGCTTTCATGAGTTTCTAAAAGGTTTCTTATGTAAACATAGTCCATTGCCAAGGCATATCTTTCTTTAGAAGAGCAGTGAGACGCTTGGCCAACAACCTGGATTCATTAACAAGTCTCCGTTAGCCGAAGTGAATAGATACTATGCACTAGGTAGGATTCCAGAGAAGAGGAGGTGGGTCATTGAGACCACTTAAGTACCAAGCTCTTCCTAGATCCAATCTAATGTAATATCCGAGAATTAGGGCTTGTGCATTAATACTAAATTATAAGATGTTGATGCCTATGTGTGTTCTGATTGTGTTGTATGAATTTTGTGAACTTTGGAGTGTAGATAAATGCTTTAGAAATTATTTAATTTTAAGTTTCAAAGAGGGAGCTAAGCCTAAGAGGCCTTAAGAAAATTAGTAGGGGAAATATGACACAAAGATGGGCTTGTTTATGTGGCATAAAGGCACCACTTAGGGCCTTAGAGGGTGACGCCATAAGCAGGGGAGAAGGGCTCAGGTTCGAGTTGCAGAGGAAGCAAATGAGAGTTTGTTTTTGCGTCAAGGAGGGGAGGAGTGTTGGACGGCAGTGGGGCACTGAATGGATGAGTATGGATCAAGTCAATTCTTTTTAAAATTTGGCTATAAGGAAAGGGGTAAGTGTTGACTCATTCAATTTATTTTGAATGAGTAGTATGGAGAGAAAATAGGAGAAGAAAGTGGGATAAGATAAGAGGGAAGGCTAGTGGCCGAATGTGGGACTCTTTGGGGTTGCATAATCGGTTTTAAAGCATAGGAAGGAGGTAGTGCCGAATTTTTAAAGTGTCCATCTTTTATTCTCTTTTTGTTGCTTTGCCAAATTTCTTCCCACTCTCTCCTCTTCTTTTTTTCTTTCTTTCAACCCCAATTCTACACCTTTTCTTGAATGGCCGAATGACTCTTTGTCATTTAGAACTTTAGCTGAAATTTTGGAAGACTTTGATCTATTTGTTTATTGGCCGAACCTATACCTCTTTCTCGAAACTTTTTCTATTCTTTTGGTTAGCCGAATCACTATAGTATTCACTTCCCCTTCTCATAATTTCTCAAAAGCCAAAATACTCTTGAGATAGCCGAATATCCCATCTCCATTAGCAGCCATAGCCGAATCTCAAGGTGGCCTTATTCTTTCCTCTCTATCGCAAGTTTTAAAAGCCAGAAACCCAACATCTTTCCCTCTTGTCGACATTTAGAACTTGTGGACTACTCGAAAGTGGTAAGTATTTCTTCTTTGAGCAATTGGTTTTGGGTTCTCTTTCTTTTAGTGCGCCGAACCAATGATTAGGCCTTGGTATAAGGTTGGTCGAATGTTCTTTAAGGCCATAGTGATGTGTTTTTTTGTGTGTAGCCTAAGGAAGGAAGCACTAAGGATTCTTTCGAGATTCATTTCATCAAGGTGAGTGATATGTGGTATTCGCCAAGGGCCATTTTCTTAGATTATTGTTATAGCTGATTCTAACAGTGGTTAAACAGGGATTTCGGCAACATCAGGAACAAGTAGTGGTTTTTGGGATTTGGTTAGGCAAGGTAAGTGGAGTGCAATATTCGGCCATAGGCCATATTTTAGTATTAATGCCTAACCGATTTTAACTATGGGTATTAGGAAGGAGGGCAATCAATTTTGGTAGATTTTCGGGATTTAGTGAAAGCGTTAATACCAGGTGTGTACCCCACACTAACTCTTAATAGATTTACGGCATCAATTTAATATATGTGTTTATAATGATGTGAAATGTGGCCAAAGGTACCATGCAATGGTACAAAGTACTCAGGTACGTAGCCTTAACATTATGTCAATAAATGATATGAATATTTGGAATATGGCACATATGTGAATATTGATAAGAATGTGAAATAAGGTAAAAGGCATGATAATGCATGATTTGTATGACATGGGGCATATGGGAAATTATTTTAAGGGGAAGTGATCTGGTGGTTTTATACCATAATATCTGAATGTGGTGACTTATGTCAAGAAATCTAAATGTGGTGACTTATGTCACAAAATAATTATCTGGTGGCTATGCCACAATATATACATATAAGGGCGATGAGCATATCATCTGCAGCGACTGCCTTCGATGATGTGTAGCGGATGGAGGGTCGACTTAGTAGTCCCCACGGTGTGATGGTTGGTACGGATGATGTGTAGCGGATGGTTACCTAGGTTTGGGTTCGGGTTTGCATCATTGATTATATATATTGTATATGTATGATTTGACATGCCTAAATTGATTGAGGGTTTGTGTTGGTGGTTATACACTGAGTCCGTTTGACTCACCCCGTTGTGGGATATTTTTCAGGTGACACTCAGTAATGGACCGGGTCGGCAGGAGCTCAGTGGTGGCCATGCTCAGCTCAGAGTTATTCCATTTTCATTGTTTTTCTTTATTTATTTAAGTATTTCAGATTTATTTTGGGGTTTTATTTTTGATGTAAATATGGCTATTACTATTAACTGTTTTAAGTAAGCGTTTAAAATTGGTTTATTATGATAAGGTTATTATTAAATTGAGGCTAATTAATTTTTCTTAAAAATGTAAACAAATGTCTAAATGTTTTGACACATAAACAACACCATTTTCAATTTGAACCCAACACAAATCATAGCTTCTTCAAAACCACTCAACTATTGCACAATAACAGACAAGTTTTGAAAAGTTTTACTCAAGGAACATACCAGATCCGGTCAAGGCTCAAGGGCCGAGTTTGAGGTGTTTCAGCTTGGTATCAGAGCCAGTTTTAAACTCTGGGCCTTGGGTTTAAAGCCCACAATATTTTCAAAATTTGGCCCAAATGAATTTTGTGAAAGTCTTGTGAAATGAGTAGGTTTTCCGGCATGGCACCTGAGTCTCCGGCCCGAAGTCCACTAGGTAAGTACCCCTAACTCTTCTGTGAATTGTATGTGGGAAATCATAGGGACGTAGATTAGTATATTAAGTTATTAAACCCTAGGATTAGCTTACTCCAACACAGAATTGCATAAAACTTTAAATCCTAATTAAACAAACCTGTGTCTAAGTCGCTGAGTTAGGGTGTGGCAACCATTGTGCGCATGTCTAGGATTGGTTTCGGTGGGAGCTTGGTATTTAAGTAGTCCTAGTGATTCACCTCCTCTCCACTCGAATCCTACCTAGTGCGTAGTGACGGTTCACCGTAACCAAGAGAACTTACTCACGGGCTAAACTTAATAATTAAAACCCGAAAGGGACTGGCCATATTTTTATCAAAACCCTAGTTTTTAAAATCATCAAACTACCCCTTTGATTTGTAAATGCTATTTTGACAATTTTTCTGAAAAATCTCCATTTTAAAAAATTACCAAAATACCCCTAGTTTGAAAAATTACAAAAATACCCTCAGTTTATAAAATTACCATTTTACCCTTGGAAATTTCTTACCAAGTATTTCAATTTTGTGGAAATGCCAAAATCTCTACCTTGTAAAATTTTCAAATACCTTAATTTGGAAAATTACCGAGATACCCCTATAGGATAACATTACGGTAATACCCCTGAGTAGTGGAAAACAACAAACAATGACAACTACAACATTTTTCTGTAATGAACGCAAGTTCATGAATGTGATTGAATGAATGAATTGAGACTGTGTGTGTGAATTCGAAAGAACTACTCCTTAGAACTATTAAACATAAGACTGTTCGTAATAAATCAGTGGAACAAAACTAATTCATAAAATTCTTTAATCAGATAAACGCGATTTGGAAGCATGAATTCTAGGGGACGTGGTTGTAACGTGCGTGGCCGTGGTAGAGGTCGAATGACCGTGTCGGAGCCCGTTAGGTCCGAACAAGGGTCTGAAAATGAAATGCCACCACCATTAGCCGCTGATGTGGAATATTAGGATCAGACGGGGGATGATGCAGTATCACAGGCGATGCTGCGGGTTTTGGAAAGGGTGGCTGGAGCAAGTGGAGGCATGGGACCTCGAAAGTTGGTACCTGAGCGAATTCGAGCCAATGGAGCCGAGTTTTTCTGTGGAGTATCTGGTGTGGCGCCCAATACAGCTGAGTATTAGTTAGAGGCAACGGAGGGATTATGGATGACTTGGACCTAACTGCCGAGGAGAAACTGAAAGGGGTAGTGTTGATACTCCGTGATGAGTCATATCAATGGTGGCTCACAGTTCGAGATGGTGCTGCCATTGATGATCTTACTTGGGAATATTTCAAGGCGGCATATCAGAAGAAGTACATTGGAACTAGTTATGTGGATGCGCAGAAGAAGGCATTTTTGAGGCTGGTTCAGGGGAATAAGTCCGTAGCAGAATACGAGGCAGAATTTTTAAGGCTGAGCCGTTATGCTCGAGGTATTGTGTTGATAGAACATGATCGGTGTGTCCGGCTTGATGACGGACTGAGGGATGATCTGAGGTTATTGATAGCCCCACAGCAGGAGCGAGAATTTGCTGTGTTGGTAGAGAAGGCTAATGTAGCCGAAGGAATTAAAGAATCTATGAGGTAGAACACTGATCGAATAGGCAAAAGAGAGGCTTTGGATCAACAGGGTCGTCTGGGAATGAGCAAAAGAGGCCTAGAGTTGATGGGCCGCAAGGTCAGCAAGCTGCTACGGGAGGACAGTATCGTACTTGTGACCAATGTTGGAAGATGCATTTAGGAGAGTGTTGAAAGAAAACGGGAGGATGCTTTAAGTGCGGGTCTAAGGATCACATGATTAAGGACTATTCGATAAAGATAGATGGGACTCGACCAACAGGTTAGGGCTATAATCAGGCTGGAAGAGGTGGAAGCAGCCTCAGCAGGGCCGTGGTCTGGTTGGTAGAGGTAATGGTGCTGGAAGAGGACGTGGAACACCGAACAGAGGTGGTAATAATACAAAGGCAAGACAGCTGGGTCTGGTATATATAGTTCGTCGGAGGGAGGATGGAGACACCGGACGTCATAGCCGATACATTCCTTATAGCTGACAAACCTTACTTTGCTCTAATTGATGTTGGCTCTACCCACTTTTATGTTGCATATAGAATAGTTAAAACACTAGGTATAGCCTCTGAACTGTCTAATAGGGAGATGACTGTAGTAAGCCCATTAGGTCAAACTGTAGTGGTGAATAAGATATTTTGGAGTGTACCTCTAGAGCTTCAGGGGGTGGTATTTCCTGCCAACTTGATGGAGCTACCCTTCGAAGAATTTGATCTCATCCTTGGCATGGACTGGCTAGTAGAACATTGGGCTGTATTGGATTGCGCAGCTAAGCGAATGGAATTAAGGACCCCAGAGGACAAGACGGTAATTATGATAGGAGAAAGAAGAAACTACTTGTCTAACGTAGTTTCGGCATTAAAGGCTGATAAGATGGTTCGAAAAGGGTGCGAGGCATTTTTGGCCTTCGTTAGTACGTTGGATGCAAAAGAAGGGGGAGTTAGTGGAGTTAGAACCGTAAGAGAATTTGTGGATGTCTTTTCAGATGAGTTACCTAGAATACCCCCGAATAGGGAAGTGGAGTTCGGAATTGACTTCTTTACGGCATGCCCTCGTGTCAATTGCCCGTCTGATGTAATGGCACCAAAGGAGTTGGTTTAGCTCAAGGCTTAGATCCAAGAGTTACTTGATCGTGGGTTTATCTGACCCAGTGTGTCTCCATGGGGAGCACCGGTCTTGTTTGTAAAGAAGAAGGACAGAACTATGTGCATGTGCATAGATTATCGTCAGTTGAATAAGCTGACCATCAAGAACTAATACCCTTTACCAAGGATTGACGACTTGTTCGATCAGCTTAAGGGGGCTGCAGTATTCTCAAAGATAGATCTACGGTCTGGATATCATCAGCTTAAGGTGAAGGAGGCAGATATCTATAAGACAGCTTTTCGAACAAGATATGGGCATTTAGAGTTTGTTGTAATGCCATTCGGTTTAACGAACGCCCCAGCCGCATTCATGGATATGATGAATCGAGTTTTTCAACCTTACTTGGATAGGTTCGTTGTTGTGTTCATCGACGATATCCTAGTGTATTCCAAGTTCTAGGGGGAACATGATGAGCAACTCCGGATAGTGTTGCAGGTGTTGAGGGAGAAGAAGCTCTATGCCAAATTCAACAAGTATGAATTTTGGCTGAAGGAAGTTGCATTCTTAGGGCATGTGGTGTCTGCAGAAGGGATAAGGGTGGATCCTAGGAAGATTGAGGCAGTGCTAGATTGGAAACCACCTAAGTCTGTGGATGAGATTCGTAGTTTCTTGGGATTGGCAGGCTACTACAGAAGGTTTGTAGAAGGGTTCTCATCAATAGCCGCACCTCTGACGAAGTTGTTGAGAAAAGAAGTACCTTTTGTATAGTTAAATAAGCAACAAGAGAGCTTTGAAAAGCTTAAGAGGGTTTTGATTGAAGCTCCGATTTTGATTCAACCTGAGGCAGGGAAGGACTTTGTGGTGTATTGTGACGCGTCTCACACAGGATTGAGATGCGTACTGATGCAAGATGGGAAAGTAGTCGCTTATACGTCTCGACAATTAAGGCCACATGAGGCTAACTACCCGACGTATGACTTGGAATTGGCGGTAGTGGTCTTTGCTCTTAAGGTATGGAGGCACTATCTTTATGGAGAGAAGTCCAAGACCACAAAAGCCTTAAGTATCTGCTGACTCAGAAGGAGTTGAACTTGAGACAGCGAAGGTGGGTGGAATTGTTGAAGGACTACGATTGTTCCATAGAGTATCACCCGGGCAAGGCGAATGTAGTGGCAGATGCTCTAAGTCAGAAAGTAGTGTCAGATCTGAGGGCGATGTTTACGCATCTGAGCTTGTATGACGATGGAAGTCTGCTGGCAGAGTTGCAAGTCAAACCGACATGGTTGAACGAGGTGAAAGAAAGTTAGTTGACAGATGTTGATCTAAGTGCTAAGTTACGACAAGTGCAGAATAGAGAGTTAGAGGATTATGGCATTAATGATGAGGGAGTATTTTGTTTCAAGGGTAAAGTCTGTATGCCAAAGAATGAGGAGTTAAGGCAGAGGATTCTTCAGGAATCGCATGGTAGCCCCTATGCTATGCATCCTGGAGGTAGTAAGCTGTACAGAGACTTAAGGGAATAGTTTTGGTGGCCTGGTCTTAAGCGAAAGTTACCTAATTTGTAGGCAAGTGCTTAACATGTCAGCAAGTTAAGGCTGAACACCAAGTTCCATCAGGATTATTTCAACCGATAAAGATTCCACAGTGGAAGTGGGAGTGAATCACAATGGACTTCGTTAGTGGGCTTCCCCTTACGCCTACTAAGAAGGACTCGGTATGGGTGATAGTGGACCGATTGACAAAGTCCGCACATTTCATTCCAGTGCGGGTTGACTATTCTCTCTAGAGGTTAGCAAAGTTATATGTGGCAGAAATTGTGAGGTTGCATGGAGTGCCGGTGTCAATCATTTCAAATAGAGATCCAAGGTTTACGTCTCGATTTTGGAAAGCTCTACATCAGACTTTAGGCACCATATTAGACTTCAGTATGGCTTTTCATCCACAGTCGGACAGGCAGTCTAAGCGAGTGATTCAAGTGTTGGAGGATATGCTGAGGGGATTTATGATAGACTTCAGAGGAAGTTGGGAAGAGTATTTGCATTTAACGGAATTTGCGTACAATAAAAGTTATCAGACCAATATTAAAATGGCACCGTACGAGGCGTTGTATGGATGGAAGTGTCGCACTCCTACGTGTTGGACAGAATTAGGGGAACATCGGGTTTTGGGTCCAGAGATTGTGGCAGAATCCGAAGAAAAACTGGAGGTAATCTGGGCACAGTTGAAGGAGGCATCTGACAGGCAAAAGTCGTATGCAGATCTCAAATGGAAGGAAATAGAGTTTGCCGTGGGAGATCAAGTGTTTCTCAAAGTTTTGCCTTGGAAGAAGGTAATGAGATTTGGTCGCAAAGGGAAGTTAAGTCCCAGGTTTATAGGACCTTATCGGGTATTAAAGGGAGTTGGATCAGTGGCATACCAGTTAGAGTTACCACCAGAGTTGAAGCAGATGTACGACGTGTTCCATGTTTCGATGCTACGTCGCTACCGATCGGATCCATCTCATGTACTATCGGTCGAAGAGGTGGAGCTAAGGCCAGATTTGTCCTATGAGGAAGAGCCGATTCAAATTTTGGAACGAGATGTGAAAGTGTTACGGAAGAAATCTATTCCTCTAGTCAAAGTATTATGGCGTAACCATGGATCGGTAGAAGCTTCTTGGGAGCCGGAAGAAGCAATGCAACAGCAATACCCCCACCTATTCTAGCTAGGTAATTTCGACGTTAAAATTATTTTAAGGGGGTAGAACTGTAATATCCAGGAATTAGGGCTTGTGCATTAATACTAAATTGTAAGAAGTTGCATGCCTATGTGTGTTCTGATTGTGTTGTACGAATTTTACGAAGGAGTGTAGATAAATGCTTTAGAAATTATTTAATTTTAAGTTTCAAAGCGGGAGCTAAGCCTAAGAGGCCTTAAGAAAATTAGTAGGGGAAATATGACACAAAGATGGGCTTGTTTAAGTGGCATGAAGGCGCCACTTAGGGCCTTAGAGGGTGACGCTATAAGCATGGAAGAAGGGCCCAGGTTCGAGTTGCAGAGGAAGCAAATGGGAGTTTGTTTTTGCGTCAAGGAGGGGAGGAGTGTTGGACGGCAGTGGGGCACTGAGTGGATGAGTATGGATCAAGTCAATTCTTTTTAAAATTCGGCTATAAGGAAAGGGGTAAGTGTTGACTCATTCAATTTATTTTGAATAAGTAGTATAGAGAGAAAATAGGAGAAGAAAGTGGGATAAGATAAGAGGGGAAGCTAGTGGCTGAATGTGGGACTCTTTGGGGTTGCTTAATCGATTTTGAAGTATAGGAAGGAGGTAGTGCCGAATTTTTGGAGTGTCCATCTTTTATTCTCTTTTTGTTGCTTTGCCGAATTTCTTCCCACTCTCTCCTCTTCTTCTTTTCTTTCTTTCAACCCCAATTCTACACCTTTTCTTGAATGGCCGAATGACTCTTTGTCATTTAGAGCTTTAGCCGAAATTTTGGAAGACTTTGATCTATTTGTTTATTTGCCGAACCTATACCTCTTTCCCAAAACTTCTTCTATTCTTTTGGTTAGCCGAATCACTATAGTATTCACTTCCCCTTCTCATAATTTCTCAAAAGCTGAAATACTCTTGAGATAGCCGAATATCCCATCTCCATTAGGAGCCATAGCCGAATCTCAAGGTGGCCTTATTCTTTCCTCTCTATCGCAAGTTTTAAAAGTCGAAAACCCAATATCTTTCCCTCCTGTCGACATTTAGAACTTGTGGACTACTCGAAAGTGGTAAGTATTTCTTCTTTGAACAATCGATTTTGGGTTCTCTTTCTTTTAGTGTGCCAAACCAATGATTAGGCCTTGGTATAAGGTCGGCCGAATGTTCTTTAAGGCCATAGTGATGTGTTCTTTTGTGTGTAGCCGAAGGAAGGAAGCACTAAGGATTCTTTCGGGATTCGATTCATCAAGGTGAGTGATATGTGGCATTCGGCCAAGGGCCATTTTCTTAGATTATTGTTATAGCCGATTCTAACAATGATTAAGTAGGGATTTCGGCAACATCAGGAACAAGTATTGTTATAGCTGGTATACGTTGTCCGTTGACAGTCGAGGTAAGTCCTTAAGCTAAAGTATGTTAAAGAATTATTTATGAATAGGTTCAATGAAATTATTTGATAAATTTGAGTATGAATATATGTGTTAGCTGAATGTAAAGGCTTTAAAATGGATTAGATGTGTTTTTGTATATGTGATAAGAATTTGTACATTCGTTGTGATATGTGAATGTGAATTGTGTATATGTTTAGTTAGTGATGATAGTGTTAAGAAATGTAATTTGATGGATGGTTTATGAATTATTTCGGCATTATTGCCTAGCGGTGCTTAGTGCTTGTGACATATTCGGGCTTATTGCCTAGCGAGCTTAGTGACGATGATATATTCGGGCTTAGTGCCTAGCGAGCTTAGTCTTGGGTGATATATTCGGGCTTAGTGCCTAGCGGCTTAGTCTTGATGATATATTCGGGCTTAGTGCCTAGCGAGCTTAGTGCTTATGATATATTTGGGCTTCGTGCCTAGCGTGCTTAGTGTCGGTGATATATTCAAAGCTTCGTGCCTAGCGAGCTTAGTGCCTTGATATATTCAAAGCTTCGTGCCTAGTGGCTTAGTGCTTGATACTTTAAAATGAAGAAACCATAAATTGATCGAGGTGTAACATAGTGAATCTATGGAGTTAAAACTCGTAAGCTTAAGTCCCATTGAATTCATTGGAAGTAAGGTAAGTTGTGATTAATGTTACTTGAGTTGAAATATCATGTTAAGAATGGTGTTATGTGAATTTAAGCTTGTAATCGACAGGTATGAATATAGAAATAATAGAATTTTTAGTGTGATAATGTAATGGATATGAATGTTGAATCTACATGATTATAAACATGTGATTCATGTAATATATGTACTTTGTGCTTTGATGAGTTACTGAGTTGATGGTATTGAAGTACAAGTAATTGAGTTAATACATTACTAGTATTCGATTTTGTATAAATTGCATATTGAAATATACATATACAATGTTCTACATTTATTGATTAAAAATGTTAAAGTACTTGATTAGTGAATTATCTTTTGCTTAAGACTTACTAAGCTAGTATGCTTACGTGTGTGCTTGTCTATTTCTATTTTATAGACTTTTGATTCAAGCTATGGGCTCAAGGATCTTTGAAGAAGTCAACCACATTATCGACTCTCTTTTGGTATTGATAAACTTAGTTTTTGAGTTGAAAAGGCATGTATAGGCTAGACTAAGCTGTATTACTAATGATACTTGATCATGTATATATATTTAGCCATGCGAATATGGCTATCTATTTCGGTTAAACTTGTTCATGTGTTTTGATGAAATGGCTTGCTCATGCTATGAATTAATGTTTGTATTCGGATGTGGTTTAGGTACTATTTGAAATGTGAATGGGTGATATGAATGTTATGTATCTAGTTGAAGAAAAACTTGACTTGGGTCGTTGTTGCTTAATATAGTTGATTCGGTTAAGTAATATGAGTGATATTATGATTAAAGATTGTATATGTAAGTTAACTTGTTGGATTCGTTGATAATGATAAGTATAAGTAGTTACAAATTAGGGAAAAGTGATAATGAATATTCGGTTAAGGTATGGTTTATATACTTGTGTTTTAGGTTAAGTTGGTTTTGAGACCTATGTTCATGTATGTTTAATTGTAGTACAATTAGTAATATAAATTTTGCATGAGTTATGGAAGTTTATTTGGCTCATTCGGTCTTTGACTTAGGTTGTGGTTATGCATTAAAAGCTAAGGTTATTGCGTATTCGGATATATTTGTTTATTTATAAATGAAGTGTATTGTCTATTAGTCTATAGATGTAAAGTCAAGTGATATATGCATGTAACCGTAATGATGCTTATTAATAGTTCCAACTACAAGGTTCATTGTGCTTGATGAAACATGAAATAGTACGTGAGGCATGTTTGCATGAAACAGATTACAAAGGTAGTGGCACTAAATAGGTGATCGTATCATAGAATAAAATAGATAAATATGCTAATAATGAGGTTAGAAGTACATTGTTTGATCATTTTGTATATGTGGATGATTATATTGAATATGTTTTAACTTGGTATATCAAGTATATATATATATATATATATATATATATAGACTATACCCATGTGCTTTGTCATCTAAGATAAGAATTAATTGATTGAAAAGATTTGGCTATTTGGTAATGCCTGAACCCTAATCCAACGCATTTAATACGGGTTAGGGGTGTTGCATCGAATGTCATAGAAGTGATATGATTTGGACTTGAGAAATATGAAACATGTGCAATATGGTTTTGATATATGAAAGCTTGTTTTGAAACTTGTATAAATTATGAGTAATGATGTAATTGAATTACGACACATGGTTTGTAATATAAATCTTGATTGGTATGAAATAGTAGCATGGGTTATGTATGAGCCATATTTTATTTTATACAAATTCTTGAATTTGTTTATTATTGGAAATGAAATATGTGTATTTGGTTTAATAAATAAATGATTGTGCTAAACTGTGTCTTGTTCGGTAATGCCTCATAACCCTAATTCAGCGACAGATACGAGTTAAGGGTGTTACATTTTATTGGTATCAGAGCTTACGGTTTAGTCGATTCTAGGACTATCGTATCACATGTAAATCTGGCTATACATGCCTTAAATTTTAATGTGATAGCGTGGTGACTTCTGACATCTGAATTGTGATTTTATATTATAAATGGATCCCAATAGAGTCGTAGCTGATGATGTTGAGAGCGTAGTGTCTGATCCCGCTTATGGGTCAACGCCGGTAGACTCTCGACCTATTTCGAGTAGCCATGAGGGGAGGCTAAGCAAGCCTTCTACTAGATGATGAATAAATGGTTTACTCAATATCTGGACTAACTCGACTGTACAATAAACCCCACCACTGAATAAATTATCTCTGATACCTACGGTACCTCTAATGATAGATCCGGTGAGATTTAGCAGGCCTCCTGTTGATAAAATCAGGAAAACATGGGACCGAAGAGTTTAAAACTAATGATGATGATAATGATGCTGAGCGGGCTGGGTTGTGGTTTGATAATACTATCTGTGTGTTCGACGAGCTATCTTGTACTCCAAATGAATGTTTAAAGTGTGCCATATCTTTGTTAGGAGACAATATGGTCATATCTGAAGCCAGAGTGCCAGTTAGAGCGTAGGCTATTCGAGCTCTAGAGGATGCTTCATCACCTGATGTCATAACAGGTACATTTACTCTTTATGATATTTTTGTGATTGTTCTGATAGACCTTGGATCTACGCATTCATATGTATGCATGAATTTAGTATTCAGCAAGACTTTGACTGTAGAATCTTCTGAATTTGTTATAAAAATAATGAACTCCAGGTAAAAGTGTTCTGGATGATGAAGTATGCAAGAACCGTCTGTTAATGTCTCAAAATATCTGTTTCCGGCTGAGTTGATGCTTTTACTGTTTGATGAATTCGATATTATTTTGGGAAGGGATTGGTTATTTATGCCTGATGCTGTTATGAATTGCAAAAGAAAGACTATAAATTTGAGATGTCCGAAGGATAAGAAAATACGGATTGAGTTTGATGATTTGAGTGGATTGCCTGCTGTAATATCTATTTTGAAAGCTTAGAGTTAAGTGAAAAAGGGTTACGAGGCATATTTTGCCTACGTGATTGATTCAAAAGTATCTAAGAGGAAAATTGAATCAGTGCCTATTGTTTATGAGTTTTCTAATGTGTTTCCTGAAGAGTTACCAGGTTTGCCTCTGATTCATGAAACTGAATTTGTTATTGATTTGTTGTGATGATTATAGATGACATTTTGATTTATTCACGTGACGAAAAGAAGCATACCAAACCTTTGAGAATTTTGTTGCAAACTTTGAGAGAAAAACAATTATATGTGAAATTCAGCGAATGAGAATTTTGATTGTATGAAGTTAGTTTTCTGAAACATATTGTGTTAGCCTTTGAATCCGAGTAAGATTTCTGCTATTTAAGTTAGAAACCTCCGAAAAATGTGTCTATAGTTCGTAGTTTTTTGGGCTTAGCTGGTTAGTACCGCAGGATTATAAAAGTTTTTCAGTGATAGTTACTCCGTTAACTAGACTGCTTTAGAAAGATGTCAGATTTGAATGGTCAGAAAAGTGTCAAAAAAGTTTCGATCAGTTGAAAGCCCTTTTGACTAAAGTTCCAGTGTTAGTTCAGCCTGAATCGGGTAAAGAATTTGTTGTTTTTAGTGATGCTTCTTTGTGAGTCGTATTTTGATGCAGGAAGGCAAAGTCGTAGCCTACGCTTCGAGACAATTGAAGCCGCATGAAAGAAATTACCTGACACATGATTTGGAGCTAGCAGCTATTATATTCGAGATGAAGATTTGGCGTCATTACTTGTTTGGAGAGAAATGTGATGTCTATTCAAATCATAAAAGTTTAAAATATTTGATGACTCAAAAAGATTTGAACTTGCATCAGAGAAGATGGCTTGAGATATTGAAAGATTATGAGCTAGTGTTAGATTATCATCCGGGTAAAACAAATGTTGTGGCTAATGGGCTGAGTAGAAAGTCATTGTTGCATTACAGGCCTTGAATACTCAGTTAGATTTGTTTGATGATAGTTTCATAGCTTTGAATACTCAGTTAGATTTGTTTGATGATAGTTTTATAATAGAAGAATTGATATTAGAATCGATGTTTTTACATCAGATATATGAAGCTCAAAAGTCTGATAATGAATTGCTAGTGAAATGAGACTAGTGGGAAACGAAATTTGAATCTGAATTTTTAATTGTGGATGATTGTTTGAAATATCGGGATATTATCTGTGTTCCGAGAAAATCCAGGATTGATTCAATTGATTTTGAATGAAACACGTAATAGAGGTTTATCTGTTCATCTGGGAGGTACTAAAATGTACCATGATTTGAAGCACCATTACTGGTGGTCTGGTATAAAACAAGACATTTCTGACTTTGGTTTGGAATGTTTAGTTGTCAACAAGTGAAAGCTGAACATCAAGTTCCGTATGGATTGCTACATCCGATCTTGGTTTCTGAGTGGAAATGAAATAGAGTAACAATGGACTTTGTTTCTGATTGACCTTGACTCAGATAAAGAAAGATGCGATATGGGTCGTAATTGACCGATTAACTAAATCTTCCAGTTTTATTCCGTTAGGTCTGATTTCTCACTTGAGAGATTGGCAAAGTTTTATATTACGGAGATTGTGAGGTTACACGGGGTTGATTTGATAAAGGATACAGAACAGGAAGTGAAATTGATCCGAGATTGTTTGGAAGCAGCATCTGATCTTTAGTAGTCCTATGCAGACTTGAAACGAAAAGACATAGAATTGGAGATCGATGATAAAGTATTTCATGTTTCAATGTTTCGTAGATATCGATCCGACCCGTCACATGTAATAGCCCCATCTGAAATAGAAATCTGACCTAGTATGACATATGAAAAAAAGGCCAATCTGTGTCTTAGTTGTGAAGTAAAGAAGTTGAGAAATAAGAAATGGCAACCTAAAGATTTAAGAAGACAACAATATCTGAAATTGTTCAGCGAAAAGATTTTCGAGGACGAAAATCCCTAAGGGGGGAGAGTTGTAACAGTCTGAATTTGACCCTAATCGGAACGGTGGTTTTGGGGCCATGAATCCGACTCTGAAAAATTTTTAGATATTATTTTCGGTGTTTGTTATATTTGTATTAATGTGTGTGAAAGTTTCGTAAGAAAATTTTATCGTTTGAGTGTTTAATTTGACAAAAATGACTTAATCGTGTAAAGTGTAAAAGTTGCATACTATAGTGAAAAGTGCTAAAGTGATAATGGCTTTTAATATGGAGTCCTAAAAGGGCAATTAGCCCATTCTACAAGTTAGTGGGCGGCAATGGTCTAAAATGACCTTAAAATATATGTTAAGTATATTATTTTTAAAAGGGTAAAATAGTAATCCATTTTAATTAATGTTATATGTTAAAATAAGACAAAAATAAAGATGGTGATCATCTTTTTCATGGATGGCCGAATGTGGAAGAAAAAGAAGCCATGGATGAGCTTTAATATTCGGCACTATTGAAGCTTAAATCGGGTATGTGTCTTGCTCGGTTTTTGATAATTTTTACGTTTTTGTAATCGTTGCTTCGAGAACTATCAAACCCATGTACTAATTTTGTGAATTGATAATGTTTGTGTCATATGCCATTGATGATATTTTAAGCTTTTTGATGGTTATTGATGTTAAATGAATAGGTGCTAGATGAACACATTTTGTTCTTGAATTTTTGATAAATTTAAATAATTAGGGCTAAATTGTGAAAATTAAATTTTAGAGGGACTTAAATGTGAAATAAATGAAATGTATGGATTTTTATGAGTGCTATAGATATTCGGCCCTTAAGGTATTTATTCAAATTGTGTGTATTTTGTGTTTTAAGCAAATAGGACTAAATTGTAAAAATGTGAAATAATAGGGGCAAAATGGTAATTTGCCCATTTATGTGTTTTGGGATTAAATTGAGATGAAATGTACTTGAATGAGCTTATTTTAAATATGTTTAGATCAAGAACAAAGAAATCAGATTTGGATCGGGGAAAGGCGAAGATTATCGAATAGTTGGTATACGTTGTCCGTTGGCAGTCGAGGTAAGTCCTTAAGCTAAAGTATGTTAAAGAATTATTTATGAATAGGTTCAATGAAATTATTTGATAAATTTGAGTATGAATATATGTGTTAGCTGAATGTAAAGGCTTTAAAATGGATTAGATGTGTTTTTGTATATGTGATAAGAATTTGTACATTCGTTGTGATATGTGAATGTGAATTGTGTATATGTTTAGTTAGTGATGATAGTGTTAAGAAATGTAATTTGATGGACTGGTTTATGAATTATTTCGGGCATTATTGCCTAGCAGGCTTAGTGCCGGTGGCATATTCGGGCTTATTGCCTAGCAGGCTTAGTGACGATGATATATTCGGGCTTAGTGCCTAGAAGGCTTAGTGCCGGTGATATATTCGGGCTTAGTGCCTAGCAGGCTTAGTGCCGATGATATATTCGGGCTTAGTGCCTAGCAGGCTTAGTGCCGGTGATATATTCGGGCTTCGTGCCTAGCAGGCTTAGTGCCGGTGATATATTCGGGCTTCGTGCCTAGCCGGCTTAGTGCCGGTGATACTTTAAAACGAAGAAACCATAAATTGATCGAGGTGTAACATAGTGAATCTATGGAGTTAAAAACTCAGGTAAGCTTAAGTCCCATTGAATTCATTGGAAGTAAGGTAAGTTGTGATTAATGTTACTTGAGTTGAAATATCATGTTAAGAATGGTGTTATGTGAATTTAAGCTTGTAATCGACAGGTATGAATATAGAAATAATAGAATTTTTAGTGTGATAATGTAATGGATATGAATGTTGAATCTACATGATTATAAACATGTGATTCATGTAATATATGTACTTTGTGCTTTGATGAGTTACAGGTTGATGGTATTGAAGTATAAGTAATTGAGTTAATACATTACTAGTATTCGATTTTGTATAAATTGCATATTGAAATATACATATACAATGTTCTACATTTATTGATTAAAAATGTTAAAGTACTTGATTAGTGAATTATCTTTTGCTTAAGACTTACTAAGCTAGTATGCTTACGGTGTGTGCTTGTCTATTTCTATTTTATAGACTTTTGATTCAAGCTACGGGCTCGAAGGATCTTTGAAGAAGTCAACCACATTATCGACTCTCTTTTGGTATTGATAAACTTAGTTTTTGAGTTGAAAAGGCATGTATAGGCTAGACTAAGCTGTATTACTAATGATACTTGATCATGTATATATATTTAGCCATGCGAATATGGCTATCTATTTGATTAAACTTGTTCATGTGTTTTGATGAAATGGCTTGCTCATGCTATGAATTAATGTTTGTATTCGGATATGGTTTAGGTACTATTTGAAATGTGAATGGGTGATATGAATGTTATGTATCTAGTTGAAGAAAAACTTGACTTGGGTCGTTGTTGCTTAATATAGTTGATTCGGTTAAGTAATATGAGTGATATTATGATTAAAGATTGTATATGTAAGTTAACTTGTTGGATTCGTTGATAATGATAAGTATAAGTAGTTACAAATTAGGGAAAAGTGATAATGAATATTCGGTTAAGGTATGGTTTATATACTTGTGTTTTTAGGTTAAGTTGGTTTTGAGACCTATGTTCATGTATGTTTAATTGTAGTACAATTAGTAATATAAATTTTGCATGAGTTATGGAAGTTTATTTGGCTCATTCGGTCTTTGAATTAGGTTGTGGTTATGCATTAAAAGCTAAGGTTATTGTGTATTCGGATATATTCATTTATTTATAAATGAAGTGTATTGTCTATTAGTCTATAGATGTAAAGTCAAGTGATATATGCATGTAACCGTAATGATGCTTATTAATAGTTCCAACTACAAGGTTCGCTGTGCTTGATGAAACATGAAATAGTACGTGAGGCATGTTTGCATGAAACGGTTACAAAGGTAGTGGCACTAAATAGGTGACTGTATCATAGAATAAAATAGATAAATATGCTAATAATGAGGTTAGAAGTACGTTGTTTGATCATTTTGTATATGTGGATGATTATATTGAATATGTTTTAACTTGGTATATCAAGTATATATCTATATATATATATATATATATATATATAGACTATACCCATGTGCTTTGTCTGTCTAAGATAAGAATTAATTGATTGAAAAAGATTTGGCTATTTGGTAATGCCTGTAACCCTAATCCGACGACGGATACGGGTTAGGGGTGTTGCATCGAATGTCATAGAAGTGATATGATCTGGACTTGAGAAATATGAAACATGTGCAATATGGTTTTGATATATGAAAGCTTGTTTTGAAACTTGTATAAATTATGAGTAATGATGTAATTGAATTACAACACATGGTTTGTAATATAAATCTTGATTGGTATGAAATAGTAGCATGGGTTATGTATGAGCCATATTTTATTTTATACAAATTCTTGAATTTGTTTATTATTGGAAATGAAATATGTGTATTTGGTTTAATAAATAAATGATTGTGCTAAACTGTGTCTTGTTCGGTAATGCCTCATAACCCTAATTCAGCGACAGATACGGGTTAAGGGTGTTACACACATAACATTTAAAAATGATGCAATCCCGAACCCAAACCTAAATGCCATCTGCTACACATCACCCGTACCAACCATCACATCGTGGGGACTACTAAGTCAACCCTCCATCCGCTACACACCATCGAAGGCAGTCGCTGCAGTCGACGTGCTCATCACCCTTATGATTTCGTGGCATAGCCACCATATATAAATTCGTGACATAAGTCACCACATACTTATATTGTGACAAAAGACACCACATTCTTATATTGTGACATAAGTCACCACATACTTATATTGGGGTATAAAACCACCAATTCACTTCCCCTTTACATATCACCCATATGCCCATGTCATACAATTATGCATTAACCATATCATATTCCTTATTCACATTCTTATAATTTCATGTATATGCTATAGAAAAACTTATCATACTCATAGTAGGAGTAGGAAAACGTTTACATGGTAACTTAGCCATAATCTTACACTTTTATATTAGCACATATAATAAATTAAAGTCAGAATCTATCAAGATTTAGTGTGGGTACACACGATATACTTAGCAAATTTACTCCAAATCCAAAAACTCGATCTCTTGATTTAGATATCAATTCCTACATTTGATCAATCACCTTGATGTTTAGCAAAAGTCTATTCGGCTATGTGATTAAATCCTGAAGGATCATTGCGACAAAAATCTTACCTTGCTTGCCGATTTGAGTACTTCTCAAATCCCGAAATTTGTGATCTTGCCCCCTAGCAATCGGCCAACACTAGGTTACCTAAATAATTAGTTTCCAGCTTTTGAATGAACAAGAAATAGATTGGACTACCAAATTTAGCTTTGGCCGATTATAATATTCACTTACCTTTGTGAATCTAAAATCCCGAAAACTTGTCACTTGGCTTAAGAAGATGCTGAAATACCTTAGATCTGAAATCCCGGATGATCTCCCTAGAAATCGGCTAATATGGAAGATCCCGAAATTTACCTTCCAAGTTTCGGCCATCAAGATTAGGAGAGATTAGATTTCGATTTCAATAATTAGGAGAAGAAATAAAGAAAGTAGATTGATATAGGTGATATTCCTTACCAATTTAATCAAATGTCTTTCCTTGAAGTGGAGAAACTCGGTTCCTAGAGGATAGGGGAGTATTCGGCTATGGCCACTAATATGTGAGATTTGGCTTAAACAAGGAAAAGAAAAGAGAGAGTGTGGGGTTTTGAGAGGAGGGTATTCGGCTAGACTTTGCTTGAGTTTTTTGGCTTTTGAAAAGTTTGCAAAAAGAAGAAGAGAAAGGTGAAGAAATCAGCAATGGTTACTTGTGTTTTTCGACTTTTAAAAAAATAAAGAGAGAAGGAGAAGAGTGGCTAGAGAATTCGGCAGAGACTTCAAAGGAGAAAAGAACAATAGCCTTACTTTTCCCCCTTTTGCCGAAATTACACCAAGAGAGTCCCTTGGCCGGCCACCTCTTCCTCTCACTTATCAAATTCCTTAATTCACTCTTCCTTACCCCTTTTCCTACCTTAGCCGAAATTCCTAGGAGAATTAGACCTCATCTCAAACTCCTCTCATAGACTCCTTTTTTCCATCCACCTCTCTTCTCCTTGTAGCAAAATAAAAATCTTTTATTTGCTTCCCTAGCGACTCGAACCTTGGCCCATTTACCCTGCTAGTAGCGTCATTCCAAGAGGTTTTAAGTGGTGTCTCCGGGCCACTTTTCCAAGCCCAATTATATGTCATATTTCCCTTATTTATTTTCTTAAGGCCTTATCAAGCTTAGCTCCCCTTTTAAATTTAAAATCCAATAATTTCTAAAGTATTTAATTACACACTAGGGTTCACAAAATCCATAATGCACATTCACAGCACACATAAGCATGCTATTTCATATAATTTAGCAATAGTGCATAAGCCCTAATTCGGGATATTACACCTACTATCCGGATCTACTATCCTCAGTCTATAACTTGGTTCAAGCAAAACCGGAAAAACATGAAGATTTGGCCTCTCCTACATTCGGCTAAGGGTTAATAAATACCCAAATTTACACGTTAAAACTAATAGATCCCCTTACCTTGAAATCCCGAATGTAACACGATTCGAGTGTTACTGAACCCTGACTTAGAGATCTAAGCGATTGACTCCTCTTGAAATCCTGGAACGTCGCAAATAAGAGAGAAACAAGAGATTAGTTTCTAAATAGCCATTCGGCTAGAGTCTCTAAAAAGCCAAAAAGACTGAAATCTCACGAATCGACACTTACCCTGGGTTTCCTTCAAGATTCGGCACAAGAAGACACCTCAGAGAGAATTCGACAAACACAGGAGATGAGATCTAGAGATTTTGGCTTTTATGAAAATCCAGAAAAAGATGAACTGATGCTCTTTCAGCTTTTAGAAGGTCTGAGTAAAGTGTTTCGTCTTTGGCTTAGAAAGAAAGTAAAAAGAAATCAAGGAAAGGCTTAGAGATTTTGGCTACAAGAACAAACAAGAACGTAGTTTCGGCTTTTAGTGAATAGGAGAAGAATAACAATGGGGATCAAAAGATTCGGCTGGAAGGAGGTTTCAAAGAAAAAGAAAAGGGTGAGGGAGGTGGTGATTTTCGGCTTTTTGAAAGAAAGTTGACAGAAATTGTGGAGGTAGAGACTGAGAATTTTGGCACAAAGAATGAAGAAAAAGTAGAGTTCAAATGCCGAAATTGATGAGCTATTCCCCCTATTTATAGAAAATTCGGCCCCCCTATGGCTATTAGAAACCGATTTCTTTACTCCTCTAGGTGATGGAATTTCAGCCAACTCTGCTTTCAGCAGATAGCTCCTAATTTTTCTCCATTTATTTTCCCTATTATCAACTATATTATCTACATTATCCTATTCACATAAATCCTCCTATTTTGGAGCCTTGTAGCCGTCCACTCCACCTAACCCTAATATCGAAAATTAGCTAACTTAAATCAAAGGAATTGGGCTCCTTGAAACTTAAATTTGGGCCCCTTACTCCCTGGTGTGGCGTCACCTCATTGTTCCCTTAGTGGCGATACTGACCTATAACACCCCAATCCCGGCCCATGAGTCCTGACCGGATCTGGTATGCCACAGAGTAAAATATTTTGAAGGACATTGATTTTCTGGTGAAAATTTGGTAAAATTTGGCTAAGGAATTAAAACGGTGTTTGAAAACTCAGTTGGGTTTTTTATAAATACAGTTGGGTTGATAAACCCTTTTTTTTAAAACGGTTGATCATGCAGCGTTTTAAAATCGTCAAAGTTATAGTGGACTTGGTTTATTTTTGTTACCCGATGGTAACATCTTTAAAAACCCGTAGAAGTTTAATAAGTTTGAAAAGTTACTTTTAACCGGTTCAATTAATATTTATAAAATTCCATTTGTAATATAACTTGAGTAAAATAAAGCAATAAAATAAATATCTAAACAATAATTAGCGGCCTTATTACAACCCAAAATAAAAACTTAGAAAATAAATAATATTAACTTTAATAAAATGAATTTAAATCCAACGACAAGCATGGCCGCCTCGAGTCTTCTCCGGCTCCATCTCCGCGATCTACTCATCTGCAAAATAGTAAGGGAAGGGGTGAGTCACCAAGACTCAGTGTGTAAATCCCCCACCCGGAAAATACAACTCATACACATTTTATTAATAAACATGCACATGCAACCCAACCTAACCATCCATACTCCTTAACTACCCCGTGTGGTCAAAACCACTGGTGGTCAAAACCACTGATGACTTAGAGTCACAAATCAAATGATGGGGCCAAACCATTGTGTGGTCAAAACCCCTTGATGACCATAGGTCACAATTTATCAAGTGTGGTCAAAACCACTGGTGGTACCAAACCACCGGGACTTAGTCGCAATTTATCAATCGGTGTGGTCAAAACCACTGATGACCATAGGTCACAAATAATCTGATGGGGCCAACCCATCTTATGGTCAAAACCACTGGCGACAGTCCATAAAATCATCCCCCTCCTCTCATCAATCCCACCATCATCATGCTCACATATCAATATCATAAATCATGCATTAATCAGCATATGATGGCATACTCAATCATATTTCATAACGAAATAACAGATCACAAGTTAGGGGACTTACCCGGAAACCATGATTATGCCACAAGCTAATCACAACCAAAAAGATTAACAGGCAATCAATAAAGTCATGTAAATTAACAAAGTGTGTAGTGAGTTTTTACACACCTGATACTACCACGAATCCTAGATCCCGAAGTTTTCAATCTTTAATGCTTTATCCCTTGACACAGTATTCGCCAATCACCAAAATTAGTACCATAGACCTATTCGCCAAATAGTAATCCCAAGGACTAATCGCACCTTTAATCCAAATATGGCCCTTGGCCGAATTTTACTAATCACTTACCAAGGCAAAATCAAAATCCCGAAAACCACTCCTATCTTTTGAACTGTCGAAATCCCTATATTTCACTTTGTTAAAATCAGTTATAACAAAACTATGGATAGTGGCCTATGGCCGAATGCCATATTGGCATACCTTGCAAAATTTCGACCACGAAAGGCTCCCTCAAAGCACCTTGCCGTTAGCTACACACAACACATACACTATCATAATCATAACCACATTCGGCCACTTACCATGGCTTGTCTCCCAAGTTTTCGACACATAAAAAGGAAGGAAAAAGAAATCGAATGTTACTTACCACCCTTATTGGAATCGGCAGCACGTTGGTTAGGGAGGGAAGATTCGGCTAATCACTAGATGGAAGGGATGTAATTTGAGAAGAAGAAAGGGGTAGGTTCGGCTAAGAAGAAGCAAAAGAGAAGCTGGAAATTTTTGAACAATTTTGGGCAATTGTCTAGGGGGAATTTCGGCCAGCACAAGAAAGAAAAACAAAGAGGACTTGCTGAATGATTTTTGGCACTCAAATGCTTAACACAAAATCGAAATAGGATGGCCCTAAAGAGTCCCTATTTTGGCCATTGCTTGCTTTTGTGATAAACCTCCAGCCTTTAATTATCAAAATTAAACAAGGTTTGTCTTACTTCTTTATCTCCTAGCCACTCCTCATCAATTTAAAAGTAAATAAACTACTAATAATTCCCCTTCCAAAGAATATGTGCGTAAATAGAGTTCATCCACATCACTTCAAGAGTCCAACAAGCACCATCACCTACTCTCCCATTCACGCTGGTTTTGAAAAAAAATAAAAACCAAATTGCTGCTACTTTGGTTCGAACCTGGAACCTCACGCCCCAGCCCTCTCTTCTAACGCCCTAGGCTATTTCTCCCCATTTGAATTTCATGTCAAATAACCTCCCCATTTAATTTTAAAGCCTTCTTCCTGGCCCTCTTTCTTTTAACGCCAAAAGCCCAAAAATAAAACACCTTCATTGCGTCCCTCATGACTCGAACTCGAGTCCTTTTGCCAACACCCTTAAGTGGCGCCCCAAGCCACTACACCCAATCCGACTTTTATGTCCATTCCTTACCCAAAAATTCTTTAAAGCCCTCTTTACTTTAACGTCCCCAAAAGCCTAAAATAAAACATTTCCCCCTTGTAACTCCCAAGACTCAAACCTCCTCCTTTGAACATCCTTAGACGCCACCTTTTTAGCACCTAAGTGGCGCATGGGTTTTTTTTTTTGTCAAGTTCCTTTCAAAAATTTTCTTAACCCCTATCTCACCTAGCTCCCTTCTTTAAAACACTTAGAAAGAAATTTTTAGCCCTAAGTCCAATTAGTCCGGGGTCATGACTAGACCTCTAAATATATCAGGCAAACAAACATACAAATCTCTCAAGCACACACACATGGGAAAAATAAGTAAATTTCATACAACCCCTAATTTAGGGTGTTATAGTTCTACCTCCTTAAAAAGAATTTCAGCCTCAAAATTACCTGGATCAGAAGAGTTGGGGGTATTGCTGCCGCATCACATCCTCGGGTTCCCATGTGGCCTCCTCCGTACCATGGTTTCACCATAACACCTTTACCAAAGGCACTGACTTCCTTCTCAGAACCTTGACATCTCGATCCAAGATTTGTACTGGCTCCTCCTCGAAAAACAAGTCTGAGTTCACTTCGATTTCGCAACTGGCACTGCGTGTGAAGGGTCTGAACGATAGCGCCTCAGCATCGAAACATGAAAGACATCATGGATCTGGCTCAATTCTGCCGGCAACTCAAGCTAGTAAGCTATCGGTCCCACACGTTTCAACACCGTGTACGGTCTGATGCATCTAGGGCTTAGCTTGCCCTTCCGGCCAAATCTTAGCACCTTCTTCCAAGGTGATACCTTCAAGAAGACCTTATCACCCACTGCATATTCAACCTCTCTGCGCTTAAGATCAGCGTAGGATTTCTGCCTGTCCAATGCCTCCTTAAGACGAGCCCGAATTACTTTAACCTTATCCTCTGTCTCTGCAACTAACTCCGGACCCAACATTCGACGTTCTCCTAGTTCCGTCCAACATGTAGGAGTACGGCATTTTCGACCATACAGCACCTCATATGGTGCCATCTGAATACTCGCTTGATAACTGTTGTTATAAGCGAACTCTACCAAAGGTAGATACTCCTCCCAACTACCACGGAAATCCAACACACAGCCCCTCAACATGTCTTCCAACACTTGGATTACCCTCTCAGATTGTCCATCAGACTGTGGGTGAAAAGCCGTGCTGAAATTCAACCTTGTGCCTAACTCCTGATGTAAGGCCTTCCAGAAACTTGACGTAAACCGAGGATCCCGATCCGAGATAATGGACACAGGTACCCCATGCAACCGTACTATCTCTGCGATGTACAACTTAGCCAACTTTTAAAGCGAGTAGTCAACCCTCACCGGTATAAAATGAGTCGACTTAGTCAACCGGTCTACTACCACCCAAACTGCATCTTTTTTACTAGGCGTAAGGGGAAGCCCACTCACGAAATCCATAGTAATCTCCTCCCGCTTCCACTGTGGGATCTTTACCAGCTGTAACAGTCTCGATGGCAATTGATGATCAGCCTTAACTTGCTGGCATGTCAGACACTTGCCTACCAACTCAGTCACTTCCCGCTTCAAACTCGGCCACCAAAACTACTCCCTTAAATCCCGATACATCTTGTTGCTTCCCGGGTGCATAGCGTACGCACTGCTATGAGCTTCTTTAAGGATTCGCTGCCTCAACTCATTATCCTTAGGCATGCATACTCTCCCCTGAAAGTACATCACTCCATCACTGCTCAAGCTGAAACCCTCGGCCTCACCATTCTGTACTTGCAACCTTCGGCTCCCAAAGCTTCATCAGACATCTGCCTTTCCTTAACCTCATGAATCCAAGACGGCTTCACTTGCAATTCTGCCAGAAGGCTCCCATCCTCATAAAGACTTAGATGAGCAAACATAGCTCACAAATCTACTACCACCTTTCGGCTCAATGCATCAGCTACCACATTAGCCTTCCCGGATGGTATTCAATGGAGCAGTCATAGTCCTTCAACAACTCAATCCACCTCCGCTGCCTCAGATTCAAATCTTTCTGAGTCAGGAGGTACTTTAGACTTTTATGATCTGTGTACACTACCAACTTCTCCCCACACAGATAGTGCCTCCAGATCTTCAAGGCAAAAACCACAACAGCCAATTCCAAGTCATGTGTTGGGTAGTTAACTTCGTGAGGCCTCAACTGCCGTGATGCATAAGCGACAACCTTCCCTTCTTGCATCAACACACACCCTAAACCAGTATGTGATGCATCATAGTACACCGTGAATTCTTTTCCTGCTTCAGGCTGAATTAAGACCGGTGCTTTAGTCAGAATCCTCTTCAGCTTATCGAAACTTTCTTGCTGCTTCTCAGACCATACAAACATAACTCCTTTCCTTAACAGCTTAGTCAATGGCGCTGCAATCAGGGAGAAATTTTCCACAAATCTCTTATAATATCCTGCCAACCCAAGAAAACTCTGAATTTTTGTAACCGACTTTGGTGGCTTCCACTCCAACACTGCCTCAATCTTACGGGGATCCACCCTGATGTCCTCAGCTGAAACTACATGCCCTAGAAAAGTTACCTTCTTGAGCCAAAACTCACATTTGCTTAACTTAGCGTACAGCTGCTTCTCCCTCAAAACTTGTAGAACCACATGAAGATGTGCGTCATGCTCCTCCTCAGACTTCGAGTACACCAAAATGTCGTCTATGAAGACCACGACGAACCGATCCAGATAGGGTTGGAAAACCTGATTCATCATGTCCATAAACGCGGCCGGTGTATTCATCAGACCAAAAGGCATTACCAGAAACTCGTAGTGACCATACCGAGTACGGAATGTCGTCTTGTGGACATCAGCCTCCTTCACCTTAAGCTGATGGTAACCTGACCTCAGGTCAATCTTAGAGAACACCGATGCCCCTTTGAGTTGATCAAACAGATCGTCAATCCTGGGCAAAGGGTACCGGTTCTTAATCGTCAACTTGTTCAGCTGTCGATAATCTATGCACATCCTCATCGTCCCATCCTTCTTCTTGACAAACAGCACTGGAGCTCCCCACAGCGATACACTTGGTCGGATGAACCCTCTATCCAACAATTCCTGAATCTGCGCCTTCAACTCTACCAATTCTTTCGGTGCCATCCGATACGAAGCTATAGATACGGGCACAGTTTTGGGTAATAGATCTATACCAAATTTAACCTCTTGGTCCGGAGGTAGACCCGGAAGCTCCTCTAGAAACACATCAACATAGTCCCTTACAGTCCGGACATCTCCCACAGCAACATTCTTAGCATCCAAGGCACAGACATGAACCACATATGCTCACAACCCTTCTTCACCATTCTTTTCGCCTTCAACGCAGAAACCACATTAGACAGGTAATCCCTCCTTTTACCTATCATCACCACCTCTTCTCCTTCCATGGTCTTTAACACCATGTGCTTCACCGCGCAATCTAGACTAGCTTGATACTTTACTAGCCAATCCATCCCGAGTATTAAATCGAACTCCCGAACAGTAGTTCCATCAAATCAGCCAAGAATACGACCCCTTGGAGTTCTAGGGGTACGTCCTTATAGAGTCTACTTACTTCTACAGAGTGACCTAGGGGGCTTAATACAGTCATCTTCCTAGAAGCAAGCTCAGAGTCTAGATGCAAAGTTTCCACTACACTACTAGCAATGTACGAGTGGGTTGAGCCAATGAAGATATTAAACTACTAGTTGGCATTCTTGAAATAAAAGAGTTCGTTGTACTTATCGAGCGAGCATACAAAGCCAAATAGCTCAGGAAAGAGAAAAGAAAAGCTGATTTTGAAGCTAGAGATTTCCGTAAGAGATCATCGAGTAAGACATTTCAGTCAGCATCAAACAAATCCAAAGATGATTTTAGCCATTCAAAGGCTACTGCAGGTTATTCTAGACGTGATAGGGATAGACCACCTGTGAGCTCAAGAGCTACCTCAATAGCTAGTGTTCGTAATGTCAGACCAAATCAGCCCAGTGCAAACATTACAGAAAATGATATCTCGGTAGCTATAGATTGATTGAGCGGGCCTGTTTTAAATGTGGATCGATGGATCATTTCATTCGTGAGTGCCCAGAATTAGCGGAGCAAAATACTATACAGAATGCGAGACCTAGTAACATGTCAGCTCGAGGTAGACCACCCAAAAACACAGGTAATGTGAGTAGCGGTCAGAGAGGGACTAAAGACACAGCGGTCACGCACCTGTCAGAGCTTATGCTATTCATGCTTGGGAAGAGGCGTCATCCCCAGATGTTATTACTGGTACTTTCACTCTCGATGGTACTAGTATTGTTGCATTGATTGATCCTGGTTCGACTTATTCTTATGTGTGTGAGACTCTAGTATTCAGTAAGACTTTCCTATTGAGTCTACTGAGTTTGTAGTTAGAGTATTGAACCCCTTGGGCCGGTGTGTTATGGTTGATAAAGTGTGTAAGAATTGTCCCCTGATGATTTGAGATTCGTACTTCTCGACTGATTTGATGTTGCTGCCATTTGATGAGTTCGACATAATTCTGGGTATAGATTGGTTGACTTTGCATGATGCTGTCGTAAACTGCAAAAGAAAGACTATTGATTTATAGTGCCAGAATGATGAAATTATTCGGATTGAATCTAATGATCTGAATGGTTTACCAGCAGTGATATCTTCGATGTTAGCTCAGAAATATGCAAGAAAAGGTTGCAAAGCTTACTTTGCATATGTGCTTGATAGTAAAGTAACTGAAAGAAAGATTGAATCAGTACCTGTTGTGTACGAGTATCTGGATGTGTTTCCTGAAGAATTATCGAGTTTGCCACCTATTCGAGAAGTTGAATTTGGTATTGAATTAGTGCCAGGGATGACTTTGATATCGATAGCTTCGTACAGAATGGCACCTATGGAATTAAAAAAATTAAAAGCTCAGTTGCAAGAGTTGACAGATATAAGATTTGCGTGACCGAGTTTCTCTCCTAGGGTGCACTAGTTTTATTTGTGAAAAAGAAAGACGGAACTATGAGAATGTGTATCTACTACAGATAGCTCAATAAAGTGACTATAAAGAATAAGTATCTATTTCCACGGATTGACGATCTGTTCGATCAGTTGAAAGGGGCTACAATGTTTTCAAAAATAGATTTAAGATCAGGCTACTATCAATTGCAAGTTAAAGACTCTGATGTGCCAAAGACTGCTTTTCGAATGAGGTACGGACACTATGAGTTTCTGGTTCTACCTTTTGGACTTACTAATGCACCTACTATTTTTATGGATTTGATGAATCGGATCTTCAGATAGTATCTGGATTGGTTTGTGGTAGTATTCATAGATGACATTTTGATCTACTCCCATGATGAAACTGAGCATGCTGAACATCTGAGATTTGTGTTACAGACTTTGCGAGATAAACAGTTGTATGCAAAGTTTAGTAAGTGTGAGTTCTGGTTACGCGAAGTCAGTTTTTGGGCCATGTTGTATCAGCATCTGGTATTCAGGTTGATCCGAGTAAAATTTCAGCTATACTTGATTGGAAACCTCCTAAAAATGTATCTGAGGTTCGGAGCTTTTTGGGACTAGCTGCTTACTATAAACGGTTTGTAAAAGGTTTCTCTATGATTGCAACTCCGATGACTCTAATACTTCAGAAAGAAGTTAAGTTCGAGTGGTTAAAAAAGTGCCAGAAAAGTTTTAATCAGTTGAAAACCTTGTTGACCGAAGCTCTAGTGCTAGTTCAGCCAAAATCGGGTAAAGAATTTGTCATTTATAGTGATACATCTTTGAGTGGTCTGGGCTATGTTTTAATGCAGGAAGGCAAAGTCATAGCTTATGCCTCGAGACAGTTAAAGCCGCACGAAAAGAACTATTCGACACACGATTTGGAATTGGCAGCTATTATGTTTGCATTGAAGTTTTGGCGCCACTATCTCTTCGGTGAAAAATGTCACATTTATTCTGATCACAAAAGCTTGAAATATTTTATGACTCAGAAAGATCTGAATCTACGACAGGGAAGATGGTTAGAATTGCTAAAAGATTATGAGCTTGTAATTGATTACCATCTGGGAAAAGCTAATGTTGTTGCTGATGCTTTGAGTCGAAAATCATTGTTTTCTCTTCGTGCCATGAGTACTCAATTGGCTCTATCTGATGACGGTACACTTGTAGCAAAGTTGAAAGTGAAACCATTATTTATTCAGTAGATTTGTGAGGCTAAAAAAGTTGGTAATGATTTGTTAGCAAAACGAGCTCAATGTGATGCGAATACTAATTTAGAGTTTCGAATTGATTCTGAAGGTTGTTTGAGGTTTAAAGACCAAATGTGTGTTCCGAGAAATTCAAAGTTGATTCAGATGATTTTGAATGAAGCTCATAGCAGTCGGTTATTTGTTCACCTAGGTAGTACAAAAATGTATAATGACTTGAAACAACTTTACTGGTGGCCTGGTATGAAACGAGACATTTCTGACTTTGTTTCGAAATGTTTAGTCTGTCAACAAGTAAAAGATGAACATCAGGTACCTTCTTGATTGCTTCAACTGATCATGATACCTGAGTGGAATTGGGATAGAGTCACGATGGATTTTGTATCTGGTTTACCATTGACACCGAGCAAGAAAGATGCAATCTGGGTTATTGTGGATAGATTGACTAAATCGGCTCACTTTATTCCAGTTCGTATAGATTATTAGCTCGATAAGCTGGATGAATTATATGTTTCTCAGATTGTGAGATTACACGTGTGCCTATTTCTATTATACCAGATATAGATTCGAGATTTACATCGCGATTTTAGAAGAAATTACAAGACGCACTGGGTATGAAATCACATTTCAGCACAGCTTTCCACCTACAATCAGATGGTCATTCTAAACAAATCATTCAGATACTTGAGGATATGTTGAGAAGTTGCATTCTCGATTTCAAGGTATGTGGGAATGATACTCACCTTTGATTGAATTTGTGCATAATAATAGATTTCAACCAAGTATCAAAATGGCACATTATGAGGCTTTGTACGGTCGTAAATGTTGAACACCTTTGTATTGGACTGAGCTTAGTGAAAGTAAGATACACGGGGTTGATTTAATCAAACAGACTGAACAGAAAGCGAAAGTGATTCGTGATAGTTTGAAAGCTACATCAATCATCAAAAGTCATACGCAGATTTAAAACCTAAGGATATTGAGTTTCAGATCCGGGATAAAGTATTTTTGAAAGTCTCACCATGGAAGAAGATACTCAGATTTGGTCGTAAAGGCAAGCTAAGTCTGAGATATATTAGGTCGTATGAGACTATAGAGCGTAAAGGGACGGTTGCTTACAGGTTATTGTTACCACTTGAGCTAGAAATGATTCACAATGTATTCCATGTTTCGACGCTTTGTAGATATCGATCTGATCCCTCACATGTGATTAGTTTGATCGAGATTGAGATTAAGCCCGATATGACATATGAAGAAGAACCGATTCGTATTCTGGCTCGCGAGATTAAAGAATTGCGAAATAAGAAAATTCCATTAGTTAAGGTACTATGGCATAAACACGGAGTTCAGGAAGAAACTTGGTAGTCAGAGGATACAACAAAAGAGCGTTATCCGTACCTATTCATCGGTAAGATTTTTGGGGACGAAAATCCCTAAGGGGGGAGAGTTGTAACAGCCCGATTTAGATCCTATTCAGAACGGTGGTTTTGGGACCATGAATTTGAGTTAGAAAAGTATTTTAAAATTATATTTTGTGTTTATTATGTGTGAATTTAATTATGTGAAATTTTCGTGCTTTAATTTCGTTGTTTGAGTGCCCAATTAAATAAAAGGATTAAATCGCGTAAAATGAAAATTTAGTGGTTAATTTTAGAAGGGCCGAATAATGGTTGTTCTTTTAATATGGAGGTTTTATGTTGCAATTATGCCATTGGACATATGAATGGACGGCATTAGACATATATTATATAGTTTTTATATTAATTATAAAGGTTAAATTAGTAAATATATATTATTATGTTATTATAATAAAACAAACATAAAAATTAACAAAGCGGTGTTCATCTTATTCACTGAAAATAAGAAAAGAAAGAAAGACTAAAGCTCTTCTTGCATTCGGCATTCATCTAGCTTGATTCAAGGTGAGTTTTAGCTCAGTTTTTGATAATTTTTACGTTTTTGATATCGTTGCTATGAAATGTACTAAGCCCAAGCTTTGATTTTTGATTTTGATGAACATTTTGAAATTTGCCATTGATGAATATATTAATTTTGTGATGTTAGTTGATGAATTATGAAATATATGTGTTCGATTAACATGTTTTGTCTTTGGATTTTTGGTGAATTTGAGTAATTAGGGCTAAATCGTAAAAAAATAAATTGAGGGACTAAAATGTGAAATAAATGAAATGTATGGACTTGTATGAGTATGGGTAACATTCGGCCTAAGCATGTTGTGTGCAAATTTTGCATGTTTTGTGTTTTATGCAACAGGAACTAAATTACAAAAAGTGTAAAATGTTAGGGAAAAATGGTAATTTGTCCATTTATGTGTTTTTAGACTAAATTGAATAAAATGGTGTTTAAATAAGTTTAATTTGAATATGTTTAGATCAAGAACCAAAGAAAATGAATTTGGATCGGGGAAATAAAAAATAAACAAATAGTTGTTAATTCCGTCCTTCGATATCCTAGGTAAGTCTATAAACATATAAATGTTGTTAAATTAGAAAATATATAAATTTTATATGTTGAATAGAATTTTATGAATATATTTTTGTATTGGCGAATATAATTGAGCTTGGGAGCTAGGTTACGAGTTCAATTCGATCGAGATTTGATGTCCGAAAGTCCCGTACGAACCTTAGGAATAGCTAGGATACATATGTCATGACATAGGATTTTCGATATGTGTTTTCGTGCCAGACCACATCTAGGATGTTGGCTTCGACTTGTGATTTATGTGTAAGACCATGTCTGGGACATTGGCATCATATTTGATTCGTGTAAGACCCTATCTGGGACAGTGTTATCGATATGTGATTACATGTAAGACCACATCTGGGACGCTGGTATTGTACGAGCTTTTCGACTATTTGAGTATCCTTTTTAATTCCGAATGGTTCACCGGGAAATAATAAGTTAAGATCGAGTGTAAATCAAGTTAAAAATGCTCAAGTATGTATTCATACTAAGTTATGAAATTAAGGTAAGTTACATACTTGAATTGATGATATGAAGTTATGTGATATATAAATTAAGTGAAGTTTAAATATACTAATGTACAAATGAGTATTCACCCAAAGCAAAACTTGTGAAATTTATATATGTTTTGATATATGAAATATATAAGTTTGAAATATGTATGAAATTATGATAACTTATTATTGTTTATCTAGAATAAATTGTGTATATGTTTAAATGTTGTAATTACAAGCCATGCAAAAATGGCTAGTTATAATGCTTAAGTTTATGCAAATTCGATCATGGTATATATGTGAGATGTGCCTAATATGCTTTACTAATATTTGGGTGAGTTGGTTATGGTTTAAACCTATTTCGAAAGTAATGTGCGTTTCTTATGTATGTGATATACTTGGTAGATGCTTGATGATATAGTCTTGAGATGTGGTTTGGTTAAATAGATAAAATGCAAAGTTTATTAAAGACTAAAGAATGATCATTTCGGTTATGTGATGTAAATATATGAGATGGTTATATTTTACTTTATGATTAGGCTAAAAAGTATGAAAGAGTTTGTGTATATTCGGCCTTGATCTAAATCGACTTTGGAAATGTATTTTATGTTATAAATTGGAGGATGGATATATGTTTGGAAGTGTAAAGTGACATATAAATTGATTAAGTAATGTTTATGTTATATGTTCATGTAATAGATTTGGTTATTTGTGAGATAATTAGTAGGTTGTTCAATGTATGAGTATATTCGACTATACTTAATTAAAATAAACATAAATATGTGCTTATGATATGCTCTCTCATGAGATAGTTATTGAGTTTTGGTGGTGTTGGTAAGTATGTGTATATAACATGCATAAATAGTTGGTATAACATGTGGTTTTAGGTATAGATTATATGAGGTTATGAAAGTAATGTATAAACATGATTATAGTATACTTAATTTGGCAAGTATGGTTTAATATGAATGTTCTAAAATGACTCAAATGGATATGGTAATACATATATACATTAAATATATAATAGGAAAAGTTGTATATTTGATATAGTCTTAATGTCACTCTATGTGTATTATATAGAAATAAGTGTATATGTCTTGTATGCCGTGTATATGTAAATAAAATGTTATTTAACTAATTATATTATGAACATATCTATTGGAATCGAAAATGGTGATTGATATAATAGTCAAATGGATGTGAAATAATGGATTAGTTGTTTTGAGTACATAGTAAACTGGTAATGAAGAACACGATTTATGCCTAAAGTTGACTAGTGTGTTTGATTATATGTTTGTATTTTAAATACGATAAATTAGGCATATGAAATGGTGCATTATTCTGTGACTTAAATAAATGCATATAGCATGTTTGGTCATGGTTTTATAATGATAATGTCGTATATGATTTAGGTTTAGTGAGTGCATGTATACTATTATGAAATAAAATATCATATATATGTATATGTGTTCGATTTAAATTTAGTTAAATTTTGAGATATAATCCGTAAATGCTTTGTGGATACATAAATATATTTTAATATGACTTAAGTGATTATATAATTGTATAAAAGTTGTGACTTGTCCGGTAATGCCTCGTAACCCCATTCCGGCCACGGATACATGTTAGGGACGTTAGAGATAAAGTGGAAGACAACACATCCGTGCGAATATGGTTCGAGAAAAGGCAACAAGAGAGAGGTGACAGCCTGTCAGATAGGTAGGTCAGAGATATGGACCACGTTATGAGCGAAGCTTTGGTCCAAGTACGAGAAGTGGCTGACCACTTGCAGACCCCAGCTGTTCAAAGCCTGAAACATGAATAGGAGTCAGATCGGGGCTGAGAATTAGCTTTGTTTTTTGGGAAAGTTAGGTTTTAAGTGTGTAGGCGAGGCCATATATGTATCTGCTTTATGTAAAGAAACTTATTTTCTATTAAAGTTGTTCTAATGGAATTGAACTAGAATCAACGCCTTTTTGCATGCATCTTTTCCCTTCATTAACATTACATTTCATTGCATGCAATAAGTTTCATGAAATCCAAAAGTGCGTCGAGGTTAGAACTTTAGTGCAGAGCCTGATGGATAACAAAGAGTTGGAATTCTTTGAAAATATCGAGGGTTTAAAAAGGGAACTAAAAAAAACCCATCAAGAATTTGTCCCTACATCCCCGAGAGTGTTCTGAACAACTAGACTATAGAGGAGATCCCTGTAGTTTTTAGGACCATTTTAGAGTAATGTTCAAAACACACTTATTGCTCTAGGCCTGGGAGCAATAAGAATCCTTTTGTGAAAAAGGCATATGTCCATTATTTTTATTTCAACAATATGCATATTTGTGTCTCATTTTGGAAAACTTTCTTTTGTTGTTTCCATTTCATTCATACTCATACCACATAGATAATTATTCTTAGATTCATTTCTTTTTTAAGTCTTCTTTCGTTCCTATAATAGGTCTCCAGATATCAATGATATGAGCAATGCTGCTACTAACTCAGAATCTCCTTTTGAGCAAGATATGTGTCTAGAAGAACCTCAGGACTTTGAAGATGAGCAAGATTATAACCTATCTCTTGATTTGTTAAGGATGGTAGAACAAGAGGAGAAATAGATTCTACCTCACAAAGAGTCAGTGGAAATTGTGAGCTTAGGAGACGAACAAGAAAAGAAAGAGGTGAAGATTAGAGCTTGCATCATTGCAGAGACAAAGCGAGACCTGAGTTACTTCAAGAATTCAAAGATGTCTTCGCATGGTCATATCAAGTCATGCCTGGTCTAAGTACTGATATTGTCGTACATCGGCTACCCATAAAGGAAGAATGCAAGCCAGTTCAATAGAAACTCCTAAGGATGAGGCCTGATGTCCTGCTGAAAATAAAAGAATAGGTCAATAAGCAATTCGACGCTTGTTTCCTACAAGTGGTTAAATACTTGAAGTGGGTAGCTAATATAGCCCCCGTCCCTAAGAAAGATGGGAAAGTATGAATGTGTGTAGACTACAGGGATTTAAACAAAGCTAGCCTGAAGGACAATTTCCTTGTAACACCACAAACCCGACCCAAAAGTTAGGCCCAAATCTGGTGTGTCACATTGAAGAAAACGTATAAAGCATTTGTGATTCGTACTAAAATAAGGTTTGTTAAAATCAAGAAAAACAAGTTTGATTTGAGACATTTGATAAAATACTACAAACCTCGATGATTGATTGATAAATCAATAGATTTGAACTAATAATCTTATAAAACATGACTTTTGAAAACGATGTTGAAAATTTGAAAGAGAATCTAAGTCTTTTGAAAATTTCGTTGAAGTTTATTATGAAATCCATTTGTTAATAAATTTTGGAAAACCTTTATTTAAGTTTTAGAAAATTCCCATTTAAAATAATTTAAGTAAAATAATAAGTATATCAAACATAAAGCAAATAATAAAATACTCCAGAGGCCTTATTACAACATAAAACCCAAAATAGTAAAGTGAACGGAAATACAAATCTAAGTTCCAAAGTAAAACATCATTTCTGAAGTATGGCCTCCACTGAGTCATCCATGGCCCAAGTCCACATCTCTGAGCATTACCTGAAAGGATTAAGAAAGAAAAAGGGGGGTGAGTTACAAAAACTTAGTGTGAAACCCCTTACCGTTGTTCATTGGGCTTGAACCCATTTAGCAAAAATTTGGGCCTGAGCCCATCTAAAAATAACTTGGGCTGAAGCCCATTAAGCATAATCTTGGGCCAAAGCCCATTTACAAAATAGAATATACCAAATGAATCAAATTAATGTAATGCAATCCCAAACCAACCTAATCATCCATCCACTACACACCACCCATGCCAACCAACACACATGTGGGATCAAGTCAACCCACCCCGCCAACACACCAAAACGCAGTAATTGCCATTTATAATAATAATTGCAGGCGGTGGCCATTTATAATCGCAGCATTTAGCCATTTATAATATTAGAATTTGTGGCGAAGCCACCAGAATAACAGAATATACGTGACATAGCCACTGACATGATTGTGACAGAGTCACCAAAATATGTGGCGAGCTACCAAATAGCTTCCTCCAATCATCAATATCCCAAACCCATGCAGAATTATGAGAATGGAACATTCATAGCAAATTATGATATTTACAATATAACAACGATACTTAACAACATCAGAGATTTATTACAAACAATTTGGTCCATTAACACTTTGCAAGATCGGCCCATTATGCAATATATCAAATTTGGCCCATTTATCCATATATCAAATTGGACCATTAAGCAATATATCAAAATCGGCCCCTTAAGGCAATCTATCAAATCGGCCCATTAGGGGCATTTTCGTAATTCGACCCATAAGGGTATTTTCGTAATTCGACTCATAAGGGTATTTTCATAATTCGCACATAAGGGCAATTTCGTAATTCGGTAATTTTACCCACTAAGGGTAATTCGGTAATCTCACAATCCAAGGGTATTTCGATAATTTACCCTCCAAGGGTATTTCCGTAATTGCGCAACCCCAGACTTAATTACTAATTTGGGACATGAAACTTGAAACTGTCCATCTGCGTCATACTGACTAAATTGACTATAACTTGGGTTAGAAAACTCAAAATCTAAATCTGTAAATTTTCCTTGAAACTAAACTCATATATCTTCTTACTAAATTTTTCTAGAATTTTTGTCTTAACCATTTAGTACAGTTTATTCCATAAAGTTTCCCTTGTTTCACTGCCCAACGATTCTGACCTCTCTTTTCTTAATTTTAAATATCTCACTGTACGGTTTTCATATACTGTTTCCACTTGATTCTATTGAATATAGACTCACTAAGAAATCCATACATATAAATTATAACCCATAATTAACTTTGTACAATTTTATATGATTTTTCCAAGACAGATCAGGGAACCACGAAGTCATTCAGAACCAGTCTCACTAAAATTAACATAACTCAGAATATAAAATTTCTTTTCCTTCTCCATTTCTTTCTTACCAAAATAGACACAGTAAGCTTTTATTTGATATCTTATTCACTTTCTAATTCCCTTTCTCCTATTTTTAGTGATTTTTCAAAAATACGTCACTGTTTCTAACCAAAACTATTTTATTACAAATATGATTACCACTACGATCATACGCACGCCCGAGTGATTACGGATGCCGGTTTCTAGTTTTTCTTCGGTATATCGATCGAATCACAGAATATTTCATGCAAGCCTTCGGCAAAGTGTGAGATCACACACCATTTCAAATATATATTCGAAAAGTACGGGATTACACACCTTAATCGGAATCCATAACACGATATTCTCCGCGGCACCTAAAGATACAATCGGTCAACAATTAGTCCAAAACCCAATTTACAACTTCATCCAAGTATTGCAACTGATTTAACAATCTATATCACTTACCAAAAATTCGAGTCTCTTATTACGAGAGATAGGTGTTCGACTTTACCACTATTTCCGAAAAATCCACAAGTAGAGAGTATCTCGTGATTTCGTGCCTAACAACATAATCGATTAGCCAAACTTTCAATCCGATTAACACCATAATCGAATAGGGATATCGAATGGACTATGAAAAGACTCAGTACCTTAATCGATGATGGCTTATGACTACGAATGAATCGACAAGGATTTGGTATTAGGTCACCCACTAGAACTCTACGAAAAAGAGTTGATTAAATATGAGAGTGATGGAGAGAGTGATATTTCGATAATAAACAAAGTGGAATAGCCGTATAGTGATGAACATGCATATTTGGCTAAAAAGAGAAGAAATGAAAGGATTAGAATAAAGCCCTTACCCGATTCAACCAAGGAGAGATATCCAACACACAAAAATGGGGAAGATAGAAGATGATAGAAATTCAGCTATCAAAAGAAGATGAACAAAAGATGAATATTTGACTAAACAAAAGAGAAGAAAGATGCACAATTGTGCTAGGAGGTTTTGGCAAAGAGAATAGCAAATTGGAAGAAGATGACACAAAAGTTGCAAATAGGATTTTTGGCCAAAACAATACCAAGACCTTACCAAATGCCAAAGTAAAAATTTCAGCTACCTATCTACCCCCAAAACCATCCACATGCATTACAATATTAGTCAAACATTTGGCCAACCACACTTTCCATAACATTCTCCCATTTTTGTGCCAACATGTCCCCCATACTTGCCTTTTTTCTTTTGATTCCTTTCCCCAACCTCAACCTTTCCTTATTTCCTTAGCCACCTTACCAAAAATAAAGAAGTCCACCTTGCCATATATACCTCTTGGCCGACACTCAAGGAGAGCATGCAAAAATAATAGTCAAAATTTGCACACAATGGGATTTGAACCTCTTCCCTTAAAGTCCTTCACTTGATGCCATAACCTTTTTACTAATTGCTCAATTATGCTAACAATTTACTCATTTATTTCTATAAGCCTTGAAGCTACTTACCATATCTTCTTAAAGTGCTAAAATACCAAAATTTTCCTAAGGCCCAATTAAACCCAAGACTTCATAGAAACCCTGTAACCTTCCAAATTCACTTAACTAATAAGTCCAATTTGTAACAACGCCATTCTCATATTCTCAAAAATTTTGAACATTCTTACGCCCAAGGCCCATTGGGCCCAATTCTACTAGGCCCAATTTTGGTATGTTACAATTCTACCCTCCTTAAAGAAAATTCCGTCCTCAAAATTTCCATCCTACTACTAAACACATCGCTCAAATCACATGACTATGCTTTTCCTGTGCACTCTGATCTTAATAACACTAATTCACTTTCTATCTTTCACCTTGGAAACTCTTCACATCATCAAATATCAAATCCTCAGAAGCAAATAGGTATTTATCACTCATTCATAAAATTTTCTACATTCAACCAAAACATACCCTTCTTAATGGTGATGGAACAATCCTGAGCCCTATGATCCTTAAACTCGCATCTCAAGCATGCTCCTGACCTCCTCAAGTATTCTCCCGAATGACACCTTCCGCAATAATCGCAAACTGGAAAGTTTGGTCGTGCCTTGACACGCTTCACAGAACGAGACTGTGACCCTAAAGATCCGCGATCTCCTTTTCTTCTTACAATCCACGCACCCAACTCGAAGTGCCTCACTGATTCCTTTAACCTCCTCCAATACTTCTTTAACTAACTGAGTCAGCTCATCAACCCCAGCTTGATCATGAGATTCCGTTTCAGCCACTGGTAATGCCAACGCCTCCCTTTAGAAAACATGCCTCGGTGCTGAAGATCTAGCCATAACACTTCGGCCTCTACCACGTCCACGTCTTCCACGTCCACGTCTTCTAGCGCTCATATTGACTAAGTCAATTTAATCTGATTAAGAGTTCTATGAATCATTAAGCTATTTCAGTGTTTATTAAACAATGTTTTATGGAGTATAGAAAGTAGGGTTGTTTTCGCAAAAACTCATCCTATAGTCTCAATCTCTACAGTTTCGATACCTAAAACTAGATGTTCTAGAGTATTCCTATAGTCATATCATAATCATTATAATCGTACAATAATAACATACACTTACTTGACTTGGTGTTGGATACCTGTGGTGCCATACTTCCTTTAAAACATGCATTTTTAATTTAACATTCAAACTGCTTTAGAAAACATTTTTGAACCCAAACCACGGCTGAGTTTTGAAACTAGGCTCTGATACCATAAAATGTAACACCCCAAACCCGGCCCAAAAGTTAGGCCCAAATCTGGTGTGTCACATTGAAGAAAACATATAAAGCATTTGTGATTCGTACTAAAATAAGTTTTGTTAAAATCAAGAAAAACAAGTTTGATTTGAGACATTTGATAAAATACTACTAACCTCGAAGATTGATTGATAAATCGATAGATTTGAATTGAAAATGACGTTGAAAATTGGAAAGAGAATCTGAGTCTTTTGAAAATTTTGTTAAAGTTTATTATGAAATCCATTTGTTAATCGATTTTGAAAAACCTTTATTTAAGTTTTTAAAAAATTCCTATTTAAAATAATTTAAGTAAAATAATAAGTATATCAAACATAAAGCAAATAATAAAATACTCCAGAGGCCTTATTACAACATAAAACCCAAAATAGTAAAGTGAACGAAAATAGAAATCTAAAGTTCCAAAGTAAAACACCATTTATGAAGTATGGCCTCCATCGAGTCATCCATGGCCCAAGTCCACATCACTGAGCATTACCTGAAAGGATTAAGAAAGAAAAAGTGGGGTGAGTTACAAGAACTCAGTGTTAAATCCCCTTACCGTTGTTCACTGGGCTTGAACCCATTTAGCAAAAATTTGGGCCTGAGCCCATCAACAATAACTTGGGCCAAAGCCCATTAAGCATAATCTTGGGCCAAAACCCATTTACAAAACAGAATATACCAAATGAATCAAATTAATGTAATGCAATCCCAAACCAACCTAATAATCCATCCGCTACACACCACCCGTACCAACCAACACACCTGTGGGGATCAAGTCAACCCACCCCGCCAACACACCAAAACGCAGGCAAATTACCGTTTATAATAATAATTCACAGGCCAGTGGCCATTTATAATCGCAGGCATTTAGCCATTTATAATATCAAAATTTGTGGCGAAGCCACCGAATAACAGAATATACGTGGCATAGCCATCGATGATTAGACAGAGTCACCAAAATATGTGGCGAGTCACCAAATAGCTTCCTTGTAACACCCCAAACCCAAATTTCAAACATTACGTAATTAATCGGTATGTTACGTAAGAAAATTTATTTTGTAAACCCTCGTTAAGCGATTTAGATTTAAAGTAAAGGCATTGTCTTGTTTTTAAAAAAAAACATTGAGATGTATAAAGAAATTAATACTTAGTTCGTTTAAAATATATATAGTCGATTATTACCGATTTCGGATGTACCCGATGGCACGAAAAAAAACATTTTACATTTATATTTAAGAAAATTCTTGTGTAACCATTTTAAAGTCATTAAACAGTTTAAATAATCCATCCAAAACATGTAAAATAGTAAAGATAAAATCTTAGGAGGCCTTATTACAACTTGAACAAATAAAACCAAAATAAAATAAAACAAAAATAATTCAAAGTTCATCTAATCCATATTTCCACTGCATGGCCACCTCAAGTCCATCCGGCTCCTCATCCGCGATCTACGAGTCACCTGAAAAATGTTAAAGGAAAAGGTGAGTCACCAAGACTCAGTGTGTAACCCTTTTCCCGGTTTAATGCAACATCATACACACAAATCACAATCAAGTTTAACATGCACCCAACCTAACCATCCAAAACACCTTTTTCTACCCCGTGTGGTACCAAACCACTGGTGGTGCCAAACCACTGGTGACTTAAAGTCCCGATATCCATCAATGTTGTGGTGCCAAACCACTTTGGTGACCAAGTCACAAATAACAAGTTATGGGGCCAACCCACGTGATACCAAATCATCGGCGTCAATCCCATAATATCATCTGGGGCCAACCCATCGTGGTGCTAAGCCACGGGACGAGATGCTATGAGGTGCCAAACCTCTAGTGACAAAAGTCACGAAATGTGGTACCAAACCACTGGTGTCTGTCGACAAGAATATCACTTCCCCCTCCACTCATTTTACCCACATATGCACTTAACAAAGATCATGCCAAACATGTTTACTTAATAACATATATCAAATTTATCATTGGCCACATATTTATATGCCACATTTACCAAATACGTCATGCTTCCCAAAAGAATCATAAAGTAAACTCATAACAACAATGACTTACCTGCTTCCTTGCTTATACCACGATGGTATTAAATCCAAATCTACATCAATTCAGCTTAGCATACACAACGCATTTAACACAGTTACGAGTTATGAAGTGTGTATGTACACACCTGTTACTATCAGTAGCCCTAAATCCTGAAGAATCAATCGGCCACACTAGACTTCCTTGCCCCTATATTCGGCCATACATGAAGGTTAGTGACATGGCCTATTCGGCTAAACCACATAAATCCAAAGGGTTACACTTGAACCCGAAACCTTACCTAAAACGTCCTTTGATTATCAGCCACCACACACTATGTGTTTCTGCTTCCTACAATCGGCAAATCATCCACATTAATAGCCTTCTACCACAATACTAAAAAGATTAGACTATTTAACAAATCCTTACCTCCACTTACCAACCAATTAAAAGATGACGGCTTCACTAGATCGTTTCCAAAACCTCGAAGCCCTTCCTTTCAAATCGATTGGAGAAGAAAAGAGCACCCTTTGCTTTGATGTTCGGCCAAAGCTACACCAAATAGGGAGGAGGGGATTCGGCAAACTCAAATTTGAGGGGCTGGAATTTTGAGAAGAGAAGAAGATAGGCTCGGCTATTAGGGAAAGAAGAAGAAAAAGAAAAGATGTAGGGGAAGTGGTGGTTTCGGCAAAGTAGGAGAAAAGAAGCTGGAATTTTTTTAGCAATGTAGGCAAAGCAACAAGAGGAAATTCGGCACCAGCAATTTGGAGAAGAAAGAAAAGAATTCTGAAGAACTTTGGCACTTCTTTGCTGCCTAAAACCGATTACGGTCAGCCCCTCCCCAAAGAGTCCCAAAATCGACAAACACCCTCTTTTTGGGTGATAATTTTAGCTTTCAAAAATGCAAGATTATCTCACATCTTTATCTCCTAATCCCCCTTAAACAATTTAATAGCAAATAAAACACTAATAGTTACTTTTCCAGCTGAAATTAAGCAAAAAAATAAGCTTATCCCTTATCATTTAAAGAGTCCAAATAGCAGCCATTACTCTCCCATAAACGCCAGCAGCAAAAATAAAAGATAAAAATGCATTTGCTACCCCTTAGGTTCGAACCAACGACCTCCAGCCCTAGCCCTCTCTTCCAACGCCCCTAGCCACTTCTCCCATTAGACTTTCATGCCATAAAACCCCTTCATTTATTTATAAAACCTCCCTAGGCCGATCACCCCAAAAACAAAAAGCCAAAGATCCATTCCAGCAGCTCGAACCTGTGCCCATCAACCTCCAAGCCTTTAAGTGGCACACGGTAGCCACTTAGCCAACCCATCTTTCATGCCCAACTCCAACTCCAAAAATCTTTTAAGGCCTCCCAACTTGCCCCTTTCTTTAATGCCCCAAACAGCCCCAAAAAAATAAAACTCCCCCTTGTTTCTCCCGTGAATCGAACCCAAGACCTCCCTTTGCAAACCTTTAGACGCACCAAGCCAATTGTGCCAACTAAATTATTGTCATATTTCGCCTAAAATTTTATTTAAGCCCTATCTCACCTAGCTCCCTCCTTTAAACACTAAAAAAAAAAATTTTTTAGCTCCAAGTCCGACCTAGCTCGGGGTTAGTTCTAGGCCCTAGAACATGCTTACTACTCCTAGAATTTAATTCTTCAAGCACACATATGGGAAAATATTTAAATTACAAATAACCCCTAATTCAGGGTGTTACAGTTCTACCCCCTTAAAAGAATTTCGGCCTCGAAATTGCCTGGATCAGAAGAGTTGGGGGTATTGCTGCCGTATCACATCCTCGGGTTCCCATGTGGCCTCCTCTGTACCATGGTTCCGCCATAACACCTTCACCAAAGGCACTGACTTCCTTCGAAGAACTTTGACATCACGATCCAAGATTTGTACCGGCTCCTTCTCGAAAGACATGTCCGGGTTTACTTCAATTTCCTCAACCGGCACAACGTGTGAGGGATCTGATCGATAGTGCCTCAATATCGAGACATGGAAGACATCATGGATCTGGCTCAACTCTGTCGGGAACTCAAGCTGGTAAGCTACCGGACCCACTCACTTTAACACTGTATATGGCCCGATGAACCTAGGGCTTAGCTTCCCTTTTCGCCCAAACCTTAATACCTTCTTCCAATGTGACACTTTCAGAAAAACTTTATCTCCTACTGTATATTCCATCTCCTTGCACTTAAGATCAGCATAAGACTTCTGCATATCAGACGCTTCCTTAAGACGAGCCCGAATCACCTTAACTTTATCTTCAGTTTTGTCACCAATTCTGGACCAAAACTTGTCGTTCACCCAACTCTGTCCAACACGTAGGAGTACGGCATTTTTGTCCATACAGTGCTTCATACGGTGCCATCTGGATTCTCGCTTGATAACTATTGTTATAAGCGAATTTTGCTAGCGGTAGGTACTCTTCTCAACTACCACCGAAATCTAGAACACAACCTCTTAGCATATCTTCTAAAATCAGATGACCTTTCCGATCGCTCACGACCGTGGATGGAAAGCTATCTTCGAAATCCAATCGTGTACCCAAAGCCCGATGCAACGCTTTCCAGAACCTTGACGTAAATCTGGGATCCCTATCTGAGATGATCGATACCGGCACACCATGCAACCTCACTATTTTCGACACATATAGCTTAGCTAGCTTCAAGTGAGTAATCCACCCTTACCAAGATATCAAGTGAAGTCGATTTAGTCGACGGTCCACAATCACCCAAACGCTCCTTCTTCTTTGGGCTTAAGGGTAGCTCACGACAAAATCCATCGTGATCCTCTCCCATTTCCACTGAGGGATCTTCACTGGATGAAGTAAACCCGATGGCAACTGATGTTCAGCCTTAACCTGCTGACATGTCAGACACTTCCCCATAAATTCGGTCACCTCGCACTTCAACCCAGGCAACCAAAACTGTCTTTGCAAATCTCCATACATCTTACTACCTCCCGGATGCATAACGTATGGGCTGCTATGTGCATCCTAAAGAATTCTCTGCCTCAATTCCATATCTTTTGGCACACAAGCTCGCCCTTGAAAGCATAATACTCCATCATCGGACAAGCTATACCCTTCTAAACCACCATTTTAAACTTGCAATCTCCGTGCATTCAAACTTTCATCTACTAATTATTTTTCCTTAATCTCCACAATCAAAGTCGGCTTAACTTGCAGCTCCGCCAAAAGACTTCTATCGTCATATAGACTCAAATGAGCAAACATCGCCCTTAAGTCCGCCACGACCTTTCAACTTAACGCGTCAGCCACCACATTAGCTTTGCCCAGATGGTACTCAATTGAACAGCCGTAGTCCTTCAATAGCTCAATCTACCGTCGCTGCCTTAAGTTCAAATCCTTCTGAGTTAAAAGATACCTCAGACTTTTGTGATCCGTGTAGACTATCGACTTTTCCCCATACAAGTAATGCCTCCATATCTTCAAAGCGAAGACCACTGCTGCTAATTCCAAATCGTGAGTTGGATAGTTAACCTCATGCGGTCTTAGCTGACGGGATGCATAGGCCACTACCTTCCCTTCCTGCATCAATACACATCCCAACCCGTATGGGACGATCACAAGAAATCAAACAACTTCCCTACCTCAGTCAGTATCGTAACTGGGCTTAGTCAAAATCTTCCGTAGCTTATCAAAACTTTCCTGCTGTTTCTTCGACCATACAAATGGAACTCCTTTTCTTAATAACTTAGTTAGTGGGGTTGCGATTAAAGAGAACCCTTTCACAAATCTTCGATAGTACCCTTCCAGACCCAGAAAACTTCAAATTTCTGCCACTGACTTAGGCGTTTTCCACTCCAACACCGCTTCAACCTTGCGAGGGTCCACTCTAATCCCTTCCGCTGACACCACGTGACCTAAGAAAGCCACCTCCCTAAGCCAAAATTCACACTTACTGAATTTGGCATATAACTGCTTCTCCATCAGAATTTGTAGAACTATACGCAAATGCATGTCATGCTCCTCCTCCGTCTTTGAATAAACCAATATGTCGTCTATAAACACCACGACAAATTGATCCAAGTACTGCTGAAACACCCTATTCATTAAGTCCATGAACGCTGCAGGTGCGTTGGTCAACCCAAATGGAATCACTAGAAACTCGTAATGCCCATACAGAGTACGGAACACCATCTTGTGAACATCAACCTCCTTCACCTTAAGTTGATGATAACCTGACCTAAGGTCTATCTTCGAGAAAACTGATGCACCCTTCAGTTGGTCAAACAAGTCATCGATCCGGGGCAACGGATACTTATTTTTGATCGTTAACTTGTTTAGCTAACGATAGTCGATACACATTCGCATCGACCCGTCTTTCTTCTTGACAAACAGCACAGGTGCTCCCCACAGAGATATACTTGGTCAGATAAACCCTCGATCCAAGAGCTCTTGAATTTGAGCCTTCAGCTCCACCAATTCCTTTGGTGCCATTCGATAGGGTGCTATAGACACAGGCGCCGTTCTGGGTAATAAGTCTATACCAAACTCAACTTCCTGATCTGGTGGCAAACCCGGAAGTTCCTCAGGAAACACATCAGTGAATTCCCTTGCTGTTTAGACCTTCTCAACTACTGACTCCTTAGCCTCCAAGGCACATATTCGGACCAAAAATGCCTCACACCCTTTCCGGACCATCTTTTTACCTTCAATGCAGACACCACGTTGGATAGATAATCCCTTCTATTACCTATCATAACCACTTCATCACCCTCAGCCATTTTTAGAACCATGCACTTAGCAGTGCAATCCAACCTTGCCTGATGCTTAACCAACCAGTCCATTCCAAGAATTAGATCGAACTCCCAAAATGGCAACTCCATCAGATCAGCCACAAACACTACCCCTTGGAGTTCTAGGGGTACATCTCTATATAGCTTGTTTACAACTACAGAGTGACCTGGAGGGCTAATTACTGTCATCTCCCTAGAAGTAATCTCAAAGTCTATGTTCATGGCCTCTACCACACTACTAGCAACGTATGAATGCGTTGAACCCACATCAATTAATGCAACATACGAAAGACCAAAAATTAGGAACGTATCGATTATGACGTTTGGTGTGTCACCCTCCTCTCGACGCCTCGCTGCGTAGACTAAACCAGGTTGCCTTGCTTCTGTGTTGCCTGCCCCTCTTCCCGGAGTTCTGCGACCTCAATTAGAACCATTGTTTCCCCTACTATTACCACGATCCCTTTGTGGTGGTCCTACATTTCTAACCCGAGCACCGTTCTGACCCTTTAGCTGACTCTTTGCCAACTTCCGAGGATAATCCCTTACACGGTGATCCAAAGATCCACATTCAAAGCATCCCCTTTCACCGGTCCAACAACCTCCCCAATGTGATTTCCCACAGCGATTACACTGAGCTGGTCTCTGATTAGTAGCCATGGGCCTTCCTGTCTGATTTGGCCCACTCTGCCTAGCCCTTTTCTGTGCATTACTACCCGATCTAGACGTCCCAAAGCCTCTTTTCTGCTTGTTCCTATCATAGTTTTGTCTCACGGACTCCTTGACCCCTTCGGCTACTTTAGCCTTTTCTACCAAAATAGCAAACTCACGCTCCTACTGTGGAGCAATCAGCAACCTTAACTCATCCTTAAGTCCATCTTCAAAGCGGACACAACGATCATGCTCCGTTGACACAATTCCTCGAGCATAGCGGCTCAGCCTCAGAAATTTTGCTTCATACTCTGACACTGACTTATTTCCTTGTACCAACCCAAGAAAGGCTTTCCTCTGCGCATCAGTGTAGCTGGTGCCCACATACTTCTTCTGGTAAGCAGCTTTAAAATACTCCCAAGTAAGGTCATCTGCCGTGGCACCATCCCGAACCGTAAGCCACCACTGATATGACTCATCCTTTAGAAGTGACACCGCTCCTTTTAGCTTCTCCTCATTCCTCAGATCAAGATCATCCATGATCCTCTCAGTCGATTCCAACCAGTATTCCGCCGCACTGGGTGCCACACCCGATACTCTCCGGAATACATCAGCCCCGTTGGATCAGAGTCGCTCGGGTATAGACTTCTGAGCTCCCATACCTCCACTCGCCTCAGCCACCATCTCAAGGACTCGCAACATAGCTTGCGATACTGCCTCACCTCCCGTCTGATCCTGCTCCTCAGCTCCAAAAGTTGGGGGTGGTGGTGGCAGTGGTACCTCATTCTCCGACCCCTGACCCGACCTCACGGGTTCTGACACGGTCATCCTGCCCCTATCGTGTCCACGTCGGCCACATCCTCTAGAGCTCATTCTTAACTATTACGCTTTAATCTAATTAAGAAATTTTTATGGATTAGTACTTGTTCCACTTGGTTATCCGTAGAAAAATTTTATGGAGAGAGTTTATTAGAGATTCTTTCGATCAATCAAAGTTTTAAGTCCTCTATCCTAGTTCACACAGGAAAGCACATTCATTCCCTAATACCTTTCATACACACTCACTCTTTCGGGCATTTCTGTCCGCTTCTATCCTAGGGGTATTTTCGTCTTTTTCTTACAGGGGTATTTTCGTAATAAATCGAGGAAATTTTGAAAACTTTGATAAATCAAAACATCTTGCGATTCCTAAAATTGAAGAGTATTTTCAAAAATTTTCAATTTAAAGGTATGGCAAAATTTTAGAAACCAGGGGTATTTTGGTAATTTTGTCAATCAGGGATAATTTTGTAAATTTCCAAAGTCAGGGTATTATTTTGAAATACAGAATTTTGGATATTTTTGCAAAGTAAGAGAATTTTATTGAAATCGGGGTAGTACGGTATTTTTTTTAAACCAAGGGCATGTTCGTAATTTTGCCACTATGGGCATTTTGGTAATTTTAGTAAATTTAAAATATTTTGAAAATTTTCCAGAAATAAATTTTTGTTACTATTTAATGGAGTATTGTAATGATTTTTAAAACTTAGAGTTTTCATAAAACATGGCTAATCCCTTTCGGGTTTTAGTTATTGTGTTTAGCCTATGATCGAGTCCTCTTGGTTGTGGTGAACCAAAACTACGCACTGTAGGATTCTGCGAAGAGGAGGTGAGTCACGAGGACTGCTAAGTACCAAGCTCTTCCGGATCCAATCCTAGACATGCGCACTGGGTTACCACACCCTAACTCGTGACTTGATCATAGGGTTGTTTAATTAGGCATTTAAAGTCTTATGTGATTTGTTGGAGTAAACTAGTCTTAGGGTTTTAACACTTATCATACTAACTACGTTCCATACCTACCCTTCTACAAATAATAATCCACACAGTAGTCAGAAGTACTTACCTGGGTGGATTGGTGCCGGAGACACGGTGCCATGCTGTTCAAAACCAAAAACGTTTCACAAAGGCCTCATAAAACATTTTGGGCATTGGGCCCCCACAGCCGAGCTATGAACTGGGCTCTGATACCAATTTTGTAACACCCCAAACCCGGCCCAAACATTACGACCGAATCTGGTATGTTACAGAAGAAAATTTATTTTGTAAACCCCTGTTAAGCCGATTTAGATTTAAAGTAAAAGACATTGTCTTGTTTTTTAAAAAAAAACAGTTGAGATGTATAAAGAAATTAATACTTAGTTCGTTTAAAAATATATATAGTCAGATTGTTACCGATTTCAGATGTACCCGATGGCACGAAAAAAAAAACATTTTACATTTATATTTAAGAAAATTCTTGTGTAACCATTTTAAAGTCATTAAACAGTTTAAATAATCCATCCAAAACATGTAAAATAGTAAAGATAAAATCTTAGGAGGCCTTATCACAACTTGAACAAATAAAACCAAAATAAAATAAAACAAAAATAATTCGAAGTTCATCTAATCCATATTTCCACTACATGGCCACCTCAAGTCCATCCGGCTCCTCATCCGCGATCTACGAGTCACTTGAAAAATGTTAAAGGAAAAGGTGAGTCACCAAGACTCAGTGTGTAACCCTTTTCCCGGTTTAATGCAACATCATACACACAAATCACAATCAAGTTTAACATGCACCCAACCTAACCATCCAAAACACCTTTTTCTACCCCGTGTGGTACCAAACCACTGGTGGAGCCAAACTACTGGTGACTTAAAGTCACGATATCCATCAATGTTGTGGTGCCAAACTACTGGTGACCCAAAGTTACAAATAAAAAGTTGTGGGGCCAACCCACGTGTGATACCAAATCACTGGCGTCAATCCCATAATATCATCTGTGGGGCCAACCCACTGTGGTGCTAAGCCACGGGGACGAGACGCTATGAGGTGCCAAACCTCTGGTGACAAAAGTCATGAAATGTGGTACCAAACCACTGGTGTCTGTCGACACGAATATCACTTCCCCCTCCACTCATTTTACCCACATATGCACTTAACAAAGATCATGCCAAACATGTTTACTTAATAACATATATCAAATTTATCATTGGCCACATATTTATATGCCACATTTACCAAATACGTCATGCTTCCCAAAAGCATCATAAAGTAAACTCATAACAACAAGGACTTACCTGTTTCCTTGCTTATACCACGATGGTATTAAATCCAAATCTACATCAATTCAGATTAGCATACACAACGCATTTAACACATTTACGAGTTATGAAGTGTGTATGTACACCTGTTACTATCAGTAGCCCTAAATCCTGAAGAATCAATCGGCCACACTAGACTTTCTTGCCCCTATATTCAGCCATACATGAAGGTTAGTGACATGGCCTATTCGGCTAAACCACATAAATCCAAAGGGTTACACTTGAACCCGAAACCTTACCTAAAATGTCCTTTGATTATCAGCCACCACACACTATGTGTTTCTGCTTCCCTACAATCGACAGTCATCCACATTAATAGCCTTCAGCTTACAATACTAAAAAGATTAGACTATTTAACAAATCCTTACCTCCACTTACCAACCAATTAAAAGATGACGGCTTCACTAGATCGTTTCCAAAACCTCGAAGGCCCTTCCCCTCAAATCGATTGGAGAAGAAAAGACCACCCTTTGCTTTGATGTTCGGCCAAAGCTACACCAAATAGGGAGGAGGGGATTCGACTAACTCAAGTTTGAGGGGCTGGAATTTTGAGAAGAGAAGAAGATAGGTTCGGCTATTAGGGAAAGAAGAAGAAAAAGAAAAGATGTAGGGGAAGTGGTGGTTTCAGCTAAGTAGGAGAAAAGAAGCTGGAATTTTTTTAGCAATGTAGGCAAAGCAACAAGAGGAAATTCGGCAGCAGCAATTTGGAGAAGAAAGAAAAGAATTCTGAAGAACTTTGGCACTTCTTTGCTGCCTAAAACCGATTACGGTCAGCCCCTCCCCAAGGAGTCCCAAAATCGGCAAACACCCTCTTTTTGGGTGATAATTTCAGCTTTCAAAAAATGCAAGATTATCTCACATCTTTATCTCCTAATCCCCCTTAAACAATTTAATAGCAAATAAAACACTAATAGCTACTCTTCCAAATTAAATTAAGCAAAAAATAAGCTTATCCCTTATCATTTAAAGAGTCCAAATAGCACCATTACTTTCCCATACACGCCAAAGAAGAAAATAAAAGATAAAATGCATTTGTTTGCCCTTAGGTTCAAACTAACGACCTCCATTGACCCTCTCTTCAAACGCCCTAGCCACTTCTCCCATTAGACTTTCATGCCATAAAACCCTTCATTTATTTATAAAACATCCTAGGCCGATCACCCCAAAAATAAAAAGCCAAAGATCCATTCCACCGCTCGAACTCGCGCCCATCAACCTCAAGCCTTTAAGTGGCACACGGTAGCCACTTAGCCAACCCATCTTTCATGCCCAACTCCAACTCCAAAAATATTTTAAGGCCTCCCAACTTGCCCCTTTCTTTAACGCCCCAAACATTTCAAAAAAAAAATAAAACTCCCCTTGTTTTTCCGTGAATTTGAACCCAAGACCTCTTAGAGACGCACCAAGCCAATTGTGCCAACTAAATTCTTGTCATATTTCGCCCAAAATTTTATTTAAGCCCTATCTCACCTAGCTCCCTCCTTTAAACACTAAAAAAAAAATTTTTAGCTCCAAGTCCGACCTAGCTCGGGGTTAGTTCTAGGCCCTAGAACATGCTTACTACTCCTAGAATTTAATTCTTCAAGCACACACATGGGAAAATATTTAAATTACAAATAACCCCTAATTCAGGGTGTTACATTCCTCCAATCATCAATATCCCAAACCCATGCAGAATTATGTGAATGCAACATTCATAGCAAATTATGATATTTACAATATAACAACGATAATCAACAACATCAGAGATTTATTACAAACAATTTGGCCCATTAACACTTTGCAAGATCGACCCATTATGCCATATATCAAATTCGGCCTATGTAGCCATATATCAAATTAGCCCATTAAGCAATATATCAAAATCGGCCCCTTAAGGCAATCTATCAAATCGGCCCATTAGGGGCTTTTTCGTAATTCGACCCATAAAGGTATTTTCGTAATTCAGCACATAAGGGCAATTTCATAATTCATTAATTTTACCCACTAAGGGTAATTCGGTAATCTCACAATCTAGGGGTATTTCGGTAATTTACCCTCCAAGGGTATTTTTGTAATTTTTGCAACCCCGGACTTAATTACTAATTTGGGACATGAAACTTGAAACTGTCCATCTGCGAAATACTGACTAAATTCACTATAACTTGGGTTAGAAAACTCGAAATCTAAATCCTTAAATTTTGCTTGAAACTAAACTCATATATATTCTTACTAAAATTTTTCCAGAATTTTTGTCTTAACCATTTAGTACAGTTTATTCCTTAAAGTTTCCATTTTTTCACTGTCCAATGATTCTGACCTCTCTTTCCTTAATTTCAAATATCTCACTATACTATTTTCATATACTTCTCCCACTTGTTTATATTGAAAAAAAACTCACTAAGAAATCCATACATATAAATTATAACCCATAATTCACTTTGTACAATTTTATATGATTTTTTCCAAGACAGATCAACGAACTACAAAGTCATTCAGAACCAGTCTAACTAAAATTAACATAACTCAGAATATAAAATTCCTTTTCCTTCTCCGTTTCTTCCTTATCAAAATAGACACATTAGTCTTTTATTTGATATCTCATTAACTTTCTAATTCCCTTTCTCCTATTTTTCGTGATTTTCCAAAAATACGTCACTGCTTCTAACCAAAACTATTTTATTTCAAATATGATTACCACTACGATCATACGCACGCCCGAGTGATTACGAATGCTGGTTTTTGATTTTTCTTTGGTATATCTTACAAATCACAGAATATTTCATGCAAGCCTTCAGAGAAGTGTGAGATCACACACCATTTCAAATATATATTCAGAAAGTACAAGATTACACACCTTATTTGGAATCCGTAACACGATATCCTCCGCGACACCTAAAGATACAATCGGTCAACAATTAGTCCAAAACCCAATTTACAACTTCATCCAAGTATTGCGATTGATTTAAAAATCTATATCACTTACCAACAATCCGAGTCTCTTATTACGAGAGATAGGTGTTCGACTTTACCACTATTTTCAAAAATCCACAAGAAGAGAGTATCGCGTGATTTCGTGCCTAACAACATAATTGATTAGCCAAACCTTCAATCCGATTAACACCAAAACCAAATAGTGATATCGAATGGACTATGAAAAGACTCCTTACCTTAATCGATGATAATCTCGATTCCCACCAATTGGCTTATGACTACGAATGAATCGACAAGGATTTGGTATTAGGCCACCTACTAGAACTCTACAAAAAAGAGTTGATCAAATATGAGAGTGATGGAGAGAGTGATATTTCGAAAAAAAAACAAAGTGGAATAGCCATATAGTGATGAACATACATATTCGGCTAGAAAGAGAAGAAATGAAAGGATTAGAAATGAAGCCCTTACCCGATTCAACCAAGGAGAGATGTCTAACACACAAAAATGGGGAAGATAGAAGATGATAGAAATTTGGCTATCAAAAGAAGATGAACAAAAGATGAATATTTGACTAAACAAAAGAGAAGAAAGATGAACAATTGTGCTAGGAGGTTTCGACAAAGAGAATAGCAAATTGGAAGAAGATGACACAAAATTTGCAAATAGGATTTTTGGCCAAAACAATACCAAGACCTTACCAAATGCCAAAGTAAAAATTTTAGCTACCTATCTACCCCCAAAACTGGTCACATGCATTACAATATTGGTCAAACATTTGGCCAACCACACTTTCCATAACATTCTCCCATTTTTGTGCCAACATGTCCCCCATACTTGCCTTTTTTCTTTTGATTCCTTTCCTCAACCTCAACCTTTCCTTATTTCCTTAGCCACCTTACCAAAAATAAAGAAGTCCACATTGCCATATGTACCTCTTGGCCGACACTTAAGGAGAGCATGCAAAAATAATAGTCAAAATTTGCACACAATGGGATTTGAACCTCTTCCCTTAAAGTCCTTCACTTGATGCCATAACCTTTTTACTAATTTCTCATTTATGCTAACAATTTACTCATTTATTTTTATAAGCCTTGAAGCTACTTACCATCTCTCCTTAAAGTGCTAAAATACCAAATTTTTCCTAAGGCCTAATTAAACCCGAGACTTCATAGAAACCCCATAACCTTCCAAATTCACTTAACTAATAAGTCCAATTTGCAACAACGCCATTCTCATATTCTCAAAAATTTTGAACATTCTTACGCCTAAGGCCCATTGGGCCCAATCCTACTAGGCCCAATTTCGGGATGTTACATTCCTGTTGCCCCACATCGACACTTTAGTGGACAACACGGTAGGTTACTCATTGTTCTCCTTCATGGATGGTTTCTCCATATACAACCAAATTAAAATGCATCCTGAAGATATGGAAAAGACGACATTCATAACCATCTAAGGAACATTTTGCTATAAAGTGATGCCATTCGAACTAAAAAATGCAGGAGCGACGTATCAAAGAACCATGTCTATTTCATGATATGATACACAAGGAAATCAAGGTTTATGTTGATGACATGATTGCAAAATCCCTAATAGAAAAGGAGTATATACAAGTCTTGAGGAAAGTGTTTTTGAGGTTTAGAAAATTTCAGCTAAAGCTCAATCTAGCAAAATGTACCTTCGGGGCTAGATCGGGGAAATTACTAGGATTTGTAGTCAGTGAAAAGGGGATCGAGATTGACCCAGAAAAAGTCAAGGCTGTACAAGAGTTGCCTCCACCACGCACTCAAAAAGAGGTCCGGGGTTTCTTAGGGAGATTAAATTACATCGTCAGGTTCATTTCACAATTAACCAAGAAATACGACCCCATATTTTGTCTCCTTAAGAAACATAATCCAAGTGTATGGGATGAAGAATGCCAAAAGACTTTTGACAGGGTCAAACATTACTTGTGCAATGCACCAGTACTGATGCCACCTAGTCCAGATAAGCCACTGATATTGTACTTGACAGTATCTAAAAATTCCATGGGATGCGTGCTGGGCCAATATGATGAGTTAGGAAAGAAAGAAAGAGCAATGTACTACATCAGTAAGAAGTTCACTGAATGTGAAACAAGATACTCATCGATTGAATAGTTATGTTGCACTTTAATCTAGACAACCTAAAGACTGAGACAATACATGTTGTACCACACAACTTGGCTCATTTAAAAAATGGACCCTCTAAAGTACATAATGGAGTCGACTACTCTAAATGGAAGGATGACCCAATGGAAAATTCTACTTTCCAAGTTCGATATAGTCTATGTGAACTAGAAGGCAGTAAAAGGGAGTGCAATAGTAAATTTTTTAGCCAATAGAGCTCTAGAAGATTACGAACCTTTAAATTTTAATTTTCCAAACGAAGATCTGATGTATGTCGCGACTATTGAAGAAAGTGCTCAAGAAGAACATCCCTAGAAACTAAATTTTGATGGGGCTTCCAATGCCATAGGTAATGGAATTGGGGTAGTCCTGGTATCCTCGAACGAAGATCATTATCCCTTTACTAGTAAAATAGATTTTGATTGCACGAACAGTATCACAGAATACGAAGCATGCATCATGGGTATCTGTGTAGCCATAGAACACAATATCAAGGTACTGGAGGTATATGTGGATTCTGCACTAGTGCTCTACCAACTCAAAGGTGAATGGGAGATGAGAGACCCCAATTTGATCAATTATCAAAGGCTAGTACTTGAGTTAATTGAGGAGTTTGATGACATCACTTTCTACTACCTCCCGCGAGATGAAAACCAGATTGCCGACGCCGTGGTTACTTCACCTTCCATGATCAGAATGAACAAATAAGAGGACGTAAAGCCTATCTAGATGAGTATTTATGAGGCTCTTCCCCATTGTTACAACATCAAGGAAGAAGAAAAGGACGATCACCCTTGGTACCACGATATATTGCGATATGTGAAGAATCGTGAATACCCTGACTAAGCAACTGGGAATAATAAAAGGACGTTGAGAAGACTGACCAATGACTATGTCTTAAATGGGGAGATCCTATACAAAAAAAGAAAGTATCATATGCTACTAAGATGTGTAGACACTGCTGAGGCTGAAAAAATCTTGGAAGAAGTCCATGAGGGTGTCTGCAGAACACATGTTAATGGTTTTACAATGGCCAAACAAATCAGAAGATTTGGATATTATTGGTCCACTATGGAAGGGGGTTGTATCAGTTATGCTAAGAGATGCCATAAGTGCCAAATTTATGGAGACAAAATTCATATGCCTCCTTCACCTTTTCATGTTATGACTTCTCCATGGCTTTTTTCTATGTGGGGCATGGATCTCATTGGGCTAATCTCACCAAAATCTTCCAATGGGCATCGATTCATCTTTGTAGTCATCGATTACTTCACCAAGTGGGTAGAAGCTGCTTCTTATGCCAATGTCACGAAGTCGACAATCAGTAAATTCTTGAAGAAAGAGATCACATGTCAGTATAGAATGCCAAAAGGATCATGTATGACAATGCATTGAATTTGAATAACAACATGATATTAGAAGTCTGTATTCAGTTCAAGATCAAACACCACAATTCATCACCATATCACTCAAAAATAAATGGTGCAGTAGAGGCAACCAACAAGAATATTAAGAAGATCGTGGGGAAAATGACAGAGACTTATAAAGATTGGCATGAGAATTTTTCTTTTGCCCTCTATGCCTATCGAATGTCTGTCAGAACCTCCACCGGGGCAACGCCTTTCTCTTTAGTTTTTGGAATGAAGGCGGTTTTGCCCATTGAAGTCGAGATTCCTTCTCTTCAAGTTTTGTCAGAGTTGAAGTTAGATGAGGCAAAATAGATCCAATCCCGATATGATCAGCTGAACTTGATCGAAAAAAAAAGGCTAAGGGTTATCCATCATGGTCAGATGTACCAAAAATGAATGATGCGAGCTTATGACAAAAAGGTTCGCCCTAGCGAATTCCATGAGGGGACCTGATATTGAAAAAGACCATTCCCATACAAAAAGACTTCAAAGGAAAGTGGATGCCAAATTGGGAAAGACCTTATGTGGTAAATAAGGCCTTTTCTGGAAGAGCTCTAATTTTAACCAAGATGGATGGAAAAAACTTGTCTAATCCTATGAATTCAGATTCAGTCAAGAAGCACTTCACTTAAAAAAGAAAGAAAGAAAGAAAGAGGAGAGGCCAAGGTGAAAACTCGTAAAAAGGCATTTTGAAACCAAAGGGATTTTGAGTTGAAAACCCAGGAAAGGGAAATTTAAATTTTGATCGAATATGGGGCATGTGGTAGTTTCACCCTCTCATAATTGACAAGGAGGAGAAATGCTACATCTTGGGGCATCAACAAAGTATTCTAGCTCTCCTAAACACATATCAAGTTCAAAAGGGTATTCGAGAAGTTGGTGTGGAGAAGCTCATGCTACGATATCTGAGGCACCTAGTTTCATCTTACCCATTTTTTATTTTATTAACGTTTTCTATTTAAATTAATTTATTCATTTCGATCTTTGTCCCCAATAAATTTCAATCTTGTCCACTGTTATGATATTTTTCAAGCAATTTACATTGAAATAACGATTAATGGACTAATAATATTCAAGTAAAAGGAGTTCTACATATTGCTCTAAAAGGTTTTCTAAATAGTACAAGGACCTAAAACAGGACAACTGGTCAGAACTAATCAAATTTAAGAGTTGAAAAGGTTTGAGAAAGAATAATTTAAATTGTGATCATTTTTTCAGGTTTTCTATCAAAGATACTAGCTAAACAAGAAGGCAGGGTAATGCGTCAGTGATAGAACCTTGGTGAACAATAAACAATGTCAACCTAAGCATTAAAAGGGGATCATTCTTGAAAAAAATGACATTCTGCAATCATGCAAACATCAGTCATACACATTTAGTTAGGAACATTTGATTTATTCTGATCATAACATCCTAATCATTTGGCATAAATATAGGCCTATGAAATGGATTCTGCAGGTCATGTTCCCTAGAGAATGGTGTAACAGATCAGTGAAATCACAAATTCTATACCTTTGAAGTTGCAATGGGACGGATTGAAGTCATCGTGGTGAATCTTATCTCCCTGAAGTTGCAACGGAGTAGATTAATGCAACAAATCTTATCTCCTTAAAGTTGCAGTGGAGCAGATTGAATTTACAAATCTCCCTGAAGTTGCAGTGGAGCAGATTGAATATGCAAATCTTATTTCCCTGAAGTTACAGTGGAATAGATTAAAGCTACAAATTACAAATCTTATCTCCCTAAAGTTGCAATGGAGCAGATTGAAATGATAAGTCCTATACATCTAAAGTTGCAGTAGGTCGGATTAAATCAACCATAGAAAGTCTTATCTCCCTGAAGTTGCAGTGGAATAGACTAAAACTACAAGTTAAAAATATTATCTCCCTGAAGTTGCATTGTAGCAGATTGAAATGATAAGTCCTATACCTCTAAAGTTGCAGTAGGTCAAATTAAATATACCATAGCAAGTCTTATCTCCTTGAATTTACAGTGGAATAGACTAAATCTACAAGCTACAAATCTTATCTCCCTGAAGTTATAGTGGAGCAGATTGAAGATAGAAAATCTTATCTCTCTAAAGTTACAGTGGAGTAGATTGAAGTTACAAATCTCATCTCTCTAAAATTGCAGTGGAGTAGATTAAAGATACGAGTCTCATCGCTCTAAAGTTGCAATAAAGTAGATTAAAGATAATGAATCTTATTTCCTTGAAGTTGCAGTGGGACAAATTAAAGCTACAAGTTACAAATCTTAGCTCCCTGAAGTTGCAGTGGACTAAATTAAAGCTACAAATCTTATTTCCCTGAAAGTTGCAATGGAATAGATTAAAGCTACAAGTTACAAATCTTATCTCCCTGAAGTTGCAGTGGAGTAGATTGAAGCGACAAGTCCTATACCTTTGAAGTTGCAGTGGGTTAGATTAAATCTACCATAGCAAGTCTTATCTCCCTGAAGTTGCTGTGGAATAGACTAAAGCTACAAGCAACAAATCTTATCTCCCCGAAGTTGCAACAGGGTAGATTGAAACTACAATTCTTATACCTCTAAAGTTGTGGTGGGATAGGATGAAGCCACTTGAAAAATAGAAGTACCAAAGAAGTCAAGATTCAGCAAGACCAGACAAAATTGGTCCTTCTTAAAGTCTTTGCTCTATTATCGATACACGATAATGAGCAAAGAGGGGAAACTGTAGAAGCCCAATTTTGCCTGGGCCCAACCAAAAAACCAAACAAAATATAAAAATAAAAAAACAAAAAATAATAAGAGTCCAAATCCATTTACAAAAAACTCAAATCAGGCCCAAACTTACAAACCCAAATGGCCCGGAAAAAAAAAAAAACCCTAATGGCCAAGTGGCCCACAACATAAATTGTTTTCAGAAAAAAATAGAAACCTCCATGCCCTTATGTCCACTCCTTGTGCCACGTTAGCACACTCGCGCCCCGAGGTCTGCCACCATTGACTCCAAATACTCTTGCAAATACAAAAAAGCAAGAACAACAAACATGTAATTGCAGCGAGAATAGTAGAAAAATAAAAAAAATAATATGTAAAATCGGCTATAAAAAGCCTAAAAAATAGAGGGGGATTTTTTTCGAAATAGAAATCGAATGGAGAAAAATAAAAATCAAGTTTCAAAAGGTAGCCTTTTTATTTTTTTTTTCTAATTTTTATTTTCGAAGTAAAATAAAAAATAAAAAATAAAAATGGAAAATCATACCTGCCGTTTCATCTTCGCGCCACTGTTGGTGCCTTCTCCGGTCTGAAACGCCATCGAATCCCCGAGATTTTGGCTAAGGCCGCGGTGGAGGGTGTAAAAAACCGAAAGGTTTTCTTTTTTGGGGGAGGGGAGGTTTCGGCTTTAGTCAAGCGTTTTAACTCCGAATAAGATTTCTACACAAAAAAAAAAAAGGTTTAAAAGGTATTTTTGGGAAATTTTCTGACCACCAGAGACGACGGCCACCGTCGCCAGCGATCAGCGGTCACAAAGGGTCGATGGTTTGATTTCAGGCAAGGCCAGAGAGAAAATAGAGAGAAGGAAGGTTTTTTTTTTCTAAAAAAATGAAGCAAATGATTTTTTTCTTAAAATTTTTGCTTTTATAGCCTTACAAAACGACGCCGTTTTGGGTTTCATTTCCAGACGCCAAAACGGCATCGTTTTAGACTTCGACCCGCCAACTAGACCCGATTTTTTTTAATAGGATCCGCGTGTTTTTTAATGGGGTCTAATTGCTGCCCCAGTCCTTCCGCTTTTTCTTTGTTTTTCAATATGGTCCTAATTCCTTTATTTTTTTCTTTTTAGATTGCACCGTTAATTTGGTATCTTTTTCAATTTGGTCCTCAGACCGTTGACCCCCTGGGGAAGAACACGTGTCTAGGAGCCTTAGGACAACTTCCCATTTAGTCCCTATTTATTTTAGCATGTTTCGTTTTGATCCCCTATTCAGTTTTTTTATTTTTACAATTTACGCCCGTAAATTTCATTTAAATTTTGATCTAGTCCTTATTTATTTATTTTATTACAATTTAGCCCCTTTATTATTTATTTTATTCCGATTTATCCTTTTAATTTCATTTAAGTTACGATTTAGTTCTTTATTTTTCAACCTTTTATAAACTATTTCCTTTTATTTTTTATTTACATTTTTATTTATTATTCCTTTTATTTTATTTATTTAATTGCTTATTTACTTATTTATTTATATATTATTCATTTATTTTTATTTTAATTCCTTTATTCATTTATTTGTTATTGCTTCATTTTTAATATTTAAAATTTTCTTTATTTTCTTTTATCGAGTATTTATTTCCTTTAATTTCTTCTTTTTTTCTTTATGCCTGTATTATTATTATTACTATTTTATTATCTATTTATCTAGTTATTTATTACTTTTTATTTTTATGCATATTTAAAATTAAATTGCTTACATTTTTATTTTTATTTATTTGCACATCTGTTGTTCTCATAATTATTATAATTATTATTATTATTATTTGCCTTTCCTCTATTATTTATTATTAGTATTAGAATAACAATTATAATATGATCTTTGCACGATGCATAAAAAAGAAATTTTTAAACCGAGGCAATGTTCATTATTTTTGGAATTAGAAGAGAGTGTCCCTAACTTACGGGATATAGTTTCTTTCTAAAGCTGAGATAATCGAATACTCATTTCAAAAATATAAAAACAAGATTCAAGTAACGATCAAGTAGTGGTTATTCTTAATTTCGAAGATTTAAGGCATTGTGTCCTAACTTACGGGACATGATCCTTCCTTTTCGACTAACTTGAAAAAAATGCTTTTCACGAAAATTAATTTAGTAATGCTTTAATACAAAAAGGGATCGTGTTTTAAACTACCTTCAAATTTTCAATTCTCGATACTAAGACATCAAGCAATCAACTAAGTACCAATTTTGGGCGCCACGAGGGTGTTAATCCTTCCTCTTGCGTAACTGACTCCCGAACCCATTTTCCAAATTTCGTAGACCAAAAATAATTGTTTTAGTAAATCAAACCCCTTAGTAAAAAGAGCAAAGGTGACCCGATCACACCTCATAAAAATGATTGGTGGTGACTTCCATTTTCATTTTTAAATAAAAAGTCTATTTCAAAAAAAAAAGGTTTCGACAGCTTCACTAAAACAACAAAAACATCTTTGGATAAAAACTCTATTCTAACTTGTAAATCATCAATATTCGTAAAAGAACTCGCATTGCTTGGTCTTCTGTGAGAAAGTTTTGGAAATTGTATCCCATCTTCCGCAACAATCTCGACATTAAGCATGTGGGATGGAGGTTCATATGCCGTAAAATCTGGTTGGGTTCTTTCAACATTGTCTAAACTTTATTGTTAAAATCACTCCCTTCTGGTTCAGTAGGAACAACCTCTAGTTTAGAAAATAATGCAATTTCTGAACCAACTGGCCAGACTCCCAGATTGGATCATCATTGGTTTTAGCTTCCTGTTCATTCTCAACTTCCTCTTTATTTTCAACCCCAGTTGTGGTTTCATGTCTAGGGTTGGATGCCCCTTTGTTGGTACAAGTTTAATGGAGAACATCATCTGTTCTCGTCAACCCTATGTTAAAACAATTATTACTTATGGATTGCCTACTCTGTAACTTGATGGCATACTTGTATAAGTGTTTCCAACGTATAACATCGATGTTTCGAAGTTGAAATAAAAAACACTCACAGAATTTTGTGTTGGGGTCTCCATGTTTAGGTTACCAACTAACTCTGACTATACGCCAAAGTTAAAATTGAAGGCTAAAACTGAGAAATGCCTTCTCATTAATGATTCCAACATTCCTTACTATGATTGTAAGACCCAATTTTTTTGCCCGGAGCCCAATAAATAAAATAATCCAATAATAGGCCCCAAAAAAAACCTAACTAGGAAACCCTAGCCCACAAATTTCAAAACAGCTTTAGCCAAGACTTTAACCGCCCTAGCCTCCTATTGCCACCATGCCTCCACTCCCCACATTCTCCACCACCATGCGCCCATGGATCACATTACCCACGTTCACCATACCTGCAGCAAATAAAGGCAGTAAACGATTGTAAATATGGCTATAAAAAGCCATAGATATTCATTTTAGTAGCGGGTTTCTTTTTGTTTTAGAAAATACACAGTTGTAACAGAAAAAGAGAATACAGAAAATTTTTTTTACAGAATAGACAATATCAGTCAAATAGAGCAAATTATCGGCAAAGATAGGCAAACATTTGAATAGAAAATTATTTTCGAAGGTGATTTTTGTCGATCCTATCTATCCTATATAGTTTCTTTTTACCTTTTAAAAAAAATTCGAAAACAAAAAGGAAAGATAAGAAGCGTACCTTCGGTCTTGCACGTGATCGGTCATCGGACCGGTGGTGACGAGCGGCAACGGAGGGACTAGAGGGGCTCAAACCCTAAAAATGGTTAATAGAAGGGGGGTTCTGGATTTTGATTCTAGAAGCTGAAGGGTAAAAAAAAATGAAAGGAAATTTTGTTTTTTATGCTTTAAGGCATTAATGAAACGGCTCTGTGTAAAAAGGGGTGGATATGCTCAATTTTACCCTAAATGGGTAAATTGCGCAGTTAGTCCTCTCCTTTGCGCCATTGCTTTGATTATGTCCCACTTCAGTTTTTTCTATTATTTGGATCTTCCCCTGAACTTTTTGCACCACTTCGATTTGGTCCGCATTCAGGCACAGCATTTAGGGCTTAGAATAATTACGTTTCGGTCCTATTAGTCAAGCGCATGAAATGCGATTTTATCCTTTTCCCCTTTTTTTATTAATTTAAATATTATTATTTTGACTATTATTACCTTTTTTTTAACTTGATTATATTGTATTTACTATTACTAATATTACTTTTATTATTATTTTCTTTTCCTCTTATTTTCATTTCGTTATTATTATTCCTTTATCATTATTATAGTGTTTTTTTTCTCATTCTTTTGATTGATTCTAATATTATTACTTTGTTTTTACTACTATTATTTCTCATTATTGTGGCTATTAATGTAAATATTATTACTATTATTATTAATATTTTTTCTATACTATTCTATTATTATTTCATTATTACTATTCCTATTATTATTGCCAATATTTTATTATTATTACTTTATTAGTATAATTATTATTTTACTACCACTACTACCATTTTTAAACTAACCTTATTATTAATGATTTATTATTATTAATACTATGGTTTACTTATTTTTACTATATACGTATATACTACTATTATCCTTACTATACTATACTTATTATTATATTTGTTGTTATACTATTTTATTACTAATTTCTTATTTATGACTTCTATTACTTTTATATTTTATCACATACTATTATTATTATTTTAATTATTAATATATTTTTACCTATTATTATTATTCTTTTTATTATTTGTTTATTAGTATGTTTCATAGTTATTATCATTGCCTTTTCATTACTATTTTCTTTTATTTCATTTTGTTTATTTATTTTACTTTTTAATCGTATTTCATTTCTACCTTTATTATAGTTATTCATGCTCAATCACCGTAATGTTGTTATATAAACTAGCATAGCAACTTGTTTTACATTTTATTTTAGATCATATCATATTTTATTTGATACATTATAGTTTTCGTTTCAAAATAAGCAAACCCTCCGTGTTCTAAGGTTCGAAAGGAGTCGTACCCTGACTTACTGGGTTTCGATTTCTCTTTCCGAGTCTAATGAATCTATACTTCCTTTTTAAAAGTTGAATAAAAACTTATTCTCAAGAATTCAAAATCGTTGTGTCCTAACTCACTGGATGGGACGTATTGTTGTCTCGAGATAAGGATTTCCAAAAACAAAGACAATATTCTGTGTTTGGTATTTGGGAAATCGAGCCCTAACTTACTGGGTTCTGATTTTTTATTAGACCCCAAATAACCGAATATCCTTCTTAGTTTTAAACACATTAATTTTGAAAGTCAAAGGACAAGCTCAATTTCGGGGATTTGAAATGTCGTACCATAACTCACTGGGAGTGACATTTTACTTCCTCGAGATAAGAGTGTCTGATTGCTCATATTGAAACACCCCAAACCCGGTCCACGAGCCTTGACCAGATCTGGTATGTTCCCCGGTGTAAACCGTTTCAAATTCTTTTGTTACTTAGGAGAAACTTGTGTGATTTGGAAGAAAGATCGTTTTGGGTTGGGCTTGAGATGAAAATAGGTTCATTTCATCATTAAAAATCCTTTACTTTAAGTGACAAAACGTTTGGCTTTGTTTTAAAAATAGATTTACTTAGTCTATTAATAAGTAAAAGTTTGTAAGCTCAATAAATAAAAACAGAATAAAATAATTCTACTAAGGCCTTATTACATCAAATAATTCCCAAAATTTAAATTCAAAATACTTAAAGTAAAATAGACCAAATAAAAGAAATTTGAACTTCACATGGCCTCCACTAAGCATCTGTCGGCCCGGTCCATCACTGATCGTCACCTGAAAAGTAATCCCACAACGGGGTGAGTCAACAGACTCAATGTGTAACCAACACTAAAATTTAATATTTTAGGCATACAATATCATACATGTTCATAAAACATTTAAACAATATGATGCAACCCAACCCAAACCTATATGCCATCCGCTACACACCACCGCACCATCCACGCACACCGTGGGGACTACTAAGTCAACCCTCCATCCGCTACACACCATCTAAGGCAGTCGCTGCAGTCGACGTGCTCATCGCCCTTATAAAATTCGTGGTCTTAGGTCACCACATTTAGAATTAGTGTCTTAGGTCACCACATTCAGTTTTACATGGTCTTAGGTCACCACATTCAGATTTCGTTTTCTTAGGTCACCACATTCAGATTCCGTGGTCTTAGGTCACCACATTAACTTCCACTTTTCATATAACCCATATGCCCCCATATATCATACACATTATGCAAAATCATGCCTTAATTCACATTCTTATCACTTTTCACATGTTAAAAATAACATATTATTCATATTCCTAGTAGGAGTAGGAAACGTACCTTAGTACTTTGTACCATTGTATGGTACCCTAGCTATGCTTTTCACATTCTTAATAACATATTTAATTTAAAACATAGCCATGAACGTATTAAAACTTAGGGTAGGGTACACACCTGATTCGCTTAACAATTTCACTGAAATCCCGAAAATCCAATCTAAAGCCTTAGATCTCAAGTCCCTTGGTGCCAAATCCCGAAATCTTCACTATACTCTTTCTTGTATTCAAAAAGCTTTAAATCACTTTTAACAAATTAGTTTCGGCTTTTGAATAAATATGAACTAGATCTAAAACACCAAAAATAGGCCTTGGCCAAATATTTAAATCCCGAAATTCGCCGAATAACTAGGGAACACGCGACCTATGGTGTACCTTCAGGAAAAGAACTTCTCCTTCTTGTAGTTGACTTAAACAAATCCCGAAAAGATCTCTTCAAAGTTTTGGCAACAAGATATTAATAGGGTTAGTCCTAGATTTCGGTAAATCTTAAAAGAAAAAGGATGAAAATCAAATGATAACTAGTTCTTACCCTTAATACAGAAGTCGACAACCCCTTGTTTGAAGTCTCAAAACTATTCGGCTATGGCCTTAATTTTAGCAAACTTTTGGCTTTTGGAAGATTATGAGAGAAGAAGATAAAAGAGTTTGAGCAATTTGGTAATGAAGTTTCGGCTACACAAGGTGTATTTTCGACAGGCAAAACAATGAAGAAAGAAGATATTTTCTAGAGAGAATTCGCGAGAGAGTTAGAAGAAAGAATGAATGGCCCTCTTTTCCTTTTTATAGCCAAAATTACTAACTTAGAATCCCTTACTTGGCCATCACTCTTCTATTTTGATAGCTTTATCTCTTTAATTAAAAATCAAAGAATAATCCCTTTATTATCTCTTTGAAAATAATCTAAAATAAATCATCATTTATCCACCTATTTAGCCGAAGTTTTAAGGAGAATTAAACTCTTCCTTAAGAGTCCCTATTGCAGTCCATTGCTTCCTCTTTAAGTAATTAAATAAAAATTACTTAAAGTCTTAGCTAGATGCCGTCCACACCCTTCCCTTGATGAGCCGAATTTAAACTTATTCTATTGGACTCCTTGTGGCCATACGAGGCCCAAATTATCCACCTAAGTGGCGCCTCCCTATGATTAGTTTAGATTTAATAATGAATTGGGCCGCAAGCCCAATTCAGATGCAAAAACACTCTCAGAAATGCTCTCCTTGCTGCTCGAACCTAAGCTTGCACACATGCTGGTGGCGTCATTTACTGGGCTTTAAGTGGTGCCTCCTTTTCACTTTTCCAAGCCCCTTTTTGTGTCAAATTTCTTCTATTAATTTTCTTAAGGCCACCTTGCCTTAGTTTCCTCTTTTTAAACTTAACATTTCCATACATTTCCAGGTTTCCAAAATGTTCACTTTCCTCTTTTAACTTAAGTTTCCAAAATGTTCACTTTCCTCTTTTAACTTAAGTTTCCAAAATGATCACTTTCCTCTTTTAACTTAACATTTCCAAGTTTCCAAAATGTTCACTTTCCTATTTTAACTTGACATTTCCATACATTCCCAGGTTTCCAAAAATATTCAAAATACATTCATAACACATAAGACATGTCATTTCGCATAATTAAACCGAAAATGCATAGGCCCTTTTCAGATGTTACGCTTCTACCCCTTAAAATAATTTCGTCCTCGAAATTACTTACTAACGAACAATCGTACAATCTAACCCACTACACTACACTATTGTTGCGCACTCTGATTTTAATAAAACTAACACATTTCCTTGATACTACCTCGACCACGTCCACTAGAACTCATTACTAACGTCGCGATTTAATCTGATTAAAAAGTTTTATGCATTAGTTCTTTGTTCCACTGTTTAACCGTGAAGAAGTTTTATGGAAAGAATTTTGAGAAGTGGTTCTTTCGTATTCATACATGCACATAGTCTTTACATTCATACATCCATCAATCAATTATGAACTTTCATTTATTCAGAGAAATGTTGTAGTTTTCATTGTTGTTGTTTTTCCACTACCCAGGGGTATTTTCGTAATTTATCCTACATGGGTATTTCTCACAATTTATCGAAACAATGTTCCTTGGTGTTTTTGTCAATGAGGGTATCTTGGAAATTTTGCATTCCCAGGGGTATTTTAGAAAATTTTGAAATTCGAGGGTATTTTGGTAATTAACTCGGGTGAATTTGTAAATCTTAATAAATCATGGATATTTTGGAATTTACAAAACTTGAGGGTTGTTTTTGAGAATTTGTTTTCCAAATCAGTGTTGTTGCAAAAAAATTTTGAAGATCGGGGGTCGTTCTGGTAATTTTGTAACTCAGGGGTATTTCAGTAATTTGTAGCGTAGGGGCAATTTCATAATCTTTTCTAAAATCAGGGTATTTTGATAGTATGCAAATTAGGGTTTCCATAAAAATACGACTAGTCCCTTTCGGGTTTTGGTTAGGGGTTTAGCCCGTAATTAAGTCCTCTTGGTTAGGGTGAACCAAGGCTACGCACCAGGTAGGATTCGAGTGGAAAGGAGGTGAGTCACACGGACTGCTTAAATACCAAGCTCCCACTGAAACCAATCCTAGACATGCGTACCATGGTTGCCACACCCTAACTCGGTGACTCAACCATAGGTTTGTTTAATTAGATATTTAAGTCTTATGTATTTGTTGGGGTACACTAGTCCTAGGGTTCAAGTACTTAATCTCTAATCTACGTTCCATTTCTACCCTTCTACAAATCATAATATAAATCACACAAAAGATCAGAGAACTTACCTGGTGGACTTTGGGTCGGAGACTTAGTGGGCCATGCCAGAAAATCCTGCTTAATTCACAAAAATTCTTTTTGGGCTTAACTTTGAAAACATTTTGGGCCTTAAACCCAAAGCCGAGAGTTTAAAATTGGGCTCTGATACCAAACTGAAACACCCCAAACCCGACCCACGAGCCTTGACCGAATCTGGTATGTTCCCCGGTGTAAACCGTTTCAAATTCTTTTGTTACTTAGGAAAAACTTGTGTGATTTGGAAGAAAGATCGTTTTGGGTTGGGCTTGAGATGAAAACAGGTTCATTTCATCATTAAAAATCCTTTACTTTAAGTGACAAAACATTTGGGTTTTGTTTTAAAAATAGATTTACTTAATCTATTAATAAGTAAAAGTTTGTAAGCTCAATAAATAAAAACAGAATAAAATAATTCTACTAAGGCCTTATTACATCAAATAATTCCCAAAATTTAAATTCAAAATACTTAAAGTAAAATAGTCCAAATAAAAGAAATTTGAACTTCATATGGCCTCCACTAAGCATCTGGCCGGGTACATCACCGGTCATCACCGAAAAGTAATCCCATAGCAGGGTGAGTCAATAGACTCAATGTGTAACCAACTCTAAAATTTAATATTTCGGGCATACAATATCATACATGTTCATAAAACATTTAAACAATATGATGCAACCCAACCCAAGCCTATATGCCATCCGCTACACACCACCGTACCATTCATCCTGCACACCGTGGGACTACTAAGTCAACCCTCCATCTGCACACACCATCTAAGGCGTGCTCATGCGGTGGGCGTGCTCATCGCCATTATAAAATTCGTGGTCTTAGGTCACCACATTTAGGATTCGTGGTCTTAGGTCACTACATTCAGATTTCGTGGTCTTAGGTTACCACATTCAGATTTCGTGGTCTTAGGTCACCACATTAACTTCCCCTTTTCATATAACCCATATGCCCCCATATATCATACACATTATGCAAAATCATGCCTTAATTCACATTTTTATCACTTTTCACATGTTAAAAATAACATATTATTCATATTCTTAGTAGGAGTAGGAAACGTACCTTAGTACTTTGTACCATTGTATGGTACCCTAGCCATGCTTTTCACATTCTTAATAACATATTTAATTTAAAACATAGCAATGAACGTATTAAAACTTAGGGTAGGGTACACACCTGATTCGCTTAACAATTTCACTGAAATCCCGAAAATCCAATCTAAAGCCTTAGATCTCAAGTCCCTTGGTGCCAAATCCCAAAATCTTCACTATACTCTTTCTTGTATTCAGCAAAGCTTTAAATCACTTTAACAAATTAGTTTCGGCTTTTGAATAAATATGAACTAGATCTAAAACACCAAAAATAGGCCTTGGCCAAATATTCGCATGTCTTACCTTGTAGATTTTAAATCCCGAAATTCACCGAATAACTAGGGAACACGCGGCCTATGGTGTACCTTCGGGAAAAGAACTTCTCCTTCTTGTAGTTGACTTAAACAAATCCCGAAAAGATCTCTTCAAAGTTTCGATAACAAGATATTAATGGGGTTAGTCCTAGATTTTGGCAAATCTTAAAAGAAAAAGGATGAAAATCGAATGATGCCTAGTTCTTACCCTTAATACAAAAGTCGACAACCCCTTGTTTGAAGTCTCAAAACTATTCGGCTATGGCCTTGATTTTAGCAAACTTTTGGATTTTGGAAGATTATGAGAGAAGAAGAGAAAAGAGTTTGAGCAATTTGGTAATGAAGTTTCAGCTACACAAGGTGTATTTTCGGCTTGGCAAAACAATGAAGAAAGGAGATATTTTCTAGAGAGAATTTAGCAGAGAGAGTTAGAAGAAAGAATGAATGGCCCTCTTTTCCTTTTATAGCCGAAATTACTAACTTAGAATCCCTTACTTGGCCATCACTCTTCTATTTTGATAGCTTTATCTCTTTAATTAAAAATCAAAGAATAATCCCTTTATTATCTCTTTGAAAAATAAATCATCATTTATCCACCTATTTAGCCGAGTTTTAAGGAGAATTAAACTCTTCCCTTAAGAGTCCCTATTGCCGTCCATTGCTTCCTCTTTAAGTAATTAAATAAAAATTACTTAAAGTCTTAGCTAGATGTCGTCCACCCCCTTCCCTTGATGAGCCGAATTTAAACTTATTCTATTGGACTCCTTGTGGCCATACGAGGCCCAAATTATCCACCTAAGTGGCGCCTCCCTATGAATAGTTTATCTTTAATAATGAATTGGGCTGCAAGCCCAATTCAGACGCAAAAACACTCTCAGAAATGCTCTCTTAGCTGCTCGAACCTAAGCTTGCACACATGCTGGTGGCGTCATTTACTGGGCTTTTAGTGGTGCCTCCTTGTCACTTTTCCAAGCTCATTTTTGTGTCAAATTTCTTCTATTAATTTTCTTAAGGCCACCTTACCTTAGTTTCCTCTTTTTAAACTTAACATTTCCATGCATTTCCAGTGTAACATCCTGAATAGGGCCTATGCATTTCAGTTTAATTGTATGAAATGACAAATTTCAAGTACTATGAATAAATTTTTGATACTTTTGGAAACCTAGAAATGCATGAAAATGGAAATGGAAATGGAAATGGAAATGGAAATGGAAATGAAATGGACATTTTGGAAACTTTGACATTTTTGGAAACTTAGACATTTTGGAAACCTAAAGAAATTAGAAAAGAGAACATTTTGGAAACCAAACCAAAATAGGAAACTAAACATTTTGGAAACCAAACCAAAATAGGAAACTAAACATTTTGGAAACCAAGCCAAAATAGGAAACTAAACATTTTGGAAACTTGGAAAATACAAAGTCAGCGAAAATTTTAGGAAACTTAAAATGACCCTGAATGTCGAATTTAAGAGCCCAAAGGGGAGCTTAGGGCCAAGTGACCCTAAAATATAAAGAACATAAAATTTGACCCAAATAACGGACTTGGAAATGTGGCTCAAGATGCCACCTAAGGCTTTAGGAAATGGCCCAAATGCAAGAGGTTTTGGGCTCGAGTTCAAGTCATCTAGGAAGCAAATAAAAGAAATAAAATTTTGCCTCCATGGTGGAGAGTTGACGGCACAAGGAAGAGGAGTTTTATTCAATAAAACTCTCGGCTAATTAGGAGATTTGATGGAATTTCATAGTTGATAAAACTAAAACTTATCACAAGTGAAGAATTGGTGAATTAGGGACTCTAAGGCTAATAGTTTCGCCAAAGAGAGAAAAGAAAAGAGCCATTATCTTCTTTCAACATCTTGCCGAAACCTCCTAGTGAAAGTAGCAACAATCTTTCCTCTTCTCTTTAGCCGAATTTCCCTTGTCAAAAACTCTCTCCATCTCTTTTTCTTTCTTTTTTCTTTTCTTCTACTATCCCTCCACAAAAGCCAAAACTTTGAGATCCCAAATAGTACCATAGCCGAATACTAAAAGAGATCATCCGGGATTCGAAAACGAGGTAAGTACATCAACATGCATTCGGCAAATAGGTTCCTTCCATAATTGAATAATAGTTCGAATCTAACAAGTGATTTCGACAGGAATTGAAAATAAAGATCAACTTCGGGATTTGAGAACTTCAAGGTAAGTAAGTCTATACATTCGGCCAAGGCCAAATCTTAGTCAATTAGATCAAATTGATCAAAAACTAACCTATTCAGAGATCTAGGAAGTTGTCGATTTTAAGGAAAAAGGGAGGTGAAGTTTCAGGATTTAAAAATCCATAAGGTAAGCCCCTAAAGGTATTCGGCCAAAGTTATGTGATACCCTAGATTAGATCCGTAATTATTAAAAGTCGAAAACTAATTTATGTTGAAGTTTCAAGGTTGGCCGAATATCAAGTGAAGGAAAACAAAGTTTCCGGGATTTGAATAAACATCAAATCGGCATCAAAGGTAAGCCTCTTTACAAATCCTACTAGGATTTGGATATTATAGCCCAAAATAGAATTTATGCTAAGTAATATTTGATAAACCAAATATAGGAATTAGGATCTAAACATTAGATCTTGCTTTCGAAATCTCAAGGAATCGCTAAACAAATCAGGTGTGTATTCCACACTATTCTTAATAGTTTTATGGTTTAAATATGTTATATATGTTAATGTGAAAGTGAAAGAAAGTGGCTAAAGTGCCATATTATGGTACAAAATATTCGTGCACGCTTTCCTACTTCTACTAGGATTTCAAATAAATGTTATACAAGTGAAAAGTGATGTGAAAGCTTAAATAAAATATGTTATGCATGATATTTATAATTTGGGGCATTCGGGATTTATGTGAAAGGGAAGAAGGTGTTGACTACGGTCTCACCAACGTTATAAGTGAAAGTGATGACTTCGGTCTCACTAAGTGAACGTGATGACTTCGGTCTCACTAAGTGAATGTGATGACTTGGTCTCACTAAGTGGTAACTTCGGTTACATTACAATGGTGGCTATGCCACAATATTATCGATGGGCGATGAGCACATCGTCCGCAATGAACGCCTTCGATGGAGTGTAGCGGAAGGAGGGTTGACTTAGTAGTCCCCACGGTGTCAAAGTTGGTACGGTGGAGTGTAGCGGATGGCATATAGGTTTGGGTTCGGGTTTGCATCATGATATTGAATTTTTTTATATGCATATGATTTTATGGTGTGCCTATCTCTATTATGTTTAGTGTTGGTTGCACACCGAGTCTATCGACTCACCCCTGTAGGGAATATGTTTGGTGATGAGCGAGAATGGACCGGACTACAGAACTTGTGGTGGCCATGGTCGATTTGAAGTTCAATTTAGTTTGAATATTTATTTTATTTTAAAGTACTGTATAATTTATTATTTTGGGTTTCATTTTATGTAATAAGGCCACCGTGATTTAATTTTTTTTTTTTATTTCTACTATAATTACTATGTTATGAGTTTAGGGCTTTATAAAGAGTAAGCCCACTTAGTATGAAATAAGTTTAAATATTTTTATCACTTGAAGCAAATGGGTTTTGTTATAAAAATAATTTTGTTTTCAACTCAAGCCCAACCCATAACGAGCTATCTTCCAAAACTCACAGCTTTTCAAAGTATTCGAATGAATTTGAACCAGGTTACTTGAGGAACATACCGATCCATCCATTCTCGTGGTTTGGGTGTGGGTGTTTCAATTTGGTATCGAGCCAGTTCAAACTCTCTCCACCAGGCCTAAGGCCCAAAACGTTTTAAAATAAGGCCAAATGAGTTTTATGAAAGTATTTTTACAAATAGATGTATAAAGACATGGCCCTAAGTCTCCAATTCATGATCCACCGTAAGTACCCTAACTTTATGTGTGATTCGTGATTTATATAAGGGTAGAAAAGGCATGGAACGAGAATAGCATGATAGTAACTTGAACCCTAGGATTAGATTACTCAAACACAAACACATAAGATTTAAAGCACTAAACCAACCTATGACTAAGTCAATTGCTGTGGTGTGGCAACCATGGTACGCATGTCTAGGAGTGGATCCTCAAGAGCTTGGTATTTAAGCAATCCTAGTGACTCACATCCTCCGCTTGAATCCTACCCGTGCGTAGCTTTGGTTCACCCCGACCAAGAAGGCTCACCATAAAGCTAAACTCAATAACTAAAACCCGAAAGGAATTAGCCATTTCTTTTAACACTTAATATTAAAATTCTTAAATCACTTTCTTTCTCTCATCCTTAATTCACAAAAACTATTTCGATTTTACACAATTATTTTCGAAAATTGTTGATCCATACAAATTACAAAATGCCCTTAGTGGTAAAATTACCAAAGTGCCTTGGTTTATAAAATGATTCAACTACTCAACAGCTTTTACCAAAATTTTATTATTTTATAAGCATTCCAAAAGCCCTAACTTGCAAAATATCAAAATACCTCGATTTTGGAAAAAATTACAAAATTGCCTCGACTTACAAAATTACCAAAATGACCTCAATTTCAAAATTTTGCAACATTCCCATTTTTGAAGGAACAATTTCGAAAAGAACACTCGAGTTTTACAACTTTTGAAATACTCCAAATTTATTAAATTTTACAAATTTACCCGATTTGTGAAAAATTACCAAAATACCCCTGAGGTCAAAAAAATTACCGAAATACCCTCGGATTCCAAAATTTTTCCAAATTACCCCGAGATTTTGGAATTTCCAAAATAAATTTTGATGAAATCACCAAGGAACCTTATTTTGACAAATTACGAAAATACCCCTGTAGGATAAAATTACGAAAATACCCCTGTAGAGGAAAACAACAACAACAACAAAAACTACAACGTTTATCTGAATGAACGAAAGTTCATACTTGTTTGATGGATGAATGAATGAATGGAAAAGACTGTGTGTTTGTATGAATACGAAAGAACCACTCTTAAATCCCTTTCCATAAAACTCCTTCGCCGATAAATAAGTGGAACAAAGACTAATCCATAAAATTTCTTAATTAGATCTCGACGTTAGAAAATGAGTTCTAAAGGACGCAATCGCCAAGGACGCTTGAGAGGAAGAATAATCGTGTCGTAACCCGTTAGATCAGTCAAGGTTCGACAATGAGTTACCATCGCCACCACCACCCCCCACCGTTAATATCGAGCAAAGAGCTCGTGACGGGATGAGGCGTGTCGCAGCCATGTTGCAGTATTGGAAATGGTGGCTAGCGCGGGTGGAAATTCGGAGCTCGAAATCAGACCGAGCGACTCGAGCCAACGGGCCGAGGTGTTCCGTGGAGTGTCCGGTGGCACCCAGACGCCGAGTATTGGTTGGAAGCAATCGAGCGTATTATGGATGAACTCGACCGACCCCGAGGAGAAGTTGAAAGGGATGGTAGCCACGCCACGTGATGAAGCATACCAATGGTGGCTAACTGTTCATGATGGTGCCACAGCAGAGGATCCGACGGGAGTATGCTAAGGGGCATATCGGAAGAAGTATGTCGGCACTCGGTATATTGATGAACAATGAAAGCTTTTCTAGGACTAGTTCGGGGAACAAATCAAGAGCGACATATGAGGTCAATTTCGAGGTTGTCGATATGCTCGAGGAGTAGTCGCGATCGAACATGAACGCCGTGTCCGCTTCGAGGACGGATTAAGGGATGACCTAAGGTTATTGATAGCTCCACATCGGAGAGGGAGTTCTCCACGTTGGTTGAAAAGGCTAAGGTAGTCAAGGAATCAAGGACTCGACTAGGCGTAACTCCGATGTGAATAGACCCAATAGAGGTTATGAATCATCGGAAATGTGCGTAAAAGGCCCGAATCGAGGGGTCGAAGGGTCGCAAGTTGATACCGAGGCGAGATCGCCCTTGTGAGTATTGTGGAAAGAAGCACTCGGTGAGTGTTGGAAAAGATAGGAGTATGTCTTAAATGTGGGTCTAAGAACCATATGCTCAAGGACTGCCCAAAGATATCGATGATAGACACCAAAGAACTCGTAATGTTAATCGGGCGGTAGGGAGGACAAGAAATTTCAACGAGGTCGAGGTTCAATTACGAGGTAATGGTTCGCCAAGGTCGTGAAGCACCAAGCGGAGGTGTTGAAGGTTCGTAGCAAGGCGCCAAGGTTAGTTTATGCAATTGGCCGTCATGAGGATAGTGACACGCCAGATGAGACAACGAGTAAGTTTCTTATTTAGGGATTATACTTCATCACTTTACTCGCTATAAGATTAGTTCGATCTTATGTTGCTAATGAAGAGTATGGAACCTTGATTGTGAACATAGAGAATGTGCCTAAAAAGTATGATAGTTCTTTAAGATCAGAGTGCGCAGCAATAGCGTAGTGTGGTGAGTTAGACTGTACGGATGAACGATAGTAAGTAATTTCGAGGACGAAATTATTTTTAAGGGGTAAAACTGTAACATCCTGAATAGGCCTATGCATTTCGGTTTAATTGTATGAAATGACAAATTTCAAGTACTATGAATAAATTTTGATACTTTTGAAACCTAGAAATGCATGAAAATGGAAATGAAAATGGAAATGGAAATGGAAATGGAAATGGAAATGGACATTTTTGGAAACTTTGACATTTTTGGAAACTTAGACATTTTTGGAAACCTAAAGAAATTAGAAAAGAGAACATTTTTGGAAACCAAACCAAAATAGGAAACTAAACATTTTGGAAACCAAACCAAAATAGGAAACTAAACATTTTGGAAACCAAGCCAAAATAGGAAACTAAACATTTTGGAAACTTGGAAAATACAGAGTCATGAAAATTTTAGGAAACTTAAAATGACCCTTAATGTCAATTTAAGAGCCCAAAGGGGAGCTTAGGGCCAAGTGACCCTAAAAATATAAAGAACATAAAATTTGACCCAAATAACGGACTTGGAAATGTGGCTCAAGATGCCACCTAAGGCTTTAGGAAATGGCCCAAATGCAAGAGGTTTTCACCGAGTTCAAGTCATCTAGGAAGCAAATAAAAGAAATAAAATTTTGCCTCCATGAGTGGAGAGTTGACGGCATAAGGAAGAGGAGTTTTATTCAATAAAACTCTCGCTAATTAGGAGATTTGATGGAATTTCATAGTTGATAAAACTAAAACTTATCACAAGTGAAGAATTGGTCAATTAGGGACTCTAAGGCTAATAGTTTCGCCAAAGAGAGAAAAGAAAAGAGCCATTCTCTTCTCTTCAACATCTTGTCAAACCTCCTAGTGAAAGTAGCAACAATCTTTCCTCTTCTCTTTAGTCAATTTCCTTGTCAAAACTCTCCCATCTCTTTTTCTTTCTTTTTCTTTTCTTCTACTATCCTCCACAAAAGCCAAAACTTTGAGATCCCAAATAGTGCCATAGCTGAATACTAAAAGAGATCATCCGAGATTTGAAAACGAGGTAAGTACATCAACATGCATTCGGCAAAAAGGTTCCTTCCATAATTGAATAATAGTTCGAATCTAACAAGTGATTTCGGCAGGAATTGAAAATAAAGATCAACTTTCGGATTTGAGAACTTCAAGGTAAGTAAGTCTATACATTCGGCCAAGGCCAAATCTTAGTCAATTAGATCAAATTGATAAAAAACTAACCTATTCAGAGATCTAGGAAGTTGCCGATTTCAAGGAAAAAGGGAGGTGAAGTTTCGGGATTTAAAAATCCATAAGGTAAGCCCCTAAAGGTATTCGGCCAAAGTTATGTGATTACCTAGATTAGATCCGTAATTATTAAAAGCCGAAAACTAATTTATGTTGAAGTTTCAAGGTTGGACGAATATCAAGTGAAGGAAAACAAAGTTTCCGGGATTTGAATAAACATCAAATCGGCATCAAAGGTAAGCCTCTTTACAAATCCTACTAGGATTTGGATATTATAGCCCAAAATAGAATTTATGCTAAGTAATATTTGATAAACCAAATGTAGGAATTAGGATCTAAACATTAGATCTTGCTTTCGAAATCTCAAGGAATCGCTAAACAAATCAGGTGTGTATTCCACACTATTCTTAATAGTTTTATGGTATAAATATGTTATATATGTTAATGTGAAAGTGAAAGAAAGTGGCTAAAGTGCCATATTATGGTACAAAGTATTCAGTACGCTTTCCTACTTCTACTAGGATTTCAAATAAATGTTATACAAGTGAAAAGTGATGTGAAAGCTAAATAAAATATGTTATGCATGATATTTATAATTTGGGGCATTCGGGATTTATGTGAAAGGGGAAGAAGGTGTTGACTACGGTCTCACCAACGTTATAAGTGAAAGTGATGACTTGGTCTCACTAAGTGAACGTGATGACTTCGGTCTCACTAAGTGAATGTGATGACTTGGTCTCACTAAGTGGTAACTTCGGTTACATTACAGTGGTGGCTATGCCATAATATTATCGATGGGCGATGAGCACGCCGACCGCAATGAACGCTTCGATGGAGTGTAGCGGAAGGAGGTTGACTTAGTAGTCCCCACTTGTGTACAAAGTTGGTACGGGTGGAGTGTAGCGGATGGCATATAGGTTTGGGTTCTGGTTTGCATCATGATATTGAATTTTTTTATATGCATATGATTTTATGGTGTGCCTATCTCTATTATGTTTAGTGTTGGTTGCACACCGAGTCTATCGACTCACCCCGCTAGGGAATATGTTTCTGTGATGAGCAAGAATGGACCGGACAAGAGAACTTGTGGTGGCCATGGTCGATTTGAAGTTCAATTTAGTTTGAATATTTATTTTATTTTAAAGTACTGTACAATTTATTATTTTGGGTTTCATTTTATGTAATAAGGCCACCATGACGAATTTTTTTTTTATTTCTACTATAATTACTATGTTATGAGTTTAGGGCTTTATAAAGAGTAAGCCCACTTAGTATGAAATAAGTTTAAATATTTTTATCACTTGAAGCAAATGGGTTTTTGTTATAAAAATAAATTTGTTTTCAACTCAAGCCCAACCCATATCGAGCTATCTTCCAAAACTCACAGTTTTCAAAGTATTCGAATGAATTTGAACCGGGTTACTTCGAGGAACATACCAAATCCAACCATTCTCGTAAGGTGTGGGGGTGTTTCATCCAGTTTCAAAATGTTCACTTTCCTCTTTAACTTAAGTTTCCAAAATGTTCACTTTCCTCTTTAACTTAACATTTCCAAGTTTCCAAAATGTTCGGCTTCCTATTTCAACTTGACATTTCCATACATTCCTGTGTTTCCAAAATATTCAAAATACATTCATAACACATAAGACATGTCATTTCGTACAATTAAACCGAAAATGCATAGTCCCTTTTCAGGATGTTACACATATTTTATTCAAGTTTTTTTTCTTTAAAATAAAAGAATCGTATGTTAAATTTTTCAATTTTCCATATTAGGACATTAATCAATCAATAAGGTACCAATTTTGGGCGTTGCGAGGGTGCTAATCCTTCCTCGTGTGTAACCAACTCCCGAACCCATTTTCTTAAAATTCGTAGACCAAAATGTTTTATAAGTGACCCAATCACACTTCAAAAAAGATTGGTGGCGACTCCATTTTCATATCTTAAAGTCGGCCCGTTTTTCAAACAAAAAAATGGTTTCGACAGCTTGGCAACTCCACTAGGGACGAGTAAGAGAGTCAAGCCATAGAATTGATCGATTAATGTCCTTTTATCGAAAATAATTTTTTTGATTTTGTTTCTTCCATCGCATTTGTTTGAGTCGTTTCATATGCTTGTTACGATCTAAGTGGCTAGGATACATTTGCATCATATTGCATGACTGTATTGGTCACACCTTTAAGTGAGAGTGTGAAGCTACTCCTTCGTAAGGTTTTCTCCTTCGTGCAGGATAGTTGATCGCTTTCGGGATACATCCGTACCTATGTCTTCGTGAGGTTTTCACCTCCGTGCAGCCATAGGGAAACATATTCCCCTAAACTAAACTCGGTCCGTATGAACCTATAATGGGTGAGGATCGAGGAATCTGCTGGTTCAGGTACCCTTTTTTCCTTCGAACCAAACTACATAGAGTAAACCCTAGGACCCCACTTTAGGTAGAACTATGTTGAACCCTAGCAGTCACCTAGATAGGTGTTTGATTTTTACCATCTGTATATGATACTAACATGTTTCTTTTGTTTATGACTGCATTGCATTTCATCATCATAGAAAGGAGGTGTTGATTCATATTCGATTGCTAAATAGAATAGTTTGTCATAAGAAGATGTGTTACTTGATAAAGTGGATTATAATACGGTCGTTCGAACATAGTCTACGTAAATAACGAGAGAGGGCTGATATCACACAGAAGAATACAAGACCTTACCTGAAGATTCAAGCCGATGAGGATTATTCGATAGTCATGTCTCAATTTTATAAGAGAAGCTCATAAACATTTCAGAGGATAAGTGAGTGAAGAGATTTGGCCTGGACCAAGCAACAAGGAGCTAGAAGAGGCATCCTTTAGGAAGTTTACGAGACATGACCATAACATCCGGATACGAAGAAGAGGATTGATGTTTTCACCTAGACTATAAGGACAATGTCGCATATGCAATTCGTTTTATGTAAAGAAATGTATTTTCTAAAAAAGTTCTTCTAATGGAATTGAATTCATAATCAACGCATTTCTTTCTTTTTGCATTTATTCCATGCATTTGCATTGCATTTCATGCATTTGTATCACATTACATCATATGCATTTAAAACCATAGAGAGAGCCTAATTAGTTGAAATTAACAGAGAGAAAGAAAGAGAAAGAGAAGGAAAATCTAGAATCTGAACATCCTTACGGTACACGTGCTAAATCAAAGAAAATGGAACAATTCTAAAAAGATATGCAAGACCAGATGCAAGAGCAATTGTCAAAATTTCAACAGGAGATGAGGGACCAGATGTTGGAGGCTCAAAAGAACATGATGGCTCAAGTAGCCCAAACATTGAGTGGGGCAATGGACAAAAGAAAAGGTCCCATGGCAATTACAAGAGAATAAAACGAAGGCATTCCTCTGGGTTTTACCCTACCACATGCATAATCACAACTGTAACATCCTGAATTATTGGGCCTATTCATTTAGTGGGTGGATATTTTTAATGTGTTAATTTGAGTGTTAGGGGTTTAAATTGGGCCCAGGATTGGGCCAAAGCCTTGGTTAAAATTCCTATTTGGGTACCATAGGGTTTAAAAGATGGTATCAGTGCTTTAGGTTGCAAAATGGGCTTGTGGCCCAGTAGTATGTGGTGTTGCAGAGGAGTTATAATTGTTATCTCTCTAAAGTTACAGTGGAGTAGATTCAAGTTACAAATCTCATCTCCCTGAAATTGCAGTGGAGTAGATTAAAGATACGAGTCTCATTGCTCTGAAGTTGCAATAGAGTAGATTAAAGATAATGAATCTTATTTCCCTGAAGTTGCAGTGGGACAATTTAAAGCTACAAGTTACAAATATTAGCTCCCTGAAGTTGCAGTGGACCAAATTAAAGCTACAAATCTTATTTCCCTGAAAGTTACAATGGAATAGATTAAAGCTACAAGTTACAAATCTTATCTCCCTGAAGTTGCAGTAGAGTAGATTGAAGCGACAAGTCCTATACCTCTGAAGTTGCAATGGGTTACATTAAATCTACCAAAGCAAGTCTTATCTCCCTGAAGTTGCTGTGGAATAGACTAAAGCTACAAGCAACAAATCTTATCCCCCCGAAGTTGCAACAGAGTAGATTGAAACTATAATTCTTATACCTCTAAAGTTGTGGTGGGATAGGATGAAGCCACTTGAAAAATAGAAGTACCAAAGAAGTCAAGATTCAACAAGACTAGACAAAATTGGTCCTTCTTAAAGTTTTTGCTCTATTATCGATACACGATAATGAGCAAAGAGGGGCAACTGTAGAAGCCCAATTTTGCCCGGGCCCAACCAAAAAACCAAACCAAATATAAAAATAAAAAAACAACAAATAATAAGAGTCCAAATCCATTTACAAAAAAATCAAATGAGGCCCAAACTTACAAACCCAAATGGCCCAAAAATTAAAAAAAAAACCCTAATGGCCAAGTGGCCCACAACCTAAATTGTTTTCAGAAAAAAATAAAAACCCTGTGCCCCTTGCGTCACTCCTTGTGCCACGTCAGCACACTCGGGCCCTGAGGTCTGCCACCATTGACTCCAAAGACTCTTGCAAATACAGAAAAGCAAGAAAAACAAACACGCAATTGCAGCAAGAATAGTAGAAAAATAAAAAAATAATATGTAAAATCGGCTATAAAAAGCCTAAAAAACAAAGGGGGATTTTTTTCGAAATAGAAATCGAATGGAGAAAAATAAAAATCAAGTTTCAAAAGGTAGCCTTTTTATTTTTTTTCTGAGTTTTATTTTCGAAGTAAAATAAAAAATAAAAAATAAAAATGGAAAATCATACCTGCCGTTTCATCTTCGCGCCACTGTTGGTGCCTTCTCCTGTAACACCCCAAACCCGGCCTGTGAGCCCTGACCGGATCTGGCATGTCGCGGAGTAAAAACGTTTGAAAGATTTTGATTTTTTGGTGAAAAATTTGAAAATTCTGATAAGGTTATAAAACAGTGTTTGTGTTGAAAACCCTTTGAAAACATTTGATCATTTAAAATTTTAAAAATCATCAGTGTTATAGTTAACTCGGTGAATTTTGCTACCCGATGGTAACATCCTTGAAAACTCGTAAAAGTTACTTAATTTGAAAATGTTGCTTTTAACCGATTCGCTTAAGATTTTATGAATTCATTTGTAGCATAGCAAAAGTAAAGTAGAAACAACTATGTAAACATCCAAAAGAATAAACTAGCAGCCTTATTACAACCCAAATTAAAAATTTAGAAAATAAATAAACTTGAACTGAATCAAATAAAATTCCAAAACCAAGGAACAAGCATGGCCGCCTCGAGTCCTCTCCTACCCATCTCCGATCTACTCATCTGCAAAATAATATGGGAAGGGTGAGTCACCAAGACTCAAGGTGTGTAATTCCCCACCCTAAGTGCAACTCATACACAAATTATTAATAGACATGCAAACATGCAACCCAACTAACCATCCGTACTCTTTAACTCGCCCGTGTGGTCAAAACCACTGGTGGTCAAAACCACCGGGACTAGAGTTACAAATCAAGTGATGGGGCCAACCCATCGTGTGGTCAAAACCATCGATGACCACAGTCACAATTTATCAATATGTGGTCCAAACCATCGGTGGTACCAAACCACCGGGACTTAGTCACAATTTATCAACGGTGTGGTCAAAACCACCGGTGACCAAGTCACAATTAATCTGATGGGGCCAACCCATCTTGTGGTCAAAACCACCGTGACAATCCATAAAGATCATCCCCCTCCTCTCATCAATCCCACCATCATCATGCTTACATAACAAATATCATAATCCCATATATCATGAATTTATGTATAGCATAGCATTCAACCGCATATGATGGCATACACAAACATACATCATAGATCACGTAATAGGGGACTTACCCGGAATCCATGCTTATGCCCACAAGGCAAAGTTACAACACGAGAGGTTATACAGCAACATAATAAACAGTCTATGCTAATAAAGTGTGTGAGAGTTTACACACCTGTTTAACCGTAGATCTAAGGGGAAATCCTGAATCTATGCGATATCACAAAATCCCAAAAGTAATCCCGTAGTGCTCCTACAATCAGCAAACACCCAACCCTTTAGATCTAATAGCTATTCAGCTATACCAATAATCCCGAAGGATATGTCATACTCGAAATAACACTCACCTTGGTTACTGATTTGGTCTCCTACCAAATCCCAAAACTGCACTTATTCCTGAAATCGTTGAATCCTTATATAGCACATGTTAGTTTCGGCATTAGGCATTAATTCTTAAAAATGGCCCTTGGCCGAAACTATCTATTACTTACCAAAACAGATTGAAATCCCGGAAGACTTCGTCAAAGCCCCTTAATGTTACCTACACACAAGAGAACACATCACCATCATCTTAAGAACACATTCGGCCAACCTTACCAAGGCCTATTCTTACTTTCGGCACACTAAGAGGAAAAGAAAAGAAACCGAATGTTAGAGTGACACACTTACCACCCTTTGAAATCGACAAAGACCTTACTTGGGGATTCGCCAAAGTGGATCTAATAGGAGAAGGAGATTTAGGCAAAGAATGGAGTAGATTAAACACACAAGATGGAAGGGTTGGAATTTGAGTAGAAGAGGGGTGGTAGATTGACCAATAAGGAATTAAAGAAGAGAGGAATTTTGGAGAACCTTAAGACCAAGAGAACTAGAGAGAATTCAACATAAATTGGGAAGAAAGAAAACAAGTTTTCGGCACCCCTTTCACATGGCCGAATATGCCATCACAAAGAGCCTTTCATTCAGCCACCTCTCCCTTTTTTTTTTTTTTGTGATAATTCTTATCTTTTGACTATCACCTATTTAGTTAAATTAAATACAATACCTATCTTCTATCCCCTCCTTTATCACCTCTTCAAAATAAAAAAAAAGAAATAAAATAAAAATAACAATAACAATCACTCTTCTCAGCCGAATAAAATAAGGTTTATCCTTATCAAAATAAGAGTCCCACATGCAAGCCATCAGCTCCCTCTCCCATTCACGCCAGTTTGAAAAAAATAAAGTACCAACTGCTGCTCCCTTAGTTCGAACATGGGACATAATGGAGCAAACTGCCCAACGCCTCTAACCATTCTGCCAAGGCATGTCTTTGTGACATAACCTCGTCACAAATTCTTTTAAGAGTTCCTCGCTAGCTTCCCTTTGCTTTAACGCCAAAGCAAAATAAAAACACCCATTGCTGCCCATGCTACTCGAACATGGGACCTCACTGCCGCAGCCCCTTACAACTCCTCAAGCCACTCTTCCACATCAACTTCCATGTCCCAAAACCTCGCCATTTATTCTTAAGGCCTTCCTAGGCCGGTTCCCTTCCTAACGCAAAACACAAAATTAAATACTCCTATACTGCCTCACGACTCGAACCTCTTCTCCCCCCTGCACTTCCTTGCTCCTTTGCGCCCCAAGCCAACACGCCAATTAATTCCTTGTGTCCAACTTCTCACAAAATTTTCTCTTAACCCTTGTCTCACCTAGCTCCCTCCTCTCAAGCACTAAAAATAAATTTTAGCCCTAAGTCAGACTAGCCCGGGGTTATGACTAGACCCTAGAATATATCAAGCAATCAAGCATACATATTTCTTCAAGAACACACATGGGAAAAATAATTAAATTGCAAACAACCCCTAATTCAGGATGTTACAGTTCTACCGCCTTAAAAAGAATTTCGGCCTCAAAATTACCAGGATCAGAAAAGTTGAGGGTATTGCTGCCGTATCACATCCTCGAGTTCCCATGTGGTCTCTTCCGTACCATGGTTTTGCCATAGCACTTTTACCAAAGGCACCGACTTTCTTCGCAGAACTTTGACATCTCGATCCAAAATCTGCACCGGCTCCTCCTCGAAAGACAAGTTCGAGTTCACTTCAATTTCTGCAACCAGCACTACGAGTGAGGGATCTGATCGATAGCGCCTCAGCATCGAAACATGGAAGACATCATGGATCTCGCTCAATTCGCCAAAGAACTTAAGTCGGTAAGCCATCGTCCCACACGTTTCAACACCATGTACAGTCCGATGAATCTAGGGCTTAGCTTGCCCTTCCGCCAAACCTCAGCACCTTCTTCCAAGGTGATACCTTTAAGAAGACCTTATCACCCACGCATATTCAACCTCTCTGCGCTTAAGATCGGCATAAGATTTCCTTTGTCAACGCCTCCTTAAGGCGAGCCTGAATTACTCTAACCTTATCCTCCGTCTCGCCACTAACTCTAGACCCAACATCCGTCGCTCTCTTAGTTCCATCCAACATGTAGGAGTACGACATTTTTGACCATACAAAGGCCTCATACGGTGCCATCTAAATACTAAGCTGATAACTATTGTTATAAGCGAACTCTATAAAGGTAGGTACTCCTCCCAACTACCACTAAGTCCAAAACACAGCCCTTAACATATCTTCCAACACTTGGATAACCTCTCGATTGTCCATCGATCATGCGGTGAAAAGCCGTCTTGAAATTCAACTTCGTGCCTAACTCCCGATGTAAAGCCTTCTAGAATCTTGACGTGAACCGGGATTCGATCTGAGATAATAGACACCGGTACTCCATGCAACCGTAATTTCTCTGCTATATACAGCTTGGCTAACCTTTGAAGTGAGTAGTCAACCCTTACCAGTATGAAATGGGCCGACTTGGTCAACCGTCCACTATCACCCAAATCGCATCTTTCTTCTTGGGCGTGAGGAAGCGCACTTATGAAATCCATAGTAATCTCTTCCCACTTCCATCGAGGATCTTTACCTACCGTAATGACCTCGATGGAAATTGATGCTCACCTTAACTTGCTGGCATGTCAGACACTTGCCCACTAACTCGGTTACTTCCCGCTTAAGACCCGACCACCAAAATTGCTCCCTTAAATCCCGATACATCTTGCTGCTTCCCGGGTGCATAGTGTACGGACTGCTATGAGCTTCTTTAAGGATTCGCTGCCTCAAATCATCATCCTTAGGCATACACACTCTCCCCTGAAAATGCAACACTCCATCACTACCCAAGCTGAACCTTTCGGCTTCACCGCTCTGTACTTGTAACCTCCGAGTACTCAAAGCTTCATCGATCATCTGCCTTTCTTTGACCTCATCAATTCATGATGGCTTCACTTGCAACTCTGCCAAAAGGCTCCCATCCTCATAGAGACTTAGGTGAGCAAACATTGCTCGCAAATCCGCTACCACCTTTTGGCTCAATGCATCAGCTACCACATTAGCCTTACCCGGATGGTATTCGATTGAGCAGTCGTAGTCCTTCAGCAACTCAATCCACCTCCGCTACCTCAGATTTAAATCTTTCTGAGTCAAGAGGTACTTTAGACTCTTGTGATCTATGTATACTACCGACTTCTCCCCGTACAGATAGTGCCTCCAAATCTTTAAGGCGAACACCACAGCAGCCAATTCCAAATCATGTGTCGGATAGTTAGCTTCGTGATGCCTCAACTGCCATGACGCATAAGCGACCACCTTCCCTTCTTGCATCAACACACACCCTAAACCAAGATGTCGATGCATCACAATACAGTGAATTCCTTCCGCCTCGAGATGAATCAAGACTCGGTGCTTCACAAAATCCTCTTCAGCTTATCGAAACTCTCTTGCTGCTTCTCAGACCACACAAACGAAACTCCTTTTCTCAACAGTTTAGTCAACGGTGCTGCAATTAAGGAGAAATTTTCCACGAATCTCCTATAATATCCTGCCAAACCCAGAAAAATCTAAATTTTTGTAACTGACTTTGGTGGTTTCCATTCCAATACTGCCTCAATCTTACGGGGATCCACCCTGATTCCCTCGGCTGAAACAACATGCCCTAGAAAAGTTACCTCCTTAAGCCAAAACTCACACTTGCTGAATTTGGCGTAACAAGCTTTCTCCTTAGAACTTGCGTAACCACATGAAGATGTGCGTCATGTTCTTTCTCAGACTTCGAGTACACCAAAATGTTGTCTATGAATACCACGACGAACCGATCCAGATAGGGTTGGAAAACCCTGTTTATCATGTCCATAAATGCAGCTGGTGCATTCATCAACCCAAAAGGCATTATCAGGAACTCGTAGTGCCCATACCGAGTACAGAATGGCATCTAATGGACATCAGCCTCCTTCACCTTAAGCTGATGGTACCCTGACCTAAGGTTGATCTTAGAGAACACCGATGCCCCTTTGAGTTGATCGAACAAATCATCAATCCTGGGCAAAGGATACCTGTTCTTTATTATTAGTTTGTTCAGCTGTCGATAGTCTATACACATTCTCATTGTCCCATCCTTCTTTGTAACATCCTAAAATTGGGGCTATTTGTGATTGAATTATTTTTCTTGTGTTTGAATTACTGTGATATTATTTGTGGAGTTATAAGACTTAATTAGGGGTCTTGAGTAGGCTCGCTTTAGTAGAATAATTTTAGTTTGGTTTATTTATTGAAGTGGAGCAAGTGGCATTGACACATAAGTTAATTAAAGTGTCAAAGTGTAGTATAAGATGTGTTAATGGCAAAGTGGTGTTGTCGCATGAGTTAGTGCATGAGGGAGAAGGTTCGAATCCCTTGTTTAGCATCTAGATGAATTTTTATTTTAAATTTTTCTGCACATGTATAGCAAGTGTCGGCCAAGTGCATATATGGTAAGTGTTGACCATGTTATTTTTGGTTAGTATATCAAAGGATTAAGGAAATTGTTAACTTAAGGAAGGGAATCAAGAATTTAAGGAAAGGTATGAAGATATGGGGCAAGTATCAAGGAAATTATTATGGAAACAATATCATGGCCATTTGACCATGCATAGGGACGGCAATTTGGACTATAGGGGGAGCCAAATTTTTGGTGATAGTTTGGCTAAGAATTGAAGTTTCTTTTTGGTCATTCCTAGCATTTGGTACAAAAGTTTGCAATCCTCTTTCAACCTCTTTTCTTTTGGCCGAATTTTACCTTTTGATAAGCCTAACTCTTTTGACCATTTGTCATTTTTGCTCATCTTCTATTTTCTCCTTCTCATTCTCTCAAAACCGAAACCTTCATCAACATCTTGCTCTCCTATTTGTTTTGCTTAAACACCAAAAATCTCCTATACTCTCTTCTTTGCCAAAACTCTATTCCCTTTCCTATTATTTTCTTTCTTCCACTACAAATAGAATATATTTCTTTGGGTGTGCCAAATTCTTTTCTCCCTTCTTGGCTAGTGTTGGCCGAATCTCAAGCAAAGGTGCCTCTTCTATTTTTCTTTTCCAATCGGTTTTTAAGGTGAGTGTCCAAGGCCGAATATTTTTCTTTTTTTCTCTTGTTCTTTTCAACTTCTAAAGGAGTAAAAAGGCCAATTTCGGCACTTGTAGCAAGGATGCTAATCCGATTTGTTTTAGGGCCTTCTGGATTTGGAAGCGAGCAATTGAATCCATCATCTTTGATCAATCGATTTTGGTAAGGTGGTAAGGGTTTATTTTAAAGGATTATTCTTTTAAGTAATCGAAAGCCGAAGGCTAATAACCTTAATGATGATGGTTGATTGTAGGGAAGTGAGGCCGATTCACATTTAGGAGTGTGTTGGCTAGTGTTCGAAGGCATTTGGGTAAGGTTTCAGGGTTCACAAGGAACCCTTCTCAATTATTTTGGTTTGGCCGAATAGGCCATGGCACTAACCTAGTGTTTGGCCGAATATAGGGGCAAGGGAAACTTGTGTGGCCGATTTGTCTATTCGGGATTTAGGACTCTTGTTAATATCAGGTGTGTACATACACACCTTATAACTATTTAATATGCTAAGTGTTATATGTATGCTTAATCGGTTTGTGTAGATTCGGATGTAATACCATCATGGTATAAACAAGGATTTGGGTAAGTCTTTGTTGCTATGATATTACTATTTGATGCTTTTGGGAAGCATGATACATTTGGTATGTGCGGTATATGATATATGGCAATGATAAATCTATGAATGTTGTTAAATAAATCTATTAGCATGATTTCTGTAAAAGTATGTAATTGAATGATATGGGTTAAACGAGTGGAGGGGGCAGTGATATGTGTGTCGATGGACACCAGTGTTTTGGTAACACATTGTGACTACGGTCACCAGAGGTTTGGTACCTCCAGAGGTTTGGCACCTCATAGCGTCTCGTCCCTGTGGCTTAGCACCACCGTGGGTTGGCCCCACTTTGAGATATGGGATTGACGCCAATGATTTGGTATCACACGATGGGTTGGCCCCATCATTCGATTTGTGTCCTCGGACACCAGAGATTTGGTATCTCCAGTGATTTGGCATCACATTTGTGACTATCGTCACTGTGGTTTGGCACCACCAAAGGGTTTGGTACCACACGGGTAGAGAAAGGCGTTTGGATGGTTAGGATGGGTGCATCTTAAACTTATGCATATTAATTGGTTATGATTTGTGTATGTTGTTGCACTAAATCGGGAAGGGTTACACATTGAGTCTTGGTGACTCACCTTCTCCTTTAATTTTTAGGTGACTCATAGATTGCGGATGAGGAACCGGATGGACTCGAGGTGGCCATCAAGAGACATTTGATATAAATGAACTTTAAATTTTAATTATTTTTACATTGGTTTGTTTTATTTAAGATGTAATAAGGCCTCCTAGAATTATTTTATTATTCTTGCATGTTTTGAATGTTTTGTTTAAACTATATGATGATGTTAAAACGGATGCATATGTTTTCTCAAATTAAACATAAAATGTTTTAAAGTGCCATCGGGTACATTTGAAGTCTGTAAACAATTCGACTCAATAAATATTTTTAAACAAATTAAGTATGGTTTTTAACAAAGAGAATTGAAAATGAAAGGCATTTCAACAAAATTTTAAATCGGTTTTAAAATGGTTTTCAAAAATGTTTTCTCTGTAGCAAACCAAATTCGGTCATAATGTTTAGGCCGGGTTTAGGGTGTTACAAATTGGTATCAGAGCCCAGTTCAAAGCTCGGCTATGGGGGCCCAAGGCCCAAAAATGTTTTTAGTAGGCCTATTTGAAATATTTTGGTTTTGAATAAGCATGGCACCGAGTCTCCGGCACCAATCCACCCAGGTAAGTACCTCTAACTTTTTGTATGGATTATTATTGTAGAAGGGTAGGTAGGGAACGTAGTTAGTATGATAGGTGTTGAACCTTAGGACTAGTCCACCCCAACAAAACTCATAAGACTTTAATGGCCTAATTAAAACCAACCCGTGACCAAGTCGCCGAGTTAGGGTGTGGTAACCTTGGTGCGCATGTCTAGGATTGGATCCGGAAGAGCTTGGTATTTAAGCAGTCCTCGTGACTCACCTCCTCTTCGCAGGAATCCTACCTGGTGCGTAGCTTCGGTTCACCCTAACCAAGAGGACTCGGTCATAGGCAAAACCCTAAATAAAACCCGAAAGGGACTAGTCATGTTTTAAGGAAAACTTCGGTTTTAAATCACTAAATTATCTCTTTTAGATAGTAGGACAAATTCATTTTCAAAATTATCAAATATTTCCGGTTTAAAAAAAAATCTTCAAAATATTTCTGGTTTATCAAAATTACCAAAATGCCCCTAGTGGTAAAATTATGAAAATGCCCTTGGTTTTAGAATTTTCGAATTACCCCGATTTCAGTAAAATCTTCTTACTTTGCAAAAGTAGCCAAAAATCTTGTATTTCAAAATATATACACTGACTTTGGAAATTTACAAAATTACCCCCGATTGACGAAATTACCAAAATACCCCTAGTTTTCAAAATTTTGCCATACCTTTAAATTGAGAAATTCTTAAAATACCCCTCAATTTTAGAAATTACAAAATGTTTTGATTTATTAAAGTTTTCAAATTTCTTCGATTTATTACTTAAAATACCCTTGTAGGAAAATGACTAAAATACCACGGTTAGAAGCAGATGAAATGCCCAAGAGTGCATAGGTATGAAAGGTATTAGGAATGGATGTACTTTTTGTGTAAACTAGATAGAAGACTTAAAACTCTATTTGATCGAAAGAATCTCTATTAAATTCTTATCATAAAATTTCTTGCGAATAACCAAGTGAAACATGTACTAATTCATAAAATTTCCTAATCAGATTAAAGTATGATAGTTAGAATGAGCTTTAGAGGACGTGGCCATTGTGGACGCGGAAGGGGTAGGATGATGATGTCGTAACACATCAGTTAGGTCGTGGATCCGAGAACGATATCTGCCACCACCACCCCAACTTTTGGAGCCAAGAAAGCGAGGATCGGGCGGGTGATGACGCAGGTCAGCGATCTTTGCGGGTTCGGAAAGGGTAATGGAATGGGTGGAGGTGAAGGAGCTCAAAATCGGTGCAGAGACTTGAGCTAACGGCTACTAAATTTTTTCGAGGTGTATCTGGTGTAGCACCAAATACGGCTGAGTATTGGCTAGAATCGACTGAAAGAATCATGGATGAGATAGATTTGACAAATGAGGAGAAACTGAAAGGGGCGGTGTCGCTTCTCAAGGATGAGTCATATCGATGGTGGCTCACGGTTCGGAATGGTGCTGTAGCAGAAGATCTCACTTGGGACTTCTTTAAGGCAGCATATCAAAAGAAATATATTGGGTCTAGTTACATTGATGCGCAGCGTAAGGCATTCCTGAGTTTGGTCCAAGGGAGTAAATCCGTATCAGAGTATGAGGCTGAGTTCTTAAGATTGAGCCAATATGCTGGAGGTATTGTGGCTTCGGAGCACGAGCGATGTGTTCGATTCGAAGATGGTTTGAAGGACGAGCTGAGATTGTTGATTGCTCCACATCAGGAGCGAGAGTTTGCTACTTTAGTTGAAAAGGCTAAGATAGCCGAAAGAATAAAGGAATCTGGAAGGCAGAACTATGACCGAGTAAGCATAAGAGGGATATGGATCATCCGGGTCACCGGCAATGTTCGGAAGAGGGCTAGGCAAAATGAGTCGAATCGATGCAGGGAGGTCTCATATCGCTAATCGTGGACCAAAGACCGTAAACCGATGTGGGAAATTTCATTGGGGTGAATGTTGGACCGAGGAGGAAAAATTCGTTTCGAGTGTGGTTTCTTTGGATCACCGTGTGAGGGATTGTCCACGTAAGCAAGCCAGGAATCAGTCTGAAGATCAAGGTCGGGCTCAGTTCAGAAAGGAGGGACCAGCACCGCAGAGAGGTCATGGTAATGGTAGAGGAGGTAATGGTTACGTCAAGGCCATGGATCATCGAGCGAGGTGCAAGCAACACGAAGGCTAGGCAGCCTGGTTTGGTGTATGCTGCGAGGCGTCGTGAGGAGGGAGACGCACCGGACATCATAACCGGTATGTTTTTAATCTTTGGTGTCCCATATACTGCTTTGATAGATGTGGGTTCGACGCATTCTTACGCTGCTAGTGGCATAGTAAAGACCATGAGTTTAGTTTCGAGATCGCTTCTAGGAGGATGACCGTATTTAGTCCTTTAGGTTACTCAGTAAGTAGATAAGTCAGATAGAGATGTACCCTAGAACTCCAAGGGGTAGTATTTTTAGCCGAACTGATGGAACCGCCATTTGAGGAGTTCGATCCGATTCTTGGGATGGATTGGTTGGTCAAATACCAAGCAAGTTTGGATTGCGCTGCTAAGCGCATGGTTTTAAAGACGGTTGAAGGTGAAGAAGTGGTCATGATAGGTAATAGGAGAGATTATCTATCCAATGTGGTATCTATGTTGAAAGTTGTAAAGATGGTCAGGAAGGGCTGTGAGGCATTCGTTGTTCATATGTATGCTTTGGAAGCTAAAGAGTTTTCTGTGGAGAATGTTCGAATCAGAAGGAATATCTTGACGTATTTCAAGAACTTTCGGGTTTGCCTCGAGATCGAGAAGTTGAATTCGGTATAGACTTGTTACCCAGAACGGCACCTGTGTCTATAGCACTGCATCAATGGAACCAAAGGAATTGGTGGAACTGAAGGCTCAAATTCAGGAGCTATTGGACCAAGGATTTATCCAACCAAGTATATCTCCGTGGGGAGCACTGTCTTTGTTTGTCAAAAGAAGGACGGTTCAATGCGGATGTGTATCGACTCACCGCCAATTGAATAAGTTGACGATTAAACGGTATCCATTACCTCGGATTGATGACTTGTTCGACCAACTAAAGGGTGCATCGGTATTCTCAAGATAGATCTTAGGTCGGGATATCATCAACTCAAGGTGAAGGAGGTTGATGTACACAAGACGGCATTTCGTACAAGGTATGGGCATTACGAGTTTTGGTGATGCCATTTGGGTTGACCAATGCAATCGACAAAGATTCATGGACTTAATGAATAGGGTGTTTCAAAGATGCTTGGATCAATTTGTCGTGGTGTTCATAGATGACATATTGGTTTACTCAAAGACGGAGGAGGAACATGACATGCATCTGCGTATAGTTCTACAAGTCTTGAGGGAGAAGTAGCTTATATGCCAAATTCAAGAAGTGCAATTTTGGCTTAGAGAGGTGGCTTTCTTAGGTCACATAGTGTCGCCAGAAGGATTAGAGTAGATCCTCGCAAGATCAAAGCGGTGTTGGACTGGAAACCGCCTAGGTCGGTGGCAGAAATTCAAAGTTTTTGGGTGCAGCGGGGTACTACCGAGGTTTGTGGAAAGATTCTATTTAATCACCGCACAGTTGACTAAGTTATTAAGAAAAGGAACTCCATTTGTGTGGACGGAGAAGCAACAAGAAAGTTTTGACAAGCTAAGGAAGATTTTGACTAAGCTCTTGTTCGCATGCACCGAGGCGTGAAAGTTGTTTACGGTTTCGTGTGATGCGTCCCATACTTGGTTTGGGATGTATTGATGCAAGAAGGGAAGGTAGTGGCCTATCGTCCGTCCGCCTAAGACCACATGAGGATAACTATCCAACGCACGACTTGGAGTTAGCGGTGTAGTCTTCACTTTGAAGATATGGAGGCATTATTTATACGGGAGAAGTCGATAGTCTATACGGATCACAAGAGTCTTAAGTATCTTTTGACTCGTAAGGATTTGAATTTGAGGCGTCATCGGTGGATTGAACTGTTGAAGGACTACGATTGCTCGATCGAGTATCATCTGGTAAGGCTAACGTTGTGGCGACGCGTTGAGCCGTAAGGTTGTATCGATTTAAGATCGATGTTTGCTCGACTTAGTCTGCTCGACGATGGGAGTCTTTTGGCGTAATTGCAAGTCAAACCGACTTGGTTAGATCAGATTAAGGAGAAGCGCTTAGAGGATGATGGTTTGAACGACGGAGGTTGCAAGTTCGAATGGTGGATTAGAAGATTTTAGTCCGTCCATGATGGAGTTTTGTGCTTTAAAGGGAGAGCTTGTATCGTCAAGGATGTGGAGTTGAGGCAAAGGATTCTTTGGGACGCGCATAGCAGCCCATATGTTATGCACCCCGGAGGTAGCAAGATGTATCGGGATTTGAGAGAGCAGTTTTGGTGACCAAGTCTGAAGCGGGAAGTAACTGAGTTCGTGGGTAAGTGTCTGACGTGTCAACAAGCCAAAGCGGAACATCAGTTGTCATCTGGGTTACTCCAACCGGTGAAGATTCCTCAGTGGAAGTGGGAGAGGATCACCATGGACTTTGTCAGTGGATTACCTCTTACACCTAGTAAGAAGGATTCAGTTTGGGTGATTGTGGATCGTCTGACTAAGTCAGCGCATTTCATACTGGTAAGGGTAGATTATTCGCTTCAGAAGCTAGCAAAGTTATATGTAGCCGAGATAGTGAGATTGCATGGTGTGCCAGTATCGATTATCTTAGATAGGGATCCGAGGTTTACGTCAAGGTTTTGGAGAGCTTTGCATCAAGCTTTGGGAACAAGATTGGACTTGACCGACTTTTCATCCAAACTAACGGACAATCGGAGAGAGTGATTCGATCTTAGAAGATATCTTTGAGAGGTTGTGTTACGGATTTTAGTGGTAGTGGGAAGAGTATCTACCATTGGCGGAATTCACTTATAACAATAATTATCAAGCGAGCATTTAGATGGCTCCATATGAAGCAATCAGTATGGATTTGAAAATGCGAACTCCTACGTGTTGGGCGGAGTTGCGTGAACGATGTGTTTTGGGTCGGAGTTGGTGATCAAACCGAGGACAAAGTTAAGGTAATTCGGCTCGTCTCAAGGAAGCATCGGATAGGCGTAAGTCCTATGCCGATCTCAAGCGCAAGGAAATGGAATATCTTGTGGGAGATAAAGTTTTTTGAAGGTGTCGCCTTGGAAGAAGGTGTTACGATTTGGGAAAAAGGGAAGCTAAGCCCTAGATTCATCGGGCCATATCTGATGTTAAAGCGAGTGGGACCAATGGCTTATCATTTCGAATCGCCAAATGAATTGAATCGATTCATAACGTCTTTCATGTGTCGATGCTTAGGCGATATCGGTCGGATCCATCACACGTTGTACATGGCGCGAGATTGAGGTAAACTTCGGATTTATCTTTCGAGGAGGAACCAATCAAATCTTAGATCGAGATATCAAGGTTTTATGCGTGGAAGTCAAGATTTTATGAAAGTACTATGGCGAAACCATAGTACTGAGGAAGCTACGTGGGAACCCGAAAGTGTGATGCGGCAGCAATACCCCCACCTTTTCTGATCAGGTAATTTCGAGGTCGAAATTATTTTAAGGGGGTAGAACTGTAACATCCTGAAATTGGGGCTATTTGTGATTGAATTATTTTTCTTGTGTTTGAATTACTGTGATATTATTTGTGGAGTTATAAGACTTAATTAGGGGTCTTGAGTAGGCTCGGTTTAGTAGAATAATTTTTAGTTTGGTTTATTTATTGAAGTGGAGCAAGTGGCATTGACACATAAGTTAATTAAAGTGTCAAAGTGTAGTATAAGATGTGTTAATGGCAAAGTGGTGTTGTCGCATGAGTTAGTGCATGAGGAGAAGGTTGAATCCCTTGTTTAGCATCTAGATGAATTTTATTTTAAATTTTTACGCACATGTATAGCAAGTGTCGCCAAGTGCATATATGGTAAGTGTTGACCATGTTATTTTTGGTTAGTATATCAAAGGATTAAGGAAATTGTTAACTTAAGGAAGGAATCAAGAATTTAAGGAAAGGTATGAAGATATGGGGCAAGTATCAAGGAAATTATTATGGAAACAATATCATGGCCATTTGACCATGCATAGGGACTTAATTTGGACTATAGGGGAGCCTAATTTTTGGTGATAGTTTGGCTAAGAATTGAAGTTTCTTTTGGTCATTCCTAGCATTTGGTACAAAAGTTTGCAATCCTCTTTCAACCTCTTTTTTTTGGCGAATTTTACCTTTTGATAAGCCTAACTCTTTTGACCATTTGTCATTTTGCTCATCTTCTATTTTCTCCTTCTCATTCTCTCAAAATCGAAACCTTCATCAACATCTTGCTCTCCTATTTGTTTTGCTTAAACACCAAAAATCTCCTATACTCTCTTCTTTGCCAAAACCCTATTCCCTTTCCTATTATTTTCTTTCTTCCACTACAAATAGAATATACTTCTTTGGGTGTGCTGAATTCTTTTCTCCCTTCTTGGCTAGTGTTGGCCAAATCTCAAGCAAAGGTGCCTCTTCTATTTTTCTTCTCCAATCGGTTTTAAGGTGAGTGTCCAAGGTCAATATTTTTCTTTGTTTCTCTTGTTCTTGTCAACTTCTAAAGGAGTAAAAGGCCAATTTCGGCACTTGTAGCAAGGATGCTAATCCGATTTGTTTTAGGCCTTCGGATTTGGAAGCGAGCAATTGAATCCATCATCTTTAATCAATCCATTTTGGTAAGGTGGTAAGGGTTTATTTTAAAGGATTATTCTTTTAAGTAATCGAAAGTCAAGGCTAATAACCTTAATGATGATGGTTGATTGTAGGAAGTGAGGCCGATTCACATTTAGGAGTGTGTTGGCTAGTGTTGAAGGCATTTGGGTAAGGTTTCGGGTTCACAAGGAACCCTTCTCAATTATTTTGGTTTGGCGAATAGGCCATGGCACTAACCTAGTGTTTGGCGAATATAGGGGCAAGGAAACTTGTGTGGCGATTTGTCTATTCGGGATTTAGGAATCTTGTTAATATCGGTGTGTACATACACACCTTATAACTATTTAATATGCTAAGTGTTATATGTATGCTTAATCGATTTGTGTAGATTTGGATGTAATACCATCATGGTATAAACAAGGATTTGGGTAAGTCTTTGTTGCTATGAGATTACTATTTGATGCTTTTGGGAAGCATGATACATTTGGTATGTACGGTATATGATATATGGCAATGATAAATCTATGAATGTTGTTAAATAAATCTATTAGCATGATTTCTGTAAAAGTATGTAATTGAATGATATGTGTTAAACGAGTGGAGGGGTATTGATATGTGTGTCGACGGACACGGTGTTTTGGTAACACATTGTGACTACGGTCACCGAGGTTTGGTACCTCCGAGGTTTGGCACCTCATAGCGTCTCGTCCCTGTAGCTTAGCACCACCGTGGGTTGGCCCCACTTTGAGATATGGGATTGACGCTAGTGATTTGGTATCACACAATGGGTTGGCCCCATCATTCGATTTGTGTCCTCGGACACGAGATTTGGTATCTCCAATGATTTGGCATCACATTTGTGACTATCGTCACCGGTGGTTTGGCACCACCGGTGGTTTGGTACCACACTGGGGTAGAGAAAGGCGTTTGGATGGTTAGGATGGGTGCATCTTAAACTTATGCATATTAATTGGTTATGATTTGTGTATGTTGTTGCACTAAATCGGGAAGGGTTACATTGAGTCTTGGTGACTCACCTTCTCCTTTAATTTTTCGGTGACTCATAGATTGCGGATGAGGAACCGGATGGACTCGAGGTGGCCATGCGATGAGACATTTGATATAAATGAACTTTAAATTTTAATTATTTTTACATTGGTTTGTTTTATTTAAGATGTAATAAGGCCTCCTAGAATTATTTTTATTATTCTTGCATGTTTTGAATGTTTTGTTTAAACTATATGATGATGTTAAAACGGATGCATATGTTTTCTCAAATTAAGCATAAAATGTTTTAAAATGCCATCGGTACATTTGAAGTCGTAAACAATTCGACTCAATAAATATTTTAAACAAATTAAGTATGGTTTTTAACAAAGAGAATTGAAAATGAAAGGCATTTCAACAAAATTTTAAATCGGTTTTAAAATGGTTTTCAAAAATGTTTTCTCTGTAGCAAACCAAATTCGATCGTAATGTTTAGGCCGGGTTTGGGGTGTTACATTCTTCTTGACAAAAAGCACTGGAGCTCCCCAAGGCGATACACTTGGTCGGATGAACCCTCTATCCAACAATTCCTAGATCTGAGCCTTCAACTCTACCAATTCTTTCGGCGCCATCCGATACGGAGCTATAGATACTGGCGCGGTTCCGGGTAACAAGTCTATACCAAATTCAACCTCACGGTCTGGAGGTAGACCCTGAAGTTCCTCTGGAAACACATCAATATAATCCCTTACGGTCCGGACATCACTCACAGCTACACCCTTAGTTTCCAAAGCACAGACATGCACTACATAAGCTTCACAACCTTTCCTAACCATCTTTTCTGCCTTAAACGCAGAAACCAAATTAGATAGGTAATCTTTCCTCTTACCTATCATCACCACCTCATCACCTTCCGCGGTCTTTATTACCATGCGTTTAGCTGCGCAATCCAGGCTAGCCTGATACTTTACTAGCCAATCCATCCTGAGGATTAGATCGAACTCCCGAAACGGTAGTTCCATCAAGTCAGCCAAGAACGACCCCTTGGAGTTCTAGGGGTACATTCCTATAGAGTTTACTTACTTCTACAGAGTGACCTAGAGGGCTTAATACAGTCATCTTCCTAGAATTAAGCTCAGAGTCTAAGTACAGAGTTTCCACTATGCTACTAGCAATGTATGAGTGAGTTGAGCCAATATCGATTAAGGTACTATAGGGTACACCAAAGATCAAAAACACACCGGTTATGACGTCCGGTGCGTCGCCCTCCTCTTGACGCCTCACGGCATAGACCAAACCAGGTTTCCTAGCCTCAGTACCACCAGTACCTCCCCTCAGTGCCCCATGACCTCTGCCAGCACCATTACCTCCTCTTCTTGCACCACGACCTCTCAGTGGCTGTTGGTTATCCCTCCTATTTGGTGCACGACCCTGACCCTCTGATCTCAGCCTAGCTACCTTTTTCAGACAATCTCTAACTCGATGTTCCATGGACCCACATTCGAAGCATCCCCGATTACCATTCCAACACTCCTCCATGTGAGACTTCCCACACCTAGCACATCGTGGCAGCCATTGAGGATTAGCAGCAGCAGCAGGCCTAGCAGCTTGATCTGACCCACCAAACCTCGTCCTCTTCGTCTGATTACCAGAGAACCTCGAAGATCCAGAGCTCCTCTTATTCCAACTCCTATCCTGATTCCGCCTAACCAACTGTCTTAACCCTTCAGCAACCTTCGATTTCTCCACTAGGACAGCGAACTCTCGTTCTTGTTGTGGAGCTATCATTATCCTCATCTCATCTCTCAGTGCATCCTCGAATCTAACACAACGTTCATGCTCGGTACCTACAATACCACGAGCATACCTACTCAACCGGAGAAATTCAGCCTCATACTCTGCCACTGTCTTATTACCCTAAACCAGGTTCAAGAAAGCCTTCCACTGCGCATCCACGTAGCTAGTTCCTATATACTTCTTTTGGTAGGCAGCCTTAAAGAACTCCCATGTGAGATCCTCCATCATCGCTCCATCTCTTACGGTGAGCCACCACTGATATGACTCATCCCGAAGCAGAGAGATTATACCCTTCAACTTCTCCTCAGCTGTAAAATCCAGGTCACCCATGATCCTCTCAATTGATTCCAACCAATACTCCCCCAAGACCGGTGCCACTCCAAAACTCCTTTAAACACGTCGCCTGTTAGCGGATTCGTTCAACCACGATTTATGGGCTCTCGACTGCGCCGCCTCGAGAACTCATTCTAATACCCGTAGTACAGCTTGGGATACTACATCGTTACCACCGATCTGATCTTGAAACTCATTTTTTATCGCGGCAGATCCGGCATCACATTTCAAGACCCATGACCAGACCCTGCTGGCTCCGACAAGGTCATCCTACCCCTACCACGGCCACGCGGCGGACGTCCACAACCTCTTGAACTCATTCTTCTCGTTCGCGTTTATCTGATTAAGAATTTTATGTATTATTAATACTGTTCACTGTTTACCCACGAGTAATTTTTATGAGATAAAGTTTTCGAAGTGATTCTTCTGGAATCGAATCCACCTATAGTTCCAGTTTCAGACTTGTCTCCTATTTCTAAGTACATCCATCACACAAACAACATTCACAGACCATAATCTAACGTGTAAAGCCTTTTCAACATTTCACTACCCAGGGGTATTTTTGTAATTTTAACCTACAGGGGTATTTTTGTAATTTTCCAAAAATAGAAGTTCTCGGATGATTTTGTCAAAAAGTATTTTGGAACTTTTAAATTCCCGGGGTATTTTGAAAAAATTTTGAAATTCGGGGTATTTTGGTGATTTTGAAGCTCAGGGACATTTTGGTAATAAACCAGGGTAGCTTTGTAAAGTTTGATGTTTCCGGGTATTGCCAAATGTTGCAAAACTTTGAGGGTTCTTTTTGAGAATTTGTTTTCCAAGTTGGTGGTGTCGAAAAATTTTGAAATTCAGGGTTATTTTGGTAATTTTGTAGGTTAGGGGCAATTTCGTAATTTTTCCAAAACCATGATATTTTCGATATTTTGCAAATTAAGGTTTTTGGGCATTCTATATGTAATGAAAAATTTTGATTAAAACTGTGGGTATTTTGAGAATTTCATAAACCAAGGGCATTTTTGTAGTTTTACCACTAGGGGTATTTTAGTAATTCTACAAATCGAAATTTTTTTCAGGAAAATGTTGTAAAACCATAGTTCTCACACATTAAAAAATTTTTTAAGAGTTTTTAGAACTAGGGTTTTTATGAAAATACGGCTAATTCCCTTTCGGGTTTTAGTTAAGGTTTAGCCCATGAATAAGTCCTCCTGGTTAGGGTGAACCGAAGCTACGCACCATGTAGGATTCGAGAGGAGAGGAGGTGAGTCACGCGGACTGCTTAAATACCAAGCTCCCACTGAATACCAATCCTAGATATGCGCACCGTGGTTACCACACCCTAACTCGGCGACTTAGACATAGGTTTGTTTTAATTAAGCAATTAAGTCTTTGCAGTAGTTGGGGTAGACTAGTCCTAGAGTTCAAGTACCGATCATTCTATTCTACGTTCCCAAGTTACCTATTTACCCTTATCAAGTATTCACAGAACAGTCAGAGGTACTTACCTGGGCGGATAGGTGCCGGAGACTCGATGCCATGCTGTTTAGAACATAACCATTTTCATAATAGTTCACAAAGGCCTACTAACAAAAACAAAATATTTTGGGCCTTGGGCCCCCATAGCCGAGTTTTGAACTGGGCTCTGATACCAAAAATGTAACACCCCAAACTCAGCCGTGAGCCCTGACCGGATCTGGTATGTCACGGAGTAAAAATGTTTGAAAGATTTTGATTTTCTGGTGAAAAATTTGAAAATTCTGATAAGGTTATAAAATAGTGTTTGTGTTGAAAACCCTTTGAAAACATTTGATCATTCAAAATTTTAAAATCATCAGTGTTATAGTTAACTCGGTGAATTTTGCTACCCGATGGTAACATCCTTGAAAACTCGTAAAAGTTACTTAATTTGAAAATGTTGCTTTTAACCGATTCGCTTATGGTTTTATGAATTCATTTGTAGTATAGCAAAAGTAAAGTAGAAACAACTATGTAAACATCCAAAAGAATAAACTAGCAGCCTTATTACAACCCAAATTAAAAATTTAGAAAATAAATAAACTTGAACTGAATCAAATAAAATTCCAAAACCAAGGAACAAGCATGGTCAGCCTCGAGTCCTCTCGGCTCTATCTCCGTGATCTACTCATCGCAAAATAATATGGGAAGGGTGAGTCACCAAGACTCAAGTGTAATTCCCCACCCTAAGTGCAACTCATACACAAATTATTAATAGACATGCAAACATGCAACCCAACTAACCATCCGTACTCCTTTAACTACCCGTGTGGTCAAAACCACTTTGGTGGTCAAAACTCTTGGTGACTAGAGTCACAAATCAAGTGATGGGGCCAACCCATCGTGTGGTCAAAACCATCGATGACCATAGGTCACAATTTATCAATATGTGGTCAAAACCATCGGTGGTACCAAACCACCGGGACTTAGTCACAATTTATCAGCGGTGTGGTCAAAACCACTTTGGTGACCAAAGTCACAATTAATCGATGGGGCCAACCCATCTTGTGGTCAAAACCACCGGTGACGATCCATAAGGATCGTCCCCTCCTCTCATCAATCCCACCATCATCATGCTTACATAACAAATATCATAATCCCATATATCATGCATTTATGTATAGCATAGCATTCAACCGCATATGATGGCATACACAAACATACATCATAGATCACGTAATAGGGGACTTACCCGGAATCCATGCTTATGCCCACAAGGCAAAGTTACAACACGAGAGGTTATACAGCAACATAATAAACAGTCTATGCTAATAAAGTGTGTGAGAGTTTACACACCTGTTTAACCGTAGATCTAAGGGGAAATCCCGAATCTATGCGTGTAACACCCCAAACCCGGTCTATGCGTTGAGACTAGATTTGGTTTGTTACATGATTCGAGCTTTTCTTAAATCTTTAATGAGTTGAAAACTAAAATTTTATATCTGAGGTTTAAAATTTGAAGAGTATTTGATTTTGATAAATATCTGAAACATTAGTTGAAATTCATTGTATTATTAAAAACCGTTAGGAGATTTGTTAAAGAGTTAACAATAAAAAGAAATATCTATAAAAGAATTTCATATACTTGAAAACCCAAATTTATTTTAATAATGCATCATATAATCATAGCCCATGATTTAAAAGTCCAAAATGTAGTTTAAAACCCAAACACACATAAAATCCAAAAGTTATTTATAGAGGCCATTTATTACAACATCCCAAAATAGTAAAAATTAATTATTAAAAGTTCAGAGTTTAATAACCCATACTTAGCAGTATGGCCTCCACGAAGTCATCCTCATTAAGTCCACATCAATTTCCATTACGAGATGGAAAAATAAAAAAAAGGGTGAGTTACTTAGAACTCAAAGGTGTAACTCACTTACCACCATTATTGGGCGGATTGTCAAGATATTATCTTTGGGCTTGAGCCCAATTCGAAATTCAACAATATATCATGAATTAAAACAATTAATAATGCATGTAAAATGTAATTCCCAACCCATGCCTAATATCCATCCGCTAACACCCCTGTACCAACCATCACACCTGTGGGGATCAAGTCCACCCACCCCGCCATCACACCAATCGTAGGCATTAAGCCTTTTTATAATTGTGGCATAGCCACCGAACTAGAGGCAATAAGCGATATTGTGGCGTAGCCACCGAACTAGAGGCAATAAGCCGATATTGTGGCGAAACCACCGAACTAGAGGCAATAAGTTTATATTGTGGCGAAACCAATTAACTAGAGGCAATAAGCCGATATTGTGGCAATCGGCCATTCTTCTCTTCATATATCCCACCCATGCAATTATACATGTACTCTAAAATATAAAATTTATTAACAATACATAACATGGTGGGTTTATCAATAACATTTCATTTGGCCCATAATTATAGCAATTTGTCTATTTAGCGGTTTAGTGGGCTTTGGCCCATTTACCTAACTAGAGTGTTTTGGCTAAATTTTAACGAACTAGTGTATTTTGGCCCATTTTCACGAACTAGAGTATTTACTACCCATTTTCACGAACTAGAGTATTTACTACCCATTTTCACGAACTAGAATATTTACGGCCCATTTTCACGAACTAGAGTATTTACGGCCCATTTTCACGAACTAGAGTATTTACGCCCATTTTCACGAACTAGAGTATTTACTACCCATTTTCACGAAACATCCAATTTTCATAGTAACAATTAATTTCTCGAGGCGTTTTCGTAATTTTCACGATTTAGTGGTTTTACGCATTTTCGTCAAAATATAAATTTTACGTTTTTACCGATCTAATCGTTTTTACGATTTACTTCCATACCGAAATTTGACATCCAACCAAAAATAATGAGTGTGAAATTACACACCTCGATCTGTGTAGTACTAACCCTTCTCGCTCCTCGGCACCTAAAATATATTTTGATTCGTTAGACAACTAATTACGTAAAAATAATCTTAATCGATAATGGATCCAAAATCTTACCCTCTTGATTTTGAATCACTTGATTTTCGGTTTTCCTTCGTTTAATGATTCGTTTGTCGTCGAGAATCCACCAACGTATAATGGTTCTAAGTTCGTACCACTTGAATAATGGACTTCCTTGAAGATGGCCCGCAACCCGTGGAAAATCTCGAATGCCGAAACCGCTCTTCGTTTGAATGGGGATTCTACAGATCCACCCTCTTACGATAACTAAACACCGCCTTTTCTTCCCTATTTTGAAAGTCTTCAAGATCCAAAGGAATTTAGTTAGATCTAAAATAATATCAATAATTCTAGAGATTTTAAAGAGTAGGATTTCCTTACCACAATGAAACGTTTCCAACGTTTCCACGATTCTCCGTTCACTTGAATTCCAATCTCGTTATTGCACTAAATAATAACGAAAGAAACGTTATTAGTATGAGCGCTATATCAATCCAAAAGACCTCAATAAACCAATGATATTCGCCATAATATCACTTATTAAAACGAAAATGAAAAAGAAGAACCCTTACCTATGATCCACGATCAAAAGAAAAGATTGAGGATGGTGTTTGTGAGAGTTGGAGAATTCGGCTATGCAACCAAGAAAAGAGAAAATAAATTTCGATTATGGCACTCTAGCATTCGGCCAAAGGAATGTTTGATGATGAAGAATCTTTGATTGAAATAATTAGAATATGAGAAGGAGATGGTGATGAGGTAGTTTGATTTCAAAGAGAAAAGAAGATGAAAGAAGAAAAAAAATAGACCTTTAGGAGTTAGTGCATTCGGCCATGGCAAAAGAAAAAAAGAAGAGGCGATTTTTGGTATGGATGATTTCGACAAGGAGAATACAAAAGAAAATTGACAAGATGAATAAAAGTGACCAAATGGTCAAAAGATTTTGGCTTTACCAAATGCAAAATTCGGCCAAGAAGAATGTTGATAGGAGAGGAAATAAAAATTCTGCACAAAGTGTAAAGAACAACCAAAGAGAGAAAAGAATTTCTCAGCCAAAACTAACTCAAAATTTAGGCTCCCTCCTATACCAAATTGCCGTCCAGCACATGGTCAATTGGCCATGATTTCTTTCCAAAATTTTCCCTTGATATGTGCCTTATGTTCCCCCTATCTTTCCTTAAACCTTTGATTCCATGCCATAAGTTAGTTGTTTCCTTAATCCATTGATACACTAACCAAAAATAACATGGTCAACACCTTCCTTAATTGATCATTGCCGACATTTCCTATCCATGAGCGTAAAATTAAAACAAAAATTTTATCTAGGTGCTATACAAGGGATTGAACCTCTTCCCCTTGCTAGAACCCATGCGCCAACTCCACCATGCCATATGCTCATTTTATGACACTCTTAGCACATAATTAAGCTTAAGTCTTAATCACCTTTGTTTCACTTCAATAAATTCTCAATTAATAAATTTTATTCTTTCCTCAAATTATGCTTTACCCTCTCTAGGACTTCAATAAGCACTAAAATAAAAATAAGAGATTTTCCTAAAAAAAAAATCTAAACACCAATTCATGCAATTTAATTACTCGGATTTTTAGGTGTTACAACTCTACCCTCCTTAAAGAAAATTTAGTCCTCGAAATTTACGGTTGAAAAAGGTGAGGTATTGTTGCTTAATTGCATCCTCTGGCTCCCACGTAGCTTCTTCCACTCGTGGTTATGCCATAGAACTTTGACCAACGGCACGGTTTTCTTCCTTAATACCTTGACATCTCGTTCTAGGATTTCCACCGGTTCTTCTTCAAAGGACAAATCTGAATTCACTCAATTCTTCTACCGGTATAATGTGCAAAGGATCCGATCTATAACGCCTCAACATGGAAACATGAAAGACATTGTGAATTTGATCTAACTCAGGAGGTAACTCAATCGATATGCCATTTGGACCAACACGCTTGACACGATAAGGTCCAATATATCTAGGACTTAGCTTGCCCTTCCTTACGAATCTAAAGATCTTTTTCCAAGGAGATACCTTCAAGAAAACCCGATCTCCCACACTATACTCGATGTTCCTTCGCTTCAGATCTGCGTCGACTTACATCTATCGAGGCTTCTTTCAACCGTGCTCGAATAACTTTTACCTTATCCTCGGTTTGAGATATCATCTCGGGACCTAACATCATCTTTTCGCCTTCACCAACAAATAGGAGAGCGACACTTACGACCATACAATGCCTCGTAAGGTGCCATCGAATGCTAGGCCGATAGGCATTGTTATTATCTGCGAATTACGCGGTGATAGATAATCCTCCCAACTACCCTCAAGTCGATTACATCCTCTTAACATATCTTCCAATACAGAATTACTCTTTCCGATGACCATCGACCGAGGATGAAAAGCCGTCTTGAAATTCAACTTTGTCCCCAAGGCTTCATGCGAGCTTTCGAATCGTGATGTAAATCTAGAGTCCCTATCCGATATAATAGATCAAAACCCCATGCAACCTCACAATTTCGGATACGTAAAGTTTCGCCAATTTACGCAATGAATAATCCGTCTGAATCGGCAAGAAATGGCGGTCTTCATCAACCGATCAACAATTACCCAAACGGAATTTTTCTTAGTAGGTGTTAACGGTAACCCACTAACAAAATCCATAGTTATCCTCTCCCATTTCCAAAGAGGAATCTTTATCGGTTGTAACAATCCGCATTGTAATTGATGTTACGCCTTCACTTGCGACAAGTTAAACATTTTCCCACAAACTCAGTAATCTCACGCTTCAACCACGGCCACCAATCATTCACGGAGATCTCGATACATCTTATTTCCTCCGGGATGCATAGCATAAGGGCTACTATCGCCTCCGTAGAATCAATTGCCTCAAATCTAGATCCTTAGGCATGCATACTCTCCTCGAAAGCACAACACACCCTCCGTGTTTATTCCAAAATCCTCAATTTCACCATTTTCAACTTGTCACGATAAAGGTCCCAACTTCTCATCGATGTACTGCTTTTTCCTTGATTTGTTCCGACCACAGTGCTTCACGAAGTTACGCTAACAAGCGCCATCCTCGTATAGACTCAAATGGGCAAACAGAGCTCTTAATTCGAGATCTTGCCTTACGACTTAACGCGTCGGCTACCACGTTAGCCTTTCTGGATGGTACTCGATGGAGAAATCGTAATCTTTTAACAATTCTACCCATCTTCTTTGTCTTAAATTCAATTCCTTACGGGTAAGGAGGTATTTAAGACTTTTGTGATCCGTGTAGATTATGGACTTCTCACCATAGAGATAGTGCCTCCAAATCTTTAGAGCAAAGACAACGGCTAACTCCAAATCATGAGTAGGGTAGTTTACTTCGTGTGGTCTCAATTGACGAGAAGCATAGGCCACCACTTTTCCATTTTGCATCAATACACAACCTGGACCGTGTGAGACGATCGCAATAAGCAGTGAATTCTTTTCCGACCTCGGTTGAATTAAAGCTGGAGCTTCGTCGAATCTTCTTCAATTTCTCAAAACTCTCTTCTTTTTCGGTCCGAGATATACGGAGCTCCTTTCGCATAGAGTTTAGTTAGGGGTGCGACAAGCAACGAAAACCCTCTACAAAACGTCTATAGTATCGGCCGGACCAAGAAACTCCGAATTTCACTCATCGATGTTGGTGGTTTCCAATCCGAATAGCCTCAATTTTCCGAGGATCCACCCTTATTCCTTGGTGATACTACATGACCAAGGAAAGTCACCTCCTTTAGCCAAAATTCGCATTTACCAAATTTGGCATACAATTGCTTATCACGGTAATTGTAATACTATCATAAATCTTGGTCATGTTCCTCCTCATTTCTCGAATAAACCAATATATCATCTATGAACACTACCACAAACCGGTCTAAATATGGTTGAAAGACTTGGTTCATCATGTCCATAAATGCAATTGGTGCATTGGTTAATCCAAACGGCATCACTACAAACTCATAGTGTCCGTAGCGTGTCCGAAATGCCGTCTTATAAATGTCCGCTTCTTTCACCTAAGTTGGTGATAACCCGACCTTAAATCAATCTTGAGAAAATTAAAGCTCCTTTTAATTGATCAAACAGGTCATCAATTCTCGGCAGAGGATACCGATTCTTGATCGTCAATTTATTCAACTGTCTGTAGTCAATGCACATACGCATCGATCCATCCTTCTTCTTGACGAACAAGACTGGTGCTCCCCACGGAGACACACTTGGTCGAATGAATCCCCGATCCAACGCAATTCTTGAATTTGAGCTTTGAGCTCAGCCAACTCCTTCGGTGCCATTCTATAGGGAGCAATGGACACTGGAGCCGTCCCAGGCAAAAGCTCAATGCCAAATTCTACTTCCCGATCTGGAGGTATACCAGGAAGTTCTTCGGGAAATACATCGGGAAATTCCTTCACCGTCCTCACATCATTCACGGATAATTCTTTGGCATCCAAAGCACGATATAGGCTAGGAATGCTCCGTACCCTTTCCGCACCAACTTCCGACTTTTAATGCGGATACCACATTTGCGGATAGTTCTTTCGTTCACCAATCATTATGACTTCCTTATCATCCGGGTCCTTCGACATTCGCTTTTCAAAGCACAATCCAATTGCTTAGATGGTTAACCAACCAGTCCATGCCGAATGAGATCGAACTTCATGAAAGGTAGTTCCATCAAATTTGCTAAGAATACTTCCTCTTGGATTTTTAGGGCACGTCTTTAAATATTTTATTAACCATTCTTGATCGTCCTAAAGGACTGATTCTTCGTCATCTCATTTTCGGTAATTTGATTCTAAATTGATTTCGGATATGGCACTAGATACATATGAATGAGTGGAGCCAATATCTATTAAGGCAATAACAGTACATCAAAAATGAAGAACGTCTGGGTTATCACATACGGTGCATTGCCGTCCTCATGGCGTCTAACTGCATAGACCGATCCAGTATCTAGCATCTGCATCTCCTCTATTACCATTTCCTTGACCGGTGCACCTTGACCACGACCAGCCCCATTACCACCACGACTGGTCCACGACCTCTCGGTGGTCTGCGATTACCTCGGCCATTGTGCATCATTATTACGGACTTCTTGAGTCGTATCCATTCGTCGAGGACAACTTTTGTAATTGATGTTCCATTGAACGCATTTGTAGCATCGCCGTTTTCCTCCAACATTCCCCAAAATGTCTCTTCCCACACTCGATGCAATCTCGACTTCGATTATTTGCTCTGGGGTTACGCTTTGAACTCGATTCATCATTCCGGTTTCTTCAAATCTCTTGGAAGAACCAGATCATTGTGTCTCTCTCTTGTTTCGGATCTTTCTCGATTACGTAGTTACGAGTTCTTAGCCTCTTGACTATTTTGGCCTTCTCCACGGAGGGAAAAATTTCTAACTTCGTGGAGCAATCGAACCCTCACTCATCATTAAGTCCATCCTCGAAGCGTACACAACGTTCATGATCTGTTGCTACAATTGTCCGGGCATAACGGCTCGACGTAAAACTCACTTCATATCTTTGCCACGGTCTTACTTCCTTGGACAAGATTCAAAATTCCTTCCTTGACGTCTACATAGCTTGTTCCGACGTATTTTCCTTGGAAGGCGACTTTAAAGAATTCCCGGTTAATCGGTGCGACTTGATTGCCTTCTAGAATGGTGAGCCACCAGCGATCGCCTCATCTCTCAATAAGGATACAGCCTCTCGGTTTTGCTCAGCCGTGCATTCCATATCATCCATGATCCGTTCCACGGCTTCGAGCCAGTATTCAGCCACATTCGGGGCTACACCAGAGACTCCTCTGAAAACTTCTGCATTATTTGCTTTAAGTCGCTCTGAAATTGACCCACGAGTTGTTGGCCCAATTCTAGTTCCAGCGACCCTTTCCAAGACTCGTAGCATTGCTTGAGTCAATGCATGATCTTCTTCCATGTGATCGCGTGATCCGGTCTCACTTTCAATTGACGCAGGTGCGTCTACTTCTGGCATATGATTTGGTGCTTCAGCCGTAGCACCTCGGCCTCTACCACGGCCACGTCTATCGCGTCCACGACCACGTCCTCTTGTACTCATGATTGCTTGTTCGTTTATCTGATTACAAGTTTTATGAATCAGAAATTTTGTTTCGGTGTTTATTAACGATATTTTATGAGATTTGGGATATAAAGTTGTTTTTCGCAACATTTCCTATAGTCTCAATCTCTACAGTTTTTCACGTCTAAAACTAGAAGTTCTAGAGTGTTCCTATGATCATATCATAGTAATCATTAAGCAATAAATACTTACTTGACTTGTTGCCGGATGCTTGTGGTGCCATACTGATTTTTGAATGATTTCATCTGAAACTATTTTGAACCCAAACCACACCGAAGTTTTTGAAGCCGGCTCGATACCACTAAATGTAACACCCCAAACCCGGTCTATGCGTTGAGACTAGATTTGGTTTGTTACATGATTCGAGCTTTTCTTAAATCTTTAATGAGTTGAAAACTAAAATTTTATATACAGGGTTTAAAATTTGAAGAGTATTTGATTTTGATAAATATCTGAAACATTAGTTGAAATTCATTGTATTATTAAAAAACCGTTAGGAGATTTGTTAAAGAGTTAACAATAAAAGAAATATTTATAAAAGAATTTCATATACTTGAAAACCCAAATTTATTTTAATAATGCATCATATAATCATAGCCCATGATTTAAAAGTCCAAAATGTAGTTTAAAACCCAAACACACATAAAATCCAAAAGTTATTTATAGAGGCCATTTATTACAACATCCCAAAATAGTAAAATTAATTATTAAAAGTTCAGAGTTTAATAACCCATATTTAGCAGTATGGCCTCCACGAAGTCATCCTCGCCCAAGTCCACATCAATTTCCATTACCTGAGATGGAAAAATAAAAAAAAGGGTGAGTTACTTAGAACTCGATGTGTAACTCACTTACCACCATTATTGGGCAGATTGTCAAGATATTATCTTTGGGCTTGAGCCCAATTCGAATTCAACAATATATCATGAATTAAAACAATTAATAATGCATGTAAAATGTAATTCCCAACCCATGCCTAATATCCATCCACTAACACCCTGCACCAACCATCACACCTGTGGGGATCAAGTCAACCCACCCGCCATCACACCAATCGTAGGCATTAAGCCTTTTTATAATTGTGGCATAGCCACCGAACTAGAGGCAATAAGTCGATATTGTGGCGAAACCACCGAACTAGAGGCAATAAGCCGATATTGTGGCAAAGCCACCGAACTAGAGGCAATAAGCCGATATTGTGGCAGAGCCACCGAACTAGAGGCAATAAGCCGATATTGTGGCAGAGCCATTCTTCTCTTCATATATCCCACCCATGCAATTATACATGTACTCTAAAATATAAAATTTATTAACAATACATAACATGGTGGGTTTATCAATAACATTTCATTTGGCCCATAATTATAGCAATTTGTCTATTTAGCAGTTTAGTGGGCTTTGGCCCATTTACCGAACTAGAGTGTTTTGGCTAAATTTTAACGAACTAGAGTATTTTGGCCCATTTTCACGAACTAGAGTATTTACGCCCATTTTCACGAACTAGAGTATTTACTACCATTTTCACGAACTAGAATATTTACGGCCCATTTTCACGAACTAGAGTATTTACTACCATTTTCACGAACTAGAGTATTTACGGCCCATTTTCACGAAACATCCAATTTTCATAGTAACAATTAATTTCTCGGCGTTTGCATAATTTTCACGATTTAGTGGTTTTACGCATTTTCGTCAAAATATAAATTTTACGTTTTCCGATCTAATCGTTTTCGATTTACTTCCATACCAAATTTGACATCCAACCAAAAATAATGAGTGTGAAATTACACACCTCGATACCGTGAGTACTAACCCTTCGCTCCTCGGCACCTAAAATATATTTTGATTCGTTAGACAACTAATTAGTAAAAATAATCTTAATCGATAATGGATCCAAAATCTTACCCTCTTGATTTTGAATCACTTGATTTTCGGTTTTCCTTCGTTTAATGATTCGTTCGTCAAATCGAGAATCCACCAACGTATAATGGTTCTAAGTTCGTACCACTTGAATAATGGACTTCCTTCGGAAGATGGCCCGCAACCGGTGGAAAATCCCGGACCGCAAAACCGCTCTTCGTTTGAATGGGGGATTTATGATCCACCCTCTTACGATAACTAAACACCGCCTTTTCTTCCCTATTTTGAAAGTCTTCAAGATCCAAAGGAATTTAGTTAGATCTAAAATAATATCAATAATTCTAGAGATTTTAAAGAGTAGGATTTCCTTACCACAATGAAACGTTTCCAACGTTTCCACGATTCTCGATCACTTGAATTCCAATCTCGTTATTGCACTAAATAATAACGAAAGAAACGTTATTAGTATGAGCGCTATATCAATCCAAAAGACCCTCAATAAACCAATGATATTCTACCATAATATCACTTATTAAAACGAAAATGAAAAGAAGAACCCTTACCTATGATCCACGATCGAAAAGAAAAGATTGAGGATGGTGTTTGTGAGAGTTGGAGAATTGGCTATGCAACCAAGAAAAGAGAAAATAAATTTTGATTATGGCACTCTAGCATTCGCCAAAGGAATGTTTGATGATGAAGAATCTTTGATTGAAATAATTAGAATATGAGAAGGAGATGGTGATGAGGTAGTTTGATTTCAAAGAGAAAAGAAGATGAAAGAAGAAAAAAAAATAGACCTTTAGGAGTTAGTGCATTCGGCCATGGCAAAAGAAAAAAGAAGAAACTGATTTTGGTATGGATGATTTCGACAAGGAGAATACAAAAGAAAATTGACAAGATGAATAAAAGTGACCAAATGGTCAAAAGATTTTGGCTTTACCAAATGCAAAATTGACCAAGAAGAATGTTGATAGGAGAGGAAATAAAATTCTGCACAAAGTGTAAAGAACAACCAAAGAGAGAAAAGAATTTCTCACCAAAACTAACTCAAAATTTAGGCTCCCTCCTATACCAAATTGCCGTCCAGCACATGGTCAATTGGCCATGATTTCTTTCAAAATTTTCCTTGATATGTGCCTTATGTTCCCCTATCTTTCCTTAAACCTTTGATTCCATGCCATAAGTTAGTTGTTTCCTTAATCCATTGATACACAAACCAAAAATAACATGGTCAACACCTTCCTTAATTGATCATTGCCGACACTTCCTATCCATGAGCGTAAAATTAAAACAAAAATTTTATCTAGGTGCTATACAAGGGATTCGAACCTCTTCCCCCTTGCTAGAACCTATGCGCCAACTCCACCATGCCATATGCTCATTTTATGACACTCTTAGCACATAATTAAGCTTAAGTCTTAATCACCTTTGTTTCACTTCAATAAATTCTCAATTAATAAATTTTATTCTTTCCTCAAATTATGCTTTACCCTCTCTAGGACTTCAATAAGCACTAAAATAAAAATAAGAGATTTTTCCTAAAAAAAAAAATCTAAACACCAATTCATGCAATTTAATTACTCGGATTTTTAGGGTGTTACAATGCGATATCACAAAATCCCAAAAGTAATCCCGTATTGCTCCTACAATCGGCAAACACCCAACCCTTTAGATCTAATAGCTATTCGGCTATACCAATAATCCCGAAGGATATGTCTACTTGAAATAACACTCACCTTGGTTGCTGATTTGGTCTTCTACCAAATCCCGAAACTGCACTTATTCCTGAAATCGTTGAATCCTTATATGGAATATGTTAGTTTCGGCATTAGGCATTAATTCTTAACAAATGGCCCTTGGCCGAAACTATCTATTACTTACCAAAACAGATTGAAATCCCGGAAGACTTCGTCAAATCCCCTTAATGTTACCTACACACAAGAGAACACATCACCATCATCTTAAGAACACATTCGGCCAACCTTACCAAGGCCTATTCTTACTTTCGGCACACTAAGAGGAAAAGAAAAGAAACCGAATGTTAGAGTGACACACTTACCACCCTTTGAAATCGACAGCACCTTACTTAGGGGGATTCGGCCAAAGTGGATCCAATAGGAGAAGGGAGATTTAGGCAAAGAATGGAGTAGATTCGGCTTACACAAGATGGAAGGGTTGGAATTTGAGTAGAAGAGGGGTGGTAGATTCGGCCAATAAGGAATTAAAGAAGAGAGGAATTTTGGAGAACCTTAAGACCAAGAGAACTAGAGAGAATTCAACACAAATTGGGAAGAAATAAAACAAGTTTTCGGCACCCCCTCACTTGGTCGAATATGCCATCACAAAGAGCCCTTCATTCAACCACCTCTCCCCTTTTTTTTGTGATAATTCTTATCTTTTGATTATCACCTATTTAGTTAAATTAAATACAATACCTATCTTCTATCCCCTCCTTTATCACCTCTTCAAAATTAAAAACAGAAATAAAATAAAAATAACAATAATAATCACTCTTCTCAGCCGAATAAAATAAGGTTTATCCTTATCAAAATAAGAGTCCCACATGCAAGCCATCAGCTCCCTCTCCCATTCACGCCAGTTTGAAAAAAAAATAAAGTACCAACTGCTGCTCCCTTGGTTCGAACATGGGACCTAATGGAACAAACTACCCAACGCCTCTAACCATTCTGCCAAGGCGTGTCTTTGTGACATAACCTCGTCACAAATTCTTTTAAGAGTTCCTTCGCTAGCTTCCCTTTGCTTTAACGCTGAAACAAAATAAAAACGCCCATTGCTGCCCATGCTACTCGAACATGGGACCTCACTGCCACAGCCCCTTACAACGCCCCAAGCCACTCTTCCATATCGACTTCCATGTCCCAAAACCTCGCCATTTATTCTTAAGGCCTTTCTAGGCCGATTCCCTTCCTAACGCAAAACACAAAATTAAATACTCCCATGCTGCCCTCACGACTCGAACCTCTTCTCCCCCATGCACTTCCTTGCACCTTTGCGCCCCAAGCCAACACGCCAATTAATTCCTTGTGTCCAACTTCTCACAAAATTTTCTCTTAACCCCTGTCTCACCTAGCTCCCTCCTCTCAAGCACTAAAAATAAATTTTAGCCCTAAGTTAGACTAGCCCGGGGTTATGACTAGACCCTAGAATATATCAAGCAATCAAGCATACATATTTCTTCAAGCACACACATGGGAAAATTAATTAAATTGCAAACAACCCCTAATTCAGGATGTCACATCTCCAGTCTAAAACGCCGTCGAATCCCCGAGATTTCGACTAAGGCCGCGGTGGAGGGTGTCAAAATCGAAAGGTTTTCTTTTTTGGGGGAGGGGAGGTTTCAGCTTTAGTCAAGCGTTTTAACTCCAATAGGATTTCTACACAAAAAAAGGGGTTTAAAAGGTATTTTTGGGAAATTTTCGACCACGAGGCAGCGGCCACCGTCGCGTCGATCATGGGTCACGGTGGCTGATGGTTGGATTTTGGGCGGTGCCCAGAGAGAAAATAGAGAGAAGGAAGGTTTTTTTTTTCTAAAAAATGAAGCAAATGATTTTTTTCTTAAAATTTTTACTTTTATAGCCTTACAAAACGACGCCGTTTTGGGTTTCATTTCCAGACGCCAAAACGGCATCGTTTTAGACTTTGACCCGCCAACCCAACCCAATTTTTTAATAGGATCCGCGTGTTTTTTAATGGGGGTCTAATTGCTGCCCCAGTCCTTACGCTTTTTCTTTGTTTTTCAATATGGTCATAATTCCTTTATTTTTTTCTTTTTAGATTGCACCATTAATTTGGAATCTTTTTCAATTTGGTCCTCAGATTATTAACCCTTGGGGAAGAACACGTGTCTAGGAGCCATGGGATAACTTCCCATTTAGTCCCTATTTATTTTAGCATGTTTCATTTTGATCCCCTATTATGTTTTTTATTTTTACAATTTACGCTAGTAAATTTCATTTAAATTTTGATCTAGTCCTTATTTATTTATTTTATTACAATTTAGCCCTTTATTATTTATTTTATTTGATTTATTCTTTTAATTTCATTTAAGTTCTGATTTAGTTCTTTATTTTTCAACCTTTTTGTAAACTATTTCCTTTTATTTTTTATTTACATATTTATTTATTATTCCTTTTATTTCATTTATTTAATTGCTTAATTACTTATTTATTTATATATTATTCATTTATTTTTATTTTAATTCCTTTATTCATTTATTTGTTATTGCTTCATTTTTTAATATTTAAAATTTTCTTTATTTTCTTTTATCAAGTATTTATTTCCTTTAATTTCTTCGTTCTTCTTTATGCCTCGTATTATTGTTATTACTATTTTATTATCTATTTATCTAGTTATTTATTACTTCTTTATTTTATGCATGTTTAAAAATTAAATTGCTTACATTTTATTTTTATTTATTTGCACATTTGTTGTTCTCATTATTATTATTATTATTATTATTATTATTATTATTTGTGAAACACCCCAAACCACCTTACAAGCCCCAATTTGATCTCGCATGCTTCTAAAGAAAATCCATACAAATCTTGTTTGAAACTTTGCTAAAACTTATGTATTTTTGAAAACACTTGATTTGGGTTGGGCTCAATTAAGAACCCGTGTTGATAAGGTGTTAAAAGCAATTTAATAATTATACTTAAGAAAAATTTAACTTTTAAACTTTAAATTCGATGATAATCGTATCATACTAAGAAATTTAAAAGCATGCATAAACGATTCAATACTTTGGCCTTATTACATCAAATAAAACCCGAATAATTCAAAACTTAAACAAAAATAAAATAAATTAATCCTTGAGCTTTGCATGGCCACCCTTGAGCTCCTGCCAACCGGTCCATCACCGATCATCACATGAAAAATAGTCCCACAAGGGTGAGTCAAGCAGACTCAATGTGTACAACCAACACCAAACTCAAATAAATTCAGGGCATATCAAATCATACATAATCATATAGCATTAAATAAAATGATGCAATCCGGACCCAAGCCTAGTTATCCATCCGCTACACGTCACCCGTACCAACCATCACACCATGGGGACTACTAAGTCAACCCTCCATCCGCTACACACCATCGAAGGTAGTCGCTGCAGTCGACGTGCTCATCGCCCTTATAAAGTTCGTGGCATAGCCACCAGATACATACTTTGTGTCATGAGACACCATATTCAGATATCGTGGTCTTTGGTCACCATATTCAGATATCGTGGTCTTAGGTCACCACATTCAGATATCGTGGTCTTAGGTCACCACATTCACTTCCCCTTTTTCATAATATCCCATATGTCCATGTCATACAAAATCATGCAACATAAAGCCTTAGGCCCGATTTCACATTCTTATCATATTCATATTCATGGCATAACAAGTCTTATTATACTCATAGTAGGAGTAGGAAAACGTACCTTAGTACTATGTACCATAACATGGTACTTAGCCATTTTTTTCCATATTCGTATAACATACATACATATTAAACAGTGCCTTAAACTTATTAAGAAATAGTGTGGGGTACACACCTGATTTACTTATCAAAATTACTGAAATCCCGAAAACTCGTTCTATCGCTTTAGATCTTTAATTCCTATATTCGTCCACCCTAACATGTTAGTAAAAAGCCATTCGGCTATAAATCCAAATCCTAGTAGGATTGTTGTAATCAAATCCTTACCTTGGTGCCGATTGGATTAAAAATCAAATCCCGAAACTTTATGATGCTTCTTTATTGCAATCGGCTATACCCTTAATCATTGAACTAGTTAGTTTCGACTTTTTAAACAAATAAGAATTAGATCTAAATACCACAATAGGGCCTTGGCTGAATGTCAGATTCACTTACCTTTATGAATCTAAATTCTCAGAAACTTCAACTTACTTCTGTCGCCTTCCTCCTAAAAACTGAAGTCACCTAATTTTCACCTTCGACTTTTCCAAAATCGGCACTTCTGGCTTATTATAAAGCGAGATTAAACTTAGGGCTAAAGAAGAGAAATTGATAGGCATAGACAATTGATTCGGGTTAGATCTTGATGAGAAGAAAGGAAGAAATCGTGAGGAAAAGAAATCCCGAAACTTACCGAATCACTAAAGAACATGCGACCTATGGTGCACCTTTGGGAAACTAAAACACCATTGTAGATTCGGCTTTGAGGCATAGAGAGATTCGGCTATAGGCTTGAAACTTATCTTTGGCTTTTGATTGGTTTTGCAAAGGAAAAAGAATTGATGATGGGAAGCACAGGATATTTCGATTTTACAAGGAAAGAAAAGGAAGATATAGAACTTAGAGAAATTCGGCAAGACTAGGGGATTTTGTTTTGGGCTTTGTGGAGAATTGAAAAGAAAAAAAGAAGAATAATGGCAGAGAGAATTGAGAGATTTAAAAAAGAGAAAAAAGAATGTTGAATGGCCTTAGTTTTCCTCCTTTTGCCGAAATTACTAAGCCTAGAGAGTCCCTTTCTTGGCCATCACTCTCATATCTTTATTTTCCTAGCTTAGCGAAATTCTAAAAGAATTTGACTTCAACAAACTCCTACCTTAGTCTCCCTATGCCGTCCATCTCCTTACCTTAGGAGTGCCGATTTTAACCCATTATTTTGGGCTTCATGTGGCCATACTAGGCCCAAGTTATCCTAGCATATGGCGTCATTTCCGAGCCCTAAGTGGCGTCTCAGACCATTTTTCCAAGCTCGATTTTGTCACATTTCCAAGGTTCCTTACATTTCCTTACATTTCCTTACATTTCCAAGCTTCTGAAACACCCACACCCGCCCACGAGAATGGACGGATCTGTATGTTCCTCAAGTAACCTTGTTCAAAATTCTTTTAAATACTTTGAAAATCGTGTGTTTTGAAAGATAGTTTGTTGTGGGTTGGGCTCGAGTTGAAAACAAATTTATCTTTTAACAAAACCCATTTGTTTCGGTGACAAAATATTTAAACTTATTTTAAATTAAATGGGCTTCTTCTTTGTAAAGCCCTAAATTCATAACATAGTAATTAAAGCGAAATAAAATGTCACGATGGCCTTATTACATAAAATGAAACCCAAAATAAAATTGTATAGTACTTAAAATAAAATAAAGATTCAAATAAAATTAAACTTCAAGTTTAACATGGCCACCACAAGTTCTCGCCGTCCGATCCATTATTGCTCATCACCGTAACATGTTCCCAACGGGTGAGTCGATAGACTCAATGTGTAACCAACACCAAAACATAAAAGAAATAGGCACACCATACATATCATATTCATATAAAATTCAAGATAATGATGCAAACCCGAACCTAAACCTATATAGCCATCCGCTACACACCACCGTACCATCCTCGCACACCGTGGGGACTACTAAGTCAACCCTCCATCCGCTACACACCATATTCAAATATTTGTGACCATAGTCACCATATAACGTTAGTGAGACCAAGTCAACACCTTCAAATATAACGTTGGTGAGACCAAGTCAACACCTTCAAATATAACGTTGGTGAGACCAAGTCAACACCTTCTTCCCTTTCACATAAATCCCGAATGGCCCAAAAATTCATATAATATGCATAACTTAATTTCATGTTCATATTCATATATTCGCATGTTATTAAAATAACATTTTATCACAATCCTATCGAAGTAGGAAACGTGCCTTGGTACTTTTTGTCACATGTGTGGTACTTAGCCACACTCATAATATTATTCATATCATTCATTAAAATATTTAACCATAATATATCGAAGAATAGTAAGGGTACACACCTTTTAAGCTAATAGTTTCCTTGATATCTTGAGAATCCCGATCTAATTTTTAGATCTATTAATCCTATATTCGCCCATCCATTAACACACATTAATAAAACCCTTTTAGTCAAAACCAATCGAAACACCCACACCCTACCACGAGAATGGACCGGATCGGTATGTTCCTCGAAGTAACCGGTTCAAAATTCTTTTAAATACTTTGAAAGCGTGTGTTTTGAAAGATAGTTTGTTGTGGGTTGGGCTCGAGTTGAAAACAAATTTATCTTTTAACAAAAACCCATTTGTTTCGTGACAAAATATTTAAACTTATTTTAAATTAAATGGGCTTATTCTTTGTAAAGCCCTAAATTCATAACATAGTAATTAAAGCGAAATAAAATGTCACGATGGCCTTATTACATAAAATGAAACCCAAAATAAAATTGTATAGTACTTAAAATAAAATAAAGATTCAAATAAAATTAAACTTCAAAATGAACATGGCCACCACAAGTTCTGTAGTCCGGTCCATTATTGCTCATCACCGTAACATGTTCCCTAGCAGGGTGAGTCGATAGACTCAATGTGTAACCAACACCAAAACATAATAGAAATAGGCACACCATACATATCATATTCATATAAAAATTCAAGATAATGATGCAAACCCGAACCTAAACCTATATAGCCATCCGCTACACACCACCCGTACCATCCTGCACACCGTGGGGACTACTAAGTCAACCCTCCATCCGCTACACACCATATTCAAATATTTGTGACCATAGTCACCATATAACGTTGGTGAGACCGAAGTCAACACCTTCAAATATAACGTTGGTGAGACCGAAGTCAACACCTTCAAATATAACGTTGGTGAGACCGAAGTCAACACCTTCTTCCCCTTTCACATAAATCCCGAATGCCCCAAATATATTTATATATCATGCATAACATACTTAATTTCATAATCATATACATATATTCACATGTTATAAGATAACATATTTCATAATCCTATCAGAAGTAGGAAACGTACCTGAGTACTTTTGTACCACATTAGGGTACTTAGCCATATTCATATTCTTACGTATAATCATATAATAAAAATAATTGCCATATGAAATATCGAAAGTTAGTGTGCGTACACACGGTACCTTAGCCATATTCTTACATTTTCATATTAACACATATTTCTAGTTTAAGCCATAAATCCATTAAGATTTAGTGTAGGGTACACACGATACCTTAACCACTTATATATTCTTAATATCACATATGTTAATTAAACGTAGCCATAAAACATATTATGAGATAGTGTGGGGTACACACCTGATTTGCTTATCAATTCCTTGAAATCCCGAAAACCCGATCTATTGCTTTAGATCTTAATTCCTACATTTGATTAATCACTTACTACTTTAATAAAAATAACCATTTGACCATAAATCCAAATCCTAGTAGGATTAGTATTCTTAAAACTTACCTTGTTGCCGATTTCAATACTAATCAAATCCCGAAATCTATGCTATGCTCCTCCTTGTATCCATCTGTCGAAATCCCTATAACTACATGTTAGATCAATTTCTAACATTTATTCACAACAAATAACCCTTAGCCGTATGTTAAATATGACTTACCTTATATTCTTAAATCCCAAAATTCACCGAATAACTAGGGAACACGCGGCTTATGGTGTACCTTCGGGAAAAGAACTTCTCCTTCCTTGTAGCTTACACTTAATAAATCCGAAAGATCTCTTCAATGTTTGACAACCATGAACATTAATGGGATTAGCCCTAGATTTTGATAAGTCTAAAATATAAAAGAATGGAAACCAAACTTGGATCTTACCCTTATTTGAAGGAATCGATTGCACCTTCATTTCAACCTTCGAGATTTAGAGACTTGATGGACAATCGGCTATGATTCCCTTATGTATTCGGTTTAAAAGATGAAAGAAGAGAGGAATAATAGGCTTAGAAGAAATCGGCTAGGAGGCTAAAAGAAAAGAAGAAAAGAATGGAGGCTCAAGAAAAATATTCGGAGGAGGAAAAGAGAGGAGAATGAATAATGAATGGCCCTAGTCTCATCCTTTTATAGCCGAAATTACTAGGCCAAGAATCCTTAACTTGGCCACCACTCTTCCTTATTTTCCTAATTAAAGAATAATTCTTCATTTATTCACCTATTTAGCCAAATTTTAAAGAGAATTAAACTCTTCCCTTAAGAGTCCTTATGATCTAATTAGCCGAGTTTTAAAGAGAGTGAAACTCCTCTTTAGCAAGCCTTGTGCCGTCCACCTCTTGGGCTTCTAGAAGCAAAATAAAACTTATTTTATTTGCTTCTTATGTGACTCGAACTCAAGCCCAACACCCTTGCATGTGGGCCATTTCCTGAGGCCTTAAGTGGCATATTTAGGCCACTTTTCCAAGTCCGTTAATGGGTCAGATTTCACATACTTTATATTTTAGGGTCACCTGGCCCTAAGTTCCCCTTTGAACTTTAAAATTTGACATTTCGGGGTCATTTTTAAGTTTCCAAAAATTTTCGCGCGGCTCTGTAAACTTGACATTTCCTAGGTTTCCAAAATGTTTACTTTCCTATTTTGGCTTAGTTTCCAAAATGTTTACTTTCCTCTTTTAGCTTAGGTTTCCAAAATGTTCACTTTCCTAATTTACTTCGGTTTCCAAAATGGTCACTTTCCTATTTTAGTTTAGTTTCCAAAACTTAACATTTCTAAAGCATTTCCTTACATTTCCATACATCTCCTTACATTTCCATACATTTCCATACATTTCCATACATTTCCTTACATTTCCATTCATTTCCTTACATCTCCATACATTTCCATACATTTCCATACATTTCCTTACATTTCCATACATTTCCTTTCATTTCCTTTCATTTCCTTACATTTCCTTATATTTCCTTACGTTTCCCTACATTTCCTTACATTTCCTTACATTTTAGGGTTCTTGAAACTCTTCAGAACACATCCAACACACCCACTGATTCCACTATCTCATGAATTACGCACGAACACATAACCCCTAATCTAGGATGTTACAGTTCTACCCCCCTTAAAATAATTTCGTCCTCGAAATTACTAACGAAAAATCGTACATCTTAACTCGCCGCGCTACGCTTATGCTGCGCACTCTGATCTTAATAGAACCATCATACTTTCCAGGCACAATCTCTAAGTTCACGTCCCTTAGAACTCATTTCTAACGTCGAGATTTAATCTGATTAAGAAGTTTTATGTATAAAAAATTTTTGTTTCACTGATTAACCGCGAAGAAGTTTTATGGAAAGAATTTTTAGAAGTGGTTCTTTCGTATTCATACATGCACACAGTCTTTACATTCATACATCCATCAAACAATTATGAACCTTAGTTCATTCAGAGAAACGTTGTTGTTTTTCATTTGTTGTTGTTTTTCCACTACCCGGGGGTATTTTCGTAATTTGTCCTATAGGGTATTTTCGTAATTTGTCAAAATAAGGTTCCTTGGTGATTTTGTCACAAAGTATTTTTGGTATTTTTAAGTTCTCGGGTATTTTGGAAAATTTTGAAATCGAGGGTATTTCAAAATTTTGGACCTTGGGGGTATTTTGGTAATTTTTCCATAAATCGGGGTAAATTGTAAAATTTTAATACATCGGGGATATTTCAGAAGTTGCAAAAATTTTAGAAGTTAGGGTCATTTTGGTAATTTTAGTAAGTTAGGGGAAATTTTGTAATTTTTGAAAAATTAAGGTATTTTTCTGATAGTTTACAAATTAGGGTTTTTGAACATTTATGAAATTTTAGCAAAACCGTTGAGTAGTTGGGTATTTTATAAATCAAGGGCATTTTTTGTAATTTTACTTTTAGGGGTATTTTTGTAAATCGAAATTTTTTTTTGAAAATTTGTGTGAAAAGAAATAATTTTCGTGAATTAAAGAGAGAACAAATGATTTTAAGAATTTTTAATATTAGGGTTCTAAGAAAAATGATTTTAAGAGTTTTAAAACTGGGTTTTTTTTTAAATGGCTAGTTCCCTTTCGGGTTTTAGTTATTGGGTTTAGCCCGTGACTAAGTCCTCTTGGTTAGGGTGAACCGAAGCTACGCACTGTAGGATTCAGTGGAGAGGAGGTGAGTCACGCGATTGCTTAAATACCAAGCTCCCACTGAAACCAATCCTAGACATGCGCACCTGGTTGCCACACCCTAACTCTACGACTTAACCACAGTGTTTGTTCGATTAGGCATTTAAGTCTTATGTAATTGTTGGGGTACACTAGTCCTAGCGTTCAAATACTTATCAGACTAATCTACGTTGCCATAAAAGCCCATACATTTCACATATTCAAATCACTTCAGAAGTCAGAAGTACTTACCTGGTGGATCATGGGTCGAGACTTAGTGGGCCATGCCAGAAAAACCTGAAAATTTTTCAGAAAATTCCTTTTGGGCTTACTTTGGAAAACATTTTGGGCCTTAAATCCAAGGCCGAGAGTTTAAAATCGGGCTCGATACTAAATCAAACACACACCCTACCACGAGAATGGACCGGATCTGGTATGTTCCTAAAGTAAACCGGTTTCAAACATTTTCGTTACTTAGAGAAAATTTGTAAATTTTTAGAAAAACTATTGTTTTGAGTTGGGCTTAGGTTGTAAACCCATTTGTTTAATCTTGTAAATCCAATTTGAGGTAATGTGTCCAAAATAGATCTTAGCAAAATACTAAAAGTAATGTAAAAACAAAGAATAATCCACTGGGCCTTATGGCCTTATTACATCAAATCAACCCAAAATAAAATTAAAAAGGTATTAAAATCAAATAATGTCCAAATCTCTGAATAAATTCTTCAAGTGATGCATGGCCTCCTCATGGTCTACTGGCCGGTCACATCGCTCATCGCTTTGAAAAAAATAATTCCCACAATGGGGTGAGTCAATGCACTCAATGTGCACACAATACTATCAATCAATAATTCAGCATTCACGTTTAAATCATCAAGTCCATATAATAATAGAATTCATGATGCAACCCAACCCAAACCTATAAGCCATCCGCTACTCTCCACCCGTACCAACCTGCACACCGTGGGGACTACTAAGTCAACCCTCCATCCGCTACTCTCCACGTTGTGTCATTAGACACTATTGTAACCGAAGTTACCAAAATTTCGCAATGTGACCGTAGTCGACATATTTAGTTGGTGAGACCAAGTCAACACCTAAATTTCGCAATGTGACCGTAGTCAACATATTTCACAGGTGAGACCAAGTCAACACCTATTCTCCCCTTTCACATAAATCCCGAATGGCCCAAAAATTCATATAATATGCATAACTTAATTTCATGTTCATATTCATATATTCGCATGTTATTAAAATAACATTTTTATCACAATCCTATCAGAAGTAGGAAACGTACCTTGGTACTTTTTGTCACATGTGTGGTACTTAGCCACACTCATAATATTATTCATATCATTCATTAAAATATTTAACCATAATATATCGAAGAATAGTAAGGGTACACACCTTTTTCGCTTAATAGTTTCCTTGATATCTTGAGAATCCCGATCTAATTTTTAGATCTATTAATCCCTATATTCGGCCCATCCATTAACACACATTAATAAAACCCCTTTTTAGTCAAAACCAATCGAACACCCACACCCTACCCACGAGAATGGACCGGATCTCGGTATGTTCCTCAAGTAACCGGTTCAAAATTCTTTTAAATACTTTGAAAACTGTGTTTTGAAAGATAGTTTGTTGTGGGTTGGGCTCGAGTTGAAAACAAATTTATCTTTTAACAAAAACCCATTTGTTTGGTGACAAAATATTTAAACTTATTTTAAATTAAATGGGCTTATTCTTTGTAAAGCCCTAAATTCATAAAGATAGTAATTAAAGCGAAATAAAATGTCACGATGGCCTTATTACATAAAATGAAACCCAAAATAAAATTGTATAGTACTTAAAATAAAATAAAGATTCAAATAAAATTAAACTTCAAGTTTGAACATGGCCACCACAAGTTCTCGTCCCCCGATCCATTATTGCTCATCACCGTAACATGTTCCCACAGCAGGGTGAGTCGATAGACTCAATGTGTAACCAACACCAAAACATAATAGAAATAGGCACACCATACATATCATATTCATATAAAAATTCAAGATAATGATGCAAACCGAACCTAAACCTATATAGCCATCCGCTACACACCACCCGTACCATCCTGCACACCGTGGGGACTACTAAGTCAACCCTCCATCCGCTACACACCATATTCAAATATTTGTGACCATAGTCACCATATAACGTTGGTGAGACCGAAGTCAACACCTTCAAATATAACGTTGGTGAGACCGAAGTCAACACCTTCAAATATAACGTTGGTGAGACCGAAGTCAACACCTTCTTCCCCTTTCACATAAATCCCGAATGCCCCAAATATATTTATATATCATGCATAACATACTTAATTTCATAATCATATACATATATTCACATGTTATAAGATAACATATTTCATAATCCTATCAGAAGTAGGAAGCGTGCACAGTACTTTTGTACCACATTAGGTACTTAGCCATATTCATATTCTTACGTATAATCATATAATAAAAATAATTGCCATATGAAATATCGAAGTTAGTGTGCGTACACACGGTACCTTAGCCATATTCTTACATTTTCATATTAACACATATTTCTAGTTTAAGCCATAAATCCATTAAGATTTAGTGTAGGGTACACACGATACCTTAACCACTTATATATTCTTAATATCACATATGTTAATTAAACGTAGCCATAAAACATATTATGAGATAGTGTGGGTACACACGATTTGCTTATCAATTCCTTGAAATCCAAAACCCGATCTATTGCTTTAGATCTTAATTCCTACATTTGATTAATCACTTACTACTTTAATAAAAATAACCATTTGACCATAAATCCAAATCCTAGTAGGATTAGTATTCTTAAAACTTACCTTGTTGCCGATTTCAATACTAATCAAATCCCAAATCTATGCTATGCTCCTCCTTGTATCCATCTGTCAAATCCCTATAACTACATGTTAGATCAATTTCTAACATTTATTCACAACAAATAACCCTTAGCCGTATGTTAAATATGACTTACCTTATATTCTTAAATCCCAAAATTCACCGAATAACTAGGGAACACGCGGCTTATGGTGTACCTTCGGGAAAAGAACTTCTCCTTCCTTGTAGCTTACACTTAATAAATCCCGAAAGATCTCTTCAATGTTTCGGCAACCATGAACATTAATGGGATTAGCCCTAGATTTTGATAAGTCTAAAATATAAAAGAATGGAAACCAAACTTGGATCTTACCCTTATTTGAAGGAATCGATTGCACCTTCATTTCAACCTTCAGAGATTCGACTTAGAGACTTGATGGACAATCGGCTATGATTCCCTTATGTATTCGGTTTAAAAGATGAAAGAAGAGAGGAATAATAGGCTTAGAAGAAATCGGCTAGGAGGCTAAAAGAAAAGAAGAAAAAGAATGGAGGCTCAAGAAAATATTCGGCAGAGGAAAAGAGAGAGGGAGAATGAATAATGAATGGCCCTAGTCTCATCCTTTTATAGCCGAAATTACTAGGCCAAGAATCCTTAACTTGGCCACCACTCTTCCTTATTTTCCTAATTAAAGAATAATTCTTCATTTATTCACCTATTTAGCCAAATTTTAAAGAGAATTAAACTCTTCCCTTAAGAGTCCTTATGATCTAATTAGCCGAGTTTTAAAGAGAGTGAAACTCCTCTTTAGCAAGCCTTGTGCCGTCCACCTCTTGGGCTTCTAGAAGCAAAATAAAACTTATTTTATTTGCTTCTTATGTGACTCGAACTCAAGCCCAACACCCTTGCATGTGGGCCATTTCACGAGGCCTTAAGTGGCATATTTAGCCACTTTTCCAAGTCCGTTAATGGGTCGATTTCACATACTTTATATTTTAGGGTCACCGCCCTAAGTTCCCTTTGAACTTTAAAATTTGACATTTGGGGTCATTTTAAGTTTCCAAAAATTTTCAGCTGACTCTGTAAACTTGACATTTCCTAGGTTTCCAAAATGTTTACTTTCCTATTTTGGCTTAGTTTCCAAAATGTTTACTTTCCTCTTTAGCTTAGGTTTCCAAAATGTTCACTTTCCTAATTTACTTGGTTTCCAAAATGGTCACTTTCCTATTTTAGTTTAGTTTCCAAAACTTAACATTTCTAAAGCATTTCTTACATTTCCATACATCTCTTACATTTCCATACATTTCCATACATTTCCATACATTTCCTTACATTTCCATTCATTTCCTTACATCTCCATACATTTCCATACATTTCCATACATTTCCTTACATTTCCATACATTTCCTTTCATTTCCTTTCATTTCCTTTCATTTCCTTACATTTCCTTATATTTCCTTACGTTTCCCTACATTTCCTTACATTTCCTTACATTTTAGGGTTCTTGAAACTCTTCAGAACACATCCAACACACCCACTGATTCCACTATCTCATGAATTACGCACGAACACATAACCCCTAATCTAGGATGTTACACTTCCTCTTAAGACTTAATATTTTCTAAAGCATTTCCTTACATTTCCTTACATTTCCTTACATTTCCAAGCTTCCTCTTAAGACTTAATATTTTCTAAAGCATATGATTTCCTTACATTTCCTTACATTTCCAAGCTTCCTCTTAAGACTTAATATTTTTTAAAGTATTTCCTTACATTTCCTTACATTTCCTTACATTTCCAGGTTTCCAAAATGTTCACTTTCCTCTTTTAACTTAACATTTCCAAGTTTCCAAAATGTTCACTTTCCACTTTTAACTTGACATTTCTAAATCATTTGTTACATTTCCAAGTTTCCAAAAAATGTTCATAATACATTCATAACACATAAGACATGCCATTTCGTATAATTAAATCAAAAATGCATAGGCCCATTTTCAGGATGTTATAGTTCTACCCCCTTAAAATAATTTCGTCCTCGAAATTACTTACTATCGAATAATCGAACATCTTAATTCACCGCGCTACGCTTATGCTGCGCACTCTTATCTTAATAGAGCCATCATACTTCCTAGGCACAAATTTTTTTTTTAAGTTCACGTTCCCGAGAACTTATTTCTAACGTCACGATTTAATCTGATTAAAGAGTTTTATGCATTAGTACTTTGTTCCACTGTTTAACCGCGAACAGTTTTATGAAAAGGAGTTTAATAGTGGTTCTTTCGATCAAACAAAGTCTCAGTTCAAGTTCACTATTCTAATTCAGAGATTCACATTCACATTCACATTCATCCATCTCGAAAGAGACACATTCATTCACAACATTCACTTCACTACTTTGGGCATTCCTGATCATCCCCTCCTAAGGGTAATTTCGTCATTTTTCCTATAAGGTATTTTGGTAATAAATTGGGGTCAATTCGAAAATATTTTACAAATCAAAGGCATTTCAGAATTTACAAAACCTCGGGGGTTATCTTGAAAGTTTGTTTTCCAAATCAGAGGTGTTGCAAAAATTTTAGAAATCGGGGTTATTTCGGTAATTTTGGAAGTCAGGGGCATTTTTGTAAATTCTCCAAATTAGGGTATCTTGATATTTGTAAAACAGAAGTTCCTGGTATTTTGTAAAGTAGAAACATTTGAGCAAAAGTCGAGGGTATTTTTGGAAATCTAAAAATTAAGGGTATTTTAGTAATTTACAACACGGGGCATTTTAGTAATTTTCCCAAATCAAAGTACCTTGAATTTTTTGTAAAATAGAGTTTTGGACACTTTTGCAAAATAGAAATTTTACTAAAATCGAGGTAATATGGTAATTTTAAAACCAATGGCATTTTGTAATTTTATAAGCTAGGGTCATTTAGGTAAATTTTCACAAAAATATGGTTCTGGTGACTTTCCAAACAAGGGCATTTTAAAGATTTCTAATTTGAGGGTACTTGGTGATTTTCCCTTCGAGGTATTTTGGTCATTTACAAAGTTAGGGGTAACTTGGTAATTTTGCAAATCGGGGTAATTTAGTAAAATTTCCAAATCAGGTGTCTTTGATATTTTATAAAGTTTTGGATATTTTGCAAGATCGAGAGGTTGTTATTTGAAATCGGGGTAGTATGGTAATTTTGGAGAATCAAGGGCATTTTAGTAATTTTACCACTAAGGGTTTTAGGTAATTTTGTAAATCAAAATTCTTAGAATGTTTTTCCAAAATAGTAATTTTCATAATTTCAAAAGGGTAGTTGGTTGACTTTTAAAACTAGGGTTTCCATAAAAAATATGGCTAGTCCCTTTCGGGTTTTAGTTATTGGGTTTAGCTTTGTGACTAAGTCCTCTTGGTTAGGGTGAACCATCACTACGCACTGTAGGATTCAGTGGGTAGGAGGTGAGTCACTAGGGCGCTTAAATACCAAGCTCCCACCGAAACCAATCCTAGACATGCACACAGCAGTTTGCCACACCTAGCTCGGCGACTTGGACACTGAGTTTGTTTAATTGTGCCTTAGAGTTTTATGTATTTGTTGGGGTAAACTAGTCCTAGGGTTTAATTCCTAATCCACTAGTCTACGTCCTATATATATCCCCACATATAAATCACAAAGAGGTTAGGAGTACTTACAGTAGACTTGGTTGGAGACTCAGGTGCCATGCCAGAAAGCCTGTTTATTTCTTAGAAAAGTCCATTTTCAAAAGACAGAAAACGTTTTAGGCCCTAAAAGCCCTCAAGGCCGAGTTTTGAACTGGGCTCTGATACCAAACTGAAACACCCCAAACCCAGCCCACAAGCCCTGACCGGATCTGGCATGCTTCTAAAGAAAATCCATACAAATCTTATTTGAAACTTTGCTAAAAACTTGTGTATTTTTGAAAACACTTGATTTGGGTTGGGCTCGAATTAAGAACCCGTGTTGATAAGGTGTTAAAAACAATTTAATAATTATACTTAAGAAAAATTTAACTTTTAAACTTTAAATTCGATGACAATCGTATCATACTAAGAAATTTAAAAGCATACATAAGCGATTCAATACTTTGGCCTTATTACATCAAATAAAACACGAATAATTCAAAACTTAAACAAAAATAAAATAAATTAATCTTTGAGCTTTGCATGGCCACCCTTGAGCTCCTGCCAACCGGTCCATCACTGATCATCACCTGAAAAATAGTCCCATAAGGGGTAAGTCAAACAGACTCAATGTGTACAACCAACACCAAACTCAAATAAATTCAGGCATATCAAATCATACATAATCATATAGCATTAAATAAAATGATGCAATCCCGAACCCAAGCCTAGTTATCCATCCCCTACACGTCACCCGTACCAACCATCACACTGTGGGAACTACTAAGTCAACCCTCCATCCGCTACACACCATCTAAGGCAGTCTCTGCATTCGACGTGCTCATCGCCCTTATAAAGTTCGTGGCATAGCCACCAGATACATACTTTGTGTCATGAGACACCATATTCAGATATCGTGGTCTTAGGTCACCACATTCAGATATCGTGGTCTTAGGTCACCACATTCACTTCCCCTTTTTCATAATATCCCATATGCCCATGTCATACAAATTCATGCAACATAATGCCTTAGGCCCGATTTCACATTCTTATCATATTCATATTCATGGCATAACAAGTCTTATCATACTCATAGTAGGAGTAGGAAAACGTACCTTAGTACTATGTACCATAACATGGTACTTAGCCATATTTTTCCACATTCGTATAACATACATACATATTAAACAGTGCCTTAAACTTATTAAGAAATAGTGTGGGGTACACACCTGATTTACTTATCAAATTTACTGAAATCCCAAAAACTGGTTCTATCGCTTTAGATCTTTAATTCCTATATTCGTCCACCCTAACATGTTAGTAAAAAGCCATTCGGCTATAAATCCAAATCCTAGTAGGATTGTTGTAATCAAATTCTTACCTTGGTGCCGATTAGATTAAAAATCAAATCCCGAAACTTTATGATGCTTCTTTATTGCTATCGGCTATACCCTTAATCATTGAACTAGTTAGTTTCGGCTTTTTAAACAAATAAGAATTAGATCTAAATACCACAATAGGGCCTTGGCCGAATGTCAGATTCACTTACCTTTATGAATCTAAATTCCCGGAAACCTCAACTTACTTCTGTCGCCTTCCTCCTAAAAACCGAAGTCACCTAATTTTTACCTCCGGCTTTTCCAAAATCGACACTTCTGGCTTATTATAAAGTAGGATTCGGCTTCTAGGGCTAAAGAAGAGAAATTGATAGGCATAGGCAATTGATTTGGGTTAGATCTTGATGAGAAGAAAGGAAGAAATCGTGAGGAAAAGAAATCCCGAAACTTATCGAATCACTAAAGAACATGTGGCCTATGGTGCACCTTCGGGAAACGAAAACACCCTTGTAGATTCGGCTTTGAGGCTTAGAGAGATTCGGCTATAGGCTTGAAACTTATCTTCGGCTTTTGATTGGTTTTGCAAAGGAAAAGAATTGATGATGGGAAGCATAGGTATTTCGATTTTACAAGGAAAGAAAAGGAAGATATAGAACTTAGAAATTCGGCAAGACTAGGGATTTTGTTTTCGGCTTTGTGGAGAATTGAAAAGAAAAAAGAAGAATAATGGCGAGAGAATTCAATGAGATTTAAAAAGAGAAGAAAGAATGTTGAATGCCCTTAGTTTTCCTCCTTTTGCCGAAATTACTAAGCCTAGAGAGTCCCTTTCTTGGCCATCACTCTCATATCTTTATTTTCCTAGCTTAGCGAAATTCTAAAAGAATTTGACTTCAACTTAAACTCCTACCTTAGTCTCCCTATGCCGTCCATCTCCTTACCTTAGGAGTCTGAATTTTAACTCATTATTTTGGGCTTCATGTGGCCATACTAGGCCCAAGTTATCCTAGCATATGGCGTCATTTCCAGAGCCCTAAGTGGCATCTCAGACCATTTTCCAAGCCCGATTTTGTCTCATTTCAAGGTTCCTTACATTTCCTTACATTTCCAAGCTTCCTCTTAAGACTTAATATTTTCTAAAGCATTTCCTTACATTTCCTTACATTTCCAAGCTTCCTCTTAAGACTTAATATTTTCTAAAGCATATCATTTCCTTACATTTCCTTACATTTCCAAGCTTCCTCTTAAGACTTAATATTTTCTAAAGCATTTCCTTACATTTCTTTACATTTCCTTACATTTCCAGGTTTCCAAAATGTTCACTTTCCTTTTTTAACTTAACATTTCCAGGTTTCCAAAATGTTCACTTTCCTCTTTTAACTTGACATTTCTAAATCATTTCTTACATTTCCAAGTTTCCAAAAAATGTTCATAATACATTCATAACACATAAGACATGCCATTTCGTATAATTAAATCAAAAATGCATAGGCCCATTTTCAGGATGTTACAATTTGCCTTTCCTCGATTATTTATTATTAGTATTAGAATAACAATTATAATATGATCTTTGCACGATGCATAAAATTGAAATTTTTAAACCGAGGCAATGTTCATTATTTTAATTTTGGAATTAGAAGAGAGTGTCCCTAACTTACGGGATATAGTTTCTTTCTAAAGCTGAGATAATCGAATACTCATTTCAAAAATATAAAAACAAGATTCAAGTAGCGATCAAGTAGCGGTTATTCTTAATTTCGAAGATTTAAGGCATTGTGTCCTAACTTACGGGACATGATCCTTCCTTTTCGATTAACTTGAAAAAATCGCTTTTCATGAAAATTAATTTAGTAATGCTTTAATACAAAAAGGGATCTTGTTTTAAACTCCCTTCAAATTTTCAATTCTTGACACTAAGACATCAAGCAATCAACTAAGTACCAATTTTGGGCGCCACGAGGGTGCTAATCCTTCCTCTTGCGTAACTGACTCCCGAACCCATTTTCCAAATTTCGTAGACCAAAAATAATTGTTTTAGTAAATCAAAACCCTTATTAAAAAGAGAAAATTACAAGGTGACCCGATCACACCTCACAAAAATGATTGGTGGCGACTCCCATTGTCGTTTTTAAATAAAAAGTCTATTTCAAAAAAAAAAAGGTTTCGACAGCTTCACTAAAACAACAAAAACATCTTTGGGCAAAAACTCTATTCTAACTTGTAAATCATCGAAATTCGTAAAAGAATTCGTATTGCTTGGTCTTCTGTGAGGAAGTTTTGGAAATTGTAACCGATCTTCCGCAACAATCTTGACATTAAGCATGTGGGATGGAGGTTCATATGCCGTAAAATCTGGTTGGGTTCTTTCAACATTGTCTAGACTTTATTGTTAAAATAACTCCCTTTTGGTTTAGTAGGAACAACCTCTAGTTTAGAAAATAATGCAATTTCTAAACCAACTGGCCAGACTCCCAGATTGGATCATCATTGGTTTTAACTTCCTGTTCATTCTCAACTTCCTCTTCATTATCAACCTCAGTTGTGGTTTCATGTCTAGGGTTGGATGCCCCTTTGTTGGTACAAGTTTAAGGGAGAACATCATCTGTTCTCATCAACCCTACGTTAAAACAATTATTACTTATGGATTGCCTACTCTGTAACTTGATGGCATACTCGTATAAGTGTTTCCAACATATAACATCGACGTTTCGAAGTTGAAGTAAAAAACACTCACAGAATTTTGTGTTGGGGTCTCCATGTTTAGGTTACCAACTAACTCTAACTATATGCCAAAGTTAAAATTAAAGGCTAAAACTGAGAAATGCCTTCTCATTAATGATTCCTATATTCCTTACTATGAGTATAAGACCCAATTTTTTTGCGGAGCCCAATAAATAAAATAATCCAATAACAGGCCCCCCCAAAAAAAAACTCTAACTAGGAAACCTAGCCCACAAATTTCAAAACAGATTTAGCCAAGACTTTAACCGCCCTAGCCTCCTATTACCACCATGCCTCCACTCCCACGTTCTCCACCACCATGCGCCCATGGATCACATTACCCACGTTCACCATACTTGCAGTAAATAAAGACAGTAAACGATTGTAAATATGGATATAAAAAGCCATAGATATTCATTTTAATAGCGGGTTTTTTTTAGAAAATATATAGTTGTAACAGAAAAAGAGAATACAGATTTTTTTTTACAGAATACACAATATCAGTCAAATAGAGCAAATTATCGGCAAATATAGGCAAACGTTTGAATAGAAAATTATTTTCGAAGGTGATTTTTGCCGATCCTATCTATCCTATATAGTCTCTTTTTACCTTTTAAAAAAACATGTACAATAGGATTTACAAACAAAAACGAGACTTAATCAAACTTATAAGTGTTATTAAATTGATCCAAGCATAAAATGGACTAATCTGAAAAGTTTCCAAATTTTGAGTATATACCAATACCTAGACCAAGTACTGATACCATTATTAGCTTTGAATTCTCAAAAATTAAATTAAAATCAATAGATATCAATACTTTCTTTTAAGACTCTGATACCTTATCTTGGTATCAATACCAAATTGGCATTTTGTTTGTTCCACAAAATATTTACAACATCACTAGTATCTACACCTGAGATTTGGGTGCCAATACTTATTCTAGAGGTATCGATACTTAAATTATTTGATCTCATCCTTGGCATGGACTGGCTAGTGGAACATCAGGCTGTATTGGATTGCGCAGCTAAGCGAATGGAATTAAGAACCTCGGAGGACAAGACGGTAATTATGATAGGAGAAAGAAGAAACTACTTGTCTAACGTAGTTTCGGCATTAAAGGCTGATAAGATGGTTCGAAAAGGGTGCAAGGCATTTTTAGCCTTCATTAGTGCGTTGGATGCAAAAGAAGGGGGAGTTAGTGGAGTTAGAACCGTAAGAGAATTTGTGGATGTCTTTCTAGAGGAGTTACTTGGAATACCCCCGGATAGGAAAGTGGAGTTCAGAATTGACTTGTTTGTCGCATGCACCCATGTCAATTGCCCGTCATGAATGGCACCAAAGGAGTTGGTTGAGCTCAAGGCTCAGATCCAAGAGTTACTTGATCGTGGGTTTATCCGACCCAGTGTGTCTCTATGGGGAGCACCGGTCTTATTTGTAGAGAAGAAGAACGGAACTATGCGCATGTACATAGATTATCGTCAGTTGAATAAGCTGACCATCAAGAACAAGTACCCTTTGCCAAGGATTGACGACTTGTTTGATCGACTTAAGAAATGCGAGATTCTCAAAGATAGATCTACGGTCTGGATATCATCAGCTTAAGGTGAAGGAGGCAGATATCCATAAGACAGCTTTTCGGACAAGATATGGGCATTTTGAGTTTGTTGTAATGCCGTTCGGTTTGACGAATGCCCCAGCCGCGTTCATGGATATGATGAATCGAGTTTTTCAACCTTACTTGGATAGGTTCGTTGTTGTGTTCATCGACGATATCCTAATGTATTCCAAGTCCGAGGGGGAACATGATGAGCATCTCCGGATAGTGTTGCAGGTGTTGAGGGAGAAGAAGCTCTATACCAAATTCAGCAAATGTGAATTTTGGCTGAAGAAAGTTGCATTCTCAGGGTATGTGGTGTCTGCATAAGGGATAAGGGTGGATCCTAGGAAGATTGAGGCATTGCTATATTGGAAACCACCTAAGTCTGTGGCTGAGATTTGTAGTTTTTGGGATTGGCAGGCTACTATAGAAGGTTTGTAGAAGGGTTCTCATCAATAGCTGCACCTCTGACGAAGTTGTTGAGAAAGGAAGTACCTTTCGTACCGTCAGATAAGCAACAAGAGAGCTTTGAAAAGCTTAAGAGGGTTTTGACTGAAGCTCCGATTTTGTTTCAACCTGAGGTAGGGAAGGACTTTGTGGTGTATTGTGATGCGCCTCACGCAGGATTGGGATGCGTACTGATGCAAGATGGGAAAGTAGTCGCTTATGCATCTCGACCATTAAGGCCACATGAGGCTAACTACCCGGCGCATGACTTGGAATTGGCAGCAGTGGTCTTTGCTCTTAAGGTATGGAGGCACTATCTTTGTGGAGAAGTCCGTAATTTACACGTTAAGTATCTACCTTGACTCGTAAGGAGTTGAACACGAGGCAATGAAGGTGGGTGGAATTGTTGAAGGACTATGATTGTTCCATGAGAGTATCACCCGGCAAGGCGAATGTAGTGGCGGATGCTCTAAGTCGAAAAGTAGTGTCGATCTGAGGCGATGTTTGCGCATCTGAGCTTGTATGACGATGGAAGTCTACTGGCAGAGTTGTAAGTCAAACCGACATGGTTGGACGAGGTGAAAGAAAGTCAGTTGACAATGTTGATCTAAGTGCTAAGTTACGACAAGTGCAGAATAGAGAGTTAGAGGATTATGGCGTTAATGGTGAGGGAGTATTGTGTTTCAAGGGTAAAGTCTATATGCCGAAGAATGAGGAGTTAAGGCAGAGGATTCTTCAGGAATCGCATGGTAGCCCCTATGCTATGCATCCTGGAGGTAGTAAGCTGTACAGAGACTTAAGGGAACAGTTTTGGTGGCCTGGTCTTAAGCGGGAAGTTACCGAATTTGTAGGTAAGTGCTTAACGTGTCAGCAAGTTAAGGCTGAACACCAAGTTTCGTCAGGATTGCTTCAATCGATAAAGATTCCATAGTAGAAGTGGGAGAAAATCACCATGGACTTCGTTAGTGGGCTTCCCCTTACGCCTACTAAGAAGGACTCGGTATGGGTGATAGTGGACCGATTGACAAAGTCCGCGCATTTCATTCCAGTGCGGGTTGACTATTCTCTCCAGAGGTTAGCAAAGTTATATGTGGTAGAAATTGTGAGGTTGCATGGAGTGCCGGTGTCAATCATTTCAGATAGGGATCCAATGTTTATGTCTCGATTTTGGAAAGATCTACATCAGGCTTTAGGCACTAGATTAGACTTCAGTATAACTTTTCATCCACAGTCAGACGGGCAGTCTGAGTGAGTGATTCAAGTGTTGGAGGATATGCTGAGGGGATGAATGATAGACTTCAAAGGAAGTTGGGAAAAGTATTTGCCTTTAGCAAAATTTACGTACAATAACAGTTATCAGGCCAATATTAAAATGGCACCATACAAGGCGTTGTATGGACGGAAGTGTCACACTCCTACGTGTTGGACGAAATTAGGGGAACGTCTGGTTTTGGGTCCAGAGATTGTGGCAGAATCCGAAGAGAAAGTGGAGGTAATCCGAGCACGGTTGAAGGAGGCATCTGATAGGCAGAAGTCATATGCAGATCTCAAACAGAAGGAAATAGAGTTTTCCGTGGGAGATCAAGTGTTTCTCAAAGTTTCGCCTTGGATGAAGGTAATGAGATTTGGTCGCAAAGGGAAGTTATGTCCCAGGTTTATAGGACCTTATCGGGTATTAAAATGAGTTGGACCAGTGGCATACCAGTTAGAGTTGCCACAAGAGTTGAAGCAGATGTACGACGTGTTCCATGTTTCGATGCTACGTCGCTATCGATCGGATCCATCTCATGTAGTACCGGTCGAAGAGGTGGAGCTAAGGCCAGATTTGTCCTATGAGGAAGAGCCGATTCAAATTTTGGAATGAGATGTGAAAGTTTTACAGAGGAAATCCGTTCCTCTAGTCAAAGTATTATGGCGTAACCATGGATCGGAAGAAGCTTCTTGGGAGCCGAAAGAAGCAATGCGACAGCAATACCCCCACCTATTCTAGCCAGGTAATTTCGAGGTCAAAATTATTTTAAGGGGTAAAGCGTAATATCAAGGAATTAGGGCTTGTGCATTAATACTAAATTGTAAGAAGTTGCATGCCTATGTGTGTTACGATTGTGTTATGCAATTTTGTGAACTTGAGTGTAGATAAATGCTTTAGAAATTATTTAATTTTAAGTTTCAAAGAGGAAGCTAAGCCTAAGAGGCCTTAAGAAAATTAGTAGGGGAAATATGACACAAAGATGGGCTTGTTTAAGTGGCATGAAGGCGCCACTTAGGGCCTTAGAGGGTGACACCATAAGCAGGGGAGAAGGGCCCAGGTTCGAGTTGCAGAGGAAGCAAATGGGAGTTTGTTTTTGCGTCAAGGAGGGGAGGAGTGTTGGACAGCAGTGGGGCACTGAGTGGATGAGTATGGATCAAGTCAATTCTTTTTAAAATTCGGCTATAAGGAAAGGGGTAAGTGTTGACTCATTCAATTTATTTTGAATGAGTAGTATGGAGAGAAAATAGGAGAAGAAAGTAGGATAAGATAAGAGGGGAAGCTAGTGGCTGAATGTGGGACTCTTTGGGGTTGCTTAATCGGTTTTGAAGCATAGGAAGGAGGTAGTGCCGAATTTTTGGAGTGTCCATCTTTTATTCTCTTTTTGTTGCTTTGCCTAATTTCTTCCCACTCTCTCCTCTTCTTCTTTTCTTTCTTTCAACCTCAATTTTACACCTTTTCTTGAATGGCCGAATGACTCTTTGTCATTTAGAACTTTAGCCAAAATTTTGGAAGACTTTGATCTATTTGTTTATTGGCCGAACCTATACCTCTTTCCCGAAACTTCTTCTATTCTTTTGGTTAGCCGAATCACTATAGTATTCACTTCCCCTTCTCATAATTTCTCAAAAGCCGAAACACTCTTTAGATAGTCGAATATCCCATCTCCATTAGGAGCCATAGTCGAATCTCAAGGTGGCCTTATTCTTTCCTCTCTATCGTAAGTTTTAAAAGCCGGAAACCCAACATCTTTCCCTCCTGTCGACGTTTAGAACTTGTGGACTACTCGAAAGTGGTAAGTATTTCTTCTTTGAGCAATCGGTTTTGGGTTCTCTTTCTTTTAGTGTGCCGAACCAATGATTAGGCCTTGGTATAAGGTTGGCCGAATGTTCTTTAAGGCCATAGTGATGTGTTATTTTATGTGTAGCCGAAGGAAGGAAGCACTAAGGATTCTTTTGGGATTCGATTCATCAAGGTGAGTGATATGTGGTATTCGGCCAAGGGCCATTTTCTTAGATTATTGTTATAGCCGATTCTAACAATGATTAAGCAGGGATTTCGGCAACATCAGGAACAAGTACTGGTTTTTGGGATTTGGTTAGGCAAGGAAAATGGAGTGCAATATTTGGCCATAGGCCATATTTTAGTATTAATGCCTAACCGATTTTAACTATGGGTATTAGGAAGGAGGGCAATCGGTTTTAGTAGATTTTTGGGATTTAGTGAAAGCGTTAATACCAGGTGTGTACCCCACACTAACTCTTAATAGATTTACGACATCAATTTAATATATGTGTTTATAATGATGTGAAATGTGGCCAAAGGTACCATGCAATGGTACAAAGTACTCAAGTATGTAACCTTAACATTATGTCAATAAATGATATGAATATTTGGAATATGGCACATATGTGAATATTGATAAGAATGTGAAATAAGGCAAAAGGCATGATAATGCATGATTTGTATGACATGGGGCATATGGGAAATTATTTTAAGGGGAAGTGATATGGTGGTTTTATACCACAATATCTGAATGTGGTGACTTATGTCACAAAATATGAATGTGGTGACTTATGTCACAAAATAATTATCTGGTGGCTATGCCACAATATATATAAGGGCGATGAGCATGTCCTCTGCAGTGACTGCCTTCGATGATGTGTAGCGGATGGAGGGTCGACTTAGTAGTCCCCACGGTGTGATGGTTGGTGCGGGTGATGTGTAGCGAATGGTTATCTATGTTTAGGTTCGGGTTTGCATCATTGATTATATATGTTGTATATGTATGATTTGACATGCCTAAATTGATTGAGAGTTTGTGTTGGTGGTTATACACTTTGATTGAGAGTTTGTGTTGGTGGTTATACCCTGAGTCCGTTTGACTCACCTCGTTGTGGGATATTTTTCGTGACACTCGGTAATGGACCGGCCGGCGGGGAGCTCGATGGTGGCCATGCTCATTTCGAGTTATTCCATTTTATTCTTTTCTTTATTTATTTAAGTATTTGATTTATTTTGGGGTTTTGTTTTTGATGTAATTATGACCATTACTGTTAACTATTTTAAGTAAGCGTTTAAAATTGGTTTATTATGATAAGGTTATTATTAAATTGAGACTAATTAATTTTTCTTAAAAATGTAAACAAATGTCTAAATGTTTTGACACATAAAAACCCAACACAAATCATAGCTTCTTCAAAACCACTCAACTTTTGCAAAATAACAGACAAGTTTTGAAAAGTTTTACTCAAGGAACATACCAGATCCGGTCAAGGCTCGAGGGCCGGGTTTGGGGTGTTTCACCTAGACATGCATATACCCATTACCACACTTCAACCTTATGACTTGTCCACGGTTGCAATTATTTGTTTAAGTTTTATGAATGTTTTGGCCATTATCATATACTAGGCCCAAACCCATATATAAAGCCCACTAAGCCCAACTCGCTCATATGGCCCATCGGCCCAAATCACATTCATGTGGCCCATTAGGCCCAAATCAATTCCAGGTCATGTAACCTGCATAAATAATTCAATCCAGACAGACAAATCAACAATTCCACATATCATAACCCTAGGGCCCACCGGCCCATTTAGCCACTTTTGGCTTTTTGACTTTTCGACGTTGCCGATGTCATGTGTGTGTAGTGTTTGTACACACATGGTAATAACGCGTGCTGTAATCCCCTTAATCACGAACCTACAATCAACATCACTTAATGATTAATCATGGGCTTAATACATACTTTATCAAAAATCGAAACCTCACCGTAACCTTACCGTGTGCAACAAGCCTTAATAGTTTTCCCTTGACCACTAATCGTGAAATTTTTCCAAATCTGCATTAATCTTTCATTATTAAAACCAAAATAGAAAAGGACTCGTGTCCATCATGAATCACCCTCATAAAATAAATATCCATTCGGCCAACTACCTAAAATCAAGGAAATACTTACCTAAACCCAAAATGTAAAGAGTAACTCGGTAGAAATCTAAAGCAAGAGATTCAATACTAATTCCCTACCCAAAACCGATTAGGAGATGTGAGGGGAAAGAGTAATTGGTATTATCAATATTAACCAAAACAAAGAAAGAGAAATACTTACCCCCTCAAAGGAGTAATCGGCCAAAGGAAGATTCGACTATTCCAAAGGTAGACCAAAAAGGATTTTCTTTTGAGAAGAGAAATAATGATGAGCAAGGGAATTTGGGAGAAGAAGATTCGACAATTGCAAAAGAGGAAAAATTACTAGAAAGAATGAGAAGAATGAAGCATTTGGTTTGTCAAAAAAGGGAAACTCTTCAAAGAGAATTCGGTGCCCTGTATAAATACCCAAAGCCGAACCCCTAAAGTCCCAATTGGCTCCACTTCATCCACATCCCATCTCCTAATTTTTCTCCACGATAAGCTCTCCTATCCTCTTCCTATATTTTCTCTTCTGATCACACTCCTTAGAGTCCATCTTGATGCCACATTTAACCTTCTAAAAGGCCAAAATTAAACTCCTAAAAATACTAAGCTAGGATTCAAACTAAGGACCCATTAACACATAATTAACTCATGACTAAATATTAAGCACACATTCACATAGAAGTCACAAAAAGAAGGTTCGAGATTTTTGGGGCATTACAACTCTACCCCCTAAAAGAAATTTTGTCCTCAAAATTTCACCTGATTCGAATAGTTGAGGGTATTGACGTCACATCATTTCTTTAGGTTCCCATGTAGCTTCCTCAGCATCATGATTTCGCCAAAGTACCTTGACTAATGAGACAAATTTCCTTCTTAGTACATTAACATCTCGATCAATTATTTGAATGGGCTCCTCTTTGAAAGTTAGGTCAGGCCTAACCTCGATCTCCTCAATCGATATGACATGTGAGGGGTCTGAATGATAACGTCTTAGCATGGACACATGAAACACGTCGTGAATTTAGCTTAGTTCAAAAGGTAATTCTAGCTGATAAGCGACTGGCCCAAGTCGCTTTAGAATCCGATAAGGCCCAATAAACATAGGGCTAACTTTCCTTTTCGTCCAAACCTTAACACCTTCTTCCATGGTGAGACCTTAAGAAAAACTAAGTCTTCCACTGCATACTCAATCTCTGGACGCCTAAGATCAGTATACGATTTCTACCTGTCTGAGGCCTCCTTCAACCGATCCCAAATCAGCTTTACTTTATCCTCAGCATCTGCTACCAATTCAGGGCCCAAAACTTGTCGTTCGCCCAACTCTATCCAACAAGTTGGGGTACGACACCTTCGCCCATATAGTGCTTTATACGGTGCCATCCAATACTTGCTTGGTAACTATTATTGTATGCAAATTCGGCTAATGGCAAATAATCTTCCCAACTACCCCGAAACTCCATTACACAACCCCTTAACGTATCCTCCAAAACCTAGATTACCCTTTCCGACTATCCATCAGTTTGAGGATGGAACGCCGTACTAAAATTTAACCTAGTACCCAACACATCATGCAGCTTCCCCCAGAACCATAAAGTGAAACGTGGGTCTCTATCAGAGATTATGGAAACTAGCACTCCATGCAACCTTACAATCTTCGCCACATACAATGTAATATCCGGATTTTGGGGCTTATGCATTTTGCTTATATATATATGGAAGCATGTCTGTGTGCATGTGGAATGTGTTTTATGAATTTTGTGAACCTTAGTGTGTAGGTGAATGCCTTAAGAATTATTTGATTTTAAATTTCAAAGAGGGAGCTAAGCCTGATAGGCCTTAAGAAAATGAGTAGGGGAAAGATGGCACAAAAATGGGCTTGTTTAAGTGGCTTGGAGGCACCACTTAGGGCCTTAGAGTGTGACGCCACAAGCAAGGGGAAGGGCTTGGGTTCGAGCCACAAGGGAAGCAAAAGGGAATTTTATTTTGCGACAAGGAGAGACAGGGTGGGCGGCATAGGGAGACTAGATGGAGGAGTTTAAGATGTGGTCTAATCCTTTTAAAATTTTGGCTAAAGTAGTAGATAAATGATGATTTATTTTTATTTAATTAGATTATTTTGAATAGATGAAGAAGAGATAAAATAGGAGGAAAGTAAGGGAGCTGATAAGGGGGAAAAGTGTTGGCCGATTGAGGGACTCTCTTAAGGTGATTTTCGGCCATGTATTGTAAGGGGGATAGCCGAATTTCATAAAGCATGTTGGCCTCTCTTTCATTTTCTATTTCTCTCCAAAACCAACACCTTTCTCTTCTTTTTTTTTCTTTTATTCTAGCCGAAACCTTCTCCTCCCTATTCCACCATTGTTGTAACCCCTAAAGCTTCATACCCTTCTTTTTGTGTTTCTTGTTGAAGCTAAATCTCTCTAGTGCTTAACAAAGGCCGAACACTTAAGGTTACCCCTAGCCGATTGTTCAAAGCCGAAAGTTCACTTCGTGGCCACTCTTGAATCGATTTCTCCTGCAAGCTCTCTTGCCGATTTCTTGAAGGTAGTGATCAATTGCGTTTTAGTCATCTTATTGGTAAGAATCTCTCTAGCCGAACTCTTGATTCTTTTCTTTCTCTAACTGTTGAAAAAAAAGGTACTAATCCCATTAGTATTGTTTGGCCAAAACATTGAAGGGATTTCATGATTTCTATTATAGCATATTTCAAGAAGGGATCTCTCGGGACTTTTAAGACCTGAGGTAAGCTATGGGTAACATTTAGCCATGGGCCATTTTTAATAGATCATGTGTAGCAGGCTGATTCTAACATGGGTCTATAGGGATTTCAACAGATACCACAACCAAGGATTAATTTTGGGATCTAAGATTCACAAGGTAAGTGCATGTGACATTCGGCCAAGGCCATATTTTAGTATTAATGCCTAACCGATTTTAACTATGGGTATTAGGAAGGAGTGCAATCGATTTTGGTAGATTTTCGAGATTTAGTGAAAGCGTTAATACCAGGTGTGTAACCCACACTGAATCTTAATAGAGTTATGGATTTAATTTAATATATGTGTTAATAAGAATGTAAAAGATATGGCTTAAGGTACCATTCAATGGTACGGCATATTCAGGTACGTTATTCTCTAAAACTATGTTAACAATGTTGCGAATACCTGTTATGACACATGTGTGAATATTGGTAAGAATGTGAAATAAAGAATGTGGCATAATCTTTGCATGATTTGTATGACATGGGGCACATGGGTGATTATGAAAGGGGAAGTGATTTGGTGGTTTTATACCACAATATCTGAATGTGGTGACTTATGTCACGAAATCTGAATGTGGTGACTTATGTCACAAAATATTATCTGGTGGCTATGCCACGAAATTATAAGGGTGATGTGCAAGTCATCTGCAGCGACTGCCTTCGATGATGTGTAGCGGATGGAGGGTCGACTTAGTAGTCCCCGCGGTGTGATGGTTGGTACGGGTGATGTGTAGCGGATGGTAATCTAGGTTTGGGTTCGGGAATGCATCATTACTTATATTTGCTATCTGTACATGTTTGAACTGATATGCCTAAATTTGTTGGGACTTAGTGTTGGCTGTTACACACTGAGTCTATTTGACTCACCCCATTATGGGATATTTTTCAGGTGACACTCAGTAATGCACCGGTCGGCAGGAGCTCAGTGGTGGCCATGCTCAGCTCAGAGTTTTTCTATTTTCATTGTTTTATTTACTTTATTTAAGTATTTCAGATTTATTTTGGGGTTTTGCTTTAATGTAATTATGGCCAATATTATTATATATTTATAGTAAGCACTTAAAATGGATTTATTGTGATAAGGTTATTATTATGTTGAGACTAAATAATTTTTCTTAAAAATGTAAACAAATATTTAAATGTTTTGACACATAAACAACACCGTTTTCAACTTGAACCCAACACCAATTCAAATGATCTTCAAAAACACATAATCATTTCCAAAGTTGAAAAAGAATTGAACTGTTTTATTCAAGGAACATACCAAATCCAGTCAAGGCTCGTGGGCTGAGTTTGGGGTGTTTCAGTTTAGTATCAGAGCCCGGTTCAAAACTCAACCTTGAGGGCTTTTTAGGCCCAAAACATTTTCTTTCTTGAAAATGGGCTTTATAAGAAATTGAGCAGGTTTTACGGCATGGCTTTGAGTCTCGGCCAAATCCACCAGGTAAGTACTCCTAACTCTTTTGTGATTTGTATGTGGGAAACTATAGGGACGTAGATTAGTAGACTAGGAATTAAACCATAGGATTAGCCTACTTCAACACCAAGATATATAAAACTTAAAGTCAAGCCAAACAAACCTGTGTCTAAGTTGCCGAGTTAAAGGTGTGGCAACCATTGTGCGCATGTCTAGGATTGGATTCAGTGGGAGCTTTGTATTTAAGCAGTCCTAGTGACTCACCTCCTCACCACTCGAATCCTACAGTGCGTAGTGACGGTTCACCTAATCAAGAGGACTCGATCATGAGGCTAAACTCAATAACTAAAACCCGAAAGGACCTGTCGCTTTATTTTGTGAAATTCTAAAGACAAATCGTGATTTTAAAATTCCAAAAGTACCCTCGTTTTTTTAAAAAATGACCAAAATACCCTTGATTTGCAAATTGACCAAATTACCCCTAACCTGTACAAATGACCAAAATACCCTCAGTGTGGAAAGTTACCAAAGTATCCTCAAAATTAAAATTTCTAAAATACCCTTGTTTTGAAAAGTCACCAGGAACCATATTTTGTGAAAAAAATTTACCGAAATGCCCCTGGTTTGAAAAATTACGAAAATACCCTCAGATTATAAAATTACCATTTTACCCTTGAAATTTTCTTACCAAGTATTTCAATTTTGTGGAAATGCCAAAATCTCTACCTTGTGAAATTTTCAAATACCCTAATTTGGAAAATTATCGAGATACCCCTATAGGATAAAATTACGGTAATACCCCTAGGTAGTGGAAAACAACAAACAATGACAACTACAACATTTTTACGTAATGAATGCAAGTTCATGAATGTGATTGAATGAATGAATTGAGGCTGTATGTGTATGAATTGAAAGAACTACTCCTTAGAACTATTGAACATAAGGCATTGCTCATGATAAATCGATGGAACAAAACTAATTTATAAAATTCTTTAATCGGATAAACACGATTCTAAGTATGAACTCTAGGGGATGTGGTCGTAATGTGCGTGGCCAGTGGTAGAGGCCGAATGACCGTGTCGAGCCTATTAGGTCGGACAAGGTCCAAAATGAAATGCCACCACCACCACCACGATGTGGAATATCGAGGATCGACGGGAAGATCTGATATCACGAGCGATGCTACGAGTTTTGGAAAGGGTGGCTGGAGTAGGAGGAGGCATGGGAGCTCGAAAGTCGGTACCTGAGCGACTTCGATCTAATGGAGCTGAGTTTTTCCGTGGAGTATCGGTGTGGCACCAATCTGATTGAGTATTGGTTAGAAGCAACGGAGCATATTATGGACGACTTGGACCTAACTGTCGAGGAGAAACTGAAAGGGGTAGTTCGCTACTCCGCGATGAGTCATATCAATGGTGGCTCATAGTTCGGGATGGTGCTACCGCTGATGATCTTACATGGGAATACTTTAAGGCGGCATATCAGAAGAAGTACATTGGAACTAGTTATGTGGATGCATAGAGGAAGGCATTTTTGAGGCTAGTTCAGGGGAATAAGACCGTAGCAGAATACGAGGTAGAATTTCTGAGGTTGAGTCGATATGCTCGAGGTATTGTGTCGACGGAGCATAAACGGTGTGTCCGATTTGAGGACGGACTAAGGGATAACCTGAGGTTGTTGATAGCTCCACAGTAGGAGCGAGAATTTGCCGTATTGGTGGAGAAGGCTAAGGTAGCTGAAGGGATTAAGGATTCGGTGAGACAGAATACGGACCAAAATAGGCAAAAGAGAGGTTTTGGATCGTCAGGGTCATCGGGGACTGTGCAAAAGAGGCCTAGAAGTGATGGGCCACGAGGTCAGTCAGGCTACTATAGGAGGACAGTACCGTACTTGCGGCCAATGTGGGAAGATGCATCTAGGAGAGTGTTGGAAGAAGACGAGAGGATGTTTCAAGTGTGGGTCCAAGGACCACATGATTAAGGACTGTCCTATAAGAATGAAGAAGGCGACCAAGAAGTCGTGGTCCTAATCAGGCTGGAAGAGGAGGACAGTAGCCACCGCGAGGTCGTGGTTCGGCTGGCAGAGGTAATGGTTCTGGTAGAGGACGGGGAACACTGGACAAAGGTGTTGGTAACACGGAGGTGAAGCAGCTGGGGCTGGTATATGCGGTTCGTCGGAGGGAGGATGGTGACACACCGAACGTCATAACCGGTACGTTCCTTATAGCTAACAAACCTTACTTTGCTCTAATTGATGTTGGCTCTACCCACTCTTATGTTGCTTGTAGAGTAGTTGAAACACTGGGCATAGCCTCTAAACTGTCTAATAGGGAGATGATTGTAGTAAGCCCATTAGGTCAAACGTAGTGGTGAATAAGATATTTGGAGTGTACCTCTAGAGCTTGAGGGGTGGTATTTCACCCAACTTGATGGAGCTACCCTTCGAAGAATTTGATCTCATCCTTGGCATGGACTTGCTAGTGGAACATCGGGCTGTATTGGATTGCGTAGCTAAGCGAATAGAATTAAGGACCCCGGAGGATAAGACGGTAATTATGATAGGAGAAAGAAGAAACTACTTGTCTAACGTAGTTTCAACAATAAAGGCTAATAAGATGGTTCGAAAAGGGTGCAAGGCATTTTTGGCCTTCGTTAGTGCGTTGGATGCAAAAGAAGGGGGAGTTAGTGGAGTTAGAACCGTAAGAGAATTTGTGGATGTCTTTCCAGAGGAGTTACCTAGAATACCCCCGGATAGGGAAGTGGAGTTTGGAATTGACATGCTATCGGGTATAGCTCCTATGTCAATTGCCCCGTACAGAATGGCACCAAAGGAGTTGGTTGAGCTCAAGGCTCAGATCCAAGAGTTGCTAGACCGTGGGTTTATCCGACCCAGTGTGTCTCCATGGGGAGCACCGGTCTTGTTTATGAAGAAGAAGGACAGAACTATGCGTATGTGCATAGATTATCGTCAGTTGAATAAGCTAACCATCAAGAACAAGTACCCTTTGCCAAGGATAGATGACTTATTCGACCAGCTTAAGGGGGCGGCTGTATTCTCGAAGATAGATTTACGGTCAAGATATCATCAGCTCAAGGTGAAAGAAGTGGATATCCATAAGACGGCTTTTCGGACAAGATATGGGCATTATGAGTTCGTAGTAATGCTATTCAGATTGACCAAAGCCCCAGCCGCGTTCATGGACATGATGAACCGAGTTTTCCAACTCTATCTAGACCGATTCATTGTTGTGTTCATAAACGATATCCTAGTGTACTCCAAGTCAGAGGAAGAACATGATGAGCATCTCCGGGTTGTGTTGCAAGTGTTGAGGGAGAAGAAGCTCTATGCCAAATTCAGAAAGTGTGAATTTTTGCTTAAGGAAGTCGCATTCTTAGGGCACGTGGTGTTTGCAAAAGGAATAAGGGTGGATCCTAAGAAGATTGAGGCAGTGTTGGATTGGAAACCACTTAAGTCCGTGGCGGAAGTTTGGAGTTTCTTGGGTTTAACAGGCTATTACAGAAGGTTTGTAGAAGGGTTCTCGTCAATAGTCGCACCTCTGACGAAGTTGTTAAGAAAGGAAGTACCTTTGGTATGGACTGATAAGCAACATGAGAGCTTTGAGAATCTTAAGAGAGTCTTGACTGAAGCTCTAGTTTTAATTTAGCCTGAGGCAAAGAAGGATTTTGTGGTGTACTGTGATGCTTCCCATATAGGATTGGAAGGTGTCCTTATGCAAGATGGGAAGGTAGTTGCTTATGCATCTCGACAACTAAGGCCACATGAGGTGAACTACCCGACGCACGATTTGGAATTGGCAGTAGTGGTCTTTGCTCTTAAAGTGTGGAGGCACTACTTGTATGGAGAAAAGTCAGTGATTTATACTGACCACAAGAGCCTTAAGTATCTGCTGACTCAGAAAGAGTTGAACCTGAGACAGCGAAGGTGGGTGGAATTATTGAAGGACTACGATTGCTCTATAGAGTATCACCCGGGCAAGGCAAATGTTGTAGCAGATGCCCTAAGTCAGAAGGTAGTGTCGGATCTGAGGGCAATGTTTACACATTTGAGCCTCTATGATGATGGAAGTTTATTAGCAGAATTGTAAGTGAAGCCGACATAGCTGAATGAGGTGAAAGAGGGACAGTTGGCTGATGATGATTTAAGTACTAAGCTACGGTAAGTGCAGAATGGGGAGTTGGAAGATTATGGCATTAACGACGAGGAGTATTGTGTTTCAAGGGGAAGAGCTGTATGCCGAAGAATGAGGAGTTAAGGCAGAAAATACTTCAGGAATCGCATAGTAACCCTTATGTTATGCATCCTGGAGGTAGTAAGTTGTACAAAGAGTTAAGGAGCAGATTACGGTGGCACGGTCTTAAGCGGGAGATTCTGAATTTGTAGGGAAGTGCCTAGCGTGTCGACAAGTCAAGGCTGAACACCAAGTTCCGTCGAGGTTGCTTGATCGATTAAGATACCACAGTGGAAGTGGGAGAGAATTACCATGGACTTCGTTAGTTGGCTTCCCCTTACGCCTACTAAGAAGGACACGGTATGGGTGATAGTGGATCGGCTGACAAAGTCCACGCGTTTCATTCGGTCTTGGGTTGACTATTCTCTCCAGAAGCTAGCAAAGTTGTATGTGGCAGAGATTGGGAGGCTGCACGGAGTATCGATGTCGATTATCTCGGATAGGGATCCGAGGTTTACGTCTCAATTTTGGAAAGCACTACATCAGACTTTAGGCACTGGATTAGACTTCAGTACGGCATTTCATCCACAAATCGGGCCAGGCGATCGGCGAGTGATCCAAGTGTTAGAAGATATGTTGAGGGGATGTGTGATAGACTTCAGAGGAAGTTGGGAAGAATATTTGCCTTTAGCGGAATTTGCGTACAATAACAGCTATCAGGCCAGTATTAAAATGGCACCGTACGAGGCGTTGTATGGACGAAAGTGTCGCACTCCTACGTGTTGGATGAAATTAAGGGAACGTCAGATATTGGGTCCAAAAATTATGGCAGAATCAGAAGGAAAGGTTAAGATAATTCAGACACGGTTGAGGGAAGTATCTTACCGGTAAAAGTCACACGCAGATCTCAAACGGAAGGATATAGAATTTGCTATAGGAGATCAAGTGTTTCTCAAAGTTTCGCCTTGGAAAAAGGTAATGAGATTTGGTCGCAAAGGGAAGTTAAGTCCCAGGTTTATAGGACCTTATCGGGTATTGAAGCGAATTGGACCGGTGGCATACTAGTTGGAGTTGCCTTCGGAGTTACAGCAGATGCACGATGTATTCCATGTTTCCATGCTACGTCGATACCGATCGGATCCATCTCATGTAGTTCTGGTTGAAGAGGTGGAGCTGAGACTAGATCTGTCTTATGAGGAAGAGCCGATTCAGATTTTAGAACGAGATGTGAAAGTGCTACGGAGGAAATCAGTTCCTCTAGTCAAAGTGTTATGGCGTAATCATGGATCAGAAGAGGCTTCATGGGAGCCGGAAGAAGCAATGCGACAGCAATACCCTCACTTATTTTAGCCAGGTAATTTCGAGGTCGAAATTATTTTAAGGGGGTAGAACTGTAATATCCGAGATTTTGGGGCTTGTGCATTTTGCTTATATATATGTGGAAGCATGTCCGTGTGTATGTGGAATGTGTTTTATGAATTTTGTGAACCTTAGTGTGTAGGTGAATGCCTTAATAATTATTTGATTTTAAATTTCAAAGAGGGAGCTAAGCCTGATAGGCCTTAAGAAAATGAGTAAGGGAAAGATGGCACAGAAATGGGCTTGTTTAAGTGGCTTGGAGGCGCCACTTAGGGCCTTAGAGTGTGACGCCACAAGCAAGGGGAAAGGGCTTGGGTTCGAGCCACAATGGAAGCAAAAAGGGGAATTTTATTTTGCAGCAAGGAGAGACAGAGGTGGATGGCATAGGGAGACTAGATGGAGGAGTTTAAGATGTGGTCTAATCCTTTTAAAATTTCGGCTAAAGTAGTAGATAAATGATGATTTATTTTTATTTAATTAGATTATTTTGAATAGATGAAGAAGAGATAAAAATAGGAGGAAAGTAAGGGAGCTAATAAGGGGGAAAAGTGTTGGCCAGTTGAGGACTCCCTTAAGATGATTTTCGACCAAGTATTGTAAGGGGGATAGCCGAATTTCATAATGCATGTTGGCCTCTCTTTTGTTTTCTTTTTCTCTCCAAAACCAACACCTTTCTCTTCTTCTTTTTCTTTTATTCTAGCCGAAAACTTCTCCTTCCTATTCCACCAATGTCGTAACCCATAAAGCTTCATACCCTTCTTTTTGCATTTCTTGTTGAAGCCAAATCTCTCTAGTGCTTAACAAAGGCCGAACACTTAAGGTTACCCCTAGCCGATTGTTCAAAGTCGAAAGTTCACTTCGTGGCCACTCTTGAATCGATTTCTCCTGCAAGCTCTCTTGCCGATTTCTTAAAGGTAGTGATCAATTGCGTTTTAGTCATCTTATTGGTAAGAATCTCTCTAGCCAAACTCTTGATTCTTTTCTTTCTCTAACTGTCAAAAAAAAAGTACTAATCCCATTAGTATTGTTTGGCCGAAACATTGAAGGGATTTTGGGATTTCTATTATAGCCGATTTCAAGAAGGGATCTCTCGGGACTTTTAAGATCTGAGGTAAGCTATGGGTAACATTCGGCCATGGGCCATTTTTAATAGATCATGTGTAGCAGGATGATTCTAACATGGGTCTATATGGATTTTGATAGATACCACAACCAAGGATTAATTTCAGGATCTAAGATTCACAAGGTAAGTGCATGTGACATTCGGCCAAGGCCATATTTTAGTATTAATGCCTAACCGATTTTAACTATGGGTATTAAGAAGGAGTGCAATCGGTTTTGGTAGATTTTTGAGATTTAGTGAGAGCGTTAATACCAGGTGTGTAACCCACACTAAATCTTAATAGATTTACAAATTTAATTTAATATATGTGTTAATAAGAATGTGAAAGATATGGCTTAAGGTACCATTCAATGGTACGGCATATTCAGGTACGTTATTCTCTAAAACTATAGTAACAATGTTGCGAATACCTGTTATGACACATGTGTGAATATTGGTAAGAATGTGAAATAAAGAATGTGGCATAATCTTTGCATGATTTGTATGACATGGGGCACATGGGTGATTATGAAAGGGGAAGTGATTTGGTGGTTTTATACCACAATATCTGAATGTGGTGACTTATGTCACGAAATCTGAATCTGGTGACTTATGTCACAAAATATTATCTGGTGGCTATGCCATGAAATTATAAGGGCGATGTGCAAGTCGTCTGCAGTGACTGCCTTCGATGATGTGTAGCAGATGGAGGGTCGACTTAGTAGTACCCAAGGTGTGATGGTTGGTACGGGTGATGTGTAGCGGATGGTAATCTAGGTTTGGGTTCGGGAATGCATCATTACTTATATTTGCTATCTGTACATGTTTGAACCGATATGCCTAAATTTGTTGGGACTTAGTGTTGGTCGTTACACATCGAGTCTGTTTGACTCACCCTTGTGGGATATTTTTCAGTGACACTCGGTAATGGACCGGTCGGCGGGAGCTCGATGGTGGCGATGCTCATTTCGAGTTTTCTATTTTCATTGTTTTATTTACTTTATTTAAGTATTTGATTTATTTTGGGGTTTTGCTTTGATGTAATTATGGCCAATATTATTATCTATTTAAAGTAAGCAATTAAAATGGATTTATTGTGATAAGGTTATTATTACGTTGAGACTAAATAATTTTTCTTAAAAATGTAAACAAATATTTAAATGTTTTGACATACAAACAACACCGTTTTCAACTTGAACCCAACACCAAATCAAATGATCTTCAAAAACACATAATCTTTTCCAAAGTTGAAAAAGAATTGAACTGTTTTACTTAAGGAACATACCAGATCCGGTCAAGGCTCGTGGGCCGGGTTTGGGGTGTTTCATACAACCTAGCCAGCTTCTGCAACGAGTAATCAGTGCGGACCGGTATAAAATGGGCGGTCTTAGTCAACCAATCCACTATAACCCAAATCAAATCTTTCTTAGTAGGCGTCAAAGGTAGCCCACTAACAAAGTCCATCGCAACCCTTTCCCACTTTCAAAGTGGAATCTTTACTGGTTGAAGCAATCCTGAGGGTAACTAATTTTTTGCCTTCACCTTTTGACAAACCAAACATCTACTTACGAACACTATAACCTTACGCTTAAGTCAAGGCCACCAATAAAGCTCGCGCAAATTCTAGTACATCTTGGTTCCGCCAGGGTGCATAGCACAAGGACTGCTGTGTGCCTCCTGCAAAATAGTCCGCTTAGCTCAACATCCTTTGGTATACACATTCTTCCACGAAAACACAGCACTCCTTCACTATTCAACCCAAAATATGATGTCTCCCTATTTTTCACTTGCCTAAAACGAGAACCCAATTTTTCATCCAATAATTGTTTACTCTTTATCTGCTCAACCCACACCGGCTTTACTTGAAGCTCAGTTAGTAGACTACCAACATAAAAAAAACTTAACTGGGCTAACATAGCCCTCAAGTCCGATATAGCCCTACGGCTTAAAGCGTCGGCTACCACATTCACTTTGCCAGGGTGGTATTCGATCGTACAATCATAGTCTTTCAATAATTCCACCCACCTATGTTTCCTAAAATTCAGCTCCTTTTGGGTAATGAGGTACTTCAAACTCTTCTGATCCGAATAAATTATGCAGTTCTCCCCATACAAGTAATGCATCCATATCTTTAGCATAAAAAACTACTGCAGCTAACTCTAAGTCATGGGTTGGGTAATTCACCTCATAAGTCTTAATTTGTCGTGATACATGTGCAACCACCTTTTCTTCCTACATCAACACACAACCTAAGCCCACATGTGACGCGTCACTATAAATCGTAAACTTTTTCCTAGGCTCTATCTGAATCAACACAGGAGCCTCAGTTAAAAACTTCATGAGCTTTTCAAAACTCTCTTGCTACTTGTTCGTCCAAATAAACTATACCCCTTTCCTTAACAACTTAGTTAAAGGTGCAACAATTAGTGAAAAGCCCTCAACAAATCGCATATAGTACCCTGCCAAGCCTAGAAAACTCTGAATTTCAATCACCGACTTAGGTGTTTTCCAATCCAATACTGCATCATTTTTTCGAGGGTCCACCCTAATCCCCTCAGCTGACACCACTTGCTGAAGAAAAGCAACTTCCCTTAGCCAAAATTTGCACTTACTAAATTTGGCATATAACTGCTTCTCTCTTAGAATCTGCAACACAATCCTTAAGTGTGCATTATGATCTTCCTAGATAGGGTTGGGAAACCCAGTTAATGAGATCCATGAAAGCGGCAAGTGTGTTTGTTAGCCCAAATGGCATCACTAAGAACTCGTAGTGTCCATAACGAGTTCTAAAAGCTATCTTATACGCATCCGTCTCCTTGACCCTCAATTGGTGATAACTTGAATACAGGTCAATCTTTGAGAAGACCGAAGCTCCCTAAACTGATCAAAAGATCATTGATCCTTGGCAGATGGTACTTGTTCTTAACGGTTAACTTATTTAACTACCGGTAGTCAATGCACATCCGCAAAGACCCATCCTTCTTCTTCACAAATAACACCAATGCTCTCCATGGAGACACACTCGGTCGAATAGACCCCCTATCCAACAATTTCTGAATCTGCGCCTTAAGTTCCACCAACTCTTTTAGTGCCATCCGATAAGAGGCGATGGACACCGGAGCCGTACTAGGTAACAGCTCAATTCCAAACTCTACTTCTCTATTGGGCGGTAGCCCAGGCAGTTCATCAGGAAAGACATCAAGAAATTCGCTAACCATTCTTAATTCCTTTATAGTAGGACCCTTAACCTCTGTATCACTTATATAAGCCAAGTAGGCCTCGCAACCTTTACGCACTAACTTTTCACCCCTAATGCCTAAATCACATTCGACAAATAATTTCAGCGTTTACCAATGACTACTACTTCCTCATCCTTCTCTGTTTTTAACACCACTCGCTTTGTAGCACAATCTAAAGTTGCTCAGTGTTTCTCCAACCAATCCATCCACAAGATAAGATCAAACTCACTAAAAGGTAATTCCATCAAGTCCGCCAAAAAGTAACTCCTTGAACTACTAAGGGTACATCCATATACAACTTATTCAATTCTACTGACTAGCCTAAAGGACTTAATACAGTCATCCTATTTGTAGTAATTTCAAACATATCACCCAAAGACTCAGTCTTATTCTATGCCACATAAGAATACATCGATCCAATATCAATTAGTGCAGTGTAAGGTAACTCATAAACTAAAAACATGCCCGTTATCACATCTAGGGCATTTCTGTCCTTACGGCGATGAGTAGCGTAAACAAAGGCTGGCTACCTCACCTCAGCATGGTCTACACCTCCACCTGGTGCTCCACACCTACGTCTATTGTCATTAAGGGCCTTAGCCTGCCTTCGACCTCTTGGCGGCTGTTGACCACCCCTCGGTGTCTGAACATTAGCCTGGCCCACGGCTTGCACCTGAACTGCCTTCTAGGGCAATATTTGATCCTATGCGTCATGGATCCATAACCCAAACAAGCTCCTGTTCTCCTCCAACACTCGTATGTATGACCTTTGCCACAATCAGTACAAGGTGGTATCCCCAAATTAGCAACAGGGGCCCAGCTCTTACTGGCCCATTAACTCTAGCTTTAGCCCTAGGCCTTTGTCCAACACCAGAAGACTCAGCCTCCCTTTTATTCCTACCCTTCTATTTTTCCCTGTTTAGGCGCTCAGTACGCTTCACCTCCTCTGCTATCTTTGCCTTCTCCACTAACTCTGAGAAAACTCACCCCCTCTGTGGAGCTATCAATACTCTAAGGCTATCTTTAAGACCATCCTTGAACCTAACGTAATGGTCATAGTCTATTGCCACAATAGCCCTTGCATATATACTAAGGCGTAGAAACTTTGTCTCATATTCCGCTACAAACTTGTTCCCCTGGGTCAAGTTCAAGAACTCCTTCCTCCTAGCATCAACATAGCTTGCACCCACGTACTTCCTTGAAACGAAGTTTTGAAAAACTCCCAAGTAATCTACTCAGGTTGGGTGCCCTCCTTCACTGCCAACCACCATTGATAGGCTTCTTTCCTAAGCAGTGACATTACCCCTTTCAATTTTTGCTCTGGTGTGCAGTCCAAGTCATCCATTATCCTTTCTGTGGCCTCCATCCAGTATTCAGCCACGTTAGGAGCCACGTCAGCAATACCCTTAAAGACCTCAACCCCATTAGATCGAAATTGCTCCGAAATTGCCCCCCGATTTCTAGTACCATTATTGGGCCCAACGACCTTTTCCAAAATCTTTAGCATTGCTTGTGACAAAGCTTCTTCTCTAGCGGCCCGATCATTTGGCCCTGTTTAAGCCACAGGTGAGGCTGGAACCTCTCCTACTTTAATATTGAACATATGGCCCGATGTCGATGACTCAACCCTAGCACTTCCGCGACCTCGACTGCGGCCTCTTGCACCTCTTCTAACGCTCATTATATGTATTAAAAATTTTATGAAGTTTTAGTTAGTTCCAGTATTTATGTCGATTTATTGTGAGAGTCTTAAGTAAAGCATTGTTTTCGTAGTCGTAAATCCTCTACAATTTTTTCCCTATGGGCCTTAGTTTTACTTTAGGCATATTTTAAAAGTAGCCCACTATCTATAGTATAACAATTCAAAATAACTAAGTATCAAGAGAACTTACTTGGTTCGACGTCGGAGACTCGGTGTGCCACCCAAAAAGAATTTTTGAAGTATTCTACTAAAAATATTTAAAATCAATATAAAGCCCATTTCCACAGCCCGAGCTTTGCAATCGGGCTCTAGAACCACTAAATGTAACACCCCAAACCTGGCCCAGACATTATGGCCGAACCCAGTGTGTCACATTGAAGTGTTTTTGTGAAAACCTTGATTCCATTTAAAACCCTTCTTAAATAATTTTGATTAAAAACCCAGATTATAGTTATCTTCCAAAACAGTATGTATTTGGAAATCTGTCTTTTTTATTATAAGTTAACAAGTATTAAAAATAAAACTTTTTACCAGCGAAAGCTTAATTTTGAATAAAAACCATTGTTTCCAGAAAAATTTGATACAAATTCAATAGAAAGTAAAACAATCAATGTAACGATAAGTAGATGGAGGCCTTATTACAATCTAAACTTAAAATAATCAACATACTTAAAACTATAAAGAAAATCAAGAAAAATGAAAATATATTACTAGCTAGCCACCTCTGAGTCCCTCCATTCGTTGAACCGACTATTGGGGATTTCTTGAGAAAAATATAAGAGGGAGTGAGTTTAGAAACTCAGTGTGTGCAACCATCAGCAAACAAATAACATACAAGCATTCAGTTGGGCCAAATCCCTTGTCATAATATCAACATCTTAAACATATCACATATGCAAATGCAGTAAAAACCCTCCCAATAATCCATCCGCTACACAACATTTCCCTTTTAACCTTATACACCTGTGGGGATTTCTAAATCGACCCACCCATCTGCTACACAGTAATGATAGCCCAGTTTCGGTACTACCTAACGTTGCAGCAAAACTGTTAGTCATATATTGGTCTTTAAAAGCCAACGGTGGATCCATGGTCGTCAAGCAACCATGTGACCCTCAAATTCTTCCTCCGTACCATAATTCCCACCCATATGCAACCTAGGCAGTATATCATATGAATGTAGCATGTCATACCCGTAAATCCTAAGCTTAATTCATAGGGGTATTTTAGTCATTTTTGCCCTTAGGGCATTTCACCATTTTAAGTATTATAGATTTAGTACTTACCTGGGTCCATTAACAAGTCCCCGTTGGTCGAAGTGAATAGATACTATGCACCAGGTAGGATTCTAGAGAAGAGGAGGTGGGTCATTGAGACCACTTAAGTACCAAGCTCTTCTTAGATCCAATCTTAGACATGCATATACCCATTACCACACATCAACCTTATGACTTGTCCACGTTTGCAATTATGTGTTTAAGTTTTATGTATGTTTTGGCAGTTATCAGATACTAGGCCCAAACCCATATATAAAGCCCATTAAGCTCAACTCGCTCATATGGCTCATCGACCCAAATCACATTTATGTGGCCCATTAGGCCTAATCTCTTTCATATGGCCCATTAGGCCCAAATCAATTCTAGGTCATGTAACCTGTATGACTAATTCAATCCATACAGACAAATCAACAATTCCACATATCTTAACCCTAGGGCCCATCGGCCCATTTAGCCACTTACGGCTTTTCGACTTTTCAGCATTGCCGATGTCGTGTGTGTGTAGTGTTTGTACACACTGGTAATAACGTGTTCTGCAATCCCCTCAATAATGAACCTACAATCGACATCACTTAATGATTAATCATGGGCTTAATACATACTTTATCAAAAATCGAAACGTCACCGTAACCTTACCGTGTGCGACAAGCCTTAATAGTTTTCCCTTGACCACTAATCGCGAAATTTTTCTAAATTTGCATTAATCTTTCATCATTAAAACCAAAATAGTAGGGACTCGTATCCATCACGAATCACTCTCATAAAATAAATATCCATTCGACCAACTACCTAAAATCAAGGAAATACTTACCTAAACCTAAAATGTGAAGAGTAACTCGGCAGAAATCTGAAGTAAGAGATTCAATACTAATTCCCTACCCAAAACCAATTAGGAGAAGTGAGGGGAAGGAGTAATTAGTGTTATCAATATTAACCAAAATAAAGAAAAAAAATACTTACCCCCCAAAGGAGTAATCGGCCAAAGGAAGATTCGACTATTCCAAAGGTAGACCAAAAAAGAATTTCTTTTGAGAAGAGAAAGAATGATGAGCAAGGGAATTTGGGAGAAGAAGATTCAAAATTGCAAAAGAGCAACAATTGCAAAAGAGGAAAAGAACTAGAAATAAGGAGAAGAATGAAGTATTTGGTTTGGCAAAACAAGGGAAATTCTTCAGAAAGAATTCGACACCCCTTATAAATATCCAAAGTCGAACCCCTAAAGTCCCAATTGGCTCCACTTCATCCACATCCCATCTCCTAAATTTTCTCCACAATAAGCTCTCCTATCCTCTTCCTATATTTTCTCTTCTGATCACACTACTTAGAGTCCATCTTCACGCCACTTTTAACCTTCTAGAAGAACAAAATTAAACTCCTAAAAATACTAGGTTAGGAATCGAACTAAGGACCCATTAACACATAATTAACTCCTGACTAAATATTAAGCACACATTCACATAGAAGTCGCAAAAAAGAGGTTCGAGATTTTGGGGTGTTACAAGAACTCCCTCTACCTTTGCATTATCCATACCAACTACCCCTCTTGAAATGATGTGGCCTAGATATTCAATTTGAATAGTCCCAAAATTATACTTGCTCCTTTTGGCATGTAACTTATTGGCCTTCAGTAGTTGTAAAACCTCCCTTAAATGTGCCAAGTGAGCTGACTAGTATTTGGAATACACTAGTATATCATTAAAAAACACCAAAACTGACCTCCTTAGCAGCTGCTTAAAGACAACATTCATCAAGGATTGAAAATCGGAAGGGGCATTGGTTAAGCCAAATGGCATGACCATGAATTCATAGTGTCTCTCCTGTGTTCTAAAGGTTGTTTTGTGAATATCCTTGTCCCATATTTATATTTGATGGTAGCCCGATCTCAAGTCCAGCTTGGAGAAGTAATTAGCCTGGCCTAACTCATCGAGAAGTTCTTCAATGACAAGTATGGGAAACCTAGCCTTGATGGTCAATTGGTTGAGTTGCCTATAGTCAATGCACAACCTCCAACTGCTATCTTTTTTTCTTCAGCATCACTACAGGAGATGCAAATGGACTGTTGTTATCTTAAATTATGTCAGCTTGTAAAATTTCCTATATTAGGTTTTCAATCTCTGCCTTCTACACTGCAAGGTATATGGCCTCACCTTCACCACATTGGTTTCATCTACCAAAAGGATCCTATGATCCTATAGTTGAGGATAGGGCGGTCCCTTAGGAGTTTGGAACACATCTTCAAGCTTTGTGAGGAGAGCTTGTAGGTCTTAATGAAATAGAATAGATGGCATGGTTAATGTAGTTTAAACACATAAGGCCAACAACATAGAATAAGGTCTATGACCTGCCATACTAAAGCACTTGGACAATTGGCCACCAAAAAAATTTGTGAAGACCCTAGAACAATACGTTGGAGAGTACGACACCGTCCTAGGTAATCAAACTGTATAGTTAGAGAAGAAAAGTTTTAAATGATAAAGCTAAGAGACAAGAGCCATTGAATACCTAACACTAGGTCACAACCTTTCACTAGCAAAACCATGAAATAACTAGTGAAACTATAACCTTATGCTTCCCACTAGACAGCTCTACACAACCCTTTAGTGGACAATCTGACTCCATTGGTGACTACCTCCAGATGTACCAACGTCTAGAGTAAGAATCCTGCACAGAAGATATGAAATAAGTGATGTCCGCAAGTATACGAGTTAGGTTGTAATATAGATACAACAAAGTAGGTAAGTACTCCGAGGATCGCACCTGTAACACCCCAAACCCAGCCCACATACTACAACCGGATCTGGTATGTCACTAAAGAGATTTTATAAAACTTGTGGCACTTTGGAAAACAATTATCGGGTTTAAATATTTATACCGAAAACTTAATAATTTATTAATTCATATAAGATATGAAGTTATAAGATGCCTTAGTGATTTTTAAATAAAACCAAAATTTAATACATGTCTAAGCTTAATTTAAACATAAAATTTAAATGCCTAATAATAAAAACCCAACATAAAACCCCAAAATAAATATAAGTCTAGTGTCCCAGGGCCTTATTACAATGAAACTTGAAAATCCACTAATTTAAAATATTAAAATAACTAAATTAAGTAAAGTCCTCTGCTGAGTCTCAATACTCTCTCGCATGGCCACCTTGCGCTCCTCTCCAACTCGGTCCGATGCACTAGGTGCTACTTGAAAATTTTTAAATAAAAGGTTGAGTCATGAGACTCAGTGTGCAACCCTCAAGCACCATTAGATTTGGGCCTTAGCCCACAGAATAGAATAACAGAACATAATATATATGAAAATATGCAAAGCCCAACCCAAATCCTAGGTTTCCATCCGCTACACATCACCCTTACCTGCTAATCACACCATTGGGGATTCCTACAATCAACCCACACCGCTACACACCACTGATGGCAGTCATGCTGCTCATCGTCAGATCATGGCAATAGCCACTACAATAGATCATGGCAAAAGCCACTACAACAGATCATGGCAAAAGCCACTACAACAGATCATGGCAAAAGCCACTACAACAGATCATGGGAAAAGCCACTACACAAAACACTTCCCCTTTCATCAAACCCAATCCCGTACAATCACAGAAATCAGCATACTTATAAAACATATCATCTTAACAAGAACATTCACTGAAGAATGACAGAGATCACTAACCTAGTGATTCACTTTTACCCTTCTCGGGTTTCGAACGTTATGCTCAGATTTTGGCATTTAACATAATATAAGTAGATTTATTAACACATATTAACAGACAATCTAATGGTGTAAAAAGTTACACACCTGATATCGTGTAGTACTATACTCTTGGTCGATATCCCTACTATCTGGATCTATTATCCTCAATCTATAACTTGGTTCAAGAAAAATAGGAAAAACACGAAGATTTGGCCTCCCTACATTCGGCCAAGGGTTAATAAATACCCAACTTTACACGTTAAAACTAATAGATCTCCTTACTTTGAAATCTCGAAAGTAACACGATTCGAGTGTTACTGAACCCCGACTTAGAGATCTAAATGATTGACTCCTCTTCAAATCTTGAAAAGCCGCAAATAAGAGAGAAACAAGAGATTAGTTTCTAAATAGCCATTCGGCTAGAGTCTCTAAAAAGCCAAAAAAGATTGAAATCTCAAGAATTGACACTTACCCTGGGTTTCCTTCAAGATTCGACACAAGCAGACACCTCAGAAGGAATTCAGCAAACACAGGAGATGAGAATTTTGGCTTTTATGAAAATCCCAGAAAAGATGAACTGATGCTCTTTCGGCTTTTAGAAGGTCTGGGTAAAGTGTTTCGGCTTTGGCTTAGAAAGAAAGTAAAAAGAAATTAAGGAAAGGCTTAGAGATTTCGGCTACAAGAACAAACAAGAACGTAGTTTTGGCTTTTAGTGAATGGGAGAAGAATAACAATGGGGATCAAAAGATTTGGCTAGAAGGAGGTTTCAAAGAAAAATAAAAGGGTGAGGGAGGTGGTGATTTTCGGCTTTTTGAAAGAAAGTTGATAGAAATTATGGAGGGAGAGTCTGAGAATTTCGACACAAAGATTGAAGAAAAAGTAGGGTTCAAATGCTGAAATTGATGAGCTATTCCCCCTATTTATAGAAAATTTGGCACCCCTTATGGCTATTAGAAACCGATTTCTTTACTCCTCTAGGTGATGGAATTTCGGCCAACTCTGCTCTCAGCAGATAGCTCTTAATTTTTCTCCTTTTATCTTCCCTATTATCAACTATATAATCTACATTATCCCATTCACATAAATCCTCCTATTTTTGAGCCTTGTAGCCGTCCACTCCACCTAACCCTATTGCCGAAAATTAGCTAATTTAAATCAAAGGAATTGGGCACATTGAAACTTAAATTTGGGCCCCTTACTCCATGGTGTGGCGTCACCTCATTGTTCCCTTAGTGGTGCTACTTGTAATATCCGGGGTTCGAGGGTTGTGCATATTTTAATTTGTATCTATGTGTTATTATGCTCTGCATGATGTTTGGAAGTGTTTGGGGGGTTTTCGGGAAACCTTTGACTTGGGTAGAAGTCATAGGAAAATTTTTTTTAGGCTAAGCAAAGGGGAGCTAGGAGAGCTAGGCTTTAAAAGAAATTATGTGTGGAACATGGCATAAGAAAGGGAGCAGAGGAGTGGCAAGTAACACCTAGGAGCAAGGGAAAAGGGTGGCGTCACATGGAGTGTCAAGGGGGAGGAGGTTCGAGCTGCGAGGGTAGCATTTTGAGATGCTTTTTGCGTCAAGGAGGAGGGGGAGTTGGACGGCATATGGACTCTGGAAAGGATGAGGTATAGATCGGGTTGGAGAGCTTGAAGATGTGGCTAAGTGGGAGGGGAACAAGGGATAAGGGAGAGAGAGAAGCAGTGGTCGAATGAGGGACTCTAAGGGGGAGAGTTGGTCGGTAGTGGGGCTCTTGGAGATGGCATTTTTGGTCAAGTAGGTAGGGGGAAGTAGCCTAATTTTGTTAAGGGGTTTGTGTGCCTTTCTTTTGCCGAAATTCAGCCCTTCTTTTCTAAGCTTATTACTCTTTTCTTTCCAATACACCAACCACACCAAAAATGCCTCTCCTCTTCACTTGTTCACCTTGGTTGAAACTTCAAGAGACCATTAAGGTCACTCTCTTCTCCATTTTTCTTCTTCACTTCACTCGTCCCTAGACCAAAATCTCAATCAATCCCTTGTTGCCGCAACACCTCTTCAAGTTTCACATTCTCCCTTTTCATCTTTTAGTCAAAATCGATTGCATCTCTACCCCTTCCGATTTATTCACTAGATCAAAAGCCTATTATCTTTCTCATTTAAACTGATTTCTTTGCTTCAGGTGTTTCTTGCCGATTTCTTAGAGTTTAGTGACCATTTGCATTTTGGTCATTATTTTTTGGTAAGAATCTATTCTCGGTTGATTTCTTTTCCTTATTTTTCCTCTAACTATTGAAAAGCAAAACTCTAATCTCTTCTGTTCTCTGTGGCTGAATCTACTAGAGCTTGTAGAGGGGGAGGTGTCGACACTCATCTGCCATCAAACTTCCAATTGGTTTCGAGTATTGTGGTAAGAGGGTTCTTTCTAGATGAGTCTCAATTATTTTCTAGTAAGATATCAAATCGGGAAGACTAACTTTATTTTCTCTGTTATGGCCGAACCCATGAAAAGTGATATCGGGATTTCTGTAGGCTAACGTTAAAGGAGTGGAGATCTTTCAGGATTTGAGTGATCAAGGTAAGTAGGGAATGTCATTAGGCTATAGGCTATTTCATGTGCTCTTTTGGGTTGAGCCGAATCTAACATAAGGTTGTGTAGGGGGATTTCGGCAAGTTTAGGTGCAAATTGTTTAAGCTTCGAGTTTTGGGATCTAGTCGACTGTGCCAAAAAGGTGTGTGATTATTACGTAATTTCTCGAGTATGTATAAAATATTGTATGTATTATAAGTGTGATGATTAGTGCAGTGGCAATAATGAGATGGATACCCTTAGTGGGTATGTCGATAATTAGGTCAATGTTAAATGCCGATAAAATTGTGGATGATTGCTGTATATATATGTGTTGATTGATATGTTCATGCATTAATGCATCACATCACGATCGTATGTTGCATAAGCATTGGGCGGATTTGTAAATATGAAAGAAGGACAGGGTGTACATTTATGTACGTGGTTTAGTGATAGCTACGAGCCTCACATGGATTGATGATCGGCTTAGTGCCTCATCATAGTTAGTATCGGCTTTGTGCCATATCGTGGTTGGTGATGGCTATGTGCCTCATCATGGATTGACGCTGACTACGGTCACTGTAGATTATATTGTGACTTGATCACGTGGGCCAATGGCTCGACCACTTGGTGGATGGCATGACTTTCCGAATTGGTGTGTAGAGGCCGGAGGGTCGATTTAGTAATCCTCTGGTGTGTGGTGGTTGGATACGGGGGTGTGTAGAGGATGGACCCTAGGTTGGGTTGGGTGCATTTTGCATTATTCTCTGTTATGTGGATTGGTGTGGTTTTGGGCCAGGCCCATCTGTGGAAATCCTTGGACTAATTACACACTGAGTCTGTTGACTCACCCAAATTTTTACCAAACAATGCAGGTGATTCGTGATGTTGGACCGGGCTTGGATGGGATTTGAGATGGCCATGCAGCCTAGCCACATATTTAGAGACATTGTTTTTTTTTTAAATTCAGTTTATTTGGGATATTTTGATGTAATAAGGCCATTTAACTAGTTTGGGTTTTCATTATGGTTTATGTTAGAACTAGACATGGTTTAGTAGTTGCAAACAAAGTTTCAAATTATGATGCTTTTATCACTTAAAAACTTATTTAAGGTTTTTCAAACTAAATGTACTTACTCGGATTTTCTTAAGAATTCCAAAAGGACCCGTTTTCAGTTAACCTAGAACTTCAAATTGTTTTTCCAATGAAAGGTTTCATGTAAACTTAAAAGTTTTATCATCATTTACCCGTTTTTCAACTTAAGGTTTTCTCGTAGCATTTCGAATTCAACCGTAGTGTTTTGGGCCAGGTTTGGGGTGTTTCAAATTGCTATCAGAGCCCAGTTTCTACACTCGGCCTATGGATTTTTGAAGCCCATAAATGTTTCCATTTTGTATTTTAGTGGGTCCAAGGAAAATTTTCAGGAAAAAGGGTTTTGTGAAGCATGGCACTCGAGTCGTTCGGCCCGAAGTCCACTAGGTAAGTACCCCTAACCCTTGTGTGATTTGTATGTGGGAGTTATAGGGACGTAGACTAGTAGATTAGGAGTTATTGAACCCTAGGGTTAGCTTACTCCAACACTGAATTACATAAGATTTAAGGTTTAACCAAACAAACCTGTGAGTGAGTCACCGAGTTAGGGGTGTGGCAACCGTTGTGTGCATGTCTAGGATTGGATTCAGGGGGAGCTTGGTATTTAAGTAGTCCTAGTGACTCACCTCCTCTCCGCTCAAATCCTACCTGGTGCGTAGTGACAGTTTACCCTAACCAAGAGGACTCAATCACAGGCTAAACACAACAATTAAAACCCGAAAGGGACCAGTCACCTTGTTTTGTACAACCCTAAAATTTAAACTTTGGTTTCAAAATTACCAAAGTATCCTTGATGACCCAAATATCCTTGATTTGCATATTGACCAAATTACCCCTAACCTGTACAAATTACCAAAATACCCTCATATGGAAAGTTGCCAAAGTACCCCCGAATTAAAAATTTCCAAAATACCCTTATTTCATAAAATCACCTGGAACCATATTTTGCAAAATTACCAAGATACCCCTAGTTTGTAAAATTACAAAAATACCCTCAGATTATAAAATTACCATATTACCCTTGAATCTTCTTACCAAGTATTCTTATTTTGCAAAAATATCAAAAATCTCTAATTTGCAAAATTTTCAAATACCTTAATTTGGAAAATTACCAAAATGCCCCTATAGGATAAATTATGAAAATACCCTTGGGTAGTGGAGAACAACAACAATGAAACCCCAACACTTTTCAGTAATGAACGTAAGTTCATGAATGTTGATGATTGGATGAATGAACTTGAGACTGTGTGTGTGTATGAATTTGAAAGAACCACTTTTTAGAACTATTAAACATAAGACTCTTCGCGATAAATCAGTGGAACAAAAACTAACTCATAAAATTCTTAAGCAGATTAAATCACGAACGTAGACATGAGCTCTAGGGGACGTGGTCGTAATGTACGAGGGCGCGGTAGAGGCAGAATGACTGTGTCGGAACCAGTTAGATGCAGTCGGGTTTCAAAATGAAACACCGCCACCTACCGTAGAGGCGTAATTTCAAGAGCGAAAGGAGGAGATGACGTGAGTATCGCAGCTTGTCATGAGTTTTAAGCGAGTGGTGGAGGAGCAAGTATAGGGAATGGGGTGAGGTTTTTAGAGGAGTATCGGAAGTAGCTCCGAATGTGGCGGAGTACTAGTTAGAGGCAGTCGAAAGGATCATGGACGATTTGGATTTCACTGCTGAGGAAAAGCTAAAGGGTGTTGTTTCGTTCCTCCGGGACGAGGCTTACCAATGGTGGCTCACGGTCAGGGAAGGTACCCTTGTGGACCGAGCGGACTGGCGTTATTTTAAGATCAAGTTTGAGGGGAAGTACGTAGGTGCTAGTTATGTGGACGCATAGAGGAAGGCGTTCCTCAATTTAGTATAAGGTGGTAAATCGGTAGCTGAGTATGAGGTAGAGTTTCTGCGATTGAGCAGGTACACTCGGGGCATCGTGGCTACTGATTATGAGAGGTGTGTCTGATTCGAGGATGGACTAAGAGATGAGCTGCGAGTGTTGATTGCTCCGTAGAGAGAAAAGGACTTTGGTGTTCTAGTTGAGAAAGCTCAAATAGCTAAGGAGGTCAAGAGGACAGAGAGACAGAATAGGGATAGAGATAAAATCGAAATAAGAGGAGTTTTGTGCCGTCAACATCATCTAGAGGTTTCTAAAAAGACCAAGGGTTGAAAATTACATTAGTGCACCTATTAGTCACCGGAATCGAGTCGCCCATGTACTAAGTCTTGGAGAGCTCATGCAGAAAAATCTGGGGACGTAATAAGGAATGTTTTGGTTAATGGGTCCAAGGCTCATTTGGTTAGGAATTGTCCTCAAGAGATGAAAAGGGCTCAGACATAGAGGCTGTGGATATGTGTGGCAAGGCGGAGGTGGTCGTGAGCGACGAGGGTCGTGGTTCGAACTATAGAGGAATGGTTTCGTAGAGGTCTTGGAGCACCGGGAAGAGGTGTAGGAGTTCAAAGTCTTGAGACGGCCGAGATTGGTTTATGTGGCGAACATCGCGAGGAGGGTGTGCCGGATGTAATCACTGCACGTTCCTTATTGGTGGATTACCCTTTATTGCTTTAATAGACATCGGGTCAACTCATTCTTATATTGCTAGTGAAGTAGCTGGAACTCTAAATGTAAATTTTGAGATTGTACCTAGGAAGATGACTGTACTTAGTCCCTTAGGGCAGTCAGTAATAGTAGACAAACTCTTTAAGGAGGTGTCTTTAGAGGTTCAGAAAGTGAAGTTTCCGGCTGATTTAATAGAACTACCATTCGGGAAGTTTGACCTAATATTAGGCATGGACTGGCTGGTGAGATATCATGCGAATCTGAATTTGTCTTTGCTAAGTGCATGTCGTTGAAAACTTTCGACGACAAAGAGGTTGTAGTGATAGGGGAACGGAGAAATTACTTGTCGAATGTAATGTCTGCTCTTAAGGCAGAGAAGATGGTGAGGAAAGGATGTGTGGCTTTTCTGATGCTTGTTAGTGCCTTGGAGGCTAAGGGAGTAGCGGTAGGTGAGGTCAGGATAGTGAAAGAGTTTGGGGACATTTTTTTGGAGGAACTGCCGGGGTTGCCTCCAGATCGCGAGGTGGAATTTGGGATTGATTTGTTGCCAGGCACAGCACCAGTATCTATCGCTCCGTACAGAATGGCACCAAAGGAGTTGGTTGAGCTCAAGGCTCAGATCTAGGAGTTACTTGATCGTGGGTTTATCAAACCCAGTGTGTCTCTATGGAGAGCACCGGTCTTATTCGTAAAGAAGAAGGACGGGTCTATGTGGATGTGCATAGACTACCGGCAGCTGAACAAGCTGACGATCAAAAACAAGTACCCGCTATCGAGGATAGACGACTTGTTTGATCAGCTTAAGGGGGCTGCAGTGTTTTTGAAAATAGATCTAAGATCGGGATACCACCAACTCAAGGTGAAGGAAGCGGATATCCATAAAACGTCTTTTCGAACTCGGTACGGGCATTATGAATTCCTAGTGATGCCGTTCGGGTTGACGAATGCCCTAGCTGCGTTCATGGATATGATGAATCTGGTTTTCCAACCCTGCCTGGATCGATTCGTCATTGTGTTCATAGACGACATCCTGGTGTATTCCAAGTCTGAAGAGGAACATGATGAGCATCTCCGGGTGGTGTTGCAAGTGTTAAGGGAAAAGAAGCTGTATGCCAATTCAGCAAGTGTGAATTCTGGCTAAGGGAGGTTACTTTTCTGGGTCATGTGGTGTCTGCGGAAGGGATAAGGGTAGATCCCAAGAAGATTGAGGTGGTGTTAGAATGGAAACCACCTAGGTCGGTGGCAGAGGTTCATAGTTTCTTGGGATTAGCAGGCTACTACAGGAGATTTGTAGAAGGATTCTCATCTATAGCAGCACCTTTGACGAAATTATTGAGAAAGGAGGTACCTTTCGTGTGGATAGACAAGCAGCAGGGAAGTTTTGAGAGATTGAAGAAGGTTTTGACTGAAGCTCTAGTTTTAATTCAGCCTGAGGCAGGAAAGGACTTTGTGGTGTATTGTGATGCTTCTCACACGGGGTTGAGATGCGTTCTGATGCAAGAAGGGAAAGTTGTTGCCTATGCATCTCGACAGTTAAGGCCTCATGAGGTTAATTACCCGAGCATGACCTGGAGTTGGCTGCTATGGTTTTTGCGCTAAAGGTGTGGAGGCGCTACTTGTATTGAGAGAAGTCGGTGATTATACAGACCACAAGAGTCTTAAGTATTTGCTGACTTAGAAGGAGCTAAATCTGAGACAGTGAAGGTGGGTGGAGTTGTTGAAAGATTATGATTGTTCTATAGAGTATCACCCGGGCAAGGCGAATGTGGTGGTAGATGCCCTAAGCCGAAAAGTAGTGTCAGATCTGAGGGCAATGTTTGCACATCTTAGCCTGTATGACGACGAAAGTTTGCTAGCAGAGTTACAAGTAAAGCCGACATGGTTGAGTCAGGTGAAAGAAAGACAGTTGGTAGACGATGATCTAAGTGCTAAGCTACGACAAGTGCAGGATGGGGAATTGGGAAGTTATGGTGTGAACAGTGATGGAGTGTTGTGTTTCAAGGGCAAGGTCTGTATGCCGAAGGATAAAGAGCTTAGGCAGAGGATTCTTCAGGAATCGTATGGTAGCCCTTATGCTATGCATCCTAGAGGGGGCAAGTTGTACAGAGATCTACGGGATCAATTTTTGTGGCCTGGTCATAAGCGGGAAGTCACAGAGTTTGTAGGGAAGTACTTAACGTGTCAGCAAGTCAAGGCTAAACACCAAGTACCTTCGGGGTTACTTCAGCCGATAAAGATTCTGTAGTGGAAGTGGGAGAAAATCACCATGGACTTCTCCCCTTACGCCTACTAAGAAAGACTCGGTATGGGTGGTAGTAGATCGGTTGACAAAGTCTGCACATTTCATCCTAGTGTGGGTTGATTATTCTTTGCACAAGTTGGCGAAGCTGTATGTGGCAAAAATTGTGAGACTGAATGGAGTGTCGGTGTCGATTATTTTAGATAGGGACCCGAGGTTTACATCTCGCTTTGGAGGCCTTTTGCGATCGGGCATTAGGGACCGAGTTAGACTTCAAGATCGGCATTTCATCCACAGTCGGACGGCCACTTTGAGCGAGTAATCCAAGTATTAGAGGATATGTTGAGGGGATGTGTGATAGATTTCAGAGAAAGCTGGGAGGAATTCTTGTCTTTAGTAGAGTTTACATACAACAACATCTACCAAGCGAGCATTCAAATGGTGCCGTATGAAGCTTTGCATGGATGGAAGTGTCAGACACCTACTTGTTAGACGGAACTGGGGGAGCGTCGTGTTTTGGGACCAGAGATGGTGGCAGAGTCAGAAGAAAAGGTTAAGGTAATTCAGGCACGGTTGAAGGAGGCATCTGACAGGAAAAAGTCATATACAGATCTTAAGCGGGAAGAGATAGAGTTTGCAGTAAATGACTATGTGTTTTAAAAGGTTTTGCCGTGGAAGAAGGTAATAAGATTCGGTCTCAAGAGAAAGCTGAGTCCCAGGTTTATAAGGCCTTACCGGGTTTTGAAACGGGTTGGACTGGTGGCATATCAATTGGAGTTGCCTTTGGAGTTAAAGTAGTTGCACGATGTATTCCATGTCTCAATGCTATATCATTACCAATCGAATCCATCTCACATGATTCCAGTTGAAGAAATGGAGTTGAGACCAGACTTGTCCTACAAGGAAGAACCAATTTAGATTTTAGAGCAGGATGTGAAAGTCTTGCATAGGAAATTAGTTCCTCTAGTTAAGGTGTTATGGCGTAACCATGGATCGGAGGAAGCTTCATGGGAACCAGAGGAAGCAATGCGGCTGCAATACCCTCACTTATTTTGATCAGGTAATTTCGAGGCCAAAATTATTTTTAAGGGGGGTAGAATTGTAATATCTGGGGTTCTGGGGTTGTGCATATTTTAATTTGTATCTGTGTGTTATTATGCTCTGCATGATGTTTGAAAGTGTTTGGGGGTTTTCGGGAAACCTTGGACTTGGGTAGAAGTCATAGGAAATTTTTTGTTTTAAGCTAAGTAAAGGGGAGCTAGGATAGCTAGGCTTTAAAAGAAATTGTGTGTGGAACATGACATAAGAAACGGAGCAGAGGAGTGGCAAGTAACGCCTAGGAGCAAGGGAAGAGGGTTGTGTCACATGGAGTGTCAAGGGGGAGGAGGTTCGAGCTACGAGGGTAGCATTTTGAGATGCTTTTTTTGAGTCAAGGAGGAGGGGGAGTTGGACGGCATATGGACTCTGGAAAGGATAAGGTATAGATCGGGTTTGAGAGCTTGAAGATGCGGCTAAGTGGGAGGGGAACAAGGGATAAGGGAGAGAGAGAAGCAGTGGCCGAATGAGGGACTATAAGGGGGAGAGTTGGTCGGCAGTGGGGCTCTTGGTGATGGAATTTTCGGTCAAGTAGGTAGGGGGAAGTAGTCGAACTTTGTTAAGGGGTTTGTGTGCCTTTCTTTTGCCGAAATTCATCCCTTCTTTTCTAAGCTTTTTACTCTTTTCTTTCCAATACACCAACCACACCAAAATGCCTCTCCTCTTCACTTGTTGACCTTGGTCGAAACTTCAAGAGACCATTAAGGTCACTCTCTTCTCCATTTTTCTTCTTCACTCGTCCCTAGACTGAAATCTCTCTCAATCCCCTGTTGCCGCAACACCTCTTCAAGTTTCACATTCTCCCTTTTCATCATTTAGTCAAAACTGATTGCATCTCTACCCCCTACCGATTTATTCACTAGATCAAAAGCCTATTATCTTTCTCATTTAAACTGATTTCTTTACTTTAGGTGTTTCTTGCCGATTTCTTGGAGTTTAGTGACCATTTGCATTTTGGTCATTATTTTTTTGGTAAAAATCTCTTCTCGGTTGATTTCTTTTCCTTATTTTTCCTCTGACTATTGAAAAGCAAAACTCTAATCTCTTCTGTTCTCTGTGGCCGAATCTACTAGAGCTTGTAGAGGGAGGTGTCGACACTCATCTGCCATCAAACTTCCAATCGGTTTCGAGTATTTTGGTAAGAGGGTTCTTTCTAGATAAGTCTCAATTATTTTCCAGTAAGATATCAAATCGGGAATACTAACTTCATTTTCTTTGTTATGGCCAAACCCATGAAAAGTGATATCGGGATTTCTATAGGCTAACGTTAAAGGAGTGGAGATCTTTCGGGATTTGAGTGATCAAGGTAAGTAAGGAATGTCGTTAGGCCAAAGGCCATTTCATGTGCTTTTTTGGGTTGAGCCGAATCTAACATAAGGTTGTGTAGGGGGATTTCGGCAAGTTCAGGTGCAAACCGTTTAGGCTTTAGGTTTCGGGATCTAGTCGATTGTGCCAAAAAGGTGTGTGATTAATATGCAATTTCCCAAGTATGTATAAAATATTGTATATGTTATAAGTGTGATGATTAGTGCAGTGGCAATAATGAGATGGATACCCTTAGTGGATATGTCAATAATCAGGTTAGTGGTAAATGCCAATAAAATTGTGGATGATTGTTGTATATATATATGTGTTGATTGATATGTTCATGCATTGATGCATCACATCACGATCGTATGTTGCATAAGCATTAGGCGGGATTTGTAAATATGAAAGAAGGACAGGGTGTACATTTATGTATATGGTTTAGTGATGGCTACGAGCCTTACATGGATTGATGATCGGCTCAGTGCCTCATCATGGTTGGTATCGACTTTGTGCCATATCGTGGTTGGTGATGGCTATGTGCCTCAACGTGGATTGACGCTGACTACGGTCATGTTGTGGATTATATTGTGACTTGATCACGTGGGCTAGTGGCTCGACCACTTGGTGGATGGCATGACTTGCCGAATTGGTGTGTAGAGGCCGGAGGGTCGATTTAGTAATCCCCTGGTGTGTGGTGGTTGGATACAGGGGTGTGTAGAGGATGGACCTTAGGTTGGGTTGGGTGCATTTTGCATTATTCTCTGTTATGTGGATTGGTGTGGTTTTGGGCCAAGCCCAAATGTGGAAATCTATGGACTAATTACACACTGAGTCTGTTGACTCACCCAAATTTTTACCAAACAATGCAGGTGATTCGTGATGTTGGACCGGGCTTGGATGGGATTTGAGATGGCCATGCAGACGCAGTTTACATATTTAGAGACATTGTTTTTTTTTTAAATTCAGTTTATTTGGGATGTTTTGATGTAATAAGGCCATTTAACTAGTTTGGGTTTTCATTGTGGTTTATGTTAGAACTAGACATGGTTTAGTAGTTGCAAACAAAGTTTCAAATTATGACGCTTTTATCACTTAAAAACTTATTTAAGGTTTTTCAAACTAAATGTACTTACTTGGATTTTCTTAAGAATTCCAAAAGGACCCGTTTTCAGTTAACCTAGAACCTCAAATTGTTTTTCCAATGAAAGGTTTCATGTAAACTTAAAAGTTTTATCATCATTTAGCCATTTTTCAACCTAAGGTTTTCTCGTAGCATTCCAATTCGGCCGTAGTGTTTTGGACCGGGTTTGGGGTGTTTCAAGCTACTGAGCACTGGGCCACAAGCCCATTTTGATGTTTTAAACACAGGTACTACCTTTTTAAGTCCTATAGTGCCCAAACAGAAAACTTAATTAGGGCCTCAACCGAAACCTAAGAGTCCATTTTTGTGTCCTCTCTTTTCTTAATCGGCTTATGAGGCCTCATGCCTGAGATTAGGGTCCACTAAGTAAGAACATAAATTTTTCCTATGGTCTCCCCTAACTCTAAGGCTTCAACTAATCCCGATAATACCTTAATTAATATTATTCTAAGTGCTACACATACATATTAGCTCCCATGCACAGAAATTAAAAGTTTAGAGATTTTGGGGCGTTACAACCTAATAAGCCAAAATCTACTAGGCCCAAATTCAGAATGTTACAGTTCTGCCCCCTTAAAGAAATTTTGTCCTCGAAATTTTCAACTAACTATCAATTGTACTACCCAAGTCTCATCACTATGCTTCCGCTGCGCACTCTAATTAAAAAAAATAAACATTCAATAAACTACAGTAGGGTATGCACCATTATTCAAATCTGGAGCGTCTTCGTCCCCTTATACTCATTCTTTCGATCGATGTTTATCTAATTAAGAATTTTATGAATAATTAATTCTTCCCACTTATTAACCACGAACAATCTTATGTAAAATTATTTCGATAGTAGTTCTTTCGAATTCGAATTCTATCTACAGGTTTAGTTCTCAAGTCTATATTTCCTAATTCTAGAATTCTCATTCAATCATCATCAATCAGAACATCACATACACGCATCAACCACACAAGCAACATCCATGAACTCATATTCCTCTCTTACGGGTATTTTCATCATTTCACTACCCAGAGGTATTTTCGTAATTTTAACTTACAGGGGTATTTTCATAATTTTCAAAATAAGGTGTCTTAGTGATTTTTCAAGATAGGGGTATTTCGATAATTTTATAAATTAGGGGTATTTTGGTCATTTTTCAAATTAGGGGTAATTTGGTAATTTTTATAAATCAGGGGTATTTCAAAATTTTACAGAACTAGGGCATTCTAGTAATTTTTGTGAAAATAGAATGGCTGGTCCCTTTCAAGTTTTAGTTAGAACTTTGGCCCGTTAACAAGTCCTCACGGTTAAGGTGAACAGTCACTACGCACCAGGTAGGATTCTAGAGAAGAGGAGCTGAGTCACTAGGACTACTTAAATACCAAGCTCTTCCTGGATCCAATCCTAGACATGCGTATGCCTGTTACCACACCCTAACTCGGTGACTTATTCCCGGGTTTGTTTAATTAGGGAAATTAAGTCTTATGAAGTGTAAAGATTTGTTTAAGCTAAACCTAAAGTCCATCAAAATCTACGTCCCATAAAGCCCATAAAGCCCACATGTATATGTCACACAATGGTTCGAAATACTTACCTGGCGGACTTGGGCCGGAGACACAGGTACCATGCCAAGCTAACAGACCTATTATCATTTATAAGCAGGCATGTTTCAAAAGCCCATTTCTAGAAAACGTTTTGAGCCCAAAAAAAAACCCTCAAAGTCGAGTTTTGAACCTGGCTCTGATACCAATCTGTAACACTCCAAACTCAGCCGACACACTACAACCGGATCTGGTATGTCACTAAGGAGATTTTATAAAACTTGTGGCACTTTGGAAAACAACTATCGGGTTTAAACATTTATACCAAAAACTTAATAATTTATTAATTCATATAAGATATGAAGTTATAAAATGCCTTGGTGATTTTTAAATAAAACCAAAATTTAATACATGTCTCAGCTTAATTTAAACATAAAATTTAAATGCCTAATAATAAAAACCCAACATAATACCCCAAAATAAATATAAGTCTAGTGGCCCAGGGCCTTATTACAATGAAACTTAAAAATCCGCTAATTAATAATATTAAAATAACTAAATTAACTAAAGTCCTTTGCTGAGTCTCCATACTCTCTCGCATGGCCACCTTGCGCTCCTCCCCAACACGGTCCGATGCACTAGGTGCTACCTGAAAATTTTTAAATAAAAGGTTGAGTCACGAGACTCAGTGTGCAACCCTCAAGCACCATTAGATTTGGGCCTTAGCCCCACAGAACAGAATAACAGAACATAATATATATGAAAATATGCAAAGCCCAACCCAAATCCTAGGTTTCCATCCGCTACACACCACCCTTACCTGCTAGTCACACCATTGGGGATTTATACAATCAACCCACACCACTACACACCACTGATGGCAACCATGCTGCTCATCGTCAGATCATGGCAATAGCCACTACAACAGATCATGGCAAAAGCCACTAAAACAGATCATGGCAAAAGCCACTACAATGCAGATCATGGCAAAAGCCACTACAATGATCATGGCAAAAGCCACTACACATAACACTTCCTTTCATCAAACCCAACCCGTGCAATCACGTAAATCGGCATACTTATAAAACATATCATCTTAACAAGAACATTCATCAAGAATGACAGGATCACTAACACAGTGATTCGCTTTTAGCCTCCTCGGGTTTGAGCGTTATGCGAGATTTGGCATTTAATGTAATATAAGCGGTTTATTAACACATATTAACAGACAATCTAATGGTGTGAAAAGTTACACACCTGATATCGCGTAGTACTATACTCTTAGTCGATATCCCTACTATCCGGATCTACTATCCTCAGTCTATAACTTGGTTCAAGCAAAACCGAAAAAACATGAAGAGGCCTCCCCTACATTCGACCAAGGGTTAATAAATACCCAAATTTACATGTTAAAACTAATAGATCTCCTTACCTTGAAATCCCAAAAGTAACATGATTCGAGTGTTATTGAACCCCGACTTAGAGATCTAAGCGATTGATTCGTCTTCAAATCCCGGAACGTCACAAATAAGAGAGAAACAAGAGATTAGTTTCTAAATAGCCATTCGGCTAGAGTCTCTAAAAAGCTAGAAAAGACTGAAATCTCACAAATCGACACTTACCCTGGGTTTCTTTCAAGTTTCGGCACAAGCAGACACCTCAGAGAGAATTCGGCAAACACAGGAGATGAGATCTAGAGATTTCGCTTTTATGAAAATCCAGAAAAAGATGAACTGATGCTCTTTCAGCTTTTAGAAGGTCTGAGTAAAGTGTTTCGGCTTTGGCTTAAAAAGAAAGTAAAGAGAAATTAAGGAAAGGCTTAGAGATTTCGGCTACAAGAACAAACAAGAACGTAGTTTCGGCTTTTAGTGAATAGGAGAAGAATAACAATGGGGATCAAAAGATTCGGCTAGAAGGAGGTTTCAAAGAAAAAGAAAAGGGTGAGGGAGGTAGTGATTTTCGGCTTTTTGAAAGAAAGTTGATAGAAATTGTGGAGGGAGAGACTGAGAATTTTGGCACAAAGAATGAAGAAAAAGTAGGGTTCAAATGCCGAAATTGATGAGCTATTCCCCCTATTTATAGAAAATTCGGCACCCCCTATGGCTATTAGAAACCGATTTCTTTACTCCTCTAGGTGATGGAATTTCGGCCAACTCTGCTTTCAGCAGATAGCTCCTAATTTTTCTCCATTTATCTTCCCTATTATCAACTATATTATCTACATTATCCTATTCACATAAATCCTCCTATTTTTGAGCCTTGTAGCCGTCCACTCCACCTAACCCTAATACCGAAAATTAGCTAACTTAAATCAAAGGAATTGGGCTCCTTGAAACTTAAATTTGGGCCCCTTACTCCCTGGTGTGGCGTCACCTCATTGTTCCCTTAGTGGCGCTACTGACCACTGGGCCACAATCCCATTTTGATGTTTTAAACACAGGTACTACCTTTTTAAGTCTTATAATGCCAAATAGAAAACTTAATTAGGGCCTCAACCCAAACCTAAGAGTCCATTTTTGTGTCCTCTCTTTTCTTAATCTGCTTATGAGGCCTCATGCCTGAGACTAGGGTCCACTAAGTAAGAGCATAAATTTTCCTATGGTCTCCCCTAACTCTAAGGCTTCAACTAATGCCGATAATACCTTAATATTATTATTCTAAGTGCTACACATACATATTAACTCCCATGCATAGAAATTAAAAGTTTCGAGATTTTTGGGGCGTTACAACCTAATAAGCCCAAATCTACTAGGCCCAAATTTTGGATGTTACAGTACCCAAGGGAGGCTAGCACTATGAACATCACAAGTGAATAAATCCATAAACGGATTTAGGATCTATTCTTCTTGGGTCCAATCCGATGTGTTTTCAGTCTAGTTAGTCACATCTATGTCTCTATCTTTTGGGAATTATCTATTCCGATACCCAAGACAAAAAATCTCCCCAATTGGACTTGATAGACAACATATTAGTCTTTCAATCGGTTTGCTCACTTTCAATTAGAATAATGACAAGTTTAGATTCATATACTAATATAAGTTTTCTTTTCGTATTACAATTCGACCACGTAATATCGTTTAGTATTAGTTTAAACATTAGACAACCAATAAGCAACATTTTCTTCCATTTTACTTTGCATGCAAAAACCATATGAGGACATTATAAAAAGTATTAATGTAATTCATTAATAATTTCATTAACCAATATGTTCGAAAAATTACAAGTGTACATTGATGAAAATACTACATTTAGGGCATTTGGACACGAATGACACCCTACAAACATAAAGTTTGTCCTTTGTGCATTTTCTGTAATATCTTTCATCACTTCCTCACATCAAATACGTCTAGCTTTTATCTATCCAACATACTTTTCTGCCCTATTTGGAAATAAGGCTAATAAGCATAAATATGTTTCTTTAACCACCGATGTTTTTGGTAGATGACGCATCCCCTTCGATACAGAATTTATGCATGTCGCTAGGTTCATTTTCGTATGCTCGTATCATAGACCTTCATTATATGATTGATTCTACTATTTTTTGGGTATCTCATCGAGGTATTCAACACCGAATTTGTTTATTCCTGTAAATTCTCCAACATTTCATGGAATCGATGTTGGATGAGCTTGTACCCTGTCCAAGAAAATAAAAAGTATATCAATGAATAAAAATAATGTGTTAAAAAGTTATATAGAAAATAATATTTACTAATACCCATCTTAATAGCATATCTTCACCCATCATCCTTATGAAATCGACCAATGTAATTTGACCTGGTATGACGTATACAATACCTGTGGTGTGCATAGTCCCATAGGCTTCCATGTCGATTAATTGCAACATGTATTACAGGTGCCCTATTAGAAATTATGAATATATCAGGTTGCGACACAACATGGCTTCTCAAGTTAGGAAAAAAGAAGTCCCAACATCAAAAGTTTCTTGGTCAACAATTGCAAAAGCTATTGGCATGATTTTTTTATTACTGTCTTATGCAACAACTAATAACAACCGATACTTATATCTCCCATATGTGAATGTGTTGTCAATTTGGACTAATGACTTACAGTACCATAATGTTTCAATGCATGGCTTGAATGTCCAAAACTAAGATGTAAATTTCTTTTCCCTTAGACCATTCGATTTCTATGATACACAAGTTCTATTTGTAGATCAATGATGATACCTGGGATGTACTAGTTTAGTACCTTCAACTATTGCCACAAATCATTATATGATTGATCCCACCTATTATGCATCTTTTCCATTGGCTTCTATTTTGCAGCCCATGCCTTGTAGTATGACACGGTGTAATTATACTCACTACAAATATTAGCAATCAAAACCGACATGGGAATCCAAGGATTCGCTTTCACCATTAGTAAGACAATGTCAGAGATAAAGTCAGAATCTAATTTTGAATGATCCTGTGACATACCTACAACAACACAATTATTTCACCATAAGGAAGATAATATCAGAGATAAGGCGATCAACTAATTTCAGATGATCCTGTGACATACCTGCAACAACATAAGTATGTGTAGCATCATATTTCATGATTCTCCATGTAACACCCCAAACCCGGACAAGACACCACGTCCGAATCTGGTATGTTACGGGGGAAACATGTTTGTGAGAGGTTAAATTTTTCGCTAAAAGACGAGTGAAAACACAGTGTATTTTGAGGACAATTTGAGTAGACTTGTTTGAAATCAGATGGAGTATGTGAAACCCGGAGATTTTTGAAATCTTAACCAGACTGTGTGGCTAAATAAGTTTAAACCATTTAAACCTTAATAGTTTCTTAGTGTTACTCAAAACCTTATTAGACTTAGGAGTAATACAAGTTTGATTTGAAAATCACTTGAATTTGCTTACTATAAAGACATAATGTGATACCCGATGGTATGGTTTAAAAAACACATTGCGTTATAATTTTGAAATCATTATCTTTCCAAGTTTTAGAAAAATTTATACCAACTTGTTTTGTTAAGGCATATTAAAAATCTAATTAAAACATAAACATCACCAAAACATAAATTAAAGCCCTTTTACAAATCCAATATAAAACCCAAATAAAGTAAATAAGCTAAAGTACCCAAATTCAATAGTCCTTTATTAAAGCATGGCATGTGCACCCCGAGTCCATCCCGGCTCCATGTCCGCATCTACGAGTCACCTGAAATGTCAAAGGAGAGGGTGAGTCGAGTGACTCAGTGTGTAAACCCCGCTCCCAAAAACAACATGCTAACACACATCATACAAAGCAACATAATTAATGCAACCCGATCCTAACCATCCATATCGCCTTTTCTACCCGTGTGGTACCAAACCACCGGTGGTGCCAAACCACCGTGACATATAGTCACAATGTGTTACCAAAACACCGGTGTCCCAAAGACACAATATCCGTCAATGTGGTACCAAACCACTGGTGTCCCAAAGACACAATTGTGCTACCAAAGCACCGGTGACCGAAGTCACAAATCGATGATGGGGCCAACCCATCGTGTGATACCAAATCACTAGCGACGATCCCATATCTCAAGTGGGGCCAACCCACGGTGGTTAAACCACGTGGACAAGTCGCAATGAGGTGCCAAACCTCTGGTGACCCAAAGTCACAAAGTGTGCTACCAAAGCACCGGTGCTCACAAGACCTGAAATATCACCGCCCTCCACTCAGATCACCCATCAACATACCATACTCATGTAATCATGTATATCATATAATCATGCATATCATGCTATTATGTGTAACCTCATATCCCATGTCACATATAGCCACAAACCATGGTATCACATAGATCATCGAGAAACTCATAATAATATCTTGACTTACCCGAGTCCGTAATCATACCCATTAGGGTATCATATCAATCATCATTGTTTCATTAATCATCACAGGTTATTAATCATATTACTAAATGCGAAGTGTGTTAGTTTACACACCGTAAATACGAGTCTAGAAATCGACAAAAGCAATCTAAGTCCCTCGAGTACTAGCTTCTACAATCGGCCAAAACATAGGGGTTAGACATCTACACCTTCTACCAACACCATTTAGACCAAAAAGGGTTTGTCGAAAGCCTTACCTTTCACGATTTGGTTTCCTACCAAATCCCGAACCAAAAAGTGGTTCCTTAGACAATCGGCCCACCTATCAAGAAGGAAACATTAATCTCTTGAAGCTTTGACTAACCAAGAACTAAGAGAATGAACTAACAACAACCAATCACTTAACCTCCACTTACTAATCAACCGATGTAAGAAAACGGCTCCTCTTGCTTGCTTTGAAACCTTTGATGTCCTATAATGAAGAGATTAACAACGATTAACTCACTTCAATCCACAACCATCATAAGCTTTAATCTAATCGAAATCAATCATAAACCGAGAAAGAAAACATGACCATTCGCCAAGGACTTACCCAACACCAACCACCAAGAATTCGCCACAAGAACCCCTAGGAGAAAAGGGACATTCTACCAAGAGCTTTTGAAATGGAAGATAAAAAAAATATATGAAATGGATGGGAACAAATACTTACGGTTTTGAAAGAAATCGGCTTAATGAAATGGTAAGGCACAAATGAAAGATTCGGCTAGGATTATTGAGAAAAGCAAATGAGAGTTTGAGGGAAGAAGATGATATGGTTTCGGCTTACTAGTAATGGAGAAGTCAAAATAGAGAATGGGTTTAGAAGTAGTATGATTTGGCACAAGTATGACAAGAGAAAATGAATGAAAGTGTGAGAAGAAAAGATACCGATTCAGCTTACACAAATGAAGAAAGAAGGATAGATGCAAGAGTGTATTCTACCACACAGAAGCCAAGTGAACAAGACAATTTTGGCAACTAAAGAGACTTGGTATTTCGGTTCAAGAAGTGAAGAAAAAGATGAGAGAATTCTTTAGAACTTCGGCTTTGGTGTTTCCAAAATGAAAGAGTTTGGTTTGGTCTCCTAATGACCGAATATGCATCACATTCCAAAAGGAACATTCGGCCTACTCACTCCCCACTTCCCAAAACCGGCCATACACTCCCCACTTCCCCAACATTCGGCCATATCCCCCCAAACACTCCACTCCACACATTTCAAATGTGTTTACCAAGCCTTACTCCTACAATCACTCTTCACCTTACTTTTGAACGGTTTGACCAAGTCCATGGTAGAGTTCAAGTTGCCCACAACCTCTTCCTCCATGCCGTCCAAAATGGGAGTCAAAATAGGGCATTATGCGATTCGAACACAAGACCTCTCCTCCCTTGCCTTTGACGCCAACCACAAGCTCCTAGTGGCGCCTTGCTGCCACTTTGCCAACTCAATCCTTGTGCAACAAAATACCAAAGAAAACCCTTATACCCTAGCTCCAACAGGCTCCCCGACTTGACACCCAAAACCAAAATTTTCCCATTCACTCGGGCACACTCCTAGGCTACAATTAAGCCCTAAAACACCAAATAGCAACACAAAGCACACTAAACACATGCAATAACATGCAGCAACAAAATAGCCCCTTAACCCGGGATATTACACTCCATGGACATCTACTATCATGCATTTCATACTTCGCCTCATATATTTTTGGCTCGTGATTTTGTAACATGGAATTTCATACCATGCTTTATGCTATATTGCTTCTGTAGAAGCCAAATTTTGCCCGGGCCAAACCAAAAAACCAAAACGAATAAAAACTAAAAAATAAAAATTAATAAGAGTCCAAATCCATTTACAAAAAAAAAAAAACAAATCAGACCCAAACTTACAAACCCAAATGGCCCAAAAAATAAAAAAAACTAATGGCCTAGTGGCCCACGACCAAAATGTTTTCAGAAAAAAATAGAAACCCCAGTGCCCCTTGCGCCGCTCCTCGTGCCACGTCAGCACGCTCACGCTCGAGGTCTGCCATCGTCAATGCCTCTGCCACCATTGACTCCAGAGATGCTTGTAAATACAGAAAAGCAAGAACAACAAACATGCAATGGCAGCAAGAACAATAGAAAAATAAAAAAATATTTAAAAATCGACTATAAAAAGCCTTAAAAAAAGAGGGGATTTTTTTTTTTTGAAATAGAAACCGAACGGAGAAAAATAAAAATCAAGTTTCAAAAGGTAGCCTTTTCAATTTTTTTCTGATTTTTACTTTCGAAGTAAAGTAAAAAATAATAACTAAAAAGGGAAAATCATACTTATCGTTTCATCTCCGTGCCACCATTGGTGCCTCCTTGATCCGAAAGGCCGTCGAATCCCCAAGATTTCGACTAAGGCTGTGGTGGAGGGTGTCAAAAACTGAAAAGTTTTCTTTTTTTGGGGGGGTTTCAGCTTTAGTCGAGCGTTTTAACTCCGAATCGGAGTTCTACATAAAAAAGGGTTTAAAAGGTATGTTTGGGCAATTTTCCAGCCACCGGAGATGGCGACCACCGTCACCGGCGACCGGCGGTCACAGTGGCCTAATGGCCGGATTCGTGCAGCGCCCAAAGAGAAAACTGAGAGAAGGAAGGGTTTTTTTTAAAAACGAAGCAAATGATTTTTTTTCTTAAAACTTTTGCTTTTATAACCTTACAAAATGGCATCATTTTGGGTTTCATTTCCATAAGCCAAAATGGCATCGTTTTAGACTCTGACCCGCCAACCCGGCCTAATCCTTTAATAGGATCTGTGTGTTTTTAATGGGAGTCTAACTGCCGCCCTAGTCCTTTCGCTTTTTCTTTGTTTTTCAATATGGCCCTAATTCCTTTATTTTGTTTCTTTTTTAGATTGCACCGTTAATTTGGAATATTTTTCAATTTGGTGCTCAGACCGTTGACCCCCTGGGGAAGGACACGTGTCTAGGAGCCTTGTGATAACTTCCCATTTAGTCCCTGTTTATTTTAATGAGTTTCATTTTGGTCCCCTATTCTTTTTTTTTACAATTTATGCCCGTAAATTTCATTTAAATTTTGATCTAGTCCTTATTTATTTATTTTATTATAATTTAGCCCCTTTATTATTTATTTTATTTCGATTTATCCTTTTAATTTCATTTAAGTTATGATTTAGTTTTTTTTTTATTTTTCAACCTTTTGTAAACTATTTTCATTTATTTTATTTACATATTTATTTATTATTCCTTTTATTTTATTCATTTAATTGCTTATTTCCTTATTTATTTATATATTATTCATTTATTTTTATTTTAATTCCTTTATTCCTTTATTTGTTGTTGCTTCATTTTTTAATATTTTAATTTTTCTTTATTTTCTTTTATGGAGTATTTATTTCTTTTTTCTTCTTTATTCTTTATACTGTATTATTATTACTATTTTATTATCTATTTATCTAGTTATTTATTTCTTCTTTATTTTTATACATATTTAAAAATTAAATTGATTACATTTTTATTTTTATTTATTTGCACATCTGTTGCTCTCATTATTATTATTATTATTATTTGCCTTTCCTCGATTATTTATTATTAGTATTAGAATAATAATTATAATATGATCTTTACGATGCATAAAAAGAAATTTTTTAACCGAGGCAATATTCATTATTTTACGGAATTAGAAGAGTGTCCCTAACTTATGGGATATAGTTTCTTTCTAAAGCTGAGATAATCGAATATTCATTTCAAAAATATAAAAATGAGATTCAAGTAACGATCAAGTAGCGGTTATTCTTGATTTCGAAGATTTAAGGCATTGTGTCCTAACTTACAGGACATGATCCTTCCTTTTCTATTAACTTGAAATAAGAGCTTTTCACGAAAACTAATTTAGTAATACTTTAATACAAAAAGAGATTGTGTTTTAAACTCCCTTCAAATTTTCAATTCTCGACACTAAGACATCAAGTAATCAACTAGGTACCAATTTTGGGCGCCACGAGGGTGCTAATCCTTCCTCTTACGAATCGACTCCCGAACCCATTTTTCCAAATTTCGTAGACCAAAAATCATTATTTTAGTAAATCAAAACCTTTATTAAAAAGAACAAATTACAAGGTGACCCGATCACACCTCACAAAAATGGTTGGTAGCAAATCCCATTTTTTTAAATAAAAGTCTATTTCAAAAAAAAAAAAGGTTTCGACAGCTTGGCGACTTTACTAGGGACTATAATAAGAGAGTCAAGCCGTGAGTTGATTACTTGATGTTTCAATGTTGAAAATTGAAATTTTGGTTTAAATTTACGATCCCTTCATTGCATTTCATCCTTCTTTTGTGATCTTCATCATTTTGTTACATAATGATATGTTTGCTTTTTGGTTCGAGTCTCTTGGTATATTTATGCATATTGCATTGCATAATCATTCAATTTTTCCCTTTTTAAGTGGGAGTGAGAAACTATTCCTTCGTGAGGTCTTCATCTCTGTATAGGATAGTGAATCGTTTTTAGGATACATTCGTACTTATGTATTCGTGAGATCTTCATCTCCGTATTGCCATAGGGAAATATATTCCCCTGAACCGAACTCGATCCATATGAGCCTATAATGGGTGATGATCGAGGAATCTATTGGTTCAGGTACCCTTACTTTAGAACCAAACCACATATAATGAGCCCTAAGAACTCACCCTAGGTAGAACCACACCCAAACCCCTAGTGGTCACCCGAATAAGTGCTCTATTTATTATTTCTTAATTGCTTTAAATTCTAGCTTTGTATGAAATGTACTAACTGGTTTCATTTTTTTTTCCGTGATTGCATAACATTTTCATCATAGAAAGGGTGTTGATTCACGTTTAGTTGCTAAATAGAGAGCTTGTAATGGAAAAAGGGTTTCTTGATAATATAACAGCCTGATTTAGACCCTATTTATAACAGTGGTTTTGGGACCACGAATCCGAGTTATAAAAATATTTTAAAATTATATTCTGTGTTTATTATGTGTGAATTTAATTGTCTGAAATTTTCGTGCTTTAATTTCGTTGTTTGAGTGTCCGATTAAATAAAAGGATTAAATCGAGTAAAATGAAAATTTAATGGTTATTTTTCAAAAGGGCCGAATAGTGGTTGTTCTTTTAATATGGAGGTTTTATGTTGCAATTATGCCATTGGACATATGAATGGACGGCATTAGACATATATTATATAGTTTTTATATTAATTATAAAGGTTAAATTAGTAAATATATATTATTATGTTATTATAATAAAACAAACATAAAAATTAACAAAGCGATGTTCATCTTATTCACTAAAAACAAGAAAAGAAAGAAATATTAAAGCTCTTCTTGCATTCGGCATTCATCTAGCTTGGTTCAAGGTGAGTTCTAGCTTAATTTTTGATAATTTTTACGTTTTTGATATCGTTGTTATGAAATGTACTAAGCCCAAGCTTTAATTTTTATTTTGATGAACATTTTGAAATGTGTCATTGATGAATATATTAATTTTGTGATGTTAGTTGATGAAATATGAAATATATGTGTTAGATTAACATGTTTTGTCTTTGGATTTTTGGTGAATTTGAGTAATTAGGGCTAATTTGTAAAGATAATAAATTAAGGAACTAAATGTGAAATAAATGAAATGTATGGACTTGTATGAGTATGGGTAACATTTGGCCTCCGCATGTTGTGTGCAGATTTTGCATGTTTTGTGTTTTATGCAACAGGAACTAAATTGCAAAAAGTGTAAAATGTTAGGGGCAAAATGGTAATTTGCCCATTATGTGTTTTTAGACTAAATTGAATAAAATGGTGTTTAAATAAGTTTAATTTGAATATGTTTAGATCAAGAACCAAAGAAAATGGATTTGGATCGGGGGAAGTAAAAAATAAACGACTAGTAATTAATTCCATCCGTCGATATCCGAGGTAAATCTATAAGCATATAAATGTTGTTAAATTAGAAAATATATAAATTTTATATGTTGAATGGAATTTTATAAATATATTTGTGTATTGGCCGAATATAATTGAGCTTGGGAGCTAAGTTACGAGTTTGATTTGATCGAGATTTGATGTCCGAAAGTCTCGTACGAACCTTGGGAATAGCTAGGATACATATGTCATGACATAGGATTTTCGATATGTGTTTTCAAGCCAGACCACGTCTAGGATGTTGGCTTCGACTTGTGATTTACGTGTAAGACCATGTCTGGGACATTAGCATCGTATTTGATTCGTGTAAGACCCTGTCTGGGATAGTGGTATCGATCTGTGATTACATGTAAGACTACGCCTGGGACGCTGGCATTGTATGAGCTTTTCGACTATCCAATTATCCTTTTTAATTCCAAATGGTTCAACGGGAAATGATAAGTTAAGATCGAGGGTAAATCATGTTAAAAATGCTCAGGTATGTATTCATACTAAGTTATGAAATTAAGGTAAGTTACATACTTGAATTGATGGTATGAAGTTATGTGATATATAAATTAAGTGAAGTTTAAATATACTAATGTACAAATGAGTATTCGGCCAAAGGAAAACTTGTGAAATTTATATATGTTTTGATATATGAAATATATAAGTTGGAAATATGTATGAAATTATGATAGCTTATTATTGTTTATCTAGAATAAATTGTGTTTATGTTTAAATGTTTCTTTTGCTTATGACTTACTAAGCTATGTTAGCTTACTGTGTGTGTATTTAGTCTTCGTTTTATAGATTTGGAAGTTGGTACGAGCTCGGGGATCATAAGAGAAATCCGTCACACTATCGATCGTTTTTCGGTACATTTAAATGTTGAACTTTGAACTTATGACATGTATAGGTTAGCTTATGTTTTGGTTAATTTTGATGTTTTAATTACAAGCCATGCAAAAATGGCTAGTTATAATGCTTAAGTTTATGCAAATTCGATCATGGTATATATGTGAGATGTGCCTAGTATGCTTTACTAATATTTAGGGTGAGTTGGTTATGGTTTAAACTTGTTTCGAAAGTAATGTGCTTTTCTTATGTATGTGATATACTTTGTAGATGCTTGATGATATAGTCTTGAGAATTGGTTTGGTTAAATAGATAAAATGCAAAGTTTATTAAAGACTAAAGAATGATCATATCGGTTATGTGATGTAAATATATGAGATGGTTATATTTTACTTTATGATTCAGCTAAAAAGTATGAAAGAGTTTTTGTATATTCGGCCTTGATCTAAATCTACTTTGGAAATGTATTTTATGTTATAAATTGGAGGATGGATATATGTTTGGAAGTGTGAAGTGACATATAAATTGATTAAGTAATGTTTATGTTATATGTTCATGTAATAGATTTGGTTATTTATGAGATAATTAGTAGATTGTTCAATGTATGAGTATATTCGACTATACTTAATTAAAATAAACATATATATGTGCTTATGATATGTTCTCTCATGAGATAATTATTGAGTTTTGGTGGTGTTGGTAAGTATATGTATATAACATGCGTAAATAGTTGGTATAATATGTGGTTTTAGGTATAGATTATATGAGGTTATGAAAGTAATGTATAAACATGATTATAGTATCTAATTTGGCATGTATGGTTTAATATGAATGTTCAAAATGACTCAAATGGATATGTTCATATATATAGATTAAAAATATAATAGGAAAAGTTGTACATTTGATTTAGTCTTAATGCCACTCCATGTGTATTATATAGAAATAAGTGTATATGTTTTGTATGCCGTGCATGTGTAAATAAAATGTTATTTAACTAATTATATTATGAACCTATCTATTGGAATCGAAAATGGTCATTGATATAATAGTCAAATGGATGTGAAATAATGGATTAGTTGTCTTGAGTACATAGTAAATGGGTAATGAAGAACATGATTTATGCCTAAAGTTGACTGGTGTTTTGATTATATGTTTGTATTTTAAATACGGTAAATTAGGCATATGAAATGGTGCATTATTTTGTGACTTAAATAAATGTATATAGCATGTTTGGTCATGGTTTTATAATGATAATGCCGCATATGATTTAGGTTTAGTGAGTGCATATATACTATTATGAAATAAAATGTCATATATATGTATATGTGTTCAATTTTAATTCAGTTGAATTTTGAGATATAATCCGTAAATGATGTGTGGATACATAAATATATTTTAATATGACTTAAGTGACTATATGATTTTATAAAAGTTGTGACTTGTCCGGTAATGCCTCGTAACCCCATTTCGGCCACAGATACGGGTTAAGGGTGTTACATTTTATTGGTATCAGAGTTACGGTTTAGTCGATTCTAGGACTAATGTAGTGCATGTAAGTCTAGCTATACATGCTATATTTTGTACTACGATAGTGTGATGATTCCTGACATTTGAAAATGTGTTTTCGTATAATGGATCCCGATCGAGTCGTAGCTGATGATGTTGAGAGTATAGCGCCCGCTCCCGCTCAAGGGACAGTGCCGGTTGATTCTCGACTGACTTCGAGTAACCAAGAGGCCTTTTACCAAATAATGAACGATTGGTTTACTCAGTATATTTGGAAGAATACGGCTGTTCCACAACCTCTTACCCCACCGATTCCCTTCAAATATCGATAATGTCACAAGTTACTGATCCGGTGTGATTGAATAAGCCACCGATTGATAAAGTCAAAAAATACGGGGCTAAAGAATTCAGAGCCACTGATTATGATGATGTTGAGTGAGCTAAATTCTGGCTCGATAATACTATCTGTGTGTTTGATGAGCTATCTTGTACCCCTGATGAGTGCTTAAAATATGCTATATCTTTGTTACAGGACACCGCATATCACTGGTGGAATACGCTAGTATCAGTGCTTCCGAAAGAGCGAGTGACCTGGGAACTCTTTCAGACTGAGTTCTGTAAGAAATAAATCAGCCAGAGATTTATCGACCAGAAATGCAAAGAATTTCTTGAGTTGAAATAGGGTCGGATGACTGTGACAGAGTATGAGCAAAAATTCGTGAGACTCAGTCGGTATGCCCGAGAGTGTGTTTCAACCGAAGCCATAATGTGTAAAAGATTCAAGATGGGTTAAATGAAGATATTAAACTACTAGTTGGCATTCTTGAAATAAAAGAGTTTGTTGTACTTATCGAGCGAGCATGCAAAGCCGAAGAGCTCAGGAAAGAGAAAAGAAAAGCTGATTTTGAAGCTAGAGATTCCCGTAAGAGATATCAAGTAAGACATTTCAGTCAGCATCAAACAAATCGAAAGATGATTTTAGCCATTCAAAGGCTACTGCAGGTTATTCTAGACATGATCGTGATAGACCACCTGTGAGCTCAAGAGCTACTTCAATAGCTAGTGTTCATAATGTCAGACCGAATCAGCCCGAGTGCAAACACTACAGAAAATGACATCTCGGTAGCTGTAGATTGATTGAGCGGGCCTGTTTTAAATGTGGATCGATGGATCATTTCATTCGTGAGTGCCCAAAATTAGCGGAGCAAAATACTGTATAGAATGCGAGACCTAGTAACATGTCAGCTCGAGCTAGACCACCCAAAAACACAGGTAATTTTGGTAGGGTCAGAGAGGGATTAAAGACACAGCGGTCACGCACCTGCCAGAGCTTATGCTATTCGTGCTTAGGAAGAGGCGTCATCCCCAGATGTTATTACTGGTACTTTCACTCTCGATGGTACTAGTATTGTTGCATTGATTGATCCTGGTTTGACTTATTCTTATATGTGTGAGACTCTAGTATTCAGTAAGACTTTCCTGTTGAGTCTACTGAGTTTGTAGTTAGAGTATTGAACCCCTTGGGCCGGTGTGTTATGGTTGATAAAGTGTGTAAGAATTGTCCCCTGATGATTCAAGATTCATGCTTCTCGACTGATTTGATGTTGCTTCCATTTGATGAGTTCGACATAATTCTGGGTATAGGTTGGTTGACTTTGCATGATGCTGTCGTAAACTGTAAAAGAAAGACTATTGATTTACAGTGCCAGAATGATGAAATTATTCGGATTGAATCTAATGATCTGAATGGTTTACCAGCAGTGATATCTTCGATGTTAGCTTAGAAATATGTAAGAAAAGGATACGAAGCTTGCTTTGCATATGTGCTTGATAGTAAAGTAAGTGAAAGAAAGATTGAATCAGTACCTGTTGTGTACGAGTATCCGGATGTGTTTCCTGAAGAATTATCGGGTTTGCCACCTATTCGAGAAGTTGAATTTGGTATTGAATTAGTGCCAGGGACGACTCCGATATCGATATCTTCGTATAGAATGGCACTTACAGAATTAAAAGAATTAAAAGCTCAGTTGCAAGAGTTGACAGATATAAGTTTTGCGTGACCGAGTTTCTCTCCCTAGGGTGTACCAGTTTTATTTGTGAAAAAGAAAGACGGAACTATGAGAATGTGTATCTACTACAGACAGCTCAATAAAGTGACTATAAAGAATAAGTATCCATTTCCACGGATTGACAATCTGTTCGATCAGTTGAAAGGGGCTACAATGTTTTCAAAAATAGATTTAAGATCAGGCTACTATCAATTGCAAGTTAAAGACTCTGATGTTCCAAAGACTGCTTTCCAAACGAGGTACGAACACTATGAGTTTCTGGTTCTACCTTTTGGACTTACTAATGCACCTACTATTTTTATGGATTTGATGAATCGGATCTTCAAACAGTATCTGGATCGATTTGTGGTAGTATTCATAGATGACATTTTGATCTACTCCCGAGATGAAACCGAGCATGCCGAACATCTGAGATTTGTGTTTCAGACTTTGTGAGATAAACAGTTGTATGCAAAGTTCAGTAAGTGTGATTTCTGGTTACGCAAAGTCAGTTTTCTGGGCCATGTTGTATCAGATCTGGTATTCAGGTTGATCCGAGTAAAATTTTAGCTATACTTGATTGGAAACCTCCTAAAAATGTATCTGAGGTTCGGAGCTTTTTGGGACTAGCTGGTTACTATAAACGGTTTGTAAAAGGTTTCTCTATGATTGCAACTCCGATAACTCTACTACTTTAGAAAGATGTTAAGTTTGAGTGGTCAAAAAAGTGCCAGAAAAGTTTTAATCAGTTGAAAACCTTGTTGACCGAAGCTCCAGTGCTAGTTCAGCCAAAATCGGGTAAAGAATTTGCCATTTATAGTGATGCATCTTTGAGTGGTCTGGGCTGAGTTTTAATGCAGGAAGGCAAAGTCATAGCTTATGCCTTGAGACAGTTAAAGCCGCTCAAAAAGAACTATTCGACACACGATTTGGAATTGGCAGCTATTATGTTTGCATTGAAGTTTTGGCGCCACTATCTGTTCGGTGAAAATGTGACATTTATTCTGATCACAAAAGCTTGAAATATTTTATGACTTAGAAAGATCTGAATCTACGACAGGGAAGATGGTTAGAATTGCTAAAAGATTACGAGCTTGTAATTGATTACCATCCGGGAAAAGCTAATGTTGTTGCTGATGCTTTGAGTCAAAAATCATTGTTTTCTCTTGTAACACTCCCAAACCCTACCACGAGTCCCGACCGGATCGGTATGTCATCTTGAAACCGTTAGAAAAATATTTTAACTTAAGGTAAAAACATAAAGATTTATTGTCTTTAGAACAACATTTTATATTTAAATGCTAAGTAAATATTTGAATAGTACAAAATATCACGGTTTAAGACTTTGATAAATATTTTAGAAATATAAATTTTCAAAATAAAAAAATTCAAATGATAATTTAATCATCGTCTAGCTTAAAAATAAATAATAAAGATACTCAATAAAAATACTTAAATACTTTAATGGGCCTTATTACAATAAACACTTAATCAAATCTGAAAATATAAAACTTAATTAATTAAAATATCTTCTGCATGGGCCACCTCGTATCCACACCAACCCGGTCCAAGCTTTATGCATCACCTGAAATGTTGGTAAAAATTTGGGTGAGTCAAACAGACTCAGTGCATAGTCACTACACATGTCTCCATACATATGGGCTTGGCTCATATCCACACAGTCCATACACATAATTATGCAATTATGAAGCCCATCCCAACCTAAGTCCATTCATTACACCAACCTTAGCAAACTCCCTCCTCAAGGCCGTGGCTAATCCACCACCGATCACATCGTGATCCACATATTCTACCTTGGCAGACTTGCTACTCAAGGCCGTGGCTGAGCCACCGATCCCGTAAGGATCCCACATATCAATCAGTCCATGGTGATGCACACAGCTATCAATCGCCGAGGTGGGCACCTAGCCAACACCTCCCTTGATGAAGCACATAGCTAACATCAAGCGCTAATGTAGCACAAGGCTGACATTAGACCACGTACATAAATATGTACACCCTGTCCTCCAATATTCATATCCCAAGCCCTCATGCACATATATATCATGATAAAACATCATTCAATAAAATATATATAACATGCTCATCTCGATTTCACATATTCATCAGTAATTAATATCATAAAACACTGACCTTATAAATCGATTACCCATCAGGGGTATCCACCATTTTAGCCCTTATCTCGGCTATCATTCACAACATAGCACATATACATTTTAACATATTTAAGTCAATCAAAAGACAGTGCGATAACTACGCACCTGATTATTTAACGAGATCCCGATCTATTGAATCTATCACAATCTAGAATCCCGAAACTTGCCCTTATGCTTGCCAATTAGCCACTAATCCATCGTGGACAGAATCGGTTAACTACTTAAATACCAAAAATGGCCTAAGGTCGAATAGCACAAACCCACTTACCTATCTCTTCCAAATCTCGAAATCACACTCTTGCACCTTTAATAGTCGAAATCCCTACTAATCACTTGTTAGTATCGGTTTTAAGCATAATTCCATAATCATGGCCCTTGGCTGAAAAGTACCTAACACTTACCTTAGATGATCGAATCCAAGAGACTTCCTCAATGCTTCCTTCTTTCGGCTACACACACAAAAGCACATACTTAATGGCACTATGACATTCGGCCATGTTATAACAACCAAGACCAATCACTTGGTTTTTGACATACCAATATAAGAACTCAAAACCAATTGTTTAGAGTGACGATTACTTACCACTACACTTGAGACGAAACTAAGAGCAAGAGATCGGCAACACCATCCTAGGAGATTCGACAATGGCTTTAAAGGTAATGAGATATTCGGCTCTTGAAAACAACAATGATAAAGAAAAGATGCTTGATGAGGCTTACTTAAAAATTCGGCTAATGCTCTTAAGAGGTATTCGGCTATTCAAGAAAATTAGTAGAAAATAAGGTTTTAAGAAAAGAAAAAGAATAAGAAGAGAATGCAAAAGGGATTCGAAATGGAGACTAAATAAAAAATAAAAAAGATAGACACACTTCCTTAAACAAAATTCGGCACTTAGTTGCTCCCTAAAGCACTTCAAAGCCGAACTAAACACCAGGAGAGTCCCACAATCAGCTAACTATCTAGTTCCTATCAATCTTCTATGTTATCTCCTCACTAAAAAAATTAATAAACAAAACACAACCATTATCTTCTATCTTAAAATCAATAAATAATAAAAAGATATAGGCCAGCATATTATCTACTACCCCAGCCGAAAATTTAAAAAAAACTAGCTTAATCCTTATCTTCCAAATGCCCATGTGCCGTCCAATTTCCACCTTCTCTCATGGCGCCAGCATAAAAAAAATAAAAACCAAATTGCTACCCCCATGGCTAGAACGTAGGCCCTGCTCCAGCAAGCTGCAAATCATGCCCCAGGCCACTCTGCCATGACACTCTTTCTGATAAAAACCCCTACAATTTCTTTTAAAACCTCCTTCCTTAGTTCACCCTTGCCTTAACGCCAAAACAAAAATAAAACACACCAGGCGCTTCCCTCATGGCTCGAACTTGGGTCCCTTCGTCAAGACCCTTAAGTGGCACCCCAAGCAACTCCACCAACCCGTCTTTCTTGTCCACCACTGCCCATAATTTCCTTTAAACCCTCCTTAACTCAGCCCCTTCCTTTTTAATGCCAAAACCCAAAAAAAACCACTTCTCATGTGTGCTTGAACCAGGCCCTTGCTAGCGTTATATCCAGCCCCTTAAGTGGCGCATGGAAGCCACTTTACCAAGGCATTTCTTGTGCCATAAACCCCCAACAACTTTTCTTAAAGCCCCCTTAGCCCAGCTCCCCTTAATTAACACCTAAAAATAAAATTTCTCCTATAGCTCGGGCCTTCCCTTAGCTTATCACTAGCACCAAAAATACCTCAATTAACACCATGATGACCTTACTTATGCAAAATAATTTTAAAAAAAAATTTTACCCCTATTTCAGGATATTACATCTCTTCGTGCCATGAGTACTCAATTGGCTCTATTTGATGACGGTACACTTGTAGCTAAGTTGAAAGCGAAACCATTATTTATTCAGTAGATTTGTGAGGCTAAAAAAGTTGGTAATAATTTGTTAGCAAAACGAGCTCAATGTGATGCGAATACTGATTCAGAGTTTCGAATTCATTCTGAAGGTTGTTTGAGGTTTAAAGACCAAATGTGTGTTCCAAGAAATTCAAAGTTGATTCAGATGATTTTGAATGAAGCTCATAGCAGTCGATTATTTGTTCACCTGGGTAGTACGAAAATGTATAATGACTTGAAACAACTTTACTGGTGGCCTGGTATGAAACGAGACATTTCTGACTTTGTTTCGAAATGTTTAGTCTGTCAACAAGTAAAAGCTGAACATCAGGTACCTTCTTGATTGCTTCAACCGATCATGATACCTGAGTGGAACTGGGATATAGTCACGATGAATTTTGTATCTGGTTTACCATTGACATCGAGCAAGAAAGATGCAATCTGGGTTATTGTGGATAGATTGACTAAATCGGCTCACTTTATTCCAGTTCGTACAGATTATTAGCTCGATAAGCTAGATGAATTATATGTTTCTCAGATTGTGAGATTACACGGTGTGCCTATTTCTATTGTATCAGATACAGATCTGAGATTTACATCGCGGTTTTAGAAGAAATTACAAGATGCACTGGGTACGAAATTACATTTTAGCACAGCTTTCCACCTGCAAACAGATGGTCAGTCTGAACAAATCATTCAGATACTTGAGGATATGTTGAGATGTTGCATTCTCGATTTTGAAGGTACGTGGGAACGATACTCACCTTTGATTGAATTTGTGTAATAATAGCTTTCAACCAAGTATCAAAATGGCACATTACGAGGCTTTGTACTGGTCGTAAATGTTGAACACCTTTGTATTGGACTGAGCTCAGTGAAAGTAAGATACACGGGGTTGATTTAATTAAACAGATTGAACAGAAAGCGAAAGTGATTCGTGATAGTTTGAAAGCTGCATCAATCATCAAAAGTCATGCGCAGATTTAAAACCTAAGGATATTGAGTTTCAGATCAAGGATAAAGTGTTTTTGAAAGTCTCACCATGGAAGAAGATACTCAGATTTGGTCGTAAAGGCAAGCTAAGTCTGAGATATATTGGGCCGTATGAGATTATAGAGCGTAAAGGGACGGTTGCTTACAGGTTATTATTACCACTTGAGCTAGAAATGATTCACAATGTATTCCATGTTTCGACGCTTTGTAGATATTGATCTGATCCCTCACATGTGATTAGTCTGATCGAGATTGAGATTAAGCCCGATATGACATATGAAGAAGAATCGATTCGTATTCTGGCTCGCGAGATTAAAGAATTGCGAAATAAGAAAATTCCATTAGTTAAGGTACTATGGCATAAACACGGAGTTCAGGAAGAAACTTGGGAGTCAGAGGATACAACAAAAGAGCGTTATCCGCACCTATTCATCGGTAAGATTTTCGGGGACGAAAATCCCTAAGGGGGAGAGTTGTAACAGCCCGATTTAGACCCTATTCAGAATGGTGGTTTTGGGAACATGAATTTGAGTTAGAAAAGTATTTTAAAATTATATTTTGTGTTTATTATGTGTGAATTTAATTATGTGAAATTTTCTTGCTTTAATTTTGTTGTTTGTGTGTCCAATTAAATAAAAGGATTAAATCGCGTAAAATGAAAATTTAGTGGTTATTTTTAGAAGGGCTGAATAGTGGTTGTTCTTTTAATATGGAGGTTTTATGCTCCAATTATGCCATTGGACATATGAATGGAAGGCATTAGACATATATTATATAGTTTTTATATTAATTATAAAGGTTAAATTAGTAAATATATATTATTATGTTATCATAATAAAACAAACATAAAAATTAACAAAGCGATGTTCATCTTATTCACTGAAAATAAGAAAAGAATGAAAGACTAAAGCTCTTCTTGCATTCGGCATTCATCTAGCTTGATTCAAGGTGAGTTCTAGCTCAGTTTTTGATAATTTTTACGTTTTTGATATCGTTGCTATGAAATGTACTAAGCCCAAGCTTTGATTTTTGATTTTGATGAACATTTTGAAATGTGCCATTGATGAATATATGAATTTTGTGATGTTAGTTGATGAAATATGAAATATATGTGTTCGATTAACATGTTTTGTCTTTGGATTTTTGGTGAATTTGAGTAATTAGGGCTAAATCATAAAAAAATAAATTGAGGGACTAAAATGCAAAATAAATGAAATGTATGGACTTGTGTGAGTATGGGTAACATTTGGCCTAAGCATGTTGTGTGCAAATTTTGCATGTTTTGTGTTTTATGCAACAGGAACTAAATTACAAAAAGTGTAAAATGTTAGGGGCAAAATGGTAATTTGTCCATTTATGTGTTTTTAGAGTAAATTGAATAAAATGGTGTTTAAATAAGTTTAATTTGAATATGTTTAGATCAAGAACCAAAGAAAATGAATTTGGATCGGGGGAAATAAAAAATAAACAAATAGTTGTTAATTCCGTCCTTCGATATCCAAGGTAAGTCTATAAACATATAAATGTTGTTAAATTAGAAAATATATAAATTTTATATGTTGAATAGAATTTTATGAATATATTTTTGTATTGGCCGAATATAATTGAGCTTGGGAGCTAAGTTACAAGTTCAATTCGATCGAGATTTGATGTCCGAAAGTCCCGTACGAACCTTAGGAATAGCTAGGATACATATGTCATGACATAGGATTTTCAATATGTGTTTTCATGCCAGACCACGTCTGGGATGTTGGCTTCGACTTGTGATTTACGTGTAAGACCATGTCTGGGACATTGGCATGGTATTTGATTCGTGTAAGACCCTGTCTGGGACAGTGGCATCGATATGTGATTACATGTAAGACCACGTCTGGGACGCTGGTATTGTACGAGCTTTTCGACTATCTGAGTATCCTTTTTAATTCCGAATGGTTCAACGGGAAATGATAAGTTAAGATCGATGTAAATCAAGTTAAAAATGCTCAGGTATGTATTCATACTAAGTTATGAAATTAAGGTAAGTTACATACTTGAATTGACGATATGAAGTTATGTGATATATAAATTAAGTGAAGTTTAAATATACTAATGTACAAATGAGTATTCACCAAAGCAAAACTTGTGAAATTTATATATGTTTTGATATATGAAATATATAAGTTTGAAATATGTATAAATTATGATAACTTATTATTGTTTATCTAGAATAAATTGTGTATATGTTTAAATGTTGTAATTACAAGCCATGCGAAAATGGTTAGTTATAATGCTTAAGTTTATGCAAATTCCATCATGGTATATATGTGAGATGTGCCTAATATGCTTTACTAATATTTGGGTGAGTTGGTTATGGTTTAAACCTATTTCGAAAGTAATGTGCGTTTCTTATGTATGTGATATACTTGGTAGATGCTTGATGATATAGTCTTGAGATGTGGTTTGGTTAAATAGATAAAATGCAAAGTTTATTAAAGACTAAAGAATGATCATTTCGGTTATGTGATGTAAATATATGAGATGGTTATATTTTACTTTATGATTAGGCTAAAAAGTATGAAAGAGTTTGTGTATATTCACCTTGATCTAAATCGACTTTGGAAATGTATTTTATGTTATAAATTGGAGGATGGATATATGTTTTGAAGTGTAAAGTGACATATAAATTGATTAAGTAATGTTTATGTTATATGTTCATGTAATATATTTGGTTATTTGTGAGATAATTAGTAGGTTGTTCAATGTATGAGTATATTCGACTATACTTAATTAAAATAAACATATATATGTGCTTATGATATGTTCTCTCATGAGATAGTTATTGAGTTTTGGTGGTGTTGGTAAGTATGTGTATATAACATGCGTAAATAGTTGGTATAATATGTGGTTTTAGGTATAGATTATATGAGGTTATGAAAGTAATGTATAAACATGATTATAGTATACTGAATTTGGCATGTATGGTTTAATATGAATGTTCAAAATGACTCAAATGGATATGGTCATACATATATACATTAAATATATAATAGGAAAAGTTGTATATTTGATATAGTCTTAATGTCACTCTATGTGTATTATATAGAAATAAGTGTATATGTCTTGTATGCCGTGTATATGTAAATAAAATGCTATTTAACTAATTATATTATGAACCTATCTATTGGAATCGAAAATGGTGATTGATATAATAGTCAAATGGATGTGAAATAATGGATTAGTTGTTTTGAGTACATAGTAAATAGGCAATGAAGAACACAATTTATGCCTAAAGTTGACTAGTGTTTTGATTATATGTTTGTATTTTAAATACGGTAAATTAGGCATATGAAATGGTGCATTATTTTGTGACTTAAATAAATGTATATAGCATGTTAGGTCATGGTTTTATAATGATAATGTCGTATATGATTTAGGTTTAGTGAGTGCATGTATACTATTGTGAAATAAAATATCATATATATGTATATGTGTTCGATTTAAAGTTAGTTGAATTTTGAGATATAATCCGTAAAAGCTTTGTGGATACATAAATATATTTTAATATGACTTAAGTGATTATATGATTGTATAAAAGTTGTGACTTGTCCGGTAATGCCTCGTCACCCCATTCCGGCCACGGATACAGGTTAGGGACGTTAGAGATAAAGTGGAAGACAACACATCCATGCGAATATGGTTCGAGAAAAGGAAACAAGAGAGATGAAACACCCCAAACCTGGCCCACAAGCCTTGGCCGGATTTGGCATGTTTCTAAAGAAAATCCATTCGAAACTTGTTTGAAAACTTTGCTAAAACTTGAGTATTATTTTTTTTTTTTGAAAACTCTTGATTTGGGTTGGGTTTGAAAATTTAACACCTCGTTGATTTGGTGTCAAATCATTTAATAAATATACTTAAGAAAATTTAACTTTTAAACTTTAAATTCGATAATAGTTGTATCATATTAAGTAACTTAAAAGCATGCATAAACGATTCAATATTTTGGCCTTATTACATCAAATAAAAACTCGAATAATTCAAAACTTAAACATAAATAAAAATAAATCAATCCTTGAGCTTTGCATGGCTACCCCTGAGCTCCTACCGACCCGTTCCATCACTGATCATCACCTGAAAAATAGTCCCACAAGGGTGAGTCAAACAGACTCAATGTGTACAATCAACACTAAGTCTCAAATGATTCAGGGCATACAAAATCATACATACAGATATAATAACATAAATAATGATGCAATCCCGAACCCAAGCCTAGTTACTAAAACACCCCGAACTCGGCCCACGAGCCTTGACCGGATCTGGTATGTTCCCCGGTGTAAACCGTTTCAAATTCTTTTGTTACTTAGGAAAAACTTGTGTGTTTTGAAAGAAAGATTGTTTTGGGTTGGGCTTGAGTTGATAACAAGTTTATTTCATTATTAAAATCCTTTACTTTAGGTGACAAAACGTTTAGGCTTTGTTTTAAAATAAATTTACTTAATCTTTTAATAAATAAAAGTTTGTAAGCTTAATAAGTAAAAGAAAAATAAAGTAGTTCTACTATGGCCTTATTACATCAAATAATTGCCAAAAAAATAAATTCAAAGTACATAATAAAATAAAAATCCAATTTAAATAGATTCCTTGCTGTGCATAGCCACCTTTAAGCTCCTGAGCCAATTCTTGGTCCATTCTTGATCGTCACCAAAAAGGTTCCCTAGCAACGGGTGAGTCAAGCAGACTCAATGTGTACACAAACACTAAGTCTTAACAAATTCAGGCATAACAAATCAAATTCATACATATCATAATTTACATTTAATGATGCATTCCTGTACCCAAGCCTATATGCCTGAAACACCCCAAACCCGGCCCACAAGCCTTGACCGGATCTGTTATGTTTCCCGGTGTAAATCATTTCAAATTCTTTTCTTACTTAGGAAAAACTTGTGTGATTTGGAAGAAAGATTGTTTTGGGTTGGGCTTGAGATGAAAACAAGTTTATTTCATTATTAAAAATCCTTTACTTTAAGTGACAAAACATTTGGGCTTTGTTTTAAAAATAGATTTACTTAATCTTTTAATACGTAAAAGTTTGTATGCTTAATAAATAAAAATAGAATAAAATAATTCTACTAAGGCCTTATTACATCAAATAATTTCCAAAATTTAAATTCAAAATACTTAAAGTAAAATAGTCCAAATAAAAGAAATCTGAATTTCACATGGCCTCCACTAAGCATCTGCCGGCTCGGTCCATCACTGGTCGTCACCTGAAAAGTAATCCCACAACGGGGTGAGTCAACAGACTCAATGTGTAACCAACACTAAAATTTAATATTTCAGGCATACAATGTCATACATGTTCATAAAGCATTTAAACAATATGATGCAACCTGAACCCAAACCTACATGCCATCTGCTACACACCACCCGTACCATCTTGCACACCATGGGGACTACTAAGTCAACCCTCCATCCGCTACACACCATCGAAGGCAGTCGCTGCAGTCGACGAGCTCATCGCCTTTATAAAATTCGTGGTCTTAGGTCACCACATTCAGATATCGTGGTCTTAGGTCACCACATTCAGTTATCGTGGTCTTAGGTCACCACATTCAGATATCGTGGTCTTAGGTCACCACATTTAGTTATCGTGGTCTTAGGTCACCACATTCAGTTATCGTGGTCTTAGGTCACCACATTCACTTCCCCTTTTCATATAACCCATATGCCCCATATCATACATATCATGCATTAACATGCCAAATTCTTATTTCACATTCTTATAATGTCATATGTGTGTCGTAACAAATATTCAACATAATCCTAGTAGGAGTAGGAAGCGTGCTGAGTACTTTGTACCATAGCATGGTACCTTAGCCATATTCACATTCTTATAAACATGCTCATATTAAATTAGCCATAATTCTTATTAAAAGATAGTGTAGGTACACACCGATTTGTTAGTGATTCATCGAAATCTCAAATCGGATCTCTTGCCTTAGATCTCAATTCCTACATTCGACCAACCCTAATATATTAGCATAAAGCCTATTCGGCTATAAAACCAAATCCTAGTAGGATTTGTATTCTTAAACCTACCTTGTTGCCGATTGGGACACCAACCAATCCCAAATTTTGCTTTATTGCTCCTTGTATTCACCGGGCATTGAATCAATTAACTTGGTTAGTTTTTGGCTTTTGAATATTTAAAGAACGGATCTAAATACTAATCTAGTCTTTAGTCAATATACATAGGTGCTTACCTTCCAAATCTTAAATCCCGAATTGGATCCTTGCTTCCTTAATCTTTGTCGAAATTCCTATAACCATATGTTAGATTTAATCTAACCTTAAAACATAAAACATGGCCTTTGGTAGAATATACATATGTCTTACCTTAGATCCTTGCAATCCCGAAAGATACCTTCTTGTAGTTGACAATTCTTAAATCCCGAATACACCCTTCCATAATTCGGTCAAAATCAATAATAGAGATTAGTCCCTAAATTTTCAATAGGTCTAAAATATAAAAGAATTGAAACCAATTTTGGATCTTACCATTTTAAGAAATTGGCAAGACACCCTTGTTAAAAGCCCTTAAAGAATCACCTTTATGACTAGATGATAAGGTTTGACTTTTGGGATTTAATGGAGAAGTCGGCTAGGGGTTTCTTGGGGTATTCGGTTTCCACAAAAAATAAAGAAAAGAAAACTTGAGAATTTTGGCAATGGTGGACTATAGATTCGACTTAACAAATGAAAGAGAAGAGAAGAGAGGAGAGCACTAAGAAATTTGGCAGAGAGAAGAGGAGGAAAGAAAATTGTTGAGTAGCCCTTTTTTTCCCTCTTAGCCGAAATTACTACTCAGAATCCCTTACTTGGCCACCACTCTTCTATTTTGATAACTTTATCCTTTGAATTATCACTTTATTAAAAGAATTAATCCAACAATTATCTCCTAAAAATAATGATAAATAAATCTATTATTTATCTCCTATTTAGAACGAAATTTAAAGAGAATAAAACTCTTCCTTGGGTTCCTTAGTGTTGTCCACTTCCACTTCTTTGTAGCAAAATAAAACTCCTTTATTTGCTCCCAAGTGACTCGAACCTAGGCCCAACACCCTTGTATGTGGCGTCACCTACCGGCCTCTAGTGATATCTTCAGGCCACTTTTCCAAGCCTGTTTGTGTGTCAAATTCCTCCTATTAATTTTCTTAAGGCCACCTTGCCTTAGTTTCCTCTTTTTAAACTTAACATTTCCATACATTTCCAAGTTTCCAAAATGTTCACTTTCCTCTTTTAACTTAAGTTTCCAAAATGTTCACTTTCCTCTTTTAACTTAACATTCCAAGTTTCCAAAATGTTCACTTTCCTCTTTTTGAAACTTAACATTTCTAAATCATTTCTTAAATTTCCAAGTTTCCAAAAATGGTCACTTTCCTCTTTTAGACTTAACATTTCCAAGTTTTCAAAAATGTTCACCATACATTCATAACACATAAGACATGCCATTTCGTATAATTAAATAAAAAATGCATAGGCACATTTTAGGATATTACAGTTCTACCCTCCTTAAAAATAATTTCATCCTCGAAATTACTTACTATCGTTCAATCCTAACTCATCACACTACGCCTTTGCTGCACACTTTGATCTTAACAAAACTAACACATTTCTTAGATACTACCTCGACCACGTCCACTAGAACTCATTACTAACGTCGCGATTTAATCTGATTAAAAAGTTTTATGCATTAGTTCTTTGTTCCACTGTTTATCCGCGAACAATTTTATGAAAAGGAGTTTAATAGTGGTTCTCTCGATCAAACAAAGTCTCAGTTCAAGTTCACCATTCTAATTCAGAGATTCACATTCACATTCACATTCATCCATCTCGATAGAGACACATTTATTCACAACATTCACTTCACTACTTTAGGCATTCCTGATCATTCCCCATCTAAGGGTAATTTCATCATTTTTCTTATAAAGGTATTTTGGTAATAATTCGGGGTCAATTCGAAAATATTTTACAAATCAAAGGCATTTTAGAATTTACAAAACCTCGGGGGTTATCTTGAAAATTTGTTTTCCAAATCAGAGGTGTTGCAAAAATTTCAAAAATCGGGGTTATTTTGGTAATTTTGGAAGTCAGGGCATTTTCGTAAATTCTCCAAATCAGGGTATCTTGATATTTGTAAAATAGAAGTTTCTGGTATTTTGTAAAGTAGAAACATTTTAGCAAAAGTCGAGGGTATTTTTTTGGAAATCTTAAAAACTAAGGGTATTTTATTAATTTACAACACAGGGGCATTTTAGTAATTTTCCCAAATCAAAGTACCTTGAATTTTTCGTAAAATAGAGTTTTTGGACACTTTTGCAAAATAGAGAAATTTTACTAAAATCGAGGGTAATGTGGTAATTTTAGAAACCAATGGCATTTTGTAATTTTACTGCCGTGGTATTTTAGTAATTTTGGCAAACCAAAATTTTTTTTGAGAAATTTTCAAAATAAATTTTGTTGCAAATCGAAGGGTTAATTTAAGGATTTTAAAACTAAGGTTTTTTAAAAATATGACTAGTCCCTTTGGGTTTTAATCATTGGTTTAGCCGATGACTAAGTCCTCTTGGTTAGGGTGAATCTACACTATGCACTGTAGGATTCGAGTAAAGAGGAGATGAGTCACTAGGACTACTTAAATACTAAGCTCTTACTGAATCCACTCCTAGACATGAGCACAACAGTTACCACACCCTAGCTCGGCAACTTAACCACAGGTTTGTCTAATGGTCCTTAAGTCTTATGTACTTGTGTTTTTGAGTAGACTAGTCCTAGGGTTCAACAGATCCTAGTTCACTAATCTACGTTGCCATAAAAGCCCATACATTTCACATATTCACATCACTTCAAAAGTCAGAAGTACTTACCTGGTGGACAACGGGTCGGAGACTTAGTGGGCCATGCCATAAAAACCTGCTTCATTCACAAAATTCCTTTTGGGCTTAACTTTGAAAACATTTTGGGCCTTAAACCCAAGTCCGAGAGTTTAAAACTGGGCTCTGATACCAAATTGAAACACTCCAAACCCTGCCCACGAGCCTTGACCGGATCTGGTATGTTCCCTGGTGTAAACCGTTTCAAATTCTTTTCTTACTTAGGAAAAACATGTGTGATTTGGAAGAAAGATCGTTTTGGGTTGGGCTTGAGATAAAAACAAGTTTATTTCATTATTAAAAATCATTTACTTTAAGTGACAAAACGTTTGGGCTTTGTTTTAAAAATAGATTTACTTAATCTTTTAATACGTAAAAGTTTGTAAGCTTAATAAATAAAAGCAAATAAAATAATTCTACTAAGGCCTTATTACATCAAATAATTCCCAAAATTTAAATTCAAAATACTTAAAGTAAAATAGTCCAAATAAAAGAAATCTGAACTTCACATGGCCTCCACTAAGCATCTGTAGGTAGGGTCCATCACCGGTCGTCACACGAAAAGTAATCCCACAACGGGTGAGTCAATGACTCAATGTGTAACCAACACTAAAATTTAATATTTCAGGCATACAATGTCATACATGTTCATAAAGCATTTAAACAATATGATGCAACCCAACCCAAACCTATATGCCATCCGCTACACACCACCCATACGATCCTCGCACACCGTGGGACTACTAAGTCAACCCTCCATCCGCTACACACCATTGAAGGCGTCACAGCAGTCAACGTGCTCATCGCCTTATAAAATTTGTGGTCTTAGGTCACCACATTCGAGATATCGTGGTCTTAGGTCACCACATTCGATTATCGTGGTCTTAGGTCACCACATTCGAGATATCATGGTCTTAGGTCACCACATTCGATTATCGTGGTCTTAGGTCACCACATTCGATTATCGTGGTCTTAGGTTACCACATTCACTTCCCCTTTTCATATAACCCATATGCCCCATATCATACATATCATGCATTAACATGCCAAATTCTTATTTCACATTCTTATAATGTCATATGCGTGTCGTAACAAATATTTAACATAATCCTAGTAGGAGTAGGAAACATACCTGAGTACTTTGTACCATAGCATGGTACCTTAGCCATATTCACATTCTTATAAACATGCTCATATTAAATTTAGCCATAATTCTTATTAAAAGATAGTGTAGACACACCGATTTGCTTTGTAGTGATTCACTGAAATCTCAAATCGGATCTACTGTCTTAGATCTCAATTCCTACATTCGACCAACCCTAATATATTAGTATAAAGCCTATTCGGCTATAAAACCAAATCTTAGTAGGATTTGTATTCTTAAAACCTACCTTGTTGCCGATTGGGACACCAACCAATCCCGAAATTTTTGCTTTATTCCTCCTTGTATTCAGCCAGGAATTGAATCAATTAACTTGGTTAGTTTTCAGCTTTTGAATATTTAAAGAACAAATCTAAATACTAATCTTGGCTTTAGCCGAATATACATAGGAGCTTACCTTCCAAATCTTAAATCCCGAATTGGACCCTTGCTTCCTTAATGCTATCGAAATTCTTATAACCATATGTTAGATTTAATCTAACCTTAAAAAATAAAACATGGCCTTTGGCCGAATATACATATGTCTTACCTTAGATCCTTGCAATCCCGAAAGATACCTTCTTGTAGTTGACAATTCTTAAATCCTGAATACACCCTTCCATAATTCGGCCAAAATCAATAATAGAGATTAGTCCCTAAATTTTTGATAGGTTTAAAATATAAAAGAATTGAAACCAATTTTGGATCTTACCCTTTTAAGAAATCGGACACCTTGTTAAAAGCCCCTTAAAGAATCGGCCTTGATGACTAGATGATAAGGTTTCAGCTTTTGGGATTTAATGGAGAAGTCGGCTAGGGGTTCTCTTGGGGTATTTGGTTTCCACAAAAAAATAAAGAAAAGAAGACTTGAGAATTTTGGCAATGGTGGACTATAGATTCAGCTTAACAAATGAAAGAGAAGAGAAGAAAGGAGAGCAATAAGAAATTCGGCAGAGAGAAGAGGAGGAAAGAAAATTGTTGAGTAGCCCCTTTTTTTTCCCTCTTAGCCGAAATTACTACTCAGGATCCCTTACTTGGCCACCACTCTTCTATTTTGATAACTTTATCCTTTGAATTATCACTTTATTAAAAGAATTAATCCAACAATTATCTCCTAAAAATAATGATAAATAAATCTATTATTTATCTCCTATTTAGACGAAATTTAAAGAGAATAAAACTCTTCCCTTGGGTTCCTTAGTGCCGTCCACTTCCCTGCTCTTTGTAGCAAAAATAAAACTCCTTTATTTTCTCCCAAAGTGACTCGAACCTAGGCCCAATACCCTTGTATGTGGCGTCACCTAACTGGGCCTCAAGTGATATCTTTAGGTCACTTTTCCAAGCCTGTTTGTGTGTCAAATTCCTCCTATTAATTTTCTTAAGGCCACCTTGCCTTAGTTTCCTCTTTTTAAACTTAACATTTCCATACATTTCCAGGTTTCCAAAATGTTCACTTTCCTCTTTTAACTTAAGTTTCCAAAATGTTCACTATCCTCTTTTAACTTAACATTTCCAAGTTTCCAAAATGTTCACTTTCCTCTTTTTGAAACTTAACATTTCTAAATCATTTCTTACATTTCCAAGTTTCCAAAAATGGTCACTTTCCTCTTTTAAACTTAACATTTCCAAGTTTCCAAAAATGTTCACCATACATTCATAACACATAAGACATGCCATTTCGTATAATTAAATCAAAAATGCATAGGCCCATTTTCAGGATATTACAATGCCATCCGCTACACATCACCCGTACCATCCTACACACCGTGGGGACTACTGAGTCAACCCTCCATCCGTTACACACCATCGGGCGTTCATTGCAATGACGTGCTCATCGCCATTCTAAAATTCATGGTCTTAGGTCACCACATTCAGATATCGTGGTCTTAGGTCACCACATTCAAGTTATCGTGGTCTTATGTCACCACATTCACTTCCCTTTTCATATAACCCATATGCCCCATATCATACATATCATGCATTAACATGCCAAATTCTTATTTCACATTCTTATAATGTCATATGTGTTGTATAATGTATATTTAACAAAATCCTAGTAGGAGTAGGAAGCGTGCACAGTACTTTGTACCATGACATGGTACCTTAGCCATATTCACATTCTTATACACATACTTATATTAAACATTGCTATAAAACTTATTAAGAAATAGTGTGGGGTACACACCTGATTCGCTTTAGCAAGTTCACTCCAAATCCCAAAAAGCTTGATCTAATGCCTTAGATCTTAATTCTCTACATTTGATCAATCACTTAATACTTAGTAAAGAGCCATTCGGCCATAAAACCAAATCCCAATAGGATTAGTACACTTAAATCCTTACCTTGCTGCCGATTGATGTCTAATCAAATGCCAAAAACTTTGTGTTCTTCTTTCTTGAAATCAACAATCACTAGATTACTTGAATAGATTAGTTTCGGCTTTTAAATATTAATGAAACACATCTATTTACTCAATAGGCCTTGGCCGAATGCTATAGATACTTACCTTGTGGATTTTAAATCCCAAAACTCACCAAATAACTAGGGAACACGCGGCCTATGGTGTACCTTCGGGAAAAGAATTTCTCCTTCCTTGTAGTCGGCACTTAGTAAATCCCGAAAGATCTCTTCAAAGTTTCGGCAACAAGATATTAATGGGGTTAGTCCTAGATTTTGACAAATCTTAAAAGAAAAAGGATGAAACTGAATGAGATCTTACCCTTACTTTAGAGATCGGCAATCCTTGCTTGAACCTTTAGCAATATTCGGCTATGTAGGCTAGAAGGATCTTGATTTCAGCTTTTGATTGGTATAAAGAAATCGACTAATGATGGTATCTTGAGGAGTTTATGGATTCGGTTTTAATGGAGATCACAAAAGCTATGAAGAATTCGGCTAGGCTTACTTTAGTTTTCGACTTTGGCTAACAAAAAGAAGAAGAAGAGATGCTCTAGGAAATTCGGCAGAGAGAAGAGTTGAAAGAAGATATGATGAATGGCTCTCTTTTCCTCTAGTAACTGAAATTACTAACTTAAAATCCTTTACTTGGCCATCACTCCTATTTTGATAACTTTATCACTTTAATTATCACCCATTCAATTTAGTAAAACTTAATCCAATATTTATCTCTTATCTCTTAATAAAAATAATAATAATAATAGTCCATCATTATCTATCTATTTAGCCGAATTTTAAAGAGAATTAAACTCTTCCCCAAGTGCCTTGGTGTCGTCCAACTCCTTGCTCCTTGCAAAGAAAATAAAACTCTTTTATTTGCTTCCCACGTGACTCGAACCTAGGCTCCTTCCCCCTTGATTGTGGCGTCACTTACTGGGCTTTAAGTGGTGCCTCCTAGCCACTTCTTCAAGCCCATTCTTGTGTCAAATTTCTTCTATTAATTTTCTTAAGACCACCTTGCCTTAGTTTCCTCTTTTAAACTTAACATTTCTAAAACATTTCCTTACATTTCCAAGTTTCCAAAATGTTCACTTTCCTCTTTTAAACTTAACATTTCCAAGTTTCCAAAAATGTTCACTTTCCTCTTTTAAACTTAACATTTCCAAGTTTCTAAAAATGTTCACTTCCCTCTTTTAAACTTAACATTTCCAAGTTTCAAAAATGTTCACCATACATTCATAATACATAAAACATGCCATTTCAGATAATTAAATCAAAATGCATAGGCCCATTTTCGTGGTGTTACGCTTCTACCCCTTAAAAATAATTTCGTCCTCGAAATTACCTACTAACGAACAATCGTACAATCTAACTCACCACACTATGCTATTGTCACAAGACCCGATCTTAATAAAACTAACACATTTCCTATGCACAATTCCAAAGTTCACATCCAAGGTTTCATACCATTCACTAGCAATACAAGAACGGACTAGCTCTATAATAAACAAGGCAATAAAGGCATTCCAGAAATAAGAAACTTACCCGTTGTCACATCTGGCACATCACTCTCCTTGCGACGGCCGACTGCATAAACCAACCTTGGCTGCCTTGCATCTAAACCTTCAGCACCTCCACTTGGTGTTCCACGACCACGGCCGGGACCATTTCCTCCATGGTTCAGACCACGACCCCGTTGAGGCTGCTGTCCACCTCTACCAGCCTGATTAACATCCTGAGCTACTGGTTGATTCCCATCTGGTCTCATCCGACAGTCCTTAATCATATGGTCCTTTGACCTACACTTGAAACATCCTCCCATCTTTTTCCAACAATCACTTAAGTGCTTCTTCCCACATTGTTCACAAGTAGGTATCGCCTCCAAGAGCGACTTTGTCGACCTAGCGGCCCTTCAACTCTAGGCCTCTTTTGCTCATTCTTGGATGGCCTTGACGATCCAAATTCTCTCTTCTGCCTATTTCGATCGGAGTTCTCCCTCACAGACTCCTTAATACCCTCGGCCACTTTGGCCTTTTCCACTAATACAACAAACTCCCACTCCTGTTGCGGGGCTATCAATAACCTTAGGTCATCTCTTAGTCCATCTTCAAACCGAACACACCGCTCATGCTCAGTCGACACTATGCCTCGTGCATAACGGCTCAGCCTTAGGAATTCAGCCTTGTACTCAGCTGCGGACTTGTTCCATTGAACCAGCCCTAGAAAAGCCTTTCTCTAGGCATCAATATAATAAGTGCCCACATACTTCTTCTGGTATGCTGCCTTAGCATACTCCCATGTGATTTCCTCAACTGTATCACCATCTCGCACCGTGAGCCACCATTGATATGACTCATCGCGGAGAAGTGACACCAACCCTTTTAGCTTTTCCTCGTCAGTTAAGTCGAGCTCATCCATAATCCGCTCAGTCGCTTCCAACCAATACTCAGCAGTATTGGGTGCTACACCTGATATACCACGGAACACTTTAGCTCCGTTGGCTCAGAGTCACTCAGGTACCGACTTTCGAGCTCCCATGCCTCCACCTGCTCCTGCTACCCTTTCCAAGACCCGCAGCATTGCTTGTGACACTGCGTCATCCCCCGTCTGGTCCTGATATTCCACATTATTGGCTAGGGGTGGTGGTGGCATTTCATTCTCAAATCCTTGACCCGATCTAACACATTCAGACACGGTCATTCAGCCTCTTCCACGGCCATGCACATTACGACCACGTCCCCTTGAATTCATACTTCCACTTGCGTTTATCTGGTTTAAAGAATTTTATGTATTAGTTTTGTTCCACTGATTTAACACGAACAGTTTTATGTTTAATAGTTTTAAGGAGTAGTTCTTTCGATTCATACACATACAGTTTCACATCATTCATTTAATCACACACATGAACTTACGTTCATTATAGAGAAATGTTGTAATTGTCGTTGTTTGTTGTTTTCCACTACCTAGGGGTATTTTCGTAATTTTATCCTATAGTGGTATTTTGGTAATTTTCAAATTAGAGTATTTGAAAATGTCGTAAAATAGAGGTTGTTGATATTTTACAAAATTAAAATACTTGTTGGAAAAATTTCAAGGGTAAAATGGTAATTTATACACTAGGGGTATTTTTGTAATTTTACAAGCCAGGGTCATTTCGGTAATTTTTCGCAAAATATGGTTCCTGGTGACTTTCAAAACAAGGGCATTGTTAGAAATTTCTAATTTGAGGGTACTTTGTTAATTTTCCTTACTGGGGTATTTTGGTCATTTGCACAGGTTAGGGGTAATTCGATAATTTTGCAAATTAGGGGTAATTTCATAAATTTGCCAAATCAGGCTGTCTTTGGTATTTTGTAAAGTTTTTTGAATACTTGTGCAAAATCAGAAATTGTTATTAAAATCGGGGGTAGTATGGTAATTTTGGAAAATCAATGGCATTTTAGTAATTTTACCGCTAAGGGTATTTAGGTAATTTTGTAAATCAAAAATTCTTAGAAAGTTTTTCCAAAATAATAATTTTCATAATTTCAAAAGGGTAGTTTGTTGACTTTTTTTTAAACTAGGGTTTCCATAAAAATATGACCAGTCCCTTTCGGGTTTTAATTATTGGGTTTAGCCCGTGTATAAGTCCTCTTGGTTAGGATGAACCGAGGCTACGCAACAGGTAGGATTCGAGTAGAGAGGAGGTGAGTCATGCGGACTACTTAAATACCAAGCTCCCACCAAAACCAATCCTAGACATGCGCACCATGGTTGCCACACCCTAACTCGGCAACTTAACCACAGGTTTGTTTAATTGTGTATTAAAATCTTATGTATTTGTTGGGGTAACTAGCCCTAGGGTTCAAGTACCTATCACACTAATCTACATTCCATTCCATTTCTACCCTTCTACAAGTCATAATATAAATCACACAAAAGATCAGGGTACTTACCTGGTGGACTTCGGGTCGGAGACTTAGTGGGCCATGCCAGAAAATCCTGCTTAATACACAAAAAATTCTTTTTGGGTTTAACTTTGAAAATGTTTTGGGCCTTAAACCCAAGGCCGAGAGTTTAAAATTGGGCTCTGATACCAAATTGAAACACCCCAAACTCGGCCCACGAGCCTTGACCGGATCTGGTATGTTCCCCGGTGTAAATCGTTTCAAATTCTTTTGTTACTTAGGAAAAACTTGTGTGTTTTGAAAGAAAGATTGTTTTGGGTTGGGCTTGAGTTGATAACAAGTTTATTTCATTATTAAAATCCTTTATTTTAGGTGACAAAACGTTTAGGCTTTGTTTTAAAATAAATTTACTTAATCTTTTAATAAATAAAAGTTTGTAAGCTTAATAAGTAAAAGCAAAATAAAGTAGTTCTACTATGGCCTTATTACATCAAATAATTGCCAAAAAAAATAAATTCAAAGTACTTAATAAAATAAAAATCCAATTTAAATAGATTCCTTGATGTGTATGGCCACCTTTAAGCTCCTGCTGACCGGTCCATTCTTGACCGTCACCAAAAAGGTTCCCTAGCAGGGTGAGTCAAGCAGACTCAATGTGTACACAAACACTAAGTCTTAACAAATTCAGGCATAACAAATCAAATTCATACATATCATAATTTACATTTAATGATGCATTCCCGTACCCAAGCCTATATGCCATCCGCTACACATCACCCATACCATCCAACACACCGTGGGGACTACTAAGTCAACCCTCCATCCGCTACACACCATCGAAGGCAGTCGCTGCAGTCGACTTGCTCATCGCTTTATAAAATTCATGGTCTTAGGTCACCACATTCGGATATCGTGGTCTTAGGTCACCACATTCGATTATCGTGGTCTTAGGTCACCACATTAAGATATCGTGGTCTTAGGTTACCACATTCACTTCCCCTTTTCATATAACCCATATGCCCCATATCATACATGTCATGCATTAACATGCCAAATTCTTATTTCACATTCTTATAATGTCATATGTGTGTCGTAACAGATATTTAACAAAATCCTAGTAGGAGTAGGAAACGTACATGAGTACTTCATACCATGACATGGTACCTTAGCCATATTCACATTCTTATACACATACTTATATTAAACATTGCCATAAAACTTATTAAGAAATAGTGTGGGGTACACACCTGATTCGCTTTAGCAAGTTCACTCCAAATCCCGAAAAGCTTGATTTAATGCCTTAAATCTTAAATCTCTACATTTGATCAATCACTTAATACTTAGTAAAGAGCCATTCGGCCATAAAACCAAATCCTAGTAGGATTAGTACACTTAAATCCTTACCTTGCTCCGATTGATGTCTAATCAAATGCCAAAACTTTGTATCCTTCTTTCTTGAAATAGGCAATCACTAGATTACTTGAATAGATTAGTTTCGACTTTTAAATATTAATGAAACACATCTATTTACTCAACATGGCCTTGGCGAATGCTATAGATACTTATCTTGTGGATTTTAAATCCCAAACTCACCAAATAACTAGGAACACGCGACCTATGGTGTACCTTCGGAAAAGAATTTCTCCTTCCTTGTAGTCGACACTTAGTAAATCCCGAAAGATCTCTTCAAAGTTTCGCAACAAGATATTAATGGGGTTAGTCCTAGATTTCGCAAATCTTAAAGAAAAGGATGAAACCGAATGAGATCTTACCCTTACTTTAGAGATCGGCAATCCTTGCTTGAACCTTTAGCAATATTCGGCTATGTAGGCTAGAAGGATCTTGATTTCGGCTTTTGATTGGTATAAAGAAATCGACTAATGATGGTATCTTGAGGAGTTTATGGATTCGATTTTAATGGAGATCACAAAAGCTATGAAGAATTCGGCTAGGCTTACTTTAGTTTTCGACTTTGGCTAACAAAAAGAAGAAGAAGAGATGCTCTAGGAAATTTGGCAGAGAGAAGAGTTGAAAGAAGATATGATGAATGGCTCTCTTTTCCTCTAGTAGCTGAAATTACTAACTTAAAATCCTTCACTTGGCCATCACTCCTATTTTGATAACTTTATCGCTTTAATTATCACCCATTCAATTTAGTAAAACTTAATCCAATATTTATCTCTTATCTCTTAATAAAAATAATAATAATAATAGTCCATCATTATCTATCTATTTAGCCGAATTTTAAAGAGAATTAAACTCTTCCCCAAGTGCCTTGGTGCCGTCCAACTCCCTTGCTCCTTGCAGAAAAATAAAACTCTTTTATTTGCTTCCCACGTGACTCAAACCTAGGCTCCTTCCCCCTTGATTGTGGCGTCACTTACTGGGCTTTACGTCGTGCCTCCTAGCCACTTCTCCAAGCCCAATCTTATGTCAAATTTCTTCTATTAATTTTCTTAAGACCACCTTACCTTAGTTTCCTCTTTTAAACTTAACATTTCTAAAACATTTCCTTATATTTCCAAGTTTCCAAAATGTTCACTTTCCTCTTTAAACTTAACATTTCCAAGTTTCCAAAAATGTTCACTTCCTCTTTTAAATTTAACATTTCCAAGTTTCCAAAAATGTTCACCATACATTCGAATACATAATCAATGCCATTTCGTATAATTAAATCAAAATGCATAGGCCCATTTTCGTGGTGTTACGATTACCATCCGCTCTGATCACCCGTACCAACTCAAGACATCGTGGGGACCGCTAAGTCAACCTCTATCCGCTATACACCATCGAAGGCGATCATTGCAATCGACGTGCTCATCGCCTTATAATTAAATCAAAATGCATAGGCCCATTTTCGGTGTTATTCTGATTACCATCCGCTACAGTCCACCGTACCAACACACTGCTTGTGGGGACTACTAAGTCAACCCTCCATCCGCTATACACCATCGAAGCGTATTGCGGTCGACGTGCTCATCGCCTCTATAAAATTTGTGGCATAGCCACCAGATACATACTTTGTGTCATGAGACACCATATTGAGATATCGTGGTCTTAGGTCACCACATTCGAGATATCGTGGTCTTAGGTCACCACATTCACTTCCCTTTTTCATAATATCCCATATGCCCATGTCATACAAAACCATGCAACATAATGCCTTAGGCCCAATTTCACATTCTTATCATATTCATATTCATGGCATAACAAGTCTTATCATACTCATAGTCGGAGTAGGAAAACGCACCTTAGTCTTGTACCATAACATGGTACTTAGCCATATTTTCCACATTCAGATAACATACATACATATTAAATAGTGCCTTAAGCTTATTAAGAAATAGTGTAGGGTACACACTGATTTATTAGTGCTTTATTAAAGATCCCGAAAATCCCGATCTAAGCTTTAGATCCTTAACTACCTATATTCGACCAACCCTAATTTTATTAGTACAAATCCATTCGGCTATAAGTCCAAATCCTACTAGGATTATAACTCAAAGCTTACCTTGGTGTCGATTTGCCTACCACTCAAATCCCGAAACTTTGTAATGCTTTATCCTTGCAATCGGCTAGCACCCAAATCACCTTATAGGTTAGTTTTCACTTTTGAACATGTAAGTAATAGATCCGAGTTTCAAAATAGGCCTTGGCGAATGTTCATATGGACTCACCTTGTGGATCTAAATCCCAAAAGTGACCTTGGATTGTAGTTTACGTGAAATACCTAAAACTTATGTTAGATTAATTTCTAACATTAAATCGTAAGTAGATAGCCCTTGGCCGAATATGTCTTACCTTGAATCTTTAAAATCCTGAATATCCTTCCTTAAAGTCGACAAGGGACAAATCCTGGAAGAGTCCCTTAATACAAAAGTCGACAGCACCTTTACTTGAAGCCCCTCAAAGATTCGGCTATAAAGGCTAGCTAGCGCTCAAAAGGTTTCGGCTTTTGAGTTTTAATGGAGTAATCGGTTTCAAGGAAGAAAAGATAGAGAGAGAGAGAGAGATATGAGCTTTAGGAAGAATCGGCTATGGTGATCTTTGGGAAGGGAGTTCGGCTTTTGATGAAAAGGAAGAAGAAAAAGAGGATGAAGAATTTGGCTAGCACAAGGGTATTTCACTTTGGAAAATAAAGGAGAAGAGGAGATGCACTAGAGAATTCGGCAAAGGTAAGAGAAGAAGGAAAAATTGATGAATGGCCTTATTTTCCTCTTTCATTAAATTACTAAGCCTAGAGAGTCCCTTTCTTGGTCATCACTCTCATATCTTTATTTTCCTAGCTTAGCGAAATTCTAAAAGAATTTGACTTCAACTTAAACTCCTACCTTAGTCTCCTAAAGCCGTCCATCTCCTTACCTTAGGAGTGCCGAATTTTTACCCATTATTTTGGGCTTCATGTGGCCATACTAGGCGCAAGTTATCCTAGCATATGGCGTCATTTCCAGAGCCCTAAGTGGCATCTCCGGGCCATTTTTCCAAGCCCGATTTCGTCACATTTCCAAGGTTCCTTACATTTCTAAAGCATTTCCTTACATTTCCAAGCTTCCTCTTAGGACTTAATATTTTCTAAAGCATTTCCTTACATTTCCAAGCTTCCTCTTAAGACTTAATATTTTCCAAAGCATTTCCTTACATTTCCAAGGTTCTAAAATGCACACAACACATTCACAACACATAAGGCATACTATTTCATAAAATTTTAGCCATAGTGCATAAGCCCTAATCTAGGATATTACAGTTCTACCCCCCTTAAAATAATTTCGTCCTCGAAATTTCTTACTAACGAAAAATTGTACATCCTAACTCACCACACTACACTACTGCTGCGCACTCTGATCTTAAAACTAACACATTTCCTACAAAAATTCACATCCAAGGTTACATATACTTCACTAGCATTACAAGAACGAACTAACTCTATAATAAATAAGGCAATGAAGGGTATTCCTAAAGTAAGGACTTACCAATTGTCACATCTGGCACATCACTCTCCTCGCGACGATTGACTGCATAAACCAACCTTGGTTGCCTCGTATTTGAACCTTCAGCACCTCCGCTTGGTGCTCCATGACCACGGCTGAAACCATTTCCTCCATGGTTCGGACCATGACCCCGCTGAGGCTGCTGTCCACCTCTACCAGCCTGATTAACATTCTGAGCTACTGGTTGATTCCCATCTGGTCTCATCAGACAGTCCTTAATCATATGGTCTTTTGACCCACACTTAAAACATCCTTTCGTCTTTTTCCAACATTCACCTAAGTGCTTCTTCCCATATTGTTCACAAGTAGGGTACTGCCTTCCAGTAGCAGCTTACCGACCTCGCGGCCCTTCAACTCTAGGCCTCTTTTGCTCATTCCTAGATTGCCTTGACGATCCAAATTCTCTCTTCTGCCTATTTCAATCAGAGTTCTCCCTCACGGACTCCTTAATACCCTTAATCACTTTGGCCTTTTCAACTAATACAGCAAACTCCCGCTCTTATTGCGGGCCTATCAATAACCTTAGGTCATCTCTTAGTCCGTCTTCAAACCGAACACACCGCTCATGCTCAGTGGACACTATACTCGAGCATAACGGCTCAACCTTAAAATTCACTTCATACTCATTCACGGACTTGTTTCCTTGAACCAATCCTAGAAAAGCCTTTCTCCGGGCATCAATATAATGAGTGCCAACATACTTCTTCCGGTATCTTTACTTTAGCATACTCCCACGTGAGTTCCTCAGCGGTAGCACCAACCCGCACTGTGAGCCACCATTGATATGACTCATTGAGGAGAAGCGACACCAATCCTTTCAGTTTTTCCTCGTCGGTTAAGTCGAGCTCATCCATAATCCGCTCGATTGCCTCCAACCAATACTCGGTGGTATTGGATGCTACACCGATACAATCAGTAGAACACTTTAGCTCCATTGGCTTGGAGTCGCCGGAATCTGACTTTCGAGCTCCTATGCCTCCACCGCCTCGCTACCCTTTCTAAGACCCGCGACATCGCTTGACCTGCGTCATCCCGTCTGGTCCTCGATATTCCACATCGGTGGTGGGGTGGTGGTGGTGGCATTTCATTTTAGATCCTTGACCCGATCTAACGAGTTCGGACATAGTCATTTGGCCTCTACCACGGCCTCGCACGCTACGGCCACGTCCCCTTGAATTTATACTTGCGTTTATCTGATTAAGGAGTTTTATACATTTGTTTGGTTCCACTTGATTAACCACGAACAGTTTTATGTTCAATAGTTTTAAGAAGTTGTTCTTTCGATTCATACACATACAGTCTCACATCATTCATTTAGTCACACACATGAACTTGCGTCCATTATAGAGAAATATTGTAATTGTCATTTTTTGTTGTTTTCCACTACCCAGGGGTATTTTTGTAATTTTATCCTATAGGGGTATTTTGGTAATTTTTAAATTAGAGTATTTGAAAATGTCGTAAAATAGAGGTTGTTGATATTTTATAAAATTAAAATACTTGTTGAAAAAATTTCAAGGGTAAAATGGTAATTTAAACACTAGGGGTATTTTTGTAATTTTACAAGTCAGGGTCATTTCGGTAATTTTTGCAAAGATATGGTTCCTGGTGACCTTCAGAACAAAGGCATTTTTGAAGATTTCTAATTTGAGGGCACTTCGTTGATTTTTCCTTACTGAGGGTATTTTGGTCATTTTGTAAGTCATGGGTAATTTCATAATTTTTTTTCAAATCAGGGTGTCTTTAATATTTTGTGAAATTTTTGGATATTTTTGCAAAATCAAAAATTTTTATTGGAATCGGGGGTAGTATGGTAATTTTGGAAAATCAAGGGCATTTTAGTAATTTTTACCTAGGTAATTTGTAAATTAAAAATTCTAAGAAAGTTTTTCCAAAATAATAATTTTCATAATTTCAAAAGGGTAGTTTGTTGACTTTTTAAAACTAGGATTTCCATAAAAATGTGGCTAGTCCCTTTCGGTTTTATTTATTGGGTTTAGCACTGTGGTCGAGTCCTCTTGGTTAGGGTGAGCCAGAAGCTACGCACTAGGTAGGATTCGAGTGGAGATGAGTTGAGACACGTGGACTGCTTAAATACCAAGCTCCCACCGAAACCAATCCTAGACATGCGCACAATGGTTGCCACACCCTAACTCGGCGACTTAGACACAGGTTTGTTTAATTGTGCCGTAGAGTTTTATGTAATTGTTGGGGTAAACTAGTCCTAGGGTTTAATTCCTAATCCACTAGTCTACGTCCCTATATATCCCTACATACAAATCACAAAGAGGTTAGGAGTACTTACCTTGAGGACTTCAGGTCGGAGTCACAGGTGCCATGCCAGAAAGCCTATTTATTTCTTAGAAAAGTCTATTTTCAAAAGATAGAAAACATTTTGGGCCCTAAAAGCCCTCAAGGCCGAGTTTTGAACCGGGCTCTGATACCAAACTGAAACACCCCAAACCCAGCCCACAAGCCCTGACCGGATCTGGCATGTTTCTAAAGAAAATCCATTCGAAACTTGTTTGAAAACTTTGCTAAAACTTGTGTATTATTTTTTTTTTGAAAACTCTTGATTTGGGTTGGGTTTGAAAATTTAACATCTCGTTGATTTGGTGTCAAAACATTTAATAAATATACTTAAGAAAATTCAACTTTTAAACTTTAAATTCGATAATAGTTGTATCATATTAAGTAACTTAAAAGCATGCATAAACGATTCAATACTTTGGCCTTATTACATCAAATAAAAACCCGAATAATTCAAAACTTAAACATAAATAAAAATAAATCAATCCTTGAGCTTTGCATGGCCACGCCTGAGCTCCTACCGACTCATTCCATCACTGATCATCACCGAAAAATAGTCCCACAAGGGTGAGTCAAGCAGACTCAATGTGTACAATCAACACTAAGGCTCAACAGATTCAGGGCATACAAAATCATACATACGAGATATAATAACATAAATAATGATGCAATCCCAACCCAAGCCTAGTTACCATCCGCTACACGTCACCCGCACCAACCTTTGCACACCGTGGGGACTACTAAGTCAACCTCTATCCGCTACACACCATCGAAGGCGATCATTTGTAGTTGACGTGCTCATCGCCTCTTATAAAATTTGTGGCATAGCCACCAGATACATACTTTGTGTCATGAGACACCATATTCGAATATCGTGGTCTTAGGTCACCACATTCGGATATCGTGGTCTTAGGTCACCACATTCACTTCCCCTTTTTCATAATATCCCATATGCCTATGTCATACAAAATCATGCAACATAATGCCTTAGGCCCAATTTCACAATCTTATCATATTCATATTCATGGCATAACAAGTCTTATCATACTCATAGTAGGAGTAGGAAAATGTACCTTAATCTTGTGTACCATAACATGGTACTTAGCCATATTTTCCACATTCAGTATAACATACATACATATTAAACAGTGCCTTAAACTTATTAAGAAATAGTGTGCGGTACACACCTGATTTACTTAGTGCTTTATTTAAGATCCTGAAAATCCCGATCTAAGCTTTATATACTTAACTGCCTATATTCGGCCAACCCTAATTTTATTAGTACAAATCCATTCGGCTATAAGTCCAAATCCTACTAGGATTATAACTCAAAGCTTACCTTGGTGCCGATTTGCCTACCACTCAAATCCCGAAACTTTGTAATGCTTTATCCTTGCAATCGGCTAGCACCCAAATCACATTATAGGTTAGTTTTCGGCTTTTGAACTTGTTAGTAATAGATCTAAGTATCAAAATAGGCCTTGGTCAAATGTTCATATGGACTCACCTTGTGGATCTAAATCCCGAAAAGTGACCTTGGATTGTAGTTTCTGTCGAAATACCTAAAAACTTATGTTAGATTAATTCCTAACATTAAATCGTAAGTAGATAGCCCTTGGCCGAATATGTCTTACCTTGATTCTTTAAAATCTTGAATATCCTTCCTTAAAGTCGACAAGGGACAAATCCCGAAAGAGTTCTGTAACACCCCAAACCCGGTCAACACACCACGGCCAAGATACGGTATATTCTGAGGAAAAGGATTTTGAGAAAATAGGTTTAAATTTAGATGTTTGATGAAAACACTTGGCGAAATTGTGTATTTGAAGAAAAACTTCGAGTAGGCTTGATTAAAATCTGATGGTGTATTTGAAAACCCCGAAATTTTGAAAACTTAATCAGGTGTGTAGGTAAAACGAGTTTATCTCACTTAGAAGTTTAAGTTGTTTCTTATTATTACAAAAACATTTTGACTTAGTAGAAAATCGAGTTTAAGTTAGAAAAAGCATTTGAGTTCTCTTTATCCTAAATCATAGTGTGATACCCGATGGTATAGGTTAAAATATCGTTTTTGTAGTTTTGAAAGCGTTGTCTTTTCAAGTTTTAGCACATTTTAACCCAATTAATTTGTTAAGGCATATTATGAATCCACTTTAAACATAAACATAGCAAACATAATTTTTAAAAGGTCATTTACAAACCCAAATAAAACCAAATAGTAATAAATAAGCTTAAGTACCAAATTTTATAAAAGTCTCACGCATTCCTTATTTAAGCATGGCATGAGCACCTCGAGTCCATCCGGCTCCATGTCCGCGTCTAATTGTCACTGAAATGTCAAAGGAGAGTGAGTCCAAGACTCGGTCCTTGGCGCCCTTGCATCTGAACCTTTAGCACCTCCACTTGGTGATCCACGACCACGGCCGGGACCATTTCCTCCATGGTTCAGACCACAACCCCGTTGAGGCTGCTGTCCACCTCTACCAGCCTGATTAACATCCTGAGCTACTGGTTGATTCCCATCTGGTCTCATCCGACAGTCCTTAATCATATGGTCCTTTGACCCACACTTGAAACATCCTCCCGTCTTTTTCCAACAATCACTTAAGTGCTTCTTCCTACATTGTTCACAAGTAGGGTACTGCCCTCCAGTAGCAGCTTGCTGACCTAGCGGCCCTTCAACTCTAGGCCTCTTTTGCTCATTCCTGGATGGCCTTGACGATCCAAATTCTCTCTTCTACCTATTTCGATCAGAGTTCTCCCTCACGGACTCCTTAATACCCTCGGCCACTTTGGCCTTTTCCACTAATACAACAAACTCCTACTCCTGTTGCGGGGCTATCAATAACTTTAGGTCATCTCTTAGTCCATCTTCAAACCGAACACACCGCTCATGCTCAGTCGACACTATGCCTTGTGCATAACGGCTCAGCCTTAGGAATTCAGCCTTGTACTCAGCTACGGACTTGTTCCATTGAACCAGCCCTAGAAAAGGCTTTCTCTGGGCATCAATATAATAAGTGCCCACATACTTCTTCCGTATATCGCCTTTAGCATACTCCCATGTGATTTCCTCAATCAGTAGCACCATCTCGCACCGTGAGCCACCATTGATATGACTCATCGCGGAGAAGTGACACCAACCCTTTTAGCTTTTCCTTGTCAGTTAAGTCAAGCTCATCCATAATCTGCTCAGTCGCTTCCAACCAATACTCAGCGGTATTGGGTGCTACACCTGATATACCACGGAACACTTTAGCTCTGTTGGCTCAGAGTCACTCAGGTACCGACTTTCGAGCTCCCATGCCTCCACCTGCTCCTGCTACCCTTTCCAAGACCCGCAGCATTGCTTGTGACACTGCGTCATCCCCCGTCTGGTCCTGATATTCCACATTAGCGGCTAGGGGTGGTGGTGGCATTTCATTCTCAGATCCTTGACCCGATCTAACACATTCAGACACGGTCATTCAGCCTCTTCCACGGCCATGCACATTACGACCACGTCCCTTTGAATTCATACTTCCACTTGCGTTTATCTGGTTTAAAGATTTTTATGTATTAGTTTTGTTCCACTGATTTAACACGAACAGTTTTATGTTTAATAGTTTTAAGGAGTAGTTCTTTCGATTCATACACATACAGTCTCACATCATTCATTTAATCACACACATGAACTTGCGTTCATTATAGAAATGTTGTAATTATCGTTGTTTGTTGTTTTCCACTACTTAGGGGTATTTAGTAATTTTATCCTATAGGGTATTTTGGTAATTTTCAAATTAGAGTATTTGAAAATGTCGTAAAATAGAGGTTGTTGATATTTTACAAAATTAAAATACTTGTTGGAAAAATTTCAAGGGTAAAATGGTAATTTATACACTAGGGGTATTTTTGTAATTTTACAAGCCAAGGTCATTTCGGTAATTTTTTGCAAAATATGGTTCCTGGTGACTTTCAAAACAAGGGCATTGTTAAAAATTTCTAATTTGAGGGTACTTTGTTAATTTTCCTTACTGGGGTATTTTGGTCATTTGCACAGGTTAGGGGTAATTCGATAATTTTGCAAATTAGGGGTGTAACACCCTAAAAATCCGAGTAATTAAATTGCATGAATTGGTGTTTAGATTTTTTTTTTTTTAGGAAAATCTCTTATTTTATTTTAGTGCTTATTGAAGTCCTAGAGAGGTAAAGCATAATTTGAGGAAAGAATAAAATTTATTAATTGAGATTTATTGAAGTGAAATAAAGGGTGATTAAGACTTAAGCTAAATTATGTGCTAAAGAGTGTTATAAGTGAGTACATGGTAAGGTGGAGTTGGCGCATGGGTTCAAGTAAGAGGAAGAGGTTCAATCCCTTGTATGGCACCTAAATGAATTTTGCTTTTAATTTTACGCTCATGACTAGGAAGTGTCGGCAAGGAGCTTATAAGGAAGGTGTTGACCATGTATTTTTGGTTAGTGTATCAAAGGATTAAGGAAACAACTAACTTATGGCATGGAATCAAAGGTTTAAGGAAAGATAGGGGAACATAAGGCACTTATCAAGGGGAAAATTTGGAAAGAAATCATGGCCAATTGACCATGTGTTTGGACGCAACATTGGTTTAGGGAAGGAGCCAAAATTTTGTTAGTTTGGCTAAAATCTCATTCTTTTCTCTTTGGTCATTCTTTGCACATTGTGCAGATTTTTCTTTGTTTTCTCCTCTCAAATTCTCATCTTGGCGAATAGGGCATTAGTAAAGCTCAAATTTTGTGACCATTTGGTTATTCCTTTTGCTTATCTCGATAGCAAATTCTTTGTTCCTTTTCTTCTTGTGCAAGAAATCATCCATACCAAAAGAATCATCTTTTTCTTTCTTTTCCATGGCGAATATACGACCTAAAGTTCTTTTTTCCTTCTCTTCTTTTCTCTTTGACATCAAGCAACAACATCACCATCATCCTTTCGTTCTTATATTATTTCTTTTTCAATCGAAAATTCTCTCCATCTTCACTCTCTTGGCCGAATGCTATTGTGCCTATAAACCCAATTATTTTTCTTTTCCTTGAACATCCATAGCCGAATCCTTCATCATTTAGACACCATTCTCCATTCTTTCCTTTCGACCGTGGATTATAGGTAAGGGTTCTTTTCCATTTTCGATTTATTAAGGTGCTATGGCCGAATGGTAATGGTGATTTGAAGGACTTTTTGAATCGATATAACGTTCATTCTAATAACGTTCTTTTCGTTATTATTATTTAGTGCAATAACGGAGATCGGAACTCAAGTGATCGGGAGAAACGTTGGAAACGTTTTATTTTGGTAAGGAAATCAAATCTCTTTAAATCTCTAGTAACATTTGATATTATTTTAGATCTAACTAAATTCCTTTGGATCTTGAAGACCGTCAAAATAGGGAAGAAAAGGCGGTGTTTAGTTATCGTAAGAGGGTGGATCTGTAAATCCCCATTCAAATGAAGAGCGGTTTAGCATCGTCGATTTTCCACCGGGTTGCGGGCCATCTTCCAAGGAAGTCCATTATTCAAGTGGTACGAACTTAGAACCATTATACGTTGGTGGATTCTCGACGACGAGCGAATCATTAAACGAAGGAAAACCGAAAATCAAGTGATTCAAAATCAAGAGGGTAAGATTTTGGATCTATTATCGATTAAGATTTATTTTTACTGAATTAGTTGTCTAACGGATCAAAATATATTTTAGGTGCCGAGGAGCGAGAAGGGTTAGTACTCACGGTATCGAGGTGTGTAATTTCACACTCATTATTTTTGGTTGGATGTCAAATTTGGTATGGAAGCAAAATCGTAAAACGACTAGATCGGTAAAAGCGCAAAATTGATATTTTGACGAAAATCGTAAAAGCGACTAAATCGTGAAAATTACGAAAACGCCTCAGAAATTAATTGTTATTATGAAAATTTGATGTTTCGTGAAAATGGGCCGTAAATACTCTAGTTCGTGAAAATGGTAGTAAATACTCTAGTTCGTGAAAATGGGCCGTAAATACTCTAGTTCGTGAAAATGGGCCAAAATACTCTAGTTTGTTAAAATTTAGTCAAAACACTTTAGTTAGGTAAATGGGCCAAAGCCCACTAAAGCGCTAAATAGACAAATTGCTATAATTATGGGCCAAATGAAATGTTATTGATAAACCCATCATGTTATGTATTGTTAATAAATTTTATATTTTAAAGTACATGTATAATTGCATGGGTGGGATATATGAAGAGAAGAATGGCGGTTGCCACAATATCGGCTTATTGCCTCTAGTTCGGTGGCTTTCACCACAATATAAACTTATTGCCTCTAGTTCGGTTGGCTTCGCCACAATATCGACTTATTGCCTCTAGTTCGGCTATGCCACAATTATAAAAGGCTTAATGCCTACGATTGGTGTGATGGCGGGGTGGGTTGACTTGATCCCCACAGTGTGATGGTTGGCAGGGGTGTTAGCGGATGGATATTAGGTATGGGCTGGAATTTCATTTTACATGCATTATTAATTGTGTTAATTCATGATATATTGTTGAATTGAATTGGGCTCAAGCCCGACATTATGTCTGATAATCGGCCCAATAATGGTGGTAGGTGAGTTACACTCTGAGTTCTAAGTAACTCATCCCTTTAAATTCTTTCCATCTCGGGTAATGGAAATTGATGTGGACTTGGGCGAGGATGACTTCGTGGAGGCCATCTGCGAGAGAGGTTATTTAAACTACGAACTTTCAATAAATATTTTTTCTATTATGGATTATTGTAATAAGGGCCTCTATAAATAACTTTTGGATTTTTATGTGTGTTTGGGTTTTAAACTAAACTTTGGACTTTTTAATTAATGGTCGTGATTTTATGATGCTTTATTTAAAATATATTTTGGTTTTCAAGTATATGAAATTCTTTTATAAATATTTTATTATAGTCAATTCATTAACAAACTATTTAAAAGTTTTTATAATACAATGATTTTCAACTAATGTTTTCAAATATTTATCAAAATCAAATACTCTTCTATTTATTTATTTTAAAACCTGAAATTTATATTGAAGTTTTCAACTTATTGCAAATTTAAAGATAACTCGATTCATGTGACAAACCAAATCTAGTCTCAACGCATAGACCGGGTTTGGGGTGTTACATTTAGTGGTATCAGAGCCCAGTTTCAAAAACTTCGGTGTGGTTTGGGTTCAAAAATAATTTCTTATGAAATCATTCAAAAATCAGTATGGCACCACAAGCATCCCGGCAACAAGTCAAGTAAGTATTATTGTTTAATGATTACTATGATATGATCATAGGAACACTCTAGAACTTCTAGTTTTAGACGTGAAAAGCATGAGAGATTGAGACTATAGGATATGTTGCTAAAAACAACTTTATATCTTAAATCTCATAAAATATCGCTAATAAACACCGAAACAAAATTTACGATTCATAAAACTTGTAATCGGATAAGCGAACAAGCAATCATGAGTACAAGAGGCCGTGGTCATGGACGCGTAGACGTGGCCGTGGTAGGTAGAGGTGCTACAATGAAGCACCAAATCATATGCAGTATAGACGCACTGCGTCAATTGAAAGTGAGACCGGATCACGCGATCACATGGAAGAAGATCATGCATTGACTCAAGCAATGCTACGAGTCTTGAAAAGGGTCATTGGAACTAGAATTGGGCCAACAACTCGTGGGTCAATTTCAGAGCGACTTAAAGGCGAATAATGCGAAGTTTTCGAGGTGTCTCGGTGTAGCTCGAATGTGGCGAATCTGGCTCGAAGCCGTGGAGCGGATTATGGATGATATGGAATGCACTACCGAGCAAAAGCGAGAGGAGCTGTATCCTTATTGAGAGATGAGGCGTGTCGATGGTGGCTCACTTTGTTAGAAGGCATTGAAGTCATGGCGATTAACGGGAATTCTTTAAAGTCGCCTTCCAAGGAAAATACGTCGAACGAGCTATGTAGGCTTCGAAGGAAGGAATTTCTGAATCTTGTCCAAGGAAGTAAGACAAAGGCGCAAGATATGAAGCGAGTTTTTACGTCTGAGCCGTTATGCGGGACAATTGTAGCAACAGATCATGAAGGTTGTGTACATTTCGAGGATGGACTTAATGATGAGTGAGAGTTCTAATTGCTCGCAACAAATTAGAAATTTTTCCACTCGGTGGAGAAGGCCAAAATAGCCAAGAGGCTAAGAACTCGAGCAGCGAGCAGAAAGATCCGAAATAAGAGAGACACACAATGATCTGGTTCTTCAAGAGATTCAGAAGAAACCGGAATGATGAATCAGTTCAAGGCAGAACCCCGGTAGCAAATAATCGAAGTCGAGATTGCACTGAGTGTGGGAAGAGACATTTTGGGGAATGTTGGAGGAAAACGGGCGCATGCTACAAATGCGGTTCAATGGAACATCAGTACAAAAGTTGTCCTCGACGAATGGATACGACTCAAGAAGTCCGTAATAATGATGCACAGCCGGCCAGAGGTAATCAGCAGCCACCGAGAGGTCGTGGAACAGGTCGTGGTGGTAATGGGGCTGGTCGTGGTCAAGGTGCACCGGGTCGAGGAAATGGTAATAGAGGAAATGCAGATGCTAGACAGCCTAGACTGGTCTATGCAGTTAGACGCCGCGAGGACGGCAATGCACCAGATGTGATAACCGGTACGTTCTTCATTTTTGATGTACCTGTTATTGCCTTAATAGATATTGGCTCTACTCATTCATATGTATCTAGTGCCATATCTGAAACACAATTTAGAATCAAATTACCGAAAATGAGATGACGATGTCAGTCCTTTAGGATGTCAATAATCATTAATAAAATATTTAAAGACGTGCCCTTAAAATCCAAGAGGAAGTATTCTTAGCAAATTTGATGGAACTACCTTTCGGTGAGTTCGATCTCATTCAGGCATGGATTGGTTGGTTAACCATTGGGCGCAATTGGATTGTCTTTGAAAACGAATGTCGATGGGACCTCGGATGATAAGGAAGTCATAATGATTGGTGAGCGAAAGAACTATCGGCAAATGTGGTATCTGCATTAAAAGTCGAGAAGTTGGTGCGGAAAGGGTGCGGAGCATTCCTAGCCTATATCGTGCTTTAGATGCCAAAGAATTATCCGTGAATGATGTGAGGACGGTGAAGGAATTTCCCGATGTATTTCCTGAGGAACTTCCTGGTATACCTCGGATCGTGAAGTAGAATTTGGCATTGAGCTTTTGCCTGGGACAGCTCCAGTGTCCATTGCTCCCTATAGAATGGCGCCGAAAGAGTTGGCTGAGCTCAAAGCTCAAATTCAAGAATTGCTGGATCGGGGATTTATTCGACCAAGTGTGTCTCCGTGGGGAGCACCAGTCTTGTTCGTCAAGAAGAAGGATGGATCGATGCGTATGTGCATTGACTACGGATAGTTGAATAAATTGACGATCAAGAATCGGTATCCTCTACAGAGAATTGACGACTGTTTGATCAATTAAAAGGAGCTTGCTTTTCTCAAGATTGATTTAAGGTCGGGTTATCACCAACTTAAGGTGAAAGAAGCGGACATTTATAAGACGGCATTTCGGACACGCTACGGACACTATGAGTTTGTAGTGATGCCGTTTGGATTAACCAATGCACCAATGCATTTATGGACATGATGAGCAAGTCTTTCAACCATATTTAGACCGGTTTGTGGTAGTGTTCATAGATGATATATTGGTTTATTCGAGAAGTGAGGAGGAACATGACCAAGATTTATGATAGTATTACAATTACTTCGTGATAAGCAATTGTATGCCAAATTTGGTAAATCGAATTTTGGCTAAAGGAGGTGACTTTCCTTGGTCATGTAGTATCACCAAGGAATAAGGGTGGATCCTCGAAAATTGAGGCTATTACGGATTGGAAACCACCAACATCTGTGGTGAAATTGGAGTTTCTTAGGCTTGGTGGATACTATAGGCGTTTTGTAGAGGGTTTTAGTTGCTTGTTGCACCCTAACTAAACTGCAAGAAAGGAGCTCCGTATATCTGGACCAAAAGCAACAAGAGAGTTTTGAGAAGTTGAAGAAGATCCCGACGTGAAGCTCGGTTTTAATTCAACCCAGGTGAAAAAGAGTTCTTGTTTATTGTGATCGTCTCACACGGGTGCAGGTTGTGTATTGATGCAAAATGGAAAAGTGGTGGCCTATGCTTCTCGTCAATTGAGACCACACGAAGTAAACTACCCTACTCATGATTTGGAGTTAGCTGCGTTGTCTTTGCTCTAAAGATTTGGAGGCACTATCTCTATGGTGAGAAGTCCATAATATACACGGATCACAAGAGTCTTAAATACCTCCTTACCCGAAGGAGTTAAATTTGAGACAAAGAAGATGGGTAGAATTGTTAAAGGATTATGATTTCTCCATCGAGTACCATCCTCGGAAAGGCTAACGTGGTAGCCGAGCGTTAAGTCGTAAGGCGATATCTGAATTAAGACTCTGTTTGCCCATTTGAGTGCATGCGAGGATGGCGGTTTGTTAGCGAACTTGGTGAAGCACGTACGGGAACAAATCAAGGAAAAACAGACATCGGATGAGAAGTTGGGACCTTTACTTGACAAGTTGAAAATGGTGAAATTGAGGATTTTGGAATAAACACGGAGGGTGTGTTGTGCTTTCGAGGGAGAGTATGCATGCCTAAAGACTTAGATCTAAGGCAATTGATTCTACGGGAGGCGCATAGTAGCCCTTATGCTATGCATCCCGGAGGAAATAAGATGTATCGAGATCTTCGTGAATGATATTGGTGGCGGGGTTGAAGCGTGAGATTCTGAGTTTGTGGGAAAATGTTTGACTTGTCAGCAAGTGAAGGCAGAACATCAATTACCGTCTGGATTGTTACAACCGATAAAGATTCCTCTTTGGAAATGGGAGCGGATAACTATGGATTTTGTTAGTGGGTTACCGTTAACACCTACTAAGAAAAATTTCGTTTGGGTAATTGTTGATCGGTTGACGAAGACTGCTCATTTCTTGCCGGTTAAATGCGGATTATTCTTTGCGTAGTTAGCGAAACTTTACGTATCCGAAATTGTGAGGTTGCATGGGGTACCGATATCTATTATATCGGATAGGGACCCTAGATTTACATCACGATTACGAAAGCTCGCATGAAGCCTTGGGAACAAAGTTGAATTTCAATGCGGCTTTTCATCCTCGATCGATGGTCGATCGGAAAGAGTAATTCGGATATTGGAAGATATGTTAAGAGGATGTAATCGACTTGAGGGTAGTTGGGAGGATTATCTACCATGGCGTAATTAGCGATATAACAACAAATATCGATCTAGCATTGGATGGCACCTTACGAGGCATTGTATGGTCGTAAGTGTCGCTCTCCTATTGTTGGACCGAGTTGGGCGAAAGATGGATGTTAGGCCCCGAGATGATATCCGAGACCGAGGATAAGGTAAAAGTTATTCGAGCACGGTTGAAAGAAGCCTCGAGATAGATGAAGTCGTCTGCAGATCCGGCGAAGGAACATCGAGTATAGTGTGGGAGATCGGGTTTTCTTGAAGGTATCTCCTTGGAAAAAGATCTTTAGATTCGGAAGGAAGGGCAAGCTAAGTCCTAGATATATTGGACCTTATCGTGTCTTTGAAGCGTGTTGGTCGATGGCATATCGATTGAGTTACCTCGGGAGTTAGATCAAATTCATAATGTCTTTCATGTTTCCATGTTGAGGCGTTATAGGTTGGATCCTTTGCACATTATACTTAGTAGAGGAATTGGAGTGAATTGATTTGTCCTTTGAAGAAGAACCGGTGGAAATCCTAGACCCGAGATGTCAAGGTACTAAGGAAGAAAAGCATGCAGTTGGTCAAAGTTCTATGGCGTTACCACGGAGTGGAAGAAGCTACGTGGGAGCCAGGAGGATGCAATTCGCAACAATACCCTCACCTTTTTCAACTGAGTAAATTTCGAGGACGAAATTTTCTTTAAGAAGGGTAGAGTTGTAACACCCTAAAATCCGAGTAATTAAATTGCATGAATTGGTGTTTAGATTTTTTTTTTTTAGGAAAATCTCTTATTTTATTTTAGTGCTTATTGAAGTCCTAGAGAGGGTAAAGCATAATTTGAGGAAAGAATAAAATTTATTAATTGAGATTTATTGAAGTGAAACAAAGGGTGATTAAGACTTAAGCTAAATTATGTGCTAAAGAGTGTTATAAGTGAGTACATGGTAAGGTGGAGTTGGCGCATGGGTTCAAGTAAGAGGGAAGAGGTTCGAATCCTTGTATGGCACCTAAATGAATTTTGCTTTTAATTTTCGCTCATGACTAGGAAGTGTCGGCAAGGAGCTTATAAGGAAGGTGTTGACCATGTATTTTGGTTAGTGTATCAAAGGATTAAGAAACAACTAACTTATGGCATGGAATCAAAGGTTTAAGGAAAGATAGGGGAACATAAGGCACTTATCAAGGGGGAAAATTTGGAAAGAAATCATGGCCAATTGACCATGTCTTGGGCGGCAACATTGGTTTAGGAAGGAGCCAAAATTTTGTTAGTTTGGCTAAAAATCTCATTCTTTTCTCTTTGGTCATTCGTTGCACATTGTGCAGATTTTCTTTGTTTTCTCCTCTCAAACTCTCATCTTGGCGAATAGGGCATTAGTAAAGCTCAAATTTTGTGACCATTTGGTTATTCCTTTTGCTTATCTCGATAGCAAATTCTTTGTGCCTTTTCTTCTTGTGCGAAATCATCCATACCAAAAGAATCATCTTTTTCTTTCTTTTGCCATGGCGAATATACTAGCACCTAAAGTTCTTTTTTCCTTCTCTTCTTTTCTTTGACATCAAGCAACAACATCACCATCATCCTTTCGTTCTTATATTATTTCTTTTCAATCGAAAATTCTCTCCATCTTCACTCTCTTGGCGAATGCTATTGTGCCTATAAACCCAATTATTTTTCTTTTCCTTCAACATCCATAGCCGAATCCTTCATCATTTAGACACCATTCTCCATTCTTTCCTTTCGACCGTGGATTATAGGTAAGGGTTCTTTCCATTTTCGATTTATTAAGGTGCTATGGCGAATGGTAATGGTGATTTGAAGGACTTTTGAATCGATATAACGCTCATTCTAATAACGTTCTTTTCGTTATTATTATTTAGTGCAATAATGAAGATCGGAACTCAAGTGATCGGGAGAAACGTTGGAAACGTTTTATTTTGGTAAGGAAATCAAATCTCTTTAAATCTCTAGTAACATTTGATATTATTTTAGATCTAACTAAATTCCTTTGGATCTTGAAGACATCAAAATAGGGAAGAAAAGGCGGTGTTTAGTTATCGTAAGAGGGTGGATCAGAAATCCCCATTCAAACGAAGAGCGGTTTCGGCGGTCAAGGATTTTCCACCGGGTTGCGGGCCATCTTCAAGGAAGTCCATTATTCAAGTGGTACGAACTTAGAACCATTATCGTTGGTGGATTCTCGACGACGAGCGAATCATTAAGCGAAGGAAAACCAAAATCAAGTGATTCAAAATCAAGAGGGTAAGATTTTGGATCTATTATCGATTAAGATTTATTTTACGAATTAGTTGTCTAACGGATCAAAATATATTTTAGGTGCCGAGGAGCGAGAAGGGTTAGTACTCACGGTATCGAGGTGTGTAATTTCACACTCATTATTTTTGGTTGGATGTCAAATTTCGGTATGGAAGCAAAATCGTAAAAACGACTAGATCGGTAAAAGCGCAAAAATTGATATTTTGACGAAAATACGTAAAAACGACTAAATCGTGAAAATTACGAAAACGCCCACAAGAAATTAATTGTTATTATGAAAATTTGATGTTTCGTGAAAATGGGCCGTAAATACTCTAGTTCGTGAAAATGGTAGTAAATACTCTAGTTCGTGAAAATGGGCCGTAAATACTCTAGTTCGTGAAAATGGGCCGTAAATACTCTAGTTCGTGAAAATGGGCCGTAAATACTCTAGTTCGTGAAAATGGGCCGTAAATACTCTAGTTCGTGAAAATGGGCCAAAATACTCTAGTTTGTTAAAATTTAGTCAAAACACTTTAGTTCGGTAAATGGGCCAAAGCCCACTAAACTGCTAAATAGACAAATTGCTATAATTATGGGCCAAATGAAATGTTATTGATAAACCCATCATGTTATGTATTGTTAATAAATTTTATATTTTAAAGTACATGTATAATTGCATGGGTGGGATATATGAAGAGAAGAATGGCCAGTTGCCACAATATCGCTTATTGCCTCTAGTTCTGGCTTCGCCACAATATCGACTTATTGCCTCTAGTTCGGTGGCTTCGCCACAATATCGACTTATTGCCTCTAGTTGGTGGCTATGCCACAATTATAAAAAGGCTTAATGCCTACGATTGGTGTGATGGCGGGGTGGGTTGACTTGATCCCACAGTGTGATGGTTGGTACGGGTGTTAGCGGATGGATATTAGGTATGGGGGAATTTCATTTTACATGCATTATTAATTGTGTTAATTCATGATATATTGTTGAATTCTCGAATTGGGCTCAAGCTGACATTATGTCTGATAATCCGCCCAATAATGGTGGTAGGTGAGTTACACCTTGAGTTCTAAGTAACTCATCCCTTTAAATTCTTTCCATCTCGTAATGGAAATTGATGTGGACTTGGGCGAGGATGACTTCGTGGAGGCCATCTGCGAGAGAGGTTATTTAAACTCGAACTTTCAATAAATATTTTTTCTATTATGGATTATTGTAATAAGGGCCTCTATAAATAACTTTTGGATTTTTATGTGTGTTTGGGTTTTAAACTAAACTTTGGACTTTTTAATTAATGGTCGTGATTTTATGATGCTTTATTTAAAATATATTTTGGTTTTCAAGTATATGAAATTCTTTTATAAATATTTTATTATAGTCAATTCATTAACAAACTATTTAAAAGTTTTTATAATACAATGATTTTCAACTAATGTTTTCAAATATTTATCAAAATCAAATACTCTTCTATTTATTTATTTTAAAACACGAAATTTATATTGAAGTTTTCAACTTATTGCAAATTTAAAGATAACTCGATTCATGTGACAAACCAAATCTAGTCTCAACGCATAGACCGGGTTTGGGGTGTTACAAGGGGTAATTTCATAAATTTGCCAAATCAGGGTGTCTTTGGTATTTTGTAAAGTTTTTTGAATACTTGTGCAAAATCAGAAATTGTTATTAAAATCGGGGGTAGTATGGTAATTTTGGAAAATCAAGGGCATTTTAGTAATTTTACCGCTAAGGGTATTTAGGTAATTTTGTAAATAAAAAATTCTTAGAAAGTTTTTCCAAAATAATAATTTTCATAATTTCAAAAGGGTAGTTTGTTGACTTTTTTTTAAACTAGGGTTTCCATAAAAATATGGCCAGTCCCTTTCGGGTTTTAATTATTGGGTTTAGCCCGTGTATAAGTCCTCTTGGTTAGGGTGAACCGAGGCTACGCACCAGGTAGGATTCGAGTAGAGAGGAGGTGAGTCACGCGACTACTTAAATACCAAGCTCCCACCAAACCAATCCTGAGACATGCGCACCATGGTTGCCACACCCTAACTCTCAAACTTAACCACAGGTTTGTTTAATTGTGTATTAAAATCTTATGTATTTGTTGGGGTAACTAGCCCTAGGGTTCAAGTACCTATCACACTAATCTCGTTCCATTCCATTTCTACCCTTCTACAAGTCATAATATAAATCACACGTAAGATCGAGGTATTTACAGGTGGACTTGGTCCTGAGACTTAGTGGGCCATGCCGTAAAATCTCTTAATTCACAAAAATTCTTTTTGGCTTAACTTTGAAAATGTTTTGGGCCTTAAACCCAAGGCCGAGAGTTTAAAATGGGCTCGATACCAAATTGAAACACCACGAACCCAAATTTCCCACGAGCCTTGACCGGATCTGGTATGTTCCCTGTAAACTGCTTCAAATTCTTTTGTTACTTAGGAAAAACTTGTGTGTTTTGAAAGAAAGATTGTTTTGGGTTGGGCTTGAGTTGATAACAAGTTTATTTCATTATTAAAATCCTTTACTTTAGGTGACAAAACGTTTAGGCTTTGTTTTAAAATAAATTTACTTAATATTTTAATAAATAAAAGTTTGTAAGCTTAATAAGTAAAAGCAAAATAAAGTAGTTCTACTATGGCCTTATTACATCAAATAATTGCCAAAAAAAAATAAATTCAAAGTACTTAATAAAATAAAAATCCAATTTAAATAGATTCCTTGATGTGCATGGCCACCTTTAAGCTCCTGCCGACCCGGTCCATTACTGATCGTCACCTGAAAAAGGTTCCCACAACGGGGTGAGTCAAACAGACTCAATGTGTACACAAACACTAAGTCTTAACAAATTCAGGCATAACAAATCAAATTCATACATATCATAATTTACATTTAATGATGCATTCCCGTACCCAAGCCTATATGCCATCTGCTACACATCACCCGTACCATCCTACACACCGTGGGGACGACTAAGTCAACCCTCCATCCGCTACACACCATCGAAGGCAGTCGCTGCAGTCGACTTGCTCATCGCCCTTATAAAATTCGTGGTCTTAGGTCACCACATTCAGATATCGTGGTCTTAGGTCACCACATTCAGTTATCGTGGTCTTAGGTCACCACATTCAGATATCGTGGTCTTAGGTTACCACATTCACTTCCCCTTTTCATATAACCCATATGCCCCATATCATACATGTCATGCATTAACATGCCAAATTCTTATTTCACATTCTTATAATGTCATATGTGTGTCGTAACAGATATTTAACAAAATCCTAGTAGGAGTAGGAAACATACATGAGTACTTCCTTACCATGACATGGTACCTTAGCCATATTCACATTCTTATACACATACTTATATTAAACATTGCCATAAAACTTATTAAGAAATAGTGTAGAACACCGATTCGCTTTAGCAAGTTCACTCCAAATCCCGAAAAGCTTGATTTAATGCCTTAGATCTTAAATCTCTACATTTGATCAATCACTTAATACTTAGTAAAGAGCCATTCGGCCATAAAACCAAATCCCAAAGGGATTGGTACACTTAAATCCTTACCTTGTCTTGATTGATGTCTAATCAAATCTTTGAAAACTTTGTATCCTTCTTTCTTGAAATCGGCAATCACTAGATTACTTGAATAGATTAGTTTCGACTTTTAAATATTAATGAAACACATCTATTTACTCAACATGGCCTTGGTAGAATGCTATAGATACTTACCTTGTGGATTTTAAATCCGAAACTCACCAAATAACTAGGAACACGCTGCCTATGGTGTACCTTCGAGAAAGAATTTCTCCTTCCTTGTAGTCGACACTTAGTAAATCCCGAAAGATCTCTTCAAAGTTTGACAACAAGATATTAATGGGGTTAGTCCTAGATTTCGCAAATCTTAAAAGAAAAGGATGAAACCGAATGAGATCTTACCCTTACTTTAGAGATCGGCAATCCTTGCTTGAACCTTTAGCAATATTCGGCTATGTAGGCTAGAAGGATCTTGATTTCGGCTTTTGATTGGTATAAAGAAATTGGCTAATGATGGTATCTTGAGGAGTTTATGGATTCGATTTTAATGGAGATCACAAAAGCTATGAAGAATTCGGCTAGGCTTACTTTAGTTTTCGGCTTTGGCTAACAAAAAGAAGAAGAAGAGATGCTCTAGGCAATTTGGCGAGAGAAGAGTTGAAAGAAGATATGATGAATGTCTCTCTTTCCTCTAGTAGTCAAATTACTAACTTAAAATCCTTCACTTGGCCATCACTCCTATTTTGATAACTTTATCGCTTTAATTATCACCCATTCAATTTAGTAAAACTTAATCCAATATTTATCTCTTATCTCTTAATAAAATAATAATAATAATAATAGTCCATCATTATCTATCTATTTAGCGAATTTTAAAGAGAATTAAACTCTTCCCAAGTGCCTTGGTGCCGTCCAACTCCTTGCTCCTTGCAGCAAAATAAAACTCTTTTATTTGCTTCCCACGTGACTCGAACCTAGGCTCCTTCCCCCTTGATTGTGGCGTCACTTACTGGGCTTTACGTCGTGCCTCCTAGCCACTTCTCCAAGCCCGATCTTATGTCAAATTTCTTCTATTAAATTTCTTAAGACCACCTTGCCTTAGTTTCCTCTTTTAAACTTAACATTTCTAAAACATTTCCTTACATTTCCAAGTTTCCAAAAATGTTCACTTTCCTCTTTTAAACTTAAGATTTCCAAGTTTCCAAAAATGTTCACTTCCCTCTTTTAAACTTAACATTTCCAAGTTTCCAAAGATGTTCACCATACATTCAGAATACATAATCAATGCCATTTCGTATAATTAAATCAAAAATGCATAGGCCTATTTTCAGGGTGTTACAGTTACCATCCGCTACAATCACCCGTACCAACCTGCACACTGTGAGGACTACTAAGTCAACCCTCCATCCGCTATACACCATCGAAGGCGTCATTGCAATGACGTGCTCATCGCCTTTATAAAATTTGTGGCATAGCCACGGATACATACTTTGTGTCATGAGACACCATATTCAGATATCATGGTCTTAGGTCACCACATTCGTGATATCGTGGTCTTAGGTCACCACATTCACTTCCCTTTTCATAATATCCCATATGCCCATGTCATACAAAACCATGCAACATAATGCCTTAGGCCCAATTTCACATTCTTATCATATTCATATTCATGGCATAACAAGTCTTATCATACTCATAGTCGGAGTAGGAAAACGTACCTTAGTACTGTGTAACATAACATGGTACTTAGCCATATTTTCCACATTCGTATAACATACATACATATTAAATAGTGCCTTAAACTTATTAAGAAATAGTGTGGGGTACACACCTGATTTACTTAGTGCTTTATTAAAGATCCCGAAAATCTCGATCTAAGCTTTAGATCCTTAACTGCCTATATTCGACCAACCCTAATTTTATTAGTACAAATCCATTCGACTATAAGTCCAAATCCTACTAGGATTATAACTCAAAGCTTACCTTGGTGTCGATTTGCCTACCACTCAAATCCCGAAACTTTGTAATGCTTTATCCTTGCAATCGGCTAGCACCCAAATCACCTTATAGATTAGTTTTTGACTTTTGAACATGTAAGTAATAGATCTGAGTATCAAAATAGGCGTTGGCGAATGTTCATATGGACTCACCTTGTGGATCTAAATCCCAAAAGTGACCTTGGATTGTAGTTTACATGAAATACCTAAAACTTATGTTAGATTAATTTCTAACATTAAATCGTAAGTAGATAGCCCTTGGCCGAATATGTCTTACCTTGAATCTTTAAAATCCTAAATATCCTTCCTTAAAGTCGACAAGGGACAAATCCTAGAAGAGTCCCTTAATACAAAAGTCGAAAGCACCTTTACTTGAAGCCCCTCAAAGATTCAGCTATAAAAGCTAGCTAGTGCTCAAAAGGTTTCGGCTTTTGAGTTTTAATGGAGTAATCGATTTCAAGGAAGAAAAGAGAGAGAGAGAGAGAGAGATATGAGCTTTAGGAAGAATCGGCTATGGTGATCTTTGGGAAGGGAATTCGGCTTTTGATGAAAAGGAAGAAGAAAAAGAGGATGAAGAATTTGGCTAGCACAAGGGTATTTCGGCTTTGGAAAAATAAAAGGAGAAGAGGAGATGCACTAGAGAATTTAGCAAAGGTAAGAGAAGAAGGAAAAATTGATGAATGGCCTTATTTTCCTCTTTCAGCCGAAATTACTAAGCCTAGAGAGTCCCCTTTCTTGGCCATCACTCTCATATCTTTATTTTCCTAGCTTAGCCGAAATTCTAAAAGAATTTGACTTCAACTTAAACTCCTACCTTAGTCTCCCAAAGCCGTCCATCTCCTTACCTTAGGGTCTTAAATTTTACCCATTATTTTGGGCTTCATGTGGCCATACTAGGCCCAAGTTATCCTAGCATATGGCGTCATTTCCAGAGCCCTAAGTGGCATCTCCTGCTATTTTTCCAAGCCCGATTTTGTCACATTTCAAGGTTCCTTACATTTCTAAAGCATTTCTTACATTTCCAAGCTTCCTCTTAGGACTTAATATTTTCTAAAGCATTTCCTTACATTTCCAAGCTTCCTCTTAAGACTTAATATTTTCCAAAGCATTTCCTTACATTTCCAAGGTTCTAAAATGCACACAACACATTCACAACACATAAGGCATACTATTTCATAAAATTTTAGCCATAGTGCATAAGCCCTAATCTAGGATATTACAGTTCTACCCCCTTAAAATAATTTCGTCCTCGAAATTTCTTACTAACAAAAAATCGTACATCCTAACTCACCACACTACACTCTGCTGCACAAGACTCGATCTTAAAACTAACACATTTCCTACAAAAATTCACATCCAAGGTTACATATACTTCACTAGCATTACAAGAACGAACTACCTCTATAACAAACAAGGCAATGAAGGGTATTCCCAAAGTAAGGACTTACCCATTGTCACATCTGGCACATCACTCTCCTCATGACGATTGACTGCATAAACCAACCTTGGTTGCCTCGATGTCTGAACCTTCAAGACCTCCGCTTGGTGCTCCACGACCACGGCCAAACCATTTCCTCCATGGTTGGGACCACGACCCACCGAGGTCATTGTCCACCTCTACCAACTGATTAACATTTTGAGCTCTTGGTTGATTCCCATCTGGTCTCATCGAGACAGTCCTTAATCATATGGTCTTTTGACCCACACTTAAAACATCCTCTCGTCTTTTTCCAACATTCACCTAAGTGCTTCTTCCCACATTGTTCACAAGTAGGGTACTGCCTTCCAAGAGTGACTTATCGACCTCGCTACCCTTCAACTCTAGGCCTCTTTTGCTCATTCCTAGATTGCCTTGACGATCCAAATTCTCTCTTCGCTTATTTCGATCGAGTTCTCCTCACGGACTCCTTAATACCCTCAATCACTTTGGCCTTTTCAACTAATACAAGAAACTCCGCTCTGCTTGCGGCCTATCAATAACCTTAGGTCATCTCTTAGTACTGCCTTCAAACCGAACACACTTTGCTCATGCTCGATGGATACTATGCCTCGAGCATAACGGCTCAAATTTAAAAATTCACTTCATACTCACTTCGGACTTGTTTCCTTGAACCAATCCTAGAAAAGCCTTTCTCCGGGCATCAATATAATGAGTGCCAACATACTTCTTTTGGTATGCTGCTTTAGCATACTCCCACGTGAGTTCCTCAGCGGTAGCACCATCTCGCACCGTGAGCCACCATTGATATGACTCATTACGGAGAAGCGACACCAATCCTTTCAGTTTTTCCTCGTCAGTTAAGTCGAGCTCATCCATAATCCGCTCATTCGCCTCCAACCAATACTCAGTGGTATTGGATGCTACACCTGATACACCGCAGAACACTTTAGCTCCGTTGGCTTGGAGTCGCTCAGATACCGACTTTCGAGCTCCTATGCCTCCACCGCTCCTCGCTACCTTTCCAAGACCCATGACGATCGCTTGTGACCTGCGTCATCCCGTCTGGTCCTGATATTCCACATCAGCGGCTGGGGGTGGTGGTGGTGGCATTTCATTTTTAGATCCTTGACCCGATCTAACAGGTTCAGACATAGTCATTTGGCCTCTACCACGGCCTCGCACGCTACGGCCACGTCCCCTTGAATTCATACTTGCGTTTATCTGATTAAGGAGTTTTATACATTAGTTTGGCTCCACTTGATTAACCACGAACAGTTTTATGTTCAATAGTTTTAAGAAGTTGTTCTTTCGATTCATACACATACAGTCTCACATCATTCATTTAGTCACACACATGAACTTGCGTCCATTATAGAGAAATATTGTAATTGTCGTTTTTTGTTGTTTTCCACTACCCAGGGGTATTTTCGTAATTTTATCCTATAGGGGTATTTTGGTAATTTTCAAATTAGAGTATTTGAAAATGTCGTAAAATAGAGGTTGTTGATATTTTATAAAATTAAAATACTTGTTGGAAAAATTTCAAGGGTAAAATGGTAATTTAAACACTAGGGGTATTTTGTAATTTTACAAGTCGTGGTCATTTCGGTAATTTTGCAAAGATATGGTTCTGGTGACCTTCAAAACAAAGGCATTTTGAAGATTTCTAATTTGAGGCACTTCGTTGATTTTTCCTTCTTGAGGGTATTTTGGTCATTTTGTAAGTCGGGGTAATTTCATAATTTTTTTCAAATCAGGGTGTCTTTAATATTTTGTGAAATTTTTGGATATTTTTGCAAAATCAGAAATTTTTATTGGAATCGGGGGTAGTATGGTAATTTTGGAAAATCAAGGGCATTTTAGTAATTTTTACCACTAAGGGTATTTAGGTAATTTATAAATTAAAAATTCTTAGAAAGTTTTTCCAAAATAATAATTTTCATAATTTCAAAAGGGTAGTTTGTTGACTTTTTAAAACTAGGATTTCCATAAAAATGTGGCTAGTCCCTTTCGGGTTTTATTTATTGGGTTTAGCCTGTGGCTGAGTCCTCTTGGTTAGGGTGAACCGAAGCTACGCACTAGGTAGGATTCGAGTGGAGATGAGTTGAGACACGCGGACTGCTTAAATACCAAGCTCCCACCGAAACCAATCCTAGACATGTGCACAATGGTTGCCACACCCTAACTCGGCGACTTAGACACAGGTTTGTTTAATTGTGCCGTAGAGTTTTATGTAATTGTTGGGGTAAACTAGTCCTAGGGTTTAATTCCTAATCCACTAGTCTACGTCCCTATATATCCCTACATACAAATCACAAAGAGGTTAGGAGTACTTACACGGAGGACTTGATGTGCCTGAGTCACAGTGCCATGCCGAAAGCCTATTTATTTCTTAGAAAAGTCTATTTTCAAAAGATAGAAAACATTTTGGGCCTAAAAGCCCTCAAAGCCGAGTTTTGAACCGGCTCGATACCAAACTGAAACACCCCAAACCCAGCCCACAAGCCACGACCGGATCTGGCATGCTTCTAAAGAAAATCCATTCGAAACTTGTTTGAAAACTTTGCTAAAACTTGTGTATTATTTTTTTTTTTTGAAAACTCTTGATTTGGGTTGGGTTTGAAAATTTAACATCTCGTTGATTTGGTGTCAAAACATTTAATAAATATACTTAAGAAAATTTAACTTTTAAACTTTAAATTTGATAATAGTTGTATCATATTAAGTAACTTAAAAGCATGCATAAACGATTCAATACTTTGGCCTTATTACATCAAATAAAACCCGAATAATTCAAAACTTAAACATAAATAAAATAAATCAATCCTTGAGCTTTGCATGGCCACTTTGAGCTCCTACCGAATTCGCTTCCATCACCGATCATCACCGAAAATAGTCCCACAAGGGTGAGTCAAACAGACTCAATGTGTACAATCAACACTAAGTCTCAAACAGATTCGGGCATACAAAATCATACATACAGATATAATAACATAAATAATGATGCAATCCCGAACCCAAGCCTAGTTACCATCCGCTACACGTCACCCGCACCAACCCGCACACCGTGGGGACTACTAAGTCAACCCTCTATCCGCACACACCATCGAAGGCGTCAGCTGCGCTTGACGTGCTCATCGCCTTTATAAAATTTGTGGCATAGCCACCAGATACATACTTTGTGTCATGAGACACCATATCCAGATATCGTGGTCTTAGGTCACCACATTCAGATATCGTGGTTTTAGGTCACCACATTCACTTCCCCTTTTTCATAATATCCCATATGCCCATGTCATACAAAATCATGCAACATAATGCCTTAGGCCCAATTTCACATTCTTATCATATTCATATTCATGGCATAACAAGTCTTATCATACTCATAGTAGGAGTAGGAAAATGTACCTTAGTACTGTGTACCATAACATAGTACTTAGCCATATTTTCCACATTCGTATAACATACATACATATTAAACAATGCCTTAAACTTATTAAGAAATAGTGTGCGGTACACACCTGATTTACTTAGTGCTTTATTGAAGATCCTGAAAATCCCGATCTAAGCTTTAGATACTTAACTGCCTATATTCGGCCAACCCTAATTTTATTAGTACAAATCCATTCGGCTATAAGTCCAAATCCTACTAGGATTATAACTCAAAGCTTACCTTGGTGCCGATTTGCCTACCACTCAAATCCCGAAACTTTGTAATGCTTTATCCTTGCAATCGGCTAGCACCTAAATCACCGTATAGGTTAGTTTTCAGCTTTTGAACATGTAAGTAATAGATCTAAGTATCAAAATAGGCCTTGGTCAAATGTTCATATGGACTCACCTTGTGGATCTAAATCCAGAAAAGTGACCTTGGATTGTAGTTTCTGTCGAAATACCTAAAAACTTATGTTAGATTAATTTCTAACATTAAATCGTAAGTAGATAGCCCTTGGCCGAATATGTCTTACCTTGATTCTTTAAAATCTCGAATATCCTTCCTTAAAGTCGACAAGGGACAAATCCTAAGAGTTCCTTAATACAAAAGTCGCACATGCAGCAAAGCCAAAATAAAATAACCTTTGCTTGAAGCCCTCAAAGATTCGACTATGAAGGCTAGCTAGTGCTCAAAAGGTTTTGGCTTTTGAGTTTTAATGGAGTGTCGGTTTCAAGGAGGAAAAGGGAGAGAGAGAGATATGAGCTTTAGGAAGAATCGACTATGGTGATCTTTGGGAAGGGAATTCGGCTTTTGATGAAAAAGAAGAAGAAAAAGAGGATGAAGAATTCGGCTAGTACAAGGGTATTTCGGCTTTGGAAAAATAAAAGGAGAAAAGGAGATGCACTAGAGAATTTGGCAAAGGTAAGAGAAAAAGGAAAAAATTGATGAATAGCCTTATTTTCCTCTTTCAACCGAAATTACTAAGCCTAGAGAGTCCCCTTTCTTGGCCATCACTCTCATATCTTTATTTTCCTAGCTTAGCTGAAATTCTAAAAGAATTTGACTTCAACTTAAACTCCTACCTTAGTCTCCCTATGCCGTCCATCTCCTTACCTTAGGAGTGCCGAATTTTAACCCATTATTTTGGGCTTCATGTGGCAATACTAGGCCCAAGTTATCCTAGCATATGGCGTCATTTCCAGAGCCCTAAGTGGTGTCTCCGGGCCATTTTTCCAAGCCCGATTTTGTCACATTTCCAAGGTTCCTTACATTTCTAAAGCATTTGCTTACATTTCCAAGCTTCCTCTTAGGACTTAATATTTTCTAAAGCATTTCCTTACATTTCCAAGCTTCCTCTTAAGACTTAATATTTTCTAAAGCATTTCCTTACATTTCCAAGGTTCTAAAATGCACACAACACATTCACAACACATAAGGCATACTATTTCATAAAATTTTAGCCATAGTGCATAAGCCCTAATCCGGGATATTACAAGAGAGGTGACAGCCTATCAGACAGGTAGGTCAGAGATATGGACCACGTTATGAGCGAAGCTTTGGTCCGAGTACGAGAAGTGGCTGGCCACTTGCAGACCCTAGCCGTTCAAAGCCTGAAACATGAATAGGAGTCAGATCGAGGCTGAGAATTAGATTTGTTTTTTGGGAAAGTTAAGGTTTTAAGTGTGTGGGCGAGGCCATATATGTATCTGCTTTATGTAAAGAAACTTATTTTCTAGTAAAGTTGTTCTAATGGAATTGAACTAGAATCAACGCTTTTTTGCATACATCTTTTCCCTTCATTAACATTACATTTCATTGCATGCAATAAGTTTCATGAAATCCAAAAGTGTGTCGAGTTCAGAACTTTAGTGCAGAGCTTGATGGATAACAAAGAGTTGGAATTCTTTGAAAATATCGAGGGTTTAAAAAGGGAACTAAAAAAAACCTATCAAGAATTTGTCCTTACTTCCCCAAGAGTGTTCTGAACAACTAGACTATAGAGGATATCCCTGTAGTTTTTAGGACCATTTTAGAGTAATGTTCAAAACACACTTATTACTCTAGGCCTGGGAGCAATAAGAATCCTTTTGTGAAAAAGGCATATGTCCATTATTTTTATTTCAATAATATGCATATTTGTGTCTCATTTTGGCAAACTTTCTTTTGTTGTTTCCATTTCATTCATACTCATACCACATAGATAATTATTATTAGATTCATTTATTCTTTAGGTCTTCTTTCATTCCTATAATAGGTCTCCAGATATCAATGATATGAGCGATGCTGCTACTAACTCAGAATCTCCTTTTGAGCAAGATATGTGTCTAGAGGAACCTTAGGACTTTGAAGATGAGCAAGATTATAACCTATCTCTTGATTTGTTAAGGATGGTAGAACAAGAGGAGAAATAGATTCTACCTCACAAAGAGTCAGTGGAAATTGTGAGCTTAGGAGACGAACAAGAAAAGAAAGAGGTGAAGATTAGAGCTTGCATCATTGCAGAGACAAAGCGAGACCTGAGTTACTTCAGGAATTCAAAGATGTCTTCGCATGGTCATATCAAGTCATGCCTAGTCTAAGTACTGATATTGTCGCACATCGGCTTCCCATAAAGAAAGAATGCAAGCCAGTTCAATAGAAACTCCTAAGGATGAGGCCCGATGTCCTGTTGAAAATAAAAGAAGAGGTCAATAAGCAATTCGACGCTTGTTTCCTACAAGAGTTTAAATACTTGAAGTGGGTAGCTAATATAGCCCCCGTCCCTAAGAAAGATGGGAAAGTATGAATGTGTGTAGACTACAGGGATTTAAACAAAGCTAGCCTGAAGGACAATTTCCTTGTAACACCAAAAACCCGACCCAAAAGTTAGGCCCAAATCTAGTGTGTCACATTGAAGAAAACGTATAAAGGATTTGTGATTCGTACTAAAATAAGGTTTGTTAAAATAAAGAAAAACAAGTTTGATTTGAGACATTTGATAAAATACTACTAACCTCGAAGATTGATTGATAAATCAATAGATTTGAACCAATAATCTTATAAAACATGACTTTTGAAAACGATGTTGAAAATTCGAAAGAGAATCTGAGTCTTTTGAAAATTTCGTTGAAGTTTATTATGAAATCCATTTGTTAATCAATTTTGGAAAACCTTTATTTAAGTTTTTAGAAAATTCCCATTTAAAATAATTTAAGTAAAATAATAAGTATATCAAACATAAAGCAAATAATAAAATACTCTAGAGGCCTTATTACAACATAAAACCCAAAATAGTAAAGTGAACGAAAATAGAAATCTAAAGTTCCAAAGTAAAACATCATTTCTGAAGTATGGCCTCCACTGAGTCATCCATGGCCCAAGTCCACATCTCTGAGCATTACCTGAAAGGATTAAGAAAGAAAAAGGGGGGTGAGTTACAAGAACTCTGTGTGAAATCCCCTTACCGTTGTTCATTGGGCTTGAACCCATTTAGCAAAAATTTGGGCCTGAGCCCATCTAACAATAACTTGGGCCGAAGCCCATTAAGCAATCTTGGGCCAAAGCCCATTTACAAAATAGAATATACCAAATGAATCAAATTAATGTAATGCAATCCCAAACCAACCTAATAATCCATCCGCTACACACCACCCATACCAACCAACACACATGTGGGGATCAAGTCAACCCACCCCGCCAACACACCAAAACGCAGGCAATTGCCATTTATAATAATAATTCACAGGCCAATGGCCATTTATAATTGCAGGCATTTAGCAATTTATAATATTAGAATTTGTGGCGAAGCCACTAGAATAACAGAATATACGTGGCATAGCCACCAGACAGATTGTGACAGAGTCACCAAAATATGTGGCAGAGCCACCAAATAGCTTCCTCCAATCATCAATATCCCAAACCCATGCAGAATTATGAGAATGGAACATTCATAGCAAATTATGATATTTACAATATAACAACGATACTTAACAACATCAGAGATTTATTACAAACAATTTGGTCCATTAACACTTTGCAAGATCGACCCATTATGCAATATATTAAATTCGGCCCATTTAGCCATATATCAAATTGGATCATTAAGAAATATATCAAAATCGGCCCCTTAAGGCAATCTATCAAATCGGTCCATTAGGGGCATTTTCGTAATTCGACCCATAAGGGTATTTTTGTAATTCGACTCATAAGGGTATTTTCATAATTTGGCACATAAGGGCAATTTCGTAATTCGGTAATTTTACCCACTAAGGGTAATTCGATAATCTCGCAATCCAGGGGTATTTCGGTAATTTACCCTCCAAGGGTATTTTCGTAATTGCGCAACCCTAGACTTAATTACTAATTTGGGACATGAAACTTGAAACTATCCATCTGCGTCATACTGACTAAATTGACTATAACTTGGGTTAGAAAACTTGAAATTTAAATCCGTAAATTTTCCTTGAAACTAAACTCATATATCTTCTTACTAAATTTTTCCAGAATTTTTGTCTTAACCATTTAGTACAGTTTATTCCATAAAGTTTCCCTTGTTTCATTGTCTAACGATTCTGACCTCTCTTTTCTTAATTTCAAATATCTCACTGTACAGTTTTCATATACTGTTTCCACTTGATTCAATTGAATATAGACTCACTAAGAAATCCATACATATAAATTATAACCCATAATTAACTTTGTACAATTTTATATGATTTTTCCAAGACAGATCAGGGAACCACGAAGTCATTCAGAACCAGTCTCACTAAAATTAACATAACTCAGAATATAAAATTCCTTTTTCTTCTCCATTTCTTTCTTACCAAAATAGACACAGTAAGCTTTTATTTGATATCTCATTCACTTTCTAATTCCCTTTCTCCTATTTTTAGTGATTTTTCAAAAATATGTCACTGTTTCTAACCAAAACTGTTTTATTACAAATATGATTACCACTACGATCATACGCACGCCCGAGTGATTACGGATGCGGTTTCTAGTTTTTCTTTGATATATCGACCGAATCACAAAATATTTCATGCAAGCCTTCAGAGAAGTGTGATATCACACACCATTTCAAATATATATTCGAAAAGTACGAGATTTCACACCTTATTTAGAATCCGTAACACGATATTCTTCGCGTCACCTAAAGATACAATCGGTCAACAATTAGTCCAAAACCCAATTTACAACTTCATCCAAGTATTGCAACTGATTTAAAAATCTATATCACTTACCAAAATTTGAGTCTCTTATTACGAGAGATAGGTGTTCGACTTTACCACTATTTCCGAAAAATCAACAAGTAGAGAGTATCTCATGATTTCGAGCCTAACAACATAATTGATTAGACAAACTTTCAATCTGATTAACACCATAATCGAATAGTGATATCGAATGGACTATGAAAAGACTCAGTACCTTAATCGATGATAATCTCGATTCCCACCAATTGGCTTATAACTACGAATGAATCGACAAGGATTTGGTATTAGGCCACCCACTAGAACTCTACGAAAAAGAGTTGATCAAATATGATAGTGATGGAGAAAGTCATATTTCGATAAGAAACAAAGTGGAATAGCCGTATAGTGATGAACATGCATATTCGGCTAAAAAGAGAAGAAATGAAAGGATTAGAAATGAAGTCCTTACCCGATTCAACCAAGGAGAGATGTCCAACACACAAAAATGGGAAAGATAGAAGATGATAAAATTTAGCTATCAAAATAAGATGAACAAAAGATGAATATTTGACTAAACAAAAGAGAAGAAAGGTGCATAATTGTGCTAGGAGGTTTTGGCAAAGAGAATAGCAAATTGGAAGAAGATGACACAAAAGTTGCAAATAGGATTTTTGGCCTAAACAATACCAAGACCTTACCAAATGCCAAAGTAAAAATTTCAGCTACCTATCTACCCCCAAAACCATCCACATGCATTACAATATTGGTCAAACATTTGGCCAACCACACTTTCCATAACATTCTCCCATTTTTGTGCCACCATGTCCCTCATACTTGCCTTTTTTCTTTTGATTCCTTTCCCCAACCTCAACCTTTCCTTATTTCCTTAGGCACCTTACCAAAAATAAAGAAGTCCACCTTGCCATATATACCTCTTGGCCGACACTCAAGGAGAGCATGCAAAAATAATAGTCAAAATTTGCACACAATGGGATTTGAACCTCTTCCCTTAAAGTCCTTCACTTGATGCCATAACCTTTTTACTAATTGCTCAATTATGCTAACAATTTACTCATTTATTTCTATAAGCCTTGAAGCTACTTACCATCTCTTCTTAAAGTGCTAAAATACCAAATTTTTCCTAAGACCTAATTAAACCCGAGACTTCATAGAAACCCCGTAACCTTCCAAATTCACTTAACTAATAAGTCCAATTTGCAACAACGCCATTCTCATATTCTCAAAAATTTTGAACATTCTTACGCCTAAGGCCCATTGGGCCCAATTCTACTAGGCCCAATTTTGGGATGTTACAATTTTACCCTCCTTAAAGAAAATTCCGTCCTCGAAATTTCCATCCTACTACTAAACGCATCGCTCAAATCACATGACTATGCTTTTGCTGTGCACTCTGATCTTAATAACACTAATTCACTTTCTATCTTTCACCTTGGAAACTCTTCACATCAAATCCTCAGAAGCAAATAGGTATTTATCACTCATTCATAAAATTTTCTACATTCAACCAAAACATACCCATCTTAATGATGATGGAACATGGAACAATCCCGATCCCTATGATCTTTAGACCCGCATCTCAAGCATGCTCCTGACCTCCTCCAGTATTCTCCCGAATGACACCTTCCGCAATAATCGCAAACTGGAAAGTTTGGACGTGCCTTGACACGCTTCACAGAACGAGACTGTGACCCTAAAGAACCGCGATCTCCTTTCTCCTTACAATCCACGCACCCAACTCGAAGTGCCTCACCGATTCCTTTAACCTCCTCCAACACTTCTTAACTAACTGAGTCAGCTCATCAACCCCAGCTTGATCATGAGATTCCGTTTCAGCCACTGGTAATGCCAATGCCTCCCTTTAGAAAACATGCCTCGGTGCTGAAGATCTAGCCCTAACACTTCGGCCTCTACCACGTCCACGTCTTCCACATCCACATCTTCTAGCGCTCATATTGACTAAGTCAATTTAATCTGATTAAGAGTTCTATGAATCATTAAGCTATTTTAGTGTTTATTAAATAATATTTTATGGAGTATAGAAAGTAGGGTTGTTTTCGCAAAAACGCATCCTATAGTCTCAATCTCTACAGTTTCGATACCTAAAACTAGATGTTCTAGAGTATTCCTATAGTCATATCATAATCATTATAATCATACAATAATAACATACACTTACTTGACTTGGTGTTGGATACCTGTGGTGCCATACTTACTTTAGAACATGCATTTTCAATTTAACATTCAAACTACTTTGGAAAACATTTTTGAACCCAACCCAAGGTCGAGTTTTGAAACTAGGCTCTGATACCATAAAAATATAACACCCCAAACTCGGCCCAAAAGTTAGGCCCAAATCTGGTGTGTCACATTGAAGAAAACGTATAAAGCATTTGTGATTCGTACTAAAATAAGTTTTGTTAAAATCAAGAAAAACAAGTTTGATTTGAGACATTTGATAAAATACTACTAACCTCGAAGATTGATTGATAAATCGATAGATTTGAACTAATAATCATATAAAACGTGACTTTTGAAAATGGCGTTGAAAATTGGAAAGAGAATCTAAGTCTTTTGAAAATTTTGTTAAAGTTTATTATGAAATCCATTTGTTAATCGATTTTGGAAAACCTTTATTTAAGTTTTAGAAAATTCATATTTAAAATAATTTAAGTAAAATAATAAGTATATCAAACATAAAGCAAATAATAAAATACTCCATAGGCCTTATTACAACATAAAACCCAAAATAGTAAAGTGAACGAAAATAGAAATCTAAAGTTCCAAAGTAAAACACCATTTATGAAGTATGGCCTCCACCGAGTCATCCATGGCCCAAGTCCACATCACTGAGCATTACCTGAAAGGATTAAGAAACAAAAAGTGGGGTGAGTTACAAGAACTCAGTGTGAAATCCCCTTACCGTTGTTCACTGGGCTTGAACCCATTTAGCAAAAATTTGGGCCTGAGCCCATCTAACAATAACTTGGGTGAAGCCCATTAAGCATAATCTTAGGCCAAAGCCCATTTACAAAATAGAACATACCAAATGAATCAAATTAATGTAATGCAATCCCAAACCAACCTAATAATCCATCCGCTACACACCACCCGTACCAACCAACACACCTGTGGGGATCAAGTCAACCCACCCCGCCAACACACCAAAACGCATGCAAATTGCCGTTTATAATAATAATTCGCAGGCCAGTGGCCATTTATAATCGCATGCATTTAGCCATTTATAATATCAGATTTGTGGCAAAGCCACAAGAATAACAGAATATACGTGGCATAGCCCCCAGACAGATTGTGATAGAGTCACCAAAATATGTGGCAGAGCCACCAAATAGCTTCCTACAATCATCAATATCCCAAACCCATGCAGAATTATGTGAATGCAACATTCATAGCAAATTATAATATTTACAATATAACAACGATAATTAACAACATCAGATATTTATTACAAACAATTTGGCCCATTAACACTTTGCAAGATCGTCCCATTAAGCCATATATCAAATTCGGCCTATATAGCCATATATCAAATTGGCCTATTTAGCCATATATCAAATTGGCCCATTAAGCAATATATCAAAATCGGCCCCTTAAGGCAATCTATCAAATCGGCCCATTAGGGGCTTTTTCGTAATTTGACCCATAAGGGTATTTTCATAATTTGGCATATAAGGGCAATTTCATAATTCGTTAATTTTACCCACTAAGGGTAATTCAGTAATCTCGCAATCTAGGGGTATTTTGATAATTTACCCTCCAAGGGTATTTTCATAATTTTGCAACCCGGACTTAATTACTAATTTGGGACATGAAACTTGAAAATGTCCATCTGCGAAATACTGACTAAATTGACTATAACTTGGGTTAGAAAACTCGAAATCTAAATTCGTAAATTTTGCTTGAAACTAAACTCATATATATTCTTACTAAAATTTTTCCAGAATTTTTGTCTTAACCATTTAGTACAGTTTAGTCCTTAAAGTTTCCCTTTTTTCACTATCCAACGATTCTGACCTCTCTTTCCTTAATTTCAAATATCTCACTGTACGGTTTTCATATACTTCTCCCACTTGTTTCTATTGAAAAAAAACTCATTAAGAAATCCATATATATAAATTATAACCCATAATTCACTTTGTACAATTTTATATGATTTTTTCCAAGGCAGTTCAGTGAACTACGAAGTCATTCAGAACCAGTCTCACTAAAATTAACATAACTCAGAATATAAAATTCATTTTCCTTATCCGTTTCTTCCTTATCAAAATAGACACATTAGTCTTTTATTTGATATCTCATTAACTTTCTAATTCCCTTTCTCCTATTTTTCGTGATTTTTCAAAAATACATCACTTCTTCTAACCGAAACTATTTTATTACAAATATGATTACCACTACGATCATACGCACGCCCGAGTGATTACGAATGCCGATTTTCGATTTTTCTTTGGTATATCTTACAAATCACAGAATATTTCATGCAAGCCTTCAGAGAAGTGTGAGATCACACACCATTTCAAATATATATTCAGAAAGTATGGGATTACACACCTTATTTGGAATCCGTAACACGATATTCTCTGCGGCACCTAAAGATACAATCGATCAACAATTTGTCCAAAACCCAATTTACATCTTCATCCAAGTATTGCGATTGATTTAAAAATCTATATCACTTACCAACAATCCAAGTCTCTTATTACGAGAGATAGGTGTTCGACTTTACCACTATTTCCGAAAAATCCACAAGTAGAGAGTATCGCGTGATTTCGTGCCTAACAACATAATTGATTAGCCAAACTTTCAATCCGATTAACACCATAACCAAATAGTGATATCGAATGGACTATGAAAAGACTCCTTACCTTAATCGATGATAATCTCGATTCCCACCAATTGGCTTATGACTACGAATGAATCGTCAAGGATTTGGTATTAGGCCACCTACTAGAACTCTACAAAAAAAGAGTTGATCAAATATGAGAGTGATGGAGAGAGTTATATTTCGATAAGAAACAAAGTGGAATAGTCGTATAGTGATGAACATACATATTCGGCTAGAAAGAGAAGAAATGAAAGGATTAGAAATGAAGCTCTTCCCTGATTCAACCAAGGAGAGATGTCCAACACACAAAAATGGGGAAGATAGAAGATGATAGAAATTCGGCTATCAAAAGAAGATGAACAAAAGATGAATATTTGACTAAACAAAAGAGAAGAAAGATGAACAATTGTCCTAGGAGGTTTCGGCAAAGAGAATAGCAAATTGGAAGAAAATGACACAAAATTTGCAAATAGGATTTTTGGCCAAAACAATACCAAGACCTTACCAAATGCCAAAGTAAAAATTTTAGCTACCTATCTACCCCCAAAACTATTCACATGCATTACAATATTGGTCAAACATTTGGCCAACCACACTTTCCATAACATTCTCCCATTTTTGTGCCAACATGTCCCCCATACTTGGCTTTTTTCTTTTGATTCCTTTCCTCAACCTCAACCTTTCCTTATTTCCTTAGCCACCTTACCAAAAATAAAGAAGTCCACATTGCCATATGTACCTCTTGGCCGACACTTAAGGAGAGCATGCAAAAATAATAGTCAAAATTTGCACACAATGGGATTTGAACCTCTTCCCTTAAAGTCCTTCACTTGATGCCATAACCTTTTTACTAATTTCTCATTTATGCTAACAATTTACTCATTTATTTCTATAAGCCTTAAAGCTACTTACCATCTCTCCTTAAAGTGCTAAAATACCAAATTTTTCCTATGGCCCAATTAAACCCGAGACTTCATAGAAACCCGTAACCTTCCAAATTCACTTAACTAATAAGTCCAATTTGCAACAACGCCATTCTCATATTCTCAAAAATTTTAAACATTCTTACGCCTAAGGCCCATTGGGCCCAATCCTACTAGGCCCAATTTTGGGATGTTACATTCCTGTTGCCCCACATCGACACTTTAGTGGACAACACGACAGGTTACTCATTGTTCTCCTTCATGGATGGTTTCTCCATGTACAACCAAATTAAAATGCATCCTGAAGATATGGAAAAGACGACATTCATAACCATCTGAGGAACATTTTGCTATAAAGTGATGCCATTCGAACTAAAAAATGCAGGAGCGACGTATCAAAGAACCATGTCTATTTCATGATATGATACACAAGAAAATCAAGGTTTATGTCGATGACATGATTGCAAAATCCCTAATAGAAAAGGAGCATATACAAGTCTTGAGGAAAGTGTTTTTGAGGTTTAGAAAATTTCAGCTAAAGCTCAATCCAGCAAAATGTACCTTCGAGGCTAGATCGGGGAAATTGCTAGGATTTATAGTCAGTGAAAAGGGGATCGAGATTGACCCAAACAAAGTCAAGGCTATACAAGAGTTGCCTCCACCACGCACTCAAAAAGAGGTTCGGGGTTTCTTATGGAGATTAAATTACATCGTCAGGTTCATTTCACAATTAACCAAGAAATACGACCCCATATTTTGTCTCCTTAAGAAACATAATCCAAGTGTATGGGATGAAGAATGCCAAAAGACTTTTGACAGGGTCAAACATTACTTGTGTAATGCACCAGTACTGATGCCACCTAGTCCAGATAAGCCACTGATATTGTACTTGACAGTATCTAGAAATTCCATGGGATTTGTGCTGGGCCAATATGATGAATCAGGAAAGAAAGAAAGAGCAATGTACTACATCAGTAAGAAGTTCAATGAATGTGAAACAAGATACTCACCGATTGAATAGTTGTGTTGCGCTTTAATCTAGACAACCTAAAGACTGAGACAATACATGTTGTACCACACAACTTGGCTCATTTAAAAAATGGACCCTCTAAAGTACATAATGGAGTCGACTACTCTAAATGAAAGGATGATCCAATGGAAAAGTCTACTTTCCAAGTTCAATATAGTCTATGTGAACAAGAAGGCAGTAAAAGGGAGTACAATAGTAAATTTTTTAGCCAATAAAGCTCTAGAAGATTACGAACCTTTAAATTTCAATTTTCCAAATGAAGATCTGATGTATGTCGCGACTATTGAAGAAAGTGCTCAAGAAGAACATCCCTAGAAACTAAATTTTGATGGGGCTTCCAACGCCATAGGTAATGGAATCGGGGTAGTCCTGGTATCCCTGAACGAAGATCATCATCCCTTTACTAGTAAAATAGATTTTGATTGCACGAACATTATAGCAGAATACGAAGCATGTATCATGGGTATCTGTGCAGCCATAGAACACAATATCAAGCTACTGGAGGTATATGTGGATTCTGCACTAGTGATCTATCAACTCAAAGGTGAATGGGAGATGAGAGACCTCAATTTGATCAATTATCAAAGGCTGGTACTTGAGTTAATTGAGGATTTTGATGACATCACCTTCTACTACCTCCCGCAAGATGAAAACCAGATTGCTGACGCCATGGCTACTTCAGCTTCCATGATCAGAGTGAACAAATAAGAGGACGTAAAGCCTATCTAAATGAGTATTTATGAGGCTCTGCCCCATTGTTACAACATCAAGGAAGAAGAAAAGGAAGATCACCCTTGGTACCACGATATATTGCGATATGTGAAGAATCATGAATACCCTGACCAAGCAACTGAGAATGATAAAGGGACGTTAAGAAGACTGACCAATGACTATGTCTTAAATGGGGAGATCCTATACAAAAAAAAAAGTATCATATGCTACTAAGATGTGTAGACACTGTTGAGGCTGAGAAAATCTTGGAAGAAGTCCATGAGGGTGTTTGCAGAACACATGTTAATGGTTTTACAATGGCCAACCAAATCATAAGATTTGGATATTATTTGTCCACTATGGAAGGGGATTGTATCAGTTATGCCAAGAGATGCCATAAGTGCCAAATTTATGGAGACAAAATTCATATGCCTCCTTCACCTTTTCATGTTATGACTTCTCCATGGCTTTTTTCTATGTGGGGCATGGATCTCATTGGGCTAATCTCGCCAAAATCTTTCAATGGGCATCGATTCATCTTTGTAGTCATCGATTACTTCACCAAGTGGGTAGAAGCTGCTTCTTATGCCAATGTCACGAAGTCGGCAGTCAGTAAATTCCTGAAGAAAGAGATCATATGTCAGTATAGAATGCCAGAAAGGATCATATATGACAATGCATTGAATTTGAATAACAACATGATATTAGAAGTTTGTAGTCAGTTCAAGATCAAACACCACAATTCATCACCATACCACCCAAAAATAAATGGTGCAGTAGAGGCAGCCAACAAGAACATTAAGAAGATCGTGGGGAAAATGACAGGGACTTATAAAGATTGGCATGAGAAATTTTTTTTGCCCTCTATGCCTATCGAATGTCTATCAGAACCTCCACCGGGGCAACGCCTTTTTCTTTGGTTTTTGGAATGAAGGCGATTTTGCCCATTGAAGTCGAGATTCCTTCTCTCCGAGTTTTGTCAGAGTTGAAGTTAGATGAGGCAAAATAGATCCAATCCCGATATGATCAGCTGAACTTGATTGAAAAAAGAGGCTAAGGGTTATCCATCATGGTCAGATGTACCAAAAATGAATGATGCAAGCTTATGACAACAAGGTTCACCCTAGTGAATTCCATGAGGGGACCTGATATTGAAAAAGATCATTCACATACAAAAAGACTTCAAAGGAAAGTGGATGCCAAACTGGGAAGGACCTTATGTGGTAAATAAGGCCTTTTCTGCAAGAGCTCTAATTTTAACCAATATGGATGGAAAAAACTTGTCTAATCCTATGAATTCAGATTCAGTCAAGAAGCACTTCACTTAAAAAAGAAAGAAAGAAATAGGAGAGGCCAAGGCGAAAACTCGTAAAAGGGCATTTTGAAACCAAAGGGGTTTTGAGTTGAAAACCCAGGAAAGGGAAATTTAAATTTTGATCGAATATAGGGCATGTGGTAGTCTCGCCCTCTCATAATTAACAAGGAGGAGAAATGCTACATCTTGGGGCATCAACAAAGTATTCTAGATCTCCTAAACACATATCAAGTTCAAAAGGGTATTCGAGAAGTTGGTGTGGAGAAGCTCATGCTACGATATCTGAGGCACCTAGTTTCATCTTACCCATTTTTTATTTTATTAACGTTTTCTATTTAAATTAATTTATTCATTTCGATCTTTGTCCCCAATAAATTTTAATCTTGTCCACTGTTATGATATTTTTCAAGCAATTTACATTGAAATAACGATTAATGGACTAATAATATTCAAGTAAAAGGAGTTCTACATATTGCTCTAAAAGGTTTTCTAAATAGTACAAGGACCTAAAACAGGACAACTGGTCAGAACTAATCAAATTTAAGAGTCGGAAAGGTTTGGGAAAGAATAGTTTAAATTGTGATCATTTTTTCATGTTTTTTGTCAAAGATACTAGCTGAACAAGAAGGCAGGGTAATGCGTCAGTGATAGAACCTTGACGAACAATAAACAATGTCAACCTAAGCGTTAAAAAGGGATCATTCTTGAAAAAAAATGACATTCTGCAATCACGCAAACATCAGTCATACACATTTAGTTAGGAACATTTGATTCATTCTGATCATAACATCCTAATCATTTGGCATAAATATAGGCCTATGAAATGGATTCTGCAGGTCATGTTCCCTAGAGAATGGTGTAACAGATCAGTGAAATCACAAATCCTATACCTTTGAAGTTGCAATGGGACGGATTGAAGTCATTGTGGTGAATCTTATCTCCCTGAAGTTGCAGCGGAGTAGATTAATGCAACAAATCTTATCTCCTTGAAGTTGCAGTGGAGCAACTTGAATTTACAAATCTTATCTCCTTGAAGTTGCAGTGGAGCAGATTGAATATGCAAATCTTATTTCCCTGAAGTTACATTGGAATAGATTAAAGCTACAAATTACAAATCTAATCTCCCTAAAGTTGCAATGGAGCAGATTGAAACGATAAGTCCTATACATCTGAAGCTGCAGTAGGTCGGATTAAATCAACCATAGAAAGTCTTATCTCCCTGAAGTTGTAGTGGAATAGACTAAAACTACAAGTTAAAAATATTATCTCCCTGAAGTTGCATTGGAGCAGATTGAAATGATAAGTCCTATACCTCTGAAGTTGCGATGGGTCAATGTATTTTCAAACCCACCCAAATGCTTCAATCGGATTTGGTTTGCTACGAGGAAAACTTTTGAAACCCATTTTAAAACCAATTTAAGTTTTGTTGAAAACTTCTCGTTTTGGTTATCTTGTTGAAATCATACTTAGATTAAATTTGGAAATTTAATTGAAGTCAAGTTATTATACAAATTTGAATGTGTCCATGACACGATAAAACATTTTCGTGTTAATTTAGGAAAACATGTGATTTTAATTTAATTTTAATAATGTAGCTTTAAACAAGTATCCAACATATGAGTAATAACAAAAATAAAGTTTATGGAGGCCTTATTACAACCCAAATAAAAAAAAAAAACAAACCAATAATAAAGTAAAATAACTAAGTTTAAAGTTCATTTAATTCAAGTCCTTTGCATGGCCACCTCGAGTCCCTCGGCTCCATATCCGCGATCTATGCATCACTGAAAAAATAATGGAGAAGGTGAGTCACCAAGACTCAAGATGTAACCCTTCCCCAGTTTAAACCAACCTCATACAGATTATAACAATTAATATGCACAAGACAATGTACCCAACCTAGCCAACCAAACGCCTCAATCTACCCCGTTGTGGTACCAAACCCTTTGGTGGTGCCAAACCACTGGTGACATATAGTCACGAGATGTGATGCCAAATCATTGGAGGTGCCAAACCTCGGTGTCCATAGACATAATTGATTGATGGGGCCAACCCATCGTGTGATGCCAAATCATGGCGTCAATCCCATATCTCACAGTGGGGCCAACCCACGGTGGTGCTAAGCCACGAGGGGCGAGGCGCGATGAGGTACCAAACCTCTGGAGGTACCAAACCTCACGGTGATCAGTAGTCACAGAGTGTTACTAAAACATTGGTGCCCGTCGGCACAATATCACTGCCCCTCCGCTCATTTAACCCACAAAAGTCAAGTAATCATGATCGATCTCATGCATTTATCACATGTATCATAAAACCATGCTTCCTAAAAGCATAATAATAATCTCATATTAAAAGAGACTTACCCGAAATCCTCGCTTGTACCATTAAGGTACTATATCCATAACTACATCAAGCAAATTTGCATACAACAAATATCTAGCAAGTTATTAATCGCTATAAGTGTGTATGTACACTCCTGTCACAACTGGATAGTCTAAATCCCGAAAAGAAGAGTCGACCACCCTAGATCTCTCTGTACCTACATTCGGCCAACCATGGGATTAGTACTATGGCCCATTCGGCCAACCCAAGTAATTTAAAGGGGTCATCTTCTGAACCCGAATCCTTACCTAATCACTTTTGGATACTAATCACAACACCCGATTCCGAATCTGCTTCACCAACTACCATCGGTTAGTAAATAAAACTAATAGCCTTCGGCTTTGAATACTTGCAAGTTAAATCCATGAAAATCATTTCTTACCACCACTTACCACTCGATTGGCCACGAATGAAAGCTTAGTTTGACGATCTCAAAATCACGAAGCACCTAGACAGATTTAATTCAACAAGTGATTAGCACCCTTATTGTCAATTGCCGAAACCAACTACTTACCTTTATCAAAGCCGACAAGAGGGGAAGAGAGGACATAGCATTTGGCCAAACACACTTACCTACCTTATGAACCGATTGAAGGGGAGTTTTTAGAGGAAGTTATCCTTATTTGCTTATTCGGCTAAGACTTGAAATATGGAGAGGGGAAATTCGGCTATGGTTTAGGGAGTAGGTTCGATTATCAAAGGAAAAGGAGGAGAATAAGGGATCAAAAGTTGAGGATTCGCAATGGAAGAAGTAAAGAGGGTTTGACCAAGGTTTTGAGAGGATGGAATGATAAAAGAAAATTAGAGAGAAAGGTGTTGGAAATTTGCTAAACAAAGCGGAAAAAAGAAAAACAAGGTGATCAAATGGGTGCTTTTATAAGCATTCGCACCCCTCCCCTTAGTGTTTGCAGTCCACTCTTCTTTGAAGAGTTTGAAATTCATTCCATCACCTTAATTCATTCTAGGCCACATGTTTAAACCAATTCAAAATAATTTGAATTATCCCAAGGCCTAAATTCTCTCTTGCCAACTCTTGTTGATTATTCATGTATTAATCCAATTTATCTTAATAATATCTTTATCTATTATCTTATAATAAAAAGAGTTTAAAGAGAGAAAGAACTCTCCTTTCCCATGCCGTCCAAAATAAAAATAAAAAGGGAGAATTGTGACTCGAACCAAGGTTCTCCCTTGCTCCTTGATGGCGTCACATGTAGCTCCCAAGTGGCCCTCCTTTTGCCACTTTTCCAAGGCTTATTTTGTGTCAAATGTTCCTTTATTTATTCTTATAACCCCTAACTACTAAGGCTTTTCACCTTTAAAGCTTATAAATAATATTTTCTACTATTCCAAGCCAACACAAGGCCCTTAATTAAATCTTATCAAGCTATAATTATTATCTCAGCCATTCAACACAAGCAAAATAATGTAAATACAAATAACCCCATATTTAGGATGTTACAGTTCTACCCCCTTAAAAGAATTTCGTCCTCGAAATTACCTGATCAAAAGAGGTGGGAGTATTGCTGCCGCATCACATCCTCGGGTTCCCACGTAGCTTCCTCTGCACCATGGTTCCGCCATAGCACTTTCACTAAGGGCACTGACTTCCTACGTAGAACCTTCACGTCTCTATCCAAGATCTGAACCGATTCTTCCTCAAAAGATAAGTCCGAGTTGACCTCGATTTCTATCACAGGCACCACGTGTGATGGATCTGATCGATACCGCCTAAGCATCGACACATGAAAGACGTTATGAATTTGACTTAACTCCATCGGCAGTTCGAGCTGATAAGCTATCGGTCCTACTCGCTTCAACACTGTATATGGGCCTATGAATCTTGGGCTTAGCTTTCCTTTTCGCCCAAATCTCAACACCTTTTTCCAAGGCGACACCTTCAGGAAGACCTTATCCCCTACTGCATACTCCATTTCCTTGCGCTTAAGATCCGCATAAGACTTCTGTCTATCTGATGCTTCCTTAAGACGAGCCTGAATCACCCTAACTTTGTCCTCCGTTTCTGCAACCAACTCTGGGCCCAACACTTGTCGTTCACCCAACTCTGTCCAATACGTCAGAGTTCGGCATTTCCGTCCATAAAGTGCTTCGTATGGTGCCATCTGAATACTTGCTTGGTAACTATTGTTGTAGGCAAACTCGGCTAATGGTAAAAATTCCTCCCAACTACCTCAAAATTCCAAGACACAACCCTCGAAGATATCCTCTAAGATCTCAGATGACCCTTCATTGCCGTCCATTGTGGATGGAAAGTTGTCTTGAAATCAATCGTGTTCCCAAAGCTTGATGCAATGCTTTCCAAAACCTCAAGTGAACCTTGGGTCCCTATCTGAAATAATTGATACGGCACACCATGCAATCGACTATCTCGCCACATACAACTTTGCTAGCTTCTAGAGTGAGTAATCCATTCTCACCGTCTGAAGTGAGTGATTTAGTCAGCGGTCTCGATTACCCAAATCGCATCTTTCTTCTTTGGGCGTGAGGGGTAGACCACCGACGAAATCCATAGTGATCCGCTCCCACTTCCATTGAAGAATCTTCTGGGTTGAAGTAGCCACGATGGCAACCGATGTTCAAATTTAACTCACGACATGTCAAACACCTTCCTCTTTAACTCAGTCACTTCACGCCTCAACCCCGGCCACCAGAACTATCTCCGCAAATCTCCGTACATTTTGCTGCCTCCTGGATGCATAGCGTATGGGCTGCTATGAGCATCTTGGAGAATTCTTTGTCTCAATTCCACATCTTTCGGCATACAGGGCCGTCCTTGGAAACATAATACACCATCATCGGTCAATCCGTACCCCTCTAAACCACCATCCTGAACTTGCATCTTCTTAGCATTCAACCCTTCATCCACTAATTGCTTTTCCTAATCTCCTTAATCCGTGTTGGCTTCACCAAGCTCGCTTAAAGACTTCCATCGTCATATAGACTCAAGCGAGCAAACATCGCTCTTAGATCGACACCACCTTTTTGCTCAGCGTGTCGCCCACCACGTTAGCCCTACCGGATGATATTCGATGGAGCGATCGTAGTCCTTTAACAGCTTCAATCCATCGGCGCTGTCTCAGATTCAGATCCTTCTGAGTCAGAAGATACCTCAAACTTTTGTGATCTGTGTAAACTATCGACTTCTCCCCACAAAGATAATGTCTCCATATTTTTAAGGCGAAGACTACTGCTGCTAACTCCAAGTCGTGAGTTGGGTAGTTAACCTCATGCGGTCTTAATCGGCGGATGCATAGGCTACTACCTTCCCATCCTCATCAACACACATCCCAAACCAAAGTGTGAGATGCATCACAATAGATCGTGAATAACTTCACGCCTCGGGTTGTACCAAAACCGAGCTTAGTCGAATCTTCCTCGACTTATCAAAACTTTCTTCTGTTTCTCTAACCATACAAATGGAACACCTTTCCTTAGCAACTTAGTCAACGGTAGCTGCGATCGAGAGAACCCTTCCACAAACCTCCGATAATACCTGCTAGACCCAAAAACTTCAGATCTCTACCACCGACTTAGGCGGTTTCCACTCCAACACCGCTTCAATCTTGCGGGATCCACCTAATCCTTTTCACGACACCACGTGACCCAAGAAAGCCACCTCCCTTAGCCAAAATTCACACTTACTGAATTTGGCATACAACTGCTTTCTCCTCGGTGCTTGCAAAACTATTCGCAAATGCTTGTCGTGCTCCTCCTCCGTCTTTGAGTAAACCAATATGTCGTCTATGAACACTACGACAAATTGGTCCAAGTACTGTTGAAATACTCTATTCATTAAATCCATGAACGCCGCTGATGCATTGGTCAACCCGAATGGCATCACTAGGAACTCATAATGCCCATACCGAGTTCGAAATACGGTCTTGTGAACATCGGCCTCCTTCACCTTAAGTTGATGGTAACCCGACCTAAGGTCTATCTTCGAAAACATCGACGCACCCTTCAACTGGTCAAACAAGTCATCGATCCGAGGCAATGGGTACTTGTTTTTGATCGTTAACTTGTTTAGCGGCGGTGAGTCGATGCACATCCACATAGAACCGTCTTTCTTCTTAACAAACAACACAGGCGCTCCCGGAGATATACTAGGTCGAATAAACCCTCTATCCAAGAGCTCTGAATTTGAGCCTTCAGCTCCACCAATTCCTTTGGTGCCATTCGATATGGTGCTATAGATACAGATCTTGATCCGGTAGCAAATCTATACCGAATTTGACTTCCCGATCTGGAGGCAAACACGAAAGTTCCTCTGGAATACATCAGAAATTCCCTCTTTGTTCGGACCTTTTCAACTGCTGACTCCTTAGCCTCCAAGGCATAAATTTGAACTATAAACGCCTCACACCCTTTCCTAACCATCTTTTCAGTCTTCAAGGCCGACACCACATTAGACAGGTAATTTCTTCGATTACCGATCATGACCACTTCATCCCCTTCGGCCATTTGAAGAACCATGCGCTTAGCTGCGCAATCCAACCTTGCTTGGTACTTAACCAACCAATCCATTCCAAGGATCAAATCAAACTCCCCAAACGGTAGTTCCATCAGATCAGCCACGAACACGACCCCTTGGAGTTCTAGGGGTACATCCCTAAAAAGTTTGTTCACCACTACAGAATGGCCTAAAGGGCTAATTACAGTCATCTCCCTAGTAGCAGTCTCAGAGTCTAGGTTCAAAGTCTCTACCACACTACTCGCTACGTATGAATGTGTAGACCCTACATCGATTAATGCATAATAAGGAAGACCAAAAATCAAAAACGTACCGGTTATGACATCCGGTGCGTCACCCTCCTCATGACGCCTCATGATAGACTAAGCCAGTGCCTTGCCTCTGTATTGTGTTGTGCCTCTACCCTGAGTTCCACGACCATGATTAGCACCATTTCCCCCTCTACCATTACCACGACCTCTCTGTGGTCCCACACTTCTATCCCGAGTGCAGTTACGCCTCCGATGATTCTCGAGCTCGCTTCTGGGGACAATCCCTCACGCGGTGTTCCAAAGACCCACATTCAAAATAACCCCTCTCACCACTCCAACAGCCTCCCCAATGGGCTTTTCCACAGCGATTACACTGAACCGGTTTCTGACTAGTAGCCATGGGCCTTGCTGCCTGACTTGGCCCACTCTGCCTAGCCTTTTTCTGCTCATTACCACCTGACCCAGATGGCCCAAAACCTCTCTTCTGCTTGAGCCTATCATAATTTTGCCTCACCATTGCCTTGATACCCTCGGCTACCTTAGCCTTTTCTACCAAATACAAAAACTCACGGACCTGTTGCGGAGCAATCAGCAGCCTCAAATCATCTCTCAGCCCGTCCTCGAAGCGAACACAACGCTCATGTTTCGTAGCCACAATGCCTTTCGCATATCTACTCAGTCTTAAGAACTCCGCCTCATACTCCGACACGGACTTAGTTCCTTGTACTAACCCTAGAAAAGCCTTTCTCTGTGCGTCAGTGTAGCTAGTACCCACATACTTTTTCTGGAAAGCAGCCTTAAAGTAATCCCATGTAAGGTCATCCGCTGTGGCACCATCACAAACGGTGAACCACCACTGATATGCTTCCTCCTTCAGAAGCGACACGGCTCCTTTCAACTTCTCCTCGTCAGTCAGGTCAAGATCGTCCATGATCCTTTCCGTGGACTCCAACCAATGATTCTCACTTTTCGGTGCCACTCGACACACCTGAACACCTCGGCTCCGTTGGACCGAATTAAGCTCGGGAGCAGTTTACGAGCTCTCAGATTTCCACCACCCCACCACCAACTTAAGAACCCGCAACACGACTTGCGATCGCCTCCTCCTCGCATGCGATCTTGCTCCTCGGCTCTAAAATTGGAGGTGGTGGTGGCGATGGTACTTCATTTTCGAACCATGTCACGACCTAACGGGTTCGAGATATGGTCATTCTTCCCCTACCACGTCCACGGCGACCACGTCCTCTAGAACTCATTCTATCTAACGCTTTAATCGGTTAAGAAAAATTTTATGAATTAGTAATTTGTTCCGCTTGATTACACGAAAAATTTTATGAAAAGTTGAATAAGGATTCTTTCGATCAAACAATGTTTTAAGTATTCTATCCTTGTTCACACAAAAGGCCACATTCATTCCCTAACACTTTCCATACTTATTCACTCCTCGGACATTTACATCTGTTTCTAACCCGGGTATTTTCGTCATTTCCTACGAGGTATTTTTGTAATAAAATTCGAGGATTTCAACCTTTGATAAAGCGGGTCCTTTGAAATTCCCAAAAGCTGGAGGGTATTACTTGAAAATTGGTAAGGTTTGAAGTTATGGTATCATTTTGAAATCGAGGTATTTTGGTAATTTTGTCAATCGGGGTAATTTTGTAATTTTTTGTAAATCAAGGGTGTTTTAATAATTGTAAAACTCGAGGTCCTTTTGAGAATTTTTTCCTTCTTAAAAGCACGATGTTGCAAAAATTTTGTACTCGAGGTCGTTTGGTAATTTTACAAGTTGAGGTATTTTGAAATTTTCCAAACCAAAGTATTTCATTGATGATTTTCAAAGTGAGTTGAATATTTGAGAAGTAGTTGAAATTTTGGACAAAATCATTGAGTTGATGTTTTATGAACCAAGGGTATTTTAGTAATTTCACCCTAGGGCATTTTGAAATTTTCACAAATCAAATTTTTTTTTTTTTGGGAAAACATTGTAAAATGGTTGTTCTCATATTTGGAAGTGTGATTTTAAAATTTTTGAAGAAGTTAGGGTTTCGTTGTCTTCTTCTTTTCAAAAACATGGTTAGTTCCTTTCGGGTTTTAGTCGTTGCGTTTAGCCTATGACCGAGCCCTCTTGGTCGGGGTGAACCAAAGCTACGCACTGAGCGAGATTCGTGTGGAGAGGAGGTGAGTCACGCGATCGCTTAAATACCAAGCTCCCACCGAACCTTTCTAGACATGCGCAGAGGTTACCATGCCACCGAGCCCTCAGGGTTAGGGTGAACCCAAGCTACGCACTGGGTAGGATACTGCGAAGAGGTGGTGAGTCACTTGGGCTGCTTAAATACCGGCTCTTTCGGTTCCAATCCTAGACATGCGTACAGGGGTTATCACACCCTAGCTCAGTGACTTGGTCATAGGTTGGTTGAGTTCATTAAGTCTTATGCTCTATCTATGTTTGAGTAGTCTAATCCTAGGGTTCAAATTCCTATAAGTCTATTCTCGTTCCATGTCTCCAACCCTTCTACCGAAAATAAATCATACTGAAGTTAGGAACACTTACAGGCGGATAGATGCTGGGAGACTCGGTGCCATGCTATTCAAAACCCAAAATTACCTTAAAAGGCCTACCAAAACATTTTTGGGCCTTGGGCCCCACAATCAGTATTGAGCAGGGCTCGATACCAATTTGTAACACCCAAACCCATTAAATGCTTCAATGGATTTGGTTTGCTACGAGGAAAACTTTTGAAACCCATTTTAAAACCAATTTAAGTTTTGTTGAAAACTTCTAGTTTTTAGTTATCTTGTTTGAATCATACTTAGATTAAATTTGGAAATTTAATTGAAGTCAAGTTATTACACAAATTTGAATGTGCCGTGACACGATAAAACATTTTCGTGTTAATTTAGGAAAACATGTGATTTTAATTTAATTTTAATAATGTAGCTTTAAACAAGTATCCAACATATGAGTAATAACAAAATAAAGTTTATGGAGGCCTTATTACAACCCAAATAAAAAAACAAACCAATAATAAAGTAAAATAACTAAGTTTAAAGTTCATTTAATTCAAGTCCTTTGCATGGCCACCTCGAGTCCCTCGGCTCCATATCCGCGATCTATGCATCACTGAAAAAATAATGGAGAAGGTGAGTCACCAAGACTCGATATAAACCCTTCCCGGTTTAAACCAACCTCATACAGATTATAACAATTAATATGCACAAGACAATGTACCCAACCTAGCCAACCAAACGCCTCAATCTACCCGGTTGTGGTACCAAACCACCGGTGGTGCCAAACCACTGGTGACATATAGTCACGAGATGTGATGCCAAATCCTTTGGAGGTGCCAAACCTCGGTGTCCATAGACACAATCGATTGATGGGGCCAACCCATCGTGTGATGCCAAATCATGGCGTCAATCCCATATCTCACAGTGGGGCCAACCCACGGTGGTGCTAAGCCACGAGGGGCGAGGCGTGATGAGGTACCAAACCTCTGGTGACCGTAGTCACGGTGTGTTACCAAAACACTTGGTGCCCGTCGGCACAATATCACCGCCCCTCCGCTCATTTAACCCACAAAAGTCAAGTAATCATGATCGGATCTCATACATTTATCACATGTATCATAAAACCATGCTTCCCAAAAGCATAATAATAATCTCATATTAAAGAGACTTACGAAATCCTCGCTTGTACCATTAAGGTACTATATCCAGTAACTACATCAAGCAAATTTACATACAACAAATATCTAGCACGATTATTAATACGCTATAAGTGTGTATGTACACACCTGTCACCACCGGATAGTCTAAATCCGAAAAGAAGAGTCGACCACCCTAGATCTCTCTGTACCTACATTGACCAACCATGGGATTAGTACTATGGCCCATTCACCAACCCAAGTAATTTAAAGGGTCATCTTCGAACCCGAATCCTTACCTAATCACTTTTGGATACTAATCACAACACCCGATTCAGAATCGCTTCACCAACTACCATCGGTTAGTAAATAAAACTAATAGCCTTCGGCTTTGAATACTTGCAAGTTAAATCCATGAAAATTGTTTCTTACCACCACTTACCACTCGATTGGCCACGAATGAAAGCTTAGTTTGACAATCTCAAAATCCCGAAGCACCTAGACAGATTTAATTCAACAAGTGATTAGCACCCTTATTGTCAATTGCCGAAACCAACTACTTACCTTTATCAAAGCCGACAAGAGAGGAAGAGAGGACATAGCATTCGGCCAAACACACTTACCTACCTTATCAACCGATTGAAGGGGAGTTTTTAGAGGAAGTTATCCTTATTTGCTTATTCGGCTAAGACTTGAAATATGGAGAGGGGAAATTTGGCTATGGTTTAGGGAGTAGGTTCGATTATCAAAGGAAAATGAGGAGAATAAGGGATCAAAAAGTTGAGGGATTCGACAATGGAAGAAGTAAAGAGGGTTTCGGCCAAGGTTTTGAGAGGATGGAATGATAAAAGAAAATTAGAGAGAAAGGTGTTGGAAATTTCGGCTAAGCAAACTGGAAAAAAAGAAAAACAAGGTGAGCAAATGGGTGCTTTTATAAGCATTCGGCACCCCCTCCCCCTTAGTGTTTGCCGTCCACTCTTCTTTGAAGAGTTTGAAATTCATTCCATCACCTTAATTCATTCTAGGCCACATGTTTAAACCAATTCAAAATAATTTGAATTATCCCAAGGCCTAAATTCTCTCTTGCCAACTCTTGTTGATTATTCATGTATTAATCCAATTTATCTTAATAATATCTTTATCTATTATCTTATAATAAAAAGAGTTTAAAGAGAGAAAGAACTCTCCTTCCCATGCCGTCAAAATAAAAATAAAAGGGAGAATTGTGACTCGAACCAAGGTTCTCCCTTGCTCCTTGATGGCGTCACATGTAGCTCCCAAGTGGCCCTCCTTTTGCCACTTTTCCAAGGCTTATTTTGTGTCAAATGTTCCTTTATTTATTCTTATAACCCCTAACTACTAAGGCTTTTCACCTTTAAAGCTCATAAATAATATTTTCTACTATTCTGAGCCAACACAAGGCCCTTAATTAAATCTTATCAAGCCATAATTATTATCTCAGCCATTCAACACAAGCAAAATAATGTAAATACAAATAACCCCATATTTAGGATGTTACAGTCAAATTAAATCTACCATAGCAAGTCTTATCTCCTTGAAGTTGCAGTGGAATAGAATAAATCTACAAGCTACAAATCTTATCTCCCTGAAGTTACAGTGAAGCAGATTGAAGATAGAAAATCTTATCTCTCTAAAGTTACAGTGGAGTAGATTGAAGTTACAAATCTCATCTCCCTGAAATTGCAGTGGAGTAGACTAAATATACGAGTCTCATCGCTCTGAAGTTGCAATAGAGTAGATTAAAGATAATGAATCTTATTTCTCTGAAGTTGCAGTGGGACAAATTAAAGCTACAAGTTACAAATCTTAGCTCCCTGAAGTTGCAGTGGACCAAATTAAAGCTACAAATCTTATTTCCCTGAAAGTTGCAATGGAATAGATTAAAGCTACAAGTTACAAATCTTATCTCCCTGAAGTTGCAGTGGAGTAGATTGAAGCGACAAGTCCTATACCTCTGAAGTTGCAGTGGGTTAGATTAAATCTACCATACCAAGTCTTATCTCTCTGAAGTTGCTGTGGAATAGACTAATGCTACAAGCAACAAATCTTATCTCCCCGAGGTTGCAACAGAGTAGATTGAAACTACAATTCTTATACCTCTAAAGTTGTGGTGGGATAGGATGAAGCCACTTGAAAAATAGAAGTACCAAAGAAGTCAAGATTCAGCAAGACCAGACAAAATTGGTCCTTCTTAAAGTCTTTGCTCTATTATTGATACACGATAATGAGCAAAGAGGGGCAACTGTTGAAGCCCAATTTTGCCCGGGCCCAACCAAAAAACCAAACCAAATATAAAAATAAAAAAATAACAAATAATAAGAGTCCAAATCCATTTACAAAAAAATCAAATCAGACCAAAACTTACAAACCCAAATGGCCCAAAAAAATTAAAAAAAAAAAACCTAATGACCAAGTGGCCCACAACCTAAATTGTTTTCAGAAAAAAATAGAAACCCTGTGCCCCTTGCGTCACTCCTTGTGCCACGTTAGCACACTCGCGCCCTAAGGTCTGCCACCATTGACTCCAAAGAATCTTGCAAATACAAAAGGCAAGAACAACAAACACGCAATTGCAGCGAGAATAGTAGAAAAATAAAAAAATAATATGTAAAATCGGCTATAAAAAGCCTAAAAAATAGAGGGGGATTTTTTTCGAAATAGAAATCGAATGGAGAAAAATAAAAATCAAGTTTCAAAAGGTAGCCTTTTTATTTTTTCTAATTTTTATTTTCGAAGCAAAATAAAAAATAAAAAAATAAAAATGGAAAATCATACATGCCGTTTCATCTTGGCATATTGTTGGTGCCTTCTCGATCAAACGCAGTGAATCCCAAGAGATTTCAGCTAAGGCCGCGGTGGAGGGTTTCAGCTTTAGTCAAGTGTTTTAACTCCGAATAAGATTTCTACACAAAAAAAAAGGGTTTAAAAGGTATTTTTGGGAAATTTTCGACCACGAGAGAGCGACCACCGTGCGCCAATGATCGACAAATCTTGTGGCGATGGCGGATTCTCAGGCGGTGCCGAGAGAAAATAGAGAGAAGGAAGGTTTTTTTTTCTAAAAAATGAAGCAAATGATTTTTTTCTTAAAATTTTTGCTTTTATAGCCTTACAAAACGATGTCGTTTTGGGTTTCATTTCCAGACGCCAAAACGGCATCGTTTTAGACTTCGACCCGTCAACCCGACCCAATTTTTTCAATAGGATCCGCGTGTTTTTTAATGGGGGTCTAATTGCTGCCCCAGTCCTTCCGCTTTTTCTTTGTTTTTCAATATGGTCCTAATTCCTTTATTTTTTTCTTTTTAGATTGCACCGTTAATTTGGAATCTTTTTCAATTTGGTCCTCGGATCGTTGACCCCTGGGAAGAACACGTGTCTAGGAGCCTTAGGAGAACTTTCCATTTATTTTAGCATGTTTCGTTTTCATCCCTATTCGGTTTTTTTTTTTTACAATTTACGCTAGTAAATTTCATTTAAATTCGATCTAGTCCTTATTTATTTATTTTATTACAATTTAGCCCCTTTATTATTTATTTTATTCGATTTATCCTTTTAATTTCATTTAAGTTCTGATTTAGTTCTTTATTTTTCAACCTTTTGTAAACTATTTCCTTTTATTTTGTATTTACATATTTATTTATTATTCATTTTATTTTATTTATTTAATTGCTTATTTACTTATTTATTTATATATTATTCATTTATTTTTTATTTTAATTCCTTTATTCTTTTATTTGTTATTGCTTCATTTTTAATATTTAAAATTTTCTGTAACATCCTAAATTTTTGGGCCTATGCATTTAATGGGTGAATATGTGGAATGAGTTAATTTAAGTGTTAGGGGTCCAAATTGGGCTCAGGCTTAGGCAGAGGCCTTGATTAAAATTATCTGTTTGGGCATTATAGGGTTTAAAAGGTAGTATCTACATTTAAAATACCAAAGTTGTAACACCCCAAACCCGGCCCATGAATCCTGACCGGATCTGGTATATCACGGAGTAAAATAATTTAAAATATTTTGAGTGTCTGGTGAAAACTTGTTAAAATATGGCTAAGGTATTAAAACAGGGTTTAATAAAACTCGGTTGGGATTATTTTCATAAACATGGTTGGGTTGATAAACCTTTTAAAACGTTTGATCACGTACAATTTTAAAATTTGTCAAGGTTATAATTGACTTGGTGTATTTTGTTACCCGATGGTAACATCTTTGAAAACCCGTAAAAGTTATTAAGTTTGAAAAAGTTACTTTTAACCGGTTCTCTTAACATTTATAAACTTCATTTGTAACAACATAAGTAAAATAAAATAAACATCCAAATAATAATTAGCGGCCTTATTACAACCCAAAATAAAAAGACTTAGAAAATAAATGAACTAAAACTAATTTAAATAAGGTTCCAAAACTGAGAAACAAGCATGGCTGCCTCGAGTCCTCCCCGGCTCAATCTCCGCGATCTACTCATCTGCAAAATAGTATGGGAAGGGGTGAGTCGCCAAGACTCAGTGTGTAAATCCCCCACCCGAAAATGTAGCTCATACACAGATTATTAATAAACATGCAAATATGCAACCCCACTAACCATCCATACTCCTTTAACTACCCTGTGTGGTCAAAACCAGTGGTGGTCAAAACCAGTGGTGACTAGAGTCACAAATCAAATGATGGGGCCAACCCATCGTGTGGTCAAAACCACTGATGACCATAGGTCACAAAATATCATAATGTGGTCAAAACCACTAATGGTACCAAACCACTGGGACTTAGTCACAATTTATCAAGATGTGGTCAAAACCACTGGTGACCGAAGTCACAATTAATCTGATGGGGCCAACCCATCTTGTGGTCAAAACCACTGGTGACGGTCAAGTAAAATCATCCCCCTCCTCTCATCAATCCCACCATCATCACGCTTACATATCAATTATCATATATCATGCATTTATGTATAACATTGCATTTAACAACATATGATGGCATACTCAATCATATTTCATAGACAAAGTAATAGGGGACTTACCCGGAAACCATGCTTAAGCCCACAAGCAAATCACTACCATAATTATTAGCAAGGCAACAATATAGCAAAGTTTACTAATAAAGTGTGTAAAGAGTTTACACACCTGTTACTACCGAAATTCCTAGATCCCGAAAATTTGATCTACGATGCTAGATCCTTTGACCCTAAATTCGGCCAACAACAAGGTTAGTGACATAGGCCTATTCGGCAAAACCAAGTAATCCCGAAGGATGCGATGTACTCGAAATAACACTCACCTTGGTTGCCGATTTGGTCTCCTACCAAATCCCGAAATGGCACTTATTCCTGAAATCGTTGAGATCCTTATATGGCACATATTAGTTTCGGCATTTAAACATAAACTTTTTAACAAATGGCCCTTGGCTGAATGATGTATAAGCCTTACCTTGAAAAAAAATCAAACCTCTAAAGCTTTCTTCAATCTACTATGGCCTCCCTACAATCGGTTTAATCACATTAATAAGAGTCATAGGCCATTTGGCCATAATCTTGAACCTAAAAGAGGGTATCGCCCCTTACCTTGATAATTATATCGGCCCTTAAACACCACAAGTCAGCACCACTTGGTGTTGTGAGGGGGTTCGGCTACCTTTAAGGAGGAGAAAAGAACCAAATGCTAGAGTGAAACAGCACCTTTCTTTAAGGGGGATTCGGCCAAGTAGATCTTAATAGGAGAAGAAAAGATTTCGGTAAAAGAGTGGAAGAGGTTCTACTAATAGAGAAAAGAAGAAGAGAATTTTGAAGAATTTTGGCAAGAGAGGCTAGGGAGAATTGACAGACAACCAAATGTAAAAAGAAGAGAAACTTGCTAAATGAATTTGACCCCTCTCTCTAGGTGATAAAGCTGAAAGTGAATGGCCCTAAGGTGTCCCAAATCGCCATCACCTTTCCTTTTGGTGATAATTTCCACCCTTTAATTATTACCCAAGAAAACAACATTTATCTTTAATCTTTATCTCCTAGCCACTCTTTATACAATTTAAAAGCAAATAAACTACTAACAACTACCCTTCCAAATTAAAAATGTGCAAAATTTAAGCCTATCCTCATCACTTTAAGAGTCCATAATCGGGCCATCACCTCACCCTCTTCACGCCAAAAAAAATAAAATAAAAACCAACTGCAATTTGGTTCGAACTTGGGACCTAAAGACAATCGCATGACCCCCTTACAATGCCCCATGCCACTCCACCATTTTGACTTTCATGTCATAAAACCTCGATATTTATTTATAAGACCTTCATAGGCTGATTCCCTTCCTAAAGCAAAAGAAAATAAAACTCCCAAGGCGCAACCCTTGATTCAACCCAAGATCCGCCCAATCGTCACCTCTAAGCCCTTAAGTGGCACCCCAAGCCACTCCACCAAACGTCTTTCATGCCCTTAAACTTCACCATTTAATTTTTAAGGCCTTCTTACTCTAGTCCCTTTCTTAACCGCTCTAAAAAGCCCAAAAACAAAACGCATCCCCCAAGACTCGAACCTCCTCCCTTGAAGTCCCCTTTGTCACGCCAAGCCAATCACGCCAATTAAACCCTTGTGTCCATCTTCTCACAAAATTTCTCTTAACCCCTATCTCCTAGCTTCCTCCTTTTAAACACTTAAAAAAATTTCAGCCCCAAGTCCGACCTAGTTTGGGGCTATGTCTAGACCCTAAAACATGTCTAGCAAACATAGCATTCACTTATTTTCAAGCAAGTACATGAAAATAATTACATTTTTAACAACCCCTAATTTAGGATGTTACAAAAGTAGGCTTGTGGCCCAATCTTAGGAGGAGACGCCACACACAAGGAGTAAGGGGCCCAAAATTTAAGTTTCATGGAGCCCAATTCTTTTAATTTAAGTTAGCTAAATTTTGGGCATTAGGATTAGGTGGAGTGGATGGCAACAAGGCTAAAATTTAGGGGTTTTAATGTTTAAAATATGTGGATAATAAGCAGATAAAGGCTATTATTTAGGAATTTATTTTATGTGGATAATAAGCGGATAAAGGCTAAGATCTAGGGATTTTTATGATTAAAATATGTGGATAATATGCTGATAAAGGAGGGAGGAGTTAGAGATAATTAAGTCTCTTTTAGATGAGCTAGTAGATTAAGATAAAGGAGAAAAGTTAGAATTTATCTACAAAGAGTGTGATGGCCAAAATCCATCAACGAGAGGAGTAAAGAAACCAACTACTACATGGCAAAGGGTTGCCGAATTTCCTATAAATAGGGGCTAGCTCCTTGTTTACGACATTAAATCCTCTCCCTTTTGTGCGAAATTCCTTAGCTTCTTTTTCCAAATTTCTTTCTCCAATTTCTCTAAAAATCGAAAACTCCATTATTCTCTTCTTTTTCTAAAAGCCAAAAACTCCATTATTCTCTTCTTTCTTCTAAAAGCTAAAAACTCCATTATTCTCTTCCTTCTCTAAAAAGCCTAAATCTCTTTAGTTTTTATTTTATTCATCCTATTTGAGAAATTGTTCTATACTTCCGGCATTTAAATCCTCCATTGACATTGTCGAATTCTCTCTCTAGTACTAGCCAAATCTTCTAAGTTAAGGTAAGAGTAGATTTTTGATTAGTTCCATAATCTATTCCCGATTTTTGAAAAGGCAAAAGTCGAAAGCTAATAGTTTAATGATTTATGATGGGCGGCAAGTCGAGATTTGAAGGAAGCCTAGTCGACTAGATCTAAAAGCTGAAATTCATAAGTCTCTAATTTTGGGATTTTTAAGGTAAGAAGATTTTCCTAGATTTCTATTAGATTTCATCATTATACACAAGATTTTAACTTTATAAGAAGGATTAACGATTAAATATTATTATAGTAACTCTGATAAGGATTTATGATGGAATTAAATATGGATCAGGCAAAAGAAAGAATCCCTAAGTTTAAGAAACGAGCAATATCTGCTGCTCGAGATTGGCCAATTGGTTGTGGACCGGCTTCTGAACAACGCCTTAGGCAATAGCAGTTGTGTTGACTAAGGATAGCATCGATATAGAAAACCTCGTGTTATCGGTAATCAGGTGTGTAGATCCTTAACACATAAGTTTTGTTTGTATTATATGTTATGGGCTAAAAGCCGGAAAAAGGTGTGTAGATCTCTATCACACTAAATAATCCTAATAAATCTGTGATATATATGTTATGGGCTAAAAGCCGGAAAAAGGTGTGTAGATCTCTAACACACTTCTAATAAACCTGTATGTATGTCTATTTATATATGTTATAGGCTAAAAAGCCGGAATGAGGCTGTATAGACAGTCGAATGGAACCCTAAAAGGGTTAAGGATGCCAGGTACATAAACATAGAACTCTCTATATGTATCAATGTATGTGAAAGTCTGAGATCGGTTTAAATGGCTTGATGTTTTGAGTCTTGCATGTGTGTATGCATGGGATGGGATTGATTGATTGATTTATGGAAGGGGAGCAGGTCGCGAGGCGATCGGTGGCTTTGCCACATGGGTCACATAGTGATCAGTCTTTATGACAGGCAGCAAGGCTGTCAAATACTATAATGTATTACTAAGGTCGCATAGCGATCGGTGGCTTTGCCACATAGGTCACATAGTGATCGATATGGTGTGTAGAGGATGGAGGGTTGATTGTAAAAATCCCCACGGTGTGATGGTTGGTACGGGGGTGTGTAGAGGATGGACTCATAGGTTTGGGATGGGCCATGTTGCATATTTTGTTACCCTTGTATACGGGCCAAGGCTCATAATGTGTTTGTGGGCCTCAAGCCTTTTTATGTGTTCTCGGGATTTGCACACTGAGTCTTGGTGACTCAACCTTTTATTTTTCCCAACATTTCAGGTGAGCAGTAGATCGTGAACATGGGAGCCGAGGCGGACTCGAGGGGCCATCAAGTTTTATTTTTACAAATTATTTCAGGATTTCTTTAAGTTTATTTTATTTTTATTTGGGATTTTTTTAAGGCCCCTAGTTTTTATCCAACTAGGAAGTTTTCAATGTTATGCAACTTACAAATTTTATGTCAAGGTTTATTTATACTTAATAATACTAATATAAGATTTTATTTTTAAAATGTCACTTATTTACTCTAATAATGTCTAATTAACTTATGACTTCCAAAACCAACAAGGAAAAAGTTTTCAATGTACAAGCCGTGACACGCCAGATCCAGTCGAAACGCATGGGCCGGGTTTGGGTGTTACAATTAAATTTTCTTAAGTATATTTATCAAATGTCTTGGCACCAAATCAACAAGGTATTTAATTTTCGAACCCAACCCAAATCAAGAGTTTTCAAAAAAAAATAATATACACAAGTTTTAGCAAAGTTTTCAAACAAGTTAGAATGAATTTTCTTTAGAAGATGATGGATTGGTCAGACTTGTGGGCGGGTTTGGGGTGTTTCATTTTGGTATTAGAGCGATTCAAAACTCGACTTTGAGGGCCCAAAAATGTTTTTCAAAATGGGCTTTTCAAAAATATAAGATTTTATGAACTATTTGAGTTGATTACGGCATGGCTTTGTATCTCAGACACAAGTCCACCGATAAGTACTCCTAACCTCTTTGTGATTTGTATGTAGGGATATATAGGGGCGTGAGACTAGTGGATTAGGAATTAAACCCTAGGATAGTTTACCCAACAATTACATAAGACTCAATGCACAATTAAACAAACATGTGTCTAAGTCGCCGAAGTTAAGGTGTGGCAACCATTGTGCGCATGTCTAGGAGTGGATTCGGTGAAGAGCTTGGTACTTAAGCAGGTCCTAGCGACTCACCTCCTCTTTACTCGAATCCTACAGTGCGTAGTAATCAGTTCACCCTAACCAAGAGGACTTATTCACAAAGCTAAACCGATAATTAAAACCCGAAAGGGACTAGCCATCTTGTTTCTAAACACCTTAGTTTTTTTAAAATCCTTAAATTACCCTTGATTTGTAACAAAATCTATTTTGAAAATTTCTCGAAAAATTTTTTCGGTTTGCCAAATTACTAAAATGCCCCTGTGTTGTAAATTACTAAAATACCCTTAGTTTTTAAGATTTCCAAAAATACCCTCGACTTTTGCTAAAATGTTTCTACTTTACAAAATACCAGAAACTTTTGTTTTACAAATATCAAGATACCTTGATTTGGAGAATTCTGAAGCATACGACTTCCAAAATTACCGAAATAACCCTGATTTTTGAAATTTTTGCAACACCTCTGATTTGGAAAACAAATTTTCAAGATAACCCCCTAGGTTTTGTAAATTCTAAAATGCCTTTGATTTTTAAAATATTTTCAAATTGACCCCATTTATTACCAAAATACCACTTATAGGAAAAATGATGAAATTACCCTGGATGGGGAATGATCGAGAATTCCCAAAGTAGTGAAGTGAATGTTGTGAATAAATGTGTCTCTATCGAGATGGATGAATGTGAATGTGAATGTGAATCTCTGAATTAGAATGGTGAACTTGAACTGAGACTTTGTTTGATCCAGAGAACCACTATTAAACTCCTTTTCATAAAATTGTTCGCGGATAAACAGTGGAACAAAGAAATAATGCATAAAACTTTTTAATCAGATTAAATTGCGACGTTAGTAATGACTTCTAGTAGACGTGGTCGAGGTAGTATCTAAGAAATGTGTTAGTTTTGTTAAGATTAGAGTGCGCAGCAAAGGCGTAGTGTGATGAGTTAGGATTGAACGATAGTAAGTAATTTCGAGGACGAAATTATTTTTAAGGAGGGTAGAACTGTAATATCCTAAATTAGGGGTAACTCAAGTGTTAGTAGGCTTTAAGTGTGGTTGAGTATGTTTTAGGAGTTTTTAGAACCCAAGGATGAAGGGGAAAGCTTTGGGAAAATGTTGGATTTTAAGTCTAAAATGAGAAACTAGGCGAATGAGGCCTTAAAGAAAATCTTAGGAGTTTATGGACATGAAAGTGGGCCTGGTAAAGTGGCTACAAGGCGCCACTTAGGGCCTTGGTGCATGACGTCATAGGCTGGGAGGAAGGGAAGAGGTTCGAGTATCGTGGGAAGCATTAAAGACTTTTATTTTTGTGTCAAAAAGGGGAACTGGGCTAAGGAGGCTTTAAAGGAATTTTTAGTGAATTAATGCCACAAGAAATCATGTGGTAAAGTGGCAATGGATGCCATGTGCAGTGGGGATAAGGGCCTTGGTTCAAGTTGCGAAGGAAGCGGGAAGGAGCATTTATTTTTGCGTCAAGAAGGCGCCTGGCGAAAGAGGTTTTAAAAGAAATTCTGCGTGAGTCATGTCACAAAAAAATGCCTTGGCAAAGTGGCTTGGGGTGTTATCTGTGGAGCAAGGAGCAGGTCTCATGTTCGAATCTTGTTGGCAGCAGGGAGGCGTGTTTTTATTTTGCTTTTGGCGTTAAGACAAGGGAGAGCTAGGGAAGGAGGTCTTAAAAGGAAGTGTGGGGAGTTTATGACACAAAAGAAGCCCGCAACAAAGTGGCTTGGGGCGTTACCTCGACTTGCGTCAAAGGGCCAATGAGTCTCGAGTTGAGTAACGTGGGAAGCACATGGGAGTGCTTTTATTTTTGCTTTGTCGTCAAGGAAGAAGGGTGAGAAGAAATTGACGGACAATTGGACTTTCAATTGAAGGAGGATTGAGCTTAATTCTCCTATTAATTTTGGCTAAGGTAGGATAATTGATGATTATTTTATTTTAAGTTGGTAGATAATATATAATTGTTGTTTTATTTATTCAAGTAGGATAATTGTTGATTTAATTATTTTGTGCAAGATGAAGAAGAGATAAATAAGGATTTATTTTATTTATTTTGGTTTAAACAGTGATAAGAGATAATATAGGAGTTTGATAAGGGATTAATGTTGGATTAATTTATTTTATTTGTTAAGGAGATAATAGAGAGATTATCAAAGAGTTTGATAATAGCAAGGATATGGTAGCGAATTCTTTATAAGGGGAGTAATCATCTTTGATATCTTTTAAATTTCTTTATGCGAATTTCATCCCACTCACACCTCTCATTCTTTTCTTTCATTCAACCTCAAATCTCTCTATTTCTTTGAAAGTCGAATGCCCTGTCAATAAGAGTGATAGCGAAACCCTCAAAAGAATCATACCCTTCCTCTTGTATTCCTTAAAATAGCGAATATCCTATTCCTATTAGGAGTAGGGCCGAATCTCCCTATTATCATCTAGCCGAATCCCTGTGGAATTCAAGCAAAGGTGTTGTCCACTTCAAGAAAAGATCTTTCGGGATTTTTAAGATTCAAGGTAAGATGATATTCGTCCATAGGCCATTCTTAATATGTTTAAATGTTAGAAATTGATCTAACATGTAACCATGGGAATTTCGACAGACACCTAAGGCAAGGGATACTTTTCGAGATTTGAAAATCGTAAGGTAAGTTCATAAGCACAATCGGCCAAGGCCATATTTGATGTTTTAAGTCTATTCCTTATTTGTTTAGAAAGCTGAAACTAATCCTTTAGGTGATCTAATGTTGGCCGAATACAAGGTAGAAGGATTTCAAAGTTTGGGATTTGATTTTTAATCAATCGGCACCAAGGTAAGAATTTGATTACAACAATACTACTAGGATTTGGATTTATAGCCGAATGGCTTTTACTAACATGTTAGGGTTGGCGAATATAGGAATTAAAGATCTAAAGCAATAGAACGAGTTTTCGGATTTGATAAATTCGATAAGTATATCGGTGTGTACCCCACACTAAATCTAGATAGATTTACGGCTTTAATTTATTATATGTGCTAATATAAAAGTGTAAGATTATGGTTAAGGTACCATGTAATGGTACTAAGTACTCAAGTACATTTTCCTACTCCTACTATGAGTATGATAAGTTTTGCTATGGCATATACATGAAATTATAAGAATGTGATAAGGAATATGATATAGTTAATGCATATTTGTATGACATGTGGCATATGAGTGATATGTGAAGGGGAAGTGAATGTGGTGACCTAAGACCACGATATCTGAATGTGGTGACCTAAGACCACGATATCTAAATGTGGTGACCTAAGACCATGATATCTGAATATGGTGTCTCATGACACAAAGTATGTATCTGGTGGCTATGCCACGAATTTTATAAGGGCGATGAGCACGTCGACTACAACGACTGCCTTCGATGGTGTGTAGCGGATGGAGGGTTGACTTAGTAGTCCCCACGGTGTGATAGTTGGTACGGGTGACGTATAGCGGATGGATAACTAGGCTTGGGTCCGGGATTGCATCATTCTATTTAATGCTATATGAGTATGTATGATTTGATATGCCTGATTTATTTGAGTTTGGTGTTGGTTGTACACATTGAGTCTGTTTGACTCACCCCTTGTGGGACTATTTTTCAGGTGATGATCAGTAATGGACCGGGTCGGCAGGAGCTCAAGGGTGGCCATGCAAAGCTCAAGGATTGATTTATTTTTATTTATGTTTAAGTTTTGAATTATTCGGGTTTTTATTTGATGTAATAAGGCCAAAGTATTGAATCGTTTATGCATGCTTTTAAGCTACTTAGTATGATACAATTATTATCGAATTTAAAATTTAAAAGTTAAATTTTCTTAAGTATATTTATCAAATGTTTTGACACATAATCAACAAGGTATTTAATTTTTGAACCCAACCCAAATCAAGAGTTTTCAAAAAAAAAAAATATACACAAGTTCTAGCAAAGTTTTCAAACAAGTTCCGAATGAATTTTCTTTAGAAGCATGCCAGATTCGGTCAGGACTTGTGGGTCGGGTTTGGGGTGTTTCATTTTCTTTATTTTCTTTTATCGAGTATTTATTTCCTTTAATTTCTTTTTTTTTTCTTTATGCTTGTATTGTTATTATTACCATTTTATTATCTATTTATCTAGTTATTTATTACTTCTTTATTTTGTGCATATTTAAAAATTAAATTGCTTACATTTTATTTTTATTTATTTGCACATCTGTTGTTCTCATTATTATTCTTATTATAATTATTATTATTATTTGCCTTTCCTCTATTATTTATTATTAGTATTAGAAAAACAATTATAATATGATCTTTGCACGATGCATAAAAAAGAAATTTTTAAACCGAGGCAATGTTCATTATTTTTGAAATTAGAAGAGAGTGTCCCTAACTTACGGGATATAGTTTCTTTCTAAAGCTGAGATAATCGAATACTCATTTCAAAAACATAAAAACAAGATTCAAGTAACGATCAAGTAGCGGTTATTCTTAATTTCGAAGATTTAAGGCATTGTGTCCTAACTTACGGGACATGATCCTTCCTTTTTGATTGACTTGAAAAAAGCGCTTTTCACGAAAATTAATTTAGTAATGCTTTAATACAAAAAGGGATCGTGTTTTAAACTCCCTTCAAATTTTCAATTATCGACACTAAGACATCAAGCAATCAACTAAGTACCAATTTTGGGCGCCACGAGGGTGCTAATCCTTCCTCTTGCGTAACTGACTCCCGAACCCATTTTCCAAATTTCGTAGACCAAAAATAATTGTTTTAGTAAATCAAACCCCTTATTAAAAAGAGCAAATTACAAGGTGACTCAATCACACCTCATAAAAATGATTGGTGGCGACTCCCATTTTCGTTTTTAAATAAAAAGTCTATTTCAAAAAAAAAAGGTTTCGACAGCTTCACTAAAACAACAAAAACATCTTTGGATAAAAACTCTATTCTAACTTGTAAATCATCGAAATTCGTAAAAGAACTCGCATTGCTTGGTCTTCTGTGAGGAAGTTTTGGAAATTGTAACCCATCTTCCACAACAATCTCGACATTAAGCATGTGGGATGGAGGTTCATATGCCGTAAAATCTGGTTGGGTTCTTTCAACATTGTCTAGACTTTATTGTTAAAATCACTCCCTTCTGGTTCAGTAGGAACAACTTCTAGTTTAGAAAATAATGCAATTTCTGAACCAAATGGCCAGACTCCCAGATTGGATCATCACTGGTTTTAGCTTCCTGTTCATTCTCAACTTCCTCTTCATTATCAACCCCAGTTGTGGTTTCATGTCTAGGGTTGGATGCCCCTTTGTTGGTACAAGTTTAAGGGAGAACATCATCTGTTCTTGTCAACCCTATGTTAAAACAATTATTACTTATGGATTGCCTACTCTGTAACTTGATGGCATACTCGTATAAGTGTTTCCAACATATAACATCGACGTTTCGAAGTTGAAATAAAAAACACTCACAGAATTTTGTGTTGGGGTCTCCATGTTTAGGTTACCAACTAACTCTGACTATATGCCAAAGTTAAAATTGAAGGCTAAAACTGAGAAATGCCTTCTCATTAATAATTCCAACATTCCTTACTATGAGTGTAAGACCCAATTTTTTTGCCCGGAGCCCAATAAATAAAATAATCCAATAATAGGCCCAAAAAAAACCCAAACTAGGAAACCCTAGCCCACAAATTTCAAAACAGCTTTAGCCAAGACTTTAACCGCCCTAGCCTCCTATTGCCACCATGCCTCCACTCCCCGTTCTCCACCACCATGCGCCCGAGGATCACATTACCCACGTTCACCATACTGCGGCAAATAAAGCGATGAACGATTGTAAATATGGCTATAAAAGCCATAGATATTCATTTAATAAGCGGGTTTTTTTGTTTTAGAAAATACAGGTTATAAATGAAAAAGAGAATCTGAAAATTTTTTTCTGAATACACAATATCAGTCAAATAGAGTAAATTATCGGCAAAGATAGGCAAACGTTTGAATAGAAAATTATTTTCGAAGGTGATTTTTGCCGATCCTATCTATCCTATATAGTTTCTTTTTACCTTTTTTAAAAAAAAATTTGAAAACAAAAAGGAAAGATAAGAAGCGTACCTTCGGTCTTACGTGTGATCGGTCACCGGACCGGTGGTGACGAGCGACAACGGAGGGACTAGAGGTGCTCAAACCCTAAAAAGGGTTAATAGAAGGGGGGTTCTGGATTTTAATTCTTGAAGCAGAAGGGTAAAAAAAATGAAAGGAAATTTTGTTTTTTTATGCTTTAAGGCATTAATGAAGCAACCTTTGTGTAAAAGGGGTGGATATGCTCAATTTTACCTAAATGGGTAAATTGCGATTAGTCCTCTCCTCTGCGCCCTGCTTTGATTATGTCCCACTTCAGTTTTTTTCTATTATTTGGATCTTCCCCTGAACTTTTTGCACCACTTCGATTTGGTCTGCATTTAGGCACAGCATTTAGGGCTTAGAATAATTACGTTTTCAGTCCCTATTAGCTGGCGCGAGCTGCGATTTTATCCTTTTCCCCTTTTTTTATTAATTTAAATATTATTATTTTGACTATTATTACCTTTTTTTTTAACTTGATTATATTGTATTTACTATTACTAATATTACTTTTATTATTATTTTCCTTTTCCTCTTATTTTCATTTCGTTATTATTATTCCTTTATCATTATTACGATTTTTTTCTCATTCTTTTGATTGATTCTAATATTATTACTTTGTTTTTACTACTATTATTTCTCATTATTATGGCTATTAATGTGAATATTATTACCATTATTATTAATATTTTTTCTATACTATTCTATTATTATTTCATTATTACTATTCTCATTATTATTGCCAATATTTTATTATTATTACTTTATTAGTATAATTATTATTTTACTACCACTACTACCATTTTTTAACTAACCTTATTATTAATGATTTATTATTATTAATACTATGGTTTACTTATTTTTACTATATACGTACATACTACTATTATCCTTACTATACTATATTTATTATTATATTTGTTGTTATACTATTTTATTACTAATTTCTTATTTATGAATTCTATTACTTTTATATTTTATCACATACTATTATTATTATTATTTTAATTATTAATATATTTTTACCTATTATTATTATTCTTTTTATTATTTGTTTATTAGTATGTTTCATAGTTATTATCATTGCCTTTTCATTACTATTTTCTTTTATTTCATTTTGTTTATTTATTTTACTTTTTAATCGTATTTCATTTCTACCTTTATTATAGTTATTCATGCTCAATCACCGTAATGTTGTTATATAAACTAGCATAGCAACTTGTTTTATATTTTATTTTAGGTCATATCATATTTTATTTGATACATTATAGTTTTCATTTCAAAATAAGCAAACCCTCCGTGTTCTAAGGTTCGAAAGGAGTCGTACCTTGACTTACTGGGTTTCGATTTCTCTTTCCGAGTCGAACGAATCTATACTTTCTTTTTAAAGGTTGAATAAAAACTTATTCTCAAGAATTCAAAATCGTTGTGTCCTAACTCACTGGATGGGACATATTGTTGTCTCGAGATAAGGATTTCCAAAAACAAAGACAATATTCTGTGTTTGCTATTTTGGGAAATCGAGCCCTAACTTACTGGGTCCTGATTTTTCATTAGACCCCAAATAACCGAATATCCTTCTTAGTTTTAAACACATTAATTTTGAAAGTCAAAGGACAAGCTCAATTTCGGGGATTTGAAATGTCGTATCGTAACTCACTGGGAGTGACATTTTACTTCCTCGAGATAAGAGGGTCTGATTGCTCATATTTTATTCAAGTTTTTTTTTCTTTAAAATAAAAGAATCGTATGTTAAATTTTTCAATTTTCCATATTAGGACATTAATCAATCAATAAGGTACCAATTTTGGGCGTTGCGAGGGTGCTAATCCTTCCTCGTGTGTAACCGACTCCTGAACCCGTTTTCTTAAAATTCGTAGACCAAAATGTTTTATAAGTGACCCAATCACACTTCAAAAAATATTGGTGGCGACTCCATTTTCATATCTTAAAGTCGGCCCGTTTTTCAAACAAAAAAAATGGTTTCGACAGCTTGGCGACTCCACTGGGGACGAGTAAGAGAGTCAAGCCGTAGAATTGATCGATTAATGTCCCTTTATTGAAAATAAATTTTTTTGATTTTGTTTCTTCCATCGCATTTGTTTGAGTCGTGTCATATGCTTGTTACGATCTAAGTGGCTAGGATACATTTGCATCATTTTGCATGACTGTATTGGTCTCACCTTTAAGTGAGAGTGAGAAGCTACTCCTTCGTGAGGTTTTCCCCTCCGTGCAGGATAGTTGATCACTTTCGGGATACATCCATACCTATGTCTTCGTGAGGTTTTCACCTCCGTGCAGCCATAGGGAAACGTATTCCCCTAAACTAAACTCGGTCCGTATGAACCTATAATGGGTGAGGATCGAGGAATCTGCTGGTTCAGGTACCCTTTTTCCCTTCGAACCAAACTACATAGAGTAAACCCCAGGACCCCACTTTAGGTAGAACTATGTTGAACCCTAGCAGTCACCTAGATAGGTTTTTGATTTTTACCATCTGTATATGATACTAATATGTTTTTTTGTTTATGACTGCATTGCATTTCATCATCATAGAAAGGAGGTGTTGATTCATATTCGATTGCTAAATAGAAGAGTTTTTCATAAGGAAATGTGTTACTTGATAAAGTGGATTATAATACGGTCGTTCGAACATAGTCTAAGTAAACAACGAGAGAGGGCTGATATCACACAGAAGAATACAAGACCTTACCTGAAGATTCAAGCCAATGAGGATTATTCGGTAGTCATGTCTCAATTTTATAAGAGAAGCTCATGAACATTTCAGAGGATAAGTGAGTGAAGAGATTCGGCCTGGACCAAGCAACAATGAGCTAGAAGAGGCATCCTTTAGGAAGTTCACGGGACATGACCATAATATCCGGATACGAAGAAGAGGATTGATGTTTTCACCTAGACTATAAGGACAATGTCGTATATGCAATTCGTTTTATGTAAAGAAACGTATTTCTAAAAAAGTTCTTCTAATGGAATTGAATTCATAATCAACGCATTTCTTTCTTTTTGCATTTATTCCATGCATTTGCATTGCATTTCATGCATTTGTATCACATTACATCATATGCATTTAAAACCATAGAGAGAGCCTAATTAGTCAAAATTAACAGAGAGAAAGAAAGAGAAAGAGAAGGAAAATCTAGAATCTGAACATCCTTACGGTACACGTGATAAATAAAAAGAAAATGGAACAATTCCAAAAAGATATGCAAGACCAGATGCAAGAGCAAATGGAAAAATTTCAACAAGAGATGAGGGACCAGATGTTAGAGGCTCAAAAGAACATAATGGCTCAAGTAGCCCAAACATTGAGTAGGGCAATAGACAAAAGAAAAGGTCCCATGGCAATTACAAGAGAAGAAAACGAAGGCATTCCTCTGGGGTTTACCCTACCACATGCATAATCACAACTGTAACATCCTGAATTATTAGGCCTATTCATTTAGTGGGTGGATATGTTTAATGTGTTAATTTGAGTGTTAGGGGTTTAAATTGGGCCCCGGATTGGCGAAGCCTTGGTTAAAATTCCTATTTGGGTACCATGGGGTTTAAAAGATGGTATCGGTGCTTTAGGTTGCAAAATGGGCTTGTGGCCCAGTAGTATGTGGTGTTGCAGAGGAGTTATAATTGTTATCTCTTTAAAGTTACAGTGGAGTATATTGAAGTTACAAATCTCATCTCCCTGAAATTGCAGTGGAGTAGATTAAAGATACGAGTCTCATCGCTCTGAAGTTGCAATAGAGTAGATTAAAGATAATGAATCTTATTTCCCTGAAGTTGTAGTGGGACAATTTAAAGCTACAAGTTACAAATCTTAGCTCCTTGAAGTTGCAGTGGACCAAATTAAAGCTACAAATCTTATTTCCCTGAAAGTTACAATGGAATAGATTAAAGCTACAAGTTACAAATCTTATCTCCCTGAAGTTGCAGTAGAGTAGATTGAAGCGACAAGTCCTATACCTCTGAAGTTGTAGGGGGTTAGATTAAATCTACCAAAGCAAGTCTTATCTCCCTGAAGTTGCTGTGGAATAGACTAAAGCTACAAGCAACAAATCTTATCCCCCCGAAGTTGCAACAGAGTAGATTGAAACAATAATTCTTATACCTCTAAAGTTGTGGTGGGATAGGATGAAGCCACTTGAAAAATAGAAGTACCAAAGAAGTCAAGATTCAACAAGACCAGACAAAATTGGTCCTTCTTAAAGTCTTTGCTCTATTATCGATACACGATAATGAGCAAAGAGAACAACTAGAAGCCCAATTTTGCCCGGGCCCAACCAAAAAACCAAACCAAATATAAAATTAAAAAAAACAACAAATAATAAGAGTCCAAATCCATTTACAAAAAAATCAAATCAGGCCCAAACTTACATACCCAAATGGCCCAAAATAATTAAAAAAAAAAAACCCTAATGGCCAAGTGGCCCACAACCTAAATTGTTTAAAAAAAAATAGAAACTCTGTGCCCCTTGCGTCACTCCTTGTGCCACGTCAGCACACTCGCGCCTCGAGGCTGCCACCATTGACTCCAAAGACTCTTGCAAATACAAATAAGCAAGAACAACAAACACGCAATTGCAGCGAGAATAGTAGAAAAATAAAAAAATAATATCTAAAATCGGCTATAAAAAGCCTAAAAAACAGAGGGGGATTTTTTTTGAAATAGAAATCGAATGGAGAAAAATAAAAATCAAGTTTCAAAAGGTAGCCTTTTTATTTTTTTTCTGATTTTTATTTTCAAAGTAAAATAAAAAATAAAAAATAAAAATGGAAAATCATACCTGCCGTTTCATCTTCGCGCCACTGTTGGTGCCTTCTCCGGTCTGAAACGCCGTCAAATCCCCGAGATTTCGACTAAGGCTGCGGTGGAGGGTGTCAAAAATCGAAAGGTTTTCTTTTTTGGGGGAGGGGAGGTTTCGGCTTTAGTCAAGCGTTTTAACTCCGAATAGGATTTCTACACTAAAAAAAGGGTTTAAAAGGTATTTTTGGGAAATTTTCTGACCACCAGAGACGATGGCCACAGTCGCCAGTGATCGGCGGTCACGGTGGCTCGATGGCCGGATTTTGGGCAGTGCCCAGAGAGAAAATATAGAGAAGGAAGGTTTTTTTTTTTTTTTTCTAAAAAATGAAGCAAATGATTTTTTTCTTAAAATTTTTGCTTTTATAGCCTTACAAAACGACGTCGTTTTGGGTTTCATTTCCAGACGCCAAAACGGCATCGTTTTAGACTTTGACCCGCCAACCCGACCCGATTTTTTTAATAGGGTCCGCGTGTTTTTTAATGGTGGTCTAATTGCTGCCCCAGTCCTTCGCTTTTTCTTTGTTTTTCAATATGGTCCTAATTCCTTTATTTTTTTTCTTTTTAGATTGCACCGTTAATTTGGAATCTTTTTCAATTTGGTCCTCAGACCGTTGACCCCTTGGGGAAGAACACGTGTCTAGGAGCCTTGGGATAACTTCCCATTTAGTCCCTATTTATTTTAGCATGTTTCATTTTGATCCCCTATTATGTTTTTTTATTTTTACAATTTACGCCCGTAAATTTCATTTAAATTTCGATCTAGTCCTTATTTATTTATTTTATTACAATTTACCCCCTTTATTATTTATTTTATTCTGATTTATTCTTTTAATTTCATTTAAGTTACGATTTAGTTCTTTATTTTCAACCTTTTGTAAACTATTTCCTTTTATTTTTTATTTACATATTTATTATTCCTTTTATTTCATTTATTTAATTGCTTATTTACTTATTTATTTATATATTATTCATTTATTTTTATTTTAATTCCTTTATTCATTTATTTGTTATTGCTTCATTTTTAGTATTTAAAATTTTCTTTATTTTCTTTTATCGAGTATTTATTTCCTTTAATTTCTTCGTTCTTCTTTATGCATGTATTTTTATTATTACTATTTTATTATCTATTTATCTAGTTATTTATTACTTCTTTTTTTTATGCATATTTAAAAATTAAATTGCTTACATTTTATTTTATTTATTTGCACATCTGTTGTTCTCATTATTATTATTATTATTATTATTATTATTATTATGCCTTTCCTCGATTATTTATTATTAGTATTAGAATAACAATTATAATATGATCTTTGCACGATGCATAAAAGCGAAATTTTTAAACCGAGAAATGTTCATTATTTTTGGAATTAGAAGAGTGTGTCCTAACTTACGGGATATAGTTTCTTTCTAAAGCTGAGATAATCGAATACTCATTTCAAAAATATAAAAACAAGATTCAAGTAACGATCAAGTAGCGGTTATTCTTAATTTCGAAGATTTAAGGCATTGTGTCCTAACTTACGGGACTTGATCCTTCCTTTTCGATTAACTTGAAAAAAGCGCTTTTCACGAAAATTAATTTAGTAATGCTTTAATACAAAAAGGGATCGTGTTTTAAACTCCCTTCAAATTTTCAATTATCGACACTAAGACATCAAGCAATCAACTAAGTACCAATTTTGGGTGCCACGAGGGTGCTAATCCTTCCTCTTGCGTAACTGACTCCCGAACCCATTTTCCATATTTCGTAGACCAAAAATAATTGTTTTAGTAAATCAAACCCCTTATTAAAAAGAGCAAATTACAAGGTGACCCGATCACACCTCACAAAAATGATTGGTGGCAACTCCCATTTTCGATTTTAAATAAAAAGTCTATTTCAAAAAAAAAAGGTTTCGACAGCTTCACTAAAACAACAAAAACATCTTTGGGCAAAAACTCTATTCTAACTTGTAAATCATCGAAATTCGTAAAAGAACTCGTATTGCTTGGTCTTCTGTGGGGAAGTTTTGGAAATTGTAACCCATCTTCCGCAACAATCTCGACATTAAGCATGTGGGATGGAGGTTCATATGCCGTAAAATCTGGTTGGGTTCTTTCAACATTGTATAGACTTTATTGTTAAAATCACTCCCTTTTGGTTTAGTAGGAATAGCCTCTAGTTTAGAAAATAATGCAATTTCTGAACCAACTGGCCAGACTCCCAGATTGGATCATCATTGGTTTTAGCTTCTTGTTCATTCTCAACTTCCTCTTCATTATCAACCCCAGTTGTGGTTTCATGTCTATGGTTGGAAGCCCCTTTGTTGGTACAAGTTTAAGGGAGAACATCATCTGTTCTCGTCAACCCTATGTTAAAATAATTATTACTTATGGATTGCCTACTTTGTAACTTGATGGTATACTCGTATAAGTGTTTCCAACATATAACATCGGCGTTTCGAAGTTGAAGTAAAAAACACTCACAGAATTTTGTGTTGGGGTCTCCATGTTTAGGTTACCAACTAACTCTGACTATACGCCAAAGTTAAAATTGAAGGCTAAAACTGAGAAATGCCTTCTCATTAATGATTCCAACATTCCTTACTATGAGTGTAAGACCCAATTTTTTTTCCCGGAGCCCAATAAATAAAATAATCCAATAACAAGCCCAAAAAAAAACCCTAACTAGGAAACCCTTGCCCACAAATTTCAAAACAGCTTTAGCCAAGACTTTAACCGCCCTAACCTCCTATTACCACCATGCCTCCACTCCCCACGTTCTCCACCACCATGCGCCCATGGATCATATTACCCACGTTAACCATACCTGCAGCAAATAAAGGCAGTAAATGATTGTAAATATGGCTATAAAAAGCCATAGATATTCGTTTTAATAGCGGGTTTTTTTTTTGTTTTAGAAAATATACAATTGTAACAGAAAAAGATAATACATATTTTTTTTTACAGAATACACAATATCAGTCAAATAGAGCAAATTATCGGCAAAGATAGGCAAACGTTTGAATAGAAAATTATTTTCGAAGGTGATTTTTGCCGATCCTATCTATCCTATATAGTTTTTTTTTACCTTTTTAAAAAAAATTCGAAAACAAAAAGGAAAGAGAAGAAGCGTACCTTCGGTCTTGCAAGTGATCGGTCACCGGACCGGTGGTGACTAGCGGCAACGGAGGGACTAGGGGGGCTCAAACCCTAAAAAGGGTTAATAGAAGGGGGGTTTTGGATTTTGATTCTTGAAGCAGAAGGGTAAAAAAAATGAAAGGAAATTTTGTTTTTTATGCATTAAGGCATTAATGAAACGGCACTATGTAAAAAGGGGTGGATATGCTCAATTTTACCCTAAATGGGTAAATTCGCAGTTAGTCCTCTCCTTTGCGCCACTGCTTCGATTATGTCCCACTTCAGTTTTTTCTATCATTTGGATCTTCCCCTAAACTTTTTGCACCACTTCGATTTGGTCCGCATTCAGGCACAACATTTAGGGCTTAGAATAATTATGTTTTCAGTCCCTATTAGCTGGCGCGAGCTACGATTTTATCCTTTCCCCTTTTTTTTATTAATTTAAATATTGTTATTTTGACTATTATTACCTTTTTTTTTTAACTTGATTATATTGTATTTACTATTACTAATATTACTTTTATTATTATTTTCTTTTTCCTCTTATTTTCATTTCGTTATTATTATTCCTTTATCATTATTACGTTGTTTTTTTTCTCATTCTTTTGATTGATTCTAATATTATTACTTTGTTTTTCTACTATTATTTCTCATTATTATGGCTATTAATGTAAATATTATTACTATTATTATTAATATTTATTTCTATACTATTCTATTATTATTTCATTATTACTATTCTGTTATTATTGCCAATATTTTATTATTATTACTTTATTAGTTTAATTATTATTTTACTACCACTACTACCATTTTTTAACTAACCTTGTTATTAATGATTTATTATTATTAATACTATGGTTTACTTATTTTTACTATATACGTACATATTACTATTATCCTTACTATACTATACTTATTATTATATTTGTTGTTATACTATTTTATTACTAATTTCTTATTTATGACTTTTATTACTTTTATATTTTATCGCATACTATTATTATTATTTTAATTATTAATATATTTTTACCTATTATTATTATTATTCATTTTATTATTTGTTTATTAGTATGTTTCATAGTTATTATCATTGCCTTTTCATTACTATTTTCTTTTATTTCATTTTGTTTATTTATTTTACTTTTTAATCGTATTTCATTTCTACCTTTATTATAGTTATTCATGCTCAATCACCATAATGTTGTTATATAAACTAGCATAGCAACTTGTTTTACATTTTATTTTAGATCATATCATATTTTATTCGATACATTATAGTTTTCGTTTCAAAATAAGCAAACCCTCCGTGTTCTAAGGTTCGAAAGGAGTCGTACCCTGACTTACTGGGTTTCGATTTCTCTTTCGAGTCTAACGAATCTATACTTTCTTTTTAAAAGTTGAATAAAAACTTATTCTCAAGAATTCAAAATCGCTGTGTCCTAACTCACTGGATGGGACGTATTGTTGTCTCGAGATAAGGATTACCAAAAATAAAGACAATATTCCGTGTTTGGTATTTTGGGAAATCGAGCCCTAACTTACTGGGTTCTAATTTTTCATTAGACCCCAAATAACCGAATATCCTTCTTAGTTTTAAACACATTAATTTTGAAAGTCAAAGGACAAGCTCAATTTCGGGGATTTGAAATGTCGTACCGTAACTCACTGGGAGTGACATTTTACTTCCTCGAGATAAGAGGGTCTGATTGCTCATATTTTATTCAAGTTTTTTTTTCTTTAAAATAAAAGAATCGTATGTTAAATTTTTCAATTTTCCATATTAGGACATTAATCAATCAATAAGGTACCAATTTTGGGCGTTACGAGGGTGCTAATCCTTCCTCATGTGTAACTGACTCCCGAACCCATTTTCATAAAATTCGTAGACCAAAATGTTTTATAAGTGACTCAATCACACTTTAAAAAATATTGGTGGCGACTCCATTTTCATATCTTAAAGTCGACCCATTTTTCAAACAAAAAAATGGTTTCGACAGCTTGGTGACTCCACTAAGGACGAGTAAGAGAGTCAAGCCGTAGAATTGGTCGATTAATGTCCTTTTATTGAAAATAATTTTTTTTATTTTGTTTCTTCCATCGCATTTGTTTGAGTCGTGTCATATGCTTGTTACGATCTAAGTGGCTAGGATACATTTGCATCATATTGCATGACTGTATTGGTCACACCTTTAAGTGAGAGTGAGAAGCTACTCCTTCGTGATGTTTTCACCTCCGTGTAGGATAGTTGATCGCTTTTAGGATACATCCGTACCTATGTCTTCGTGAGGTTTTCACCTCCGTGCAGCCATAGGGAAACATATTCCCCTAAACTAAACTCGGTCCGTATGAACCTATAATGGGTGGGGATCGAGGAATCTGCTAGTTCAGGTACCCTTTTTCCCTTCGAACCAAACTACATAGAGTAAACTCTAGGACCCCACTTTAGGTAGACCTATGTTGAACCCTAGCAGTCACCTAGATAGGTGTTTGATTTTTACCATCTGTATATGATACTAACATGTTTCTTTTATTTATGACTGCATTGCATTTCATCATCATAGAAAGGAGGTTTTGATTCATATTCGATTGGTAAATAGAAGAGTTTGTCATAAGGAAATGTGTTACTTGATAAAGTGGATTATAATACGGTCGTTCGAACATAGTCTAAGTAAACAACGAGAGAGGGTTGATATCACACAGAAGAATACAAGACCTTACCTGAAGATTCAAGCCGACGAGGATTATTCGGTAGTCATGTCTCAATTTTATAAGAGAAGCTCATGAACATTTCGGAGGATAAGTGAGTGAACAGATTCGGCCTGGACCAAGCAACAAGGAGCTAGAAGAGGCGTCCTTTAGGAAGTTCACGGGACATGACCATAACATCCGGATACGAAGAAGAGGATTGATGTTTTCACCTAGACTATAAGGACAATGTCATATATGCAATTCATTTTATGTAAAGAAACGTATTTTTTAAAAAAGTTCTTTTAGTGGAATTGAATTCATAATCAACGCATTTCTTTCTTTTTGCATTTATTCCATGCATTTGCATTGCATTTCATGCATTTGTATCACATTACATCATATGCATTTAAAACCATAGAGAGAGCCTAATTAGTTGAAATTAATAGAGAGAGAAAAGAGAAAGAGAAGGAAAATCTAGAATCTGAACATCCTTACGTACACATGCTAAATCAAAGAAAATGGAACAATTCCAAAAAGATATGCAAGACCAGATGCAAGAGCAAATGACAAAATTTCAACAGGAGATGAGGGACCAGATGTTGGAGGCTCAAAAGAACATGATGGCTCAAGTAGCCCAAACACTGAGTGGGGCAATGGACAAAAGAAAAGGTCCCATGGCAATTACAAGAGAAGAAAACGAAGGCATTCCTCTGGGTTTTACCCTACCACATGCACAAGCACAACTGTAACATCCTGAATTATTGGGCCTATTCGTTTAGTGGGTGGATATGTTTAATGTGTTAATTTGAGTGTTAGGGGTTTAAATTGGACCCAAGATTGTGTCGAAGCCTTGGTTAAAATTCCTATTTGGGTACCATGGGGTTTAAAAGATGGTATCGGTGTTTTAGGTTGCAAAATGGGCTTGTGGCCCAGTAGTATGTGGTGTTACAGATGAGTTATAGGGCAGCGCCAATAGCAGGAGGTGAGGCCCAAGTTTTGGCCACAAGGAGCCCATGTCTTTGGGCCATTTTTGGCACTTAAAAGGAGCAAGGAGGGGGACGCCAATGAGGCTTAGTTTTATGAGGGATTTAATGATTGGGATAATGTGGATATTGTGTTGATAATAGAAGGGAGAGGTGGTGTTATTTAGGCCTTTTCTAAAGGTATGAATAGATTAAGATAAAGAAGAAAAGATAGGAGCTATCTGCTAAGAGTAGTGTTGGCCAAAATTCCATCTCCTAGAGGGGGAAAGAAATCGGTTCCTTTATGGTAAAGGGGTGCCAAAATTTCCCCTAGTATTAGATTAATGGTTAGTTATTAGGAAGGGCATTTTCAAGTTTTGATAAGTAAGTGCAGAAATTCTCTATAAATAGGGGTGGTATCTATTCAATTTTGGCATTTGAACCCTATTCTTTTCCTCATTCTCTGTGCTGAAACTCTCAGTCATTCTCTATAATTTCTTTTCTTTTGATTTCTTCAAAAGTCGAAACCTCTCACTTCACTTTCTTTTTCCATTCTTTTCCTCTTGTGCCAATTTCTCTATAAAATTGGGATCTTTTTAGAGTTGTCGATTTCCCTGTGAAGGTAAGAGCCGATTTCTTTAAATCTATTCCTTTCTCTTTTGGTTTTTGAAAATCAAAGCCAGGTGGCTATTAAGGTTCGGTCTAACGTTTCCACTCTCTTCATGTTCTTATTTTGGGCGGTGGCGGAAATTGAAGTAGATCTCTTAAATCTAAAAGTCGAAACATTAGTCCCTAAATCTCATATCACTTTTCGGGAATTTAAAGGTAAGGGATTCTCTTTAGATTCTCGTTAGATTCGATATCAAAATCACAATCTTAACCATATGTTATGATTAATAAGGCCTTTTTGATGGAATCAAATGTCGATCAAGTAAAGGAGGGGACTAGATCTGAAAACTCGATCCCTAAGTTTAAGAAACGAGCAGTGTCTACTGTTTGAGATTAGCCACCAGGTTATGGACCGGCTTTTGAATAGCATCTTTGACAGATAGCAGTCGTATCAGCTTCTGATAGTGTCGACATAGAGAGTGTCGTCTTAACCGTAACCAGGTGTGTAGATTCTTAACATATAAGTTTTATTTTATTAAATGTATGCTATGGGCTAAAAGTTGGAAAGAGAGGCTATATGAATAGTCGTATACCCAGAAAGGGTAAGCAAGAGATGCTAGGTACGTAATCATAAAAACTCCTCTATGTGTACCAAAGTATGTGAAAGTCTGCGATCTATTTAGATAGTTTAATGTTTCAATTATTGCATATATGCATGGGATGGGATTGATTGATTTACAGAAGGGGAGCAGGTCGCGAGGTGATCGGTGGCTTTGCCACATAGGTCACATAGTGATCGGTCTTTATGACAGGAAGTATAGCTGTCGAATACTATAATGTATTACTGAGGTCGCATAGCGATCGATGGCATTGCCACATAGGTCACATAGTGATTGGCCTTTATGACAAGTAGCACAGCTGCTGACGTGGTGTGTAGCGGATGGAGGGTTGATTGTAGAAATCCCCATGATGTGATGGTTAGTATGGGGGTGTGTAGAGGATGGACTCTTAGGTTTGGGATGGGCCATGTTGCATGAAATATTCTGTTGCCATTATGTATGGGTTTGTTGGGCTCCATAGGGGCGTAGGCTAGTATGATTAGAGCTTGATGGACTTTAGGTTTAGTATAAACAATTCTTCAAATTTCATAAAACTTAATTTCTAATAAAACATGTCTGTGATCAAGTCACAGGGTTAGGGTGTGGTAACAGGCATATGCATGTCTAGGATTGGATCCAGGGAGAGCTTGGTATTTAAGCGGCCTTAGCGGCTCACCTCCTCTTTTCTGAATCCTACCTAGTGCATAGTGGTTGTTCACTCTAACCGAGAGGGCTTGTTGATAGGCCAAAACTTATAACTAAAACTCGAAAGGGACTAGCTACATTATTTTTGTAAGATTATCCCTAGTTTTGTAAAATTTCTGAAATACCCTTGATTTGTGAAAACTTTCCAAACAACCCTTGGTGTGCAAAATTATCAAAATACCCTTGAGTTGCAAAATTACCAAAATACCCCTATTTTGTAAAATCATCAAGAAACCCTATTTTGGAAAATTACAAAAATACCCCTGAAGGATAAAATTACAAAAATACCCCTAGGTAGTGAAATGACAAAAATACTCCTAGGTGATGAATGTGAGTTATGGAGGTTACTTGTATGTTGTTGTGTGATGGATGTTGTATGTATGTGTATTCTAAAACTAGGAAATATAGACTTGAAAACTAAACTTTGTAGATAGAATTCGAATTCGAAAGAACTACTGTTAAATCTACTTTCCATAAGACTGTCCATTATTAATCAATGGAAGAAAGTATTAATTCATAAAATTTTTAACCAAATAAATCGCGAACGGTAGAATGAGCACAAGGGAACGTGGTGTGCGTGGCCGAGGTAGAGGTAAGATTGCTGTGTCAGAACCCGTAGGGTCTGGTCACGAATCAGGAAATGAGGTACCAGTGCCACCAACTATGGAGGCAGAATTTCAAGATCAAACAATCGGGGATGATGTTGTATCTCAGGCTATGTTAAGGGTTTTGGAGAGAGTTGCTGGGGCAGGCATGGGCACAAGAGCCCGAAAGTCTGTACCGGAGCGACTTAGAGCCAATGGGGCAGAGGTGTTTAAGGGAATTTCTGGTGTATCTCTTAGCACAGCGGAGTATTGGTTGGATGCAATGGAGCGTATAATGGATGATCTTGACTTCACAAAAGAGGAGAAACTAAAGGGAGTGGTGTCTCTTCTCCGAGACGAAGCTTATCAATGGTGGCTTACGGTTAAGGATGGTACTGTGGCTGACCGTATCACCTGGGGTTACTTCAGAACGGCGTTCCAAAGTAAGTACATTGGGACGAGCTATGTGGATGCACAGCGCAGAATATTCCTGAATCTAGTTCAGGGAAGTAGGTCGATGGCGGCTTATGAAGCAAAATTATTATGCCTTTTTCATTATGCTCAAGGGATAGTGGCCACAGAACATGAGCGATGTGTTCGTTTTGAGGATGGCCTAAAGGATGATCTACGTGTGTTGATAGCTCCACAGCGAGAGCGAAAATTTACTGTGCTTGTGGAGAAAGCTAAGATAGCCGAGGAGGTGAAACGGGTGGAAAAGCTAAACTAGGATAGAGATAGGGGTGGAGGTAAGAGAAATCTTGGGTCGACAAGGGTAGCCATGCGTACTCAGAAAAGACCTAAGTCAGATGGACCGAGACGGGCTGAGAGACCTCCTGCTTCTAGCCAACCATGGAAGTGTGCTCGATGTGGTAAGTTTCATGTAGGTGAGTGTTGGACAGGCAATGGGAAGTACTTTAGGTGTGGATCTATGGATCATCAGATAAGAGACTGTCCTCAGCCACGGGATGAGGTAGGACCCACAAGGCAAGGAAATGCTCAATCGGGTAGGGGAGGTCAGTAGCCGCAGAGGGACGTGGTCCAGCCAGAGGTGGTAACGATTTCAATCGAGGCCAAGGAGCACCCGACCGAGGGGTAGAAAACACTGAGGTGAGGCAGTCGGGATTGGTCATGCTGCCAGACATTGAGAGGAGGCCAACGCACCAGATGTTATAACCGATACGTTTTTAATACTTGGTTTACCTTATACTGTGTTGATTGACATCAGGTCGACACATTCATATATTGCTAGTAGTGTGTCTGGAACTTTAAGTTTAGATTCCAAAATTACCCTTAGGGCGATGACAGTAATTAGCCTATTAGGACAATCTGTGGTAGTAGATAAACTTTTTCGAGAGGTACCTCTAGAAGTTCAGGGAATATTTTCCTGACGGATCTGATGGAATTATCATTCGGGGAGTTCGACTTAATATTAGGCATGGACTGGCTGATGAAGTACCAAACCAACTTAGCAGCCAAGCGGATGGTATTAAAGACCTTGAGGGTGATAAAGTGTTGGTGATAGGAGAAAGGGGAACTGTTTATCGAATATAGTAACTGCCCTAAGAGTAGAAAGGATGGTGAGAAAAGGGTGCGAGGCAGTTTTCATGTTTGTACGGGCTTTGGAAGCCAAGGACCTAGTTGTTGGGGATGTTAGGACGGTAAAGGAATTTCCTGATGTTTTCCTATAAGAGCTTCCAAGATTACCACTGGATCGAGAAGTGGAGTTTGGAATTGATCTTCTTTCAGGAACAGCGCCGGTATCTATTGCTCCATACAGGATGGCGCCAAAGGAGTTGGTGGAATTGAAAGCACAAATCCAGGAGTTGTTGGATAGAAGGTTTATTCGACCACGTGTGTCGCCTTGGGGAGCACCGGTGTTATTTGTTAAGAAGAAGGATGGTTCGATGTGTATGTGCATTGACTATCGCCAATTGAGTAAGCTAACAATCAAGAACAAGTACCCGATGCCAAGGATCAATGACTTGTTCGAGCAGTTGAAGGGGGCCTCAATCTTTTTGAAGATAGATCTGAGGTCAAGGTATCATCAGCTTAAGGTCAAGGAGGCAGATATTCATAAGATGACTTCTAGAACTCGCTATGGACATTACGAGTTCATGGTGATGCCATTTGGGTTGACTAACGCACCAGCAGCATTTATGGATATGATGAACCGAGTGTTCCAACCCTACTTGGATCAGTTTGTCGTGGTATTTGTTAATGACATCTTGGTTTATTCAGGATCAGAGGAGGAGCATGATTCGCATCTGCGAGTGGTTCTGCAGATTCTGAGGGAGAAGCATCTTTATACCAAATTTAGCAAGTGCAAATTCTGGCTAAAGGAAGTTACTTTTCTAGGTCACGTGGTGCCGGCAGAGGGGATTAGGGTTGACCCTAAGATAATTGAAGCGGTGTTGGATTGGAAGTCGCCTAAGTCAGTGGCAGAGATTTGGAGTTTCCTTGGTCTAGCGGGGTACTACAAAAGATTTGTTGAAGGATTTGCTCTGATTACAGCACCGTTGACTAAGTTGCTACAGAAAGGAGTTCCCTTCGTTTGGTCTGATAAGTAGCAGGAGAGTTTCAAGAAGTTAAAGAGGATTTTGATGGAGGATCCAGCGTTGATTCAGCCAAAGGCTGGGAAAGAGTTCATAATTTACTGTGATGCTTCACACACGGGATTAGGATGTGTGTTGATGCAAGATGGAAAGGTTGTTGCATATGCATCTCGGCAGTTAAGACCACACGGGTCAAATTATCCCACCCATGATTTGGAATTGGCGGCGGTGGTGTTTGCCTTGAAAATTTGGAGGCATTATTTGTACGGGGAGAAATCTGTCATTTACACGAATCATAAGAGTTTAAAATACCTTTTGACCCAGAAGGAGATGAATTTAAGGCAAAGGAGGTGGATTGAGTTGTTAAGGGATTATGATTGCTCGATCGAGTATCATCCGGGTAAGGCTAATGTGGTGGCGGATGCTCTAAGTCGTAAAGTAATCACTAACTTGAGAGCAATGTTTGCTCACCTTAGTTTGTACGATGATGGGAGTTTATTGGCCGAACTTCAAGTGAAACCCTCATGGGTCAGTCAGGTCAAGGAGAAGCAGCGAATGATGTGTTGCTAAAGGAGAAGTTCATATAGGAACAAGTGATGGATCAATGGACTTCAGTATGTGTAACATCCTAGATTAGGGGTTATGCGTTCGTGCATAATTCATGAGATAGTGGGATCAGTGGGTGTGTTGGATGTGTTCTGAAGAGTTTCAAGAACCCTAAGACGAAAGAAAATGAAAGGAAATGTAAGGAAATGTAAGGAAAAGAAAGGAAATATAAGGAAAAGTAAGGAAATGTAAGGAAATGTATGGAAATGTATGGAAATATATGGAAATGTAAGGAAATGTATGGAAATATATGGAAATGTATGGAAATGTAAGGAGATGTATGGAAATGTAAGGAAATGATTTAGAAATGTTAAGTTTAGGAAACTAAACATTTTGGAAACCAAGCCAAAAGAGGAAACTAAACATTTTGGAAACCAAACCAAAATAGAAAACTAAACATTTTGGAAACCAAACCTAGGAAACTAAACATTTTGGAAACCAAGCCAAAATAGAAACTAAACATTTTGGAAACTTGGAAAATCTGAGCATGAAAATTTTTGGAAACTTAAAATGACCCCGAATGTCGAATTTTAGAGCCCAAAGGGAACTTAGGGCCAAGTGACCCTAAAATATAAAGTACATGAAATTTGACCCAATAACGGACTTGGAAAAGTGGCACAAGATGCCACCTAAGGCCTTAGAAAATGGCCCACATGCAAAAGGTTTTGGGCTTGAGTTCGAGTCACATAAGAAGTAAATAAAATAAGTTTTATTTTGCTTCTAGAAGCCCAAGAGGTGGACGGCACAAGGCTTGCAAAGAGGAGTTTCACTCTCTTTAAAACTCGGCTAATTAAAAGATCATAAGGACTCTTAAGGAAGAGTTTAATTCTCTTTAAAATTGGCTAAATAGGTGGATAAATGAAGAATTATTCTTTAATTAGAAAAATAAGGAAGAGTGGTGGCCAAGTAAAGGATTCTTGGCCTAGTAAATTCTATAAAAGGAGGGACTAGGGCCATTCATTATTCATTCTCCTCTCTTTTCCTCTGCCAAATATTCTTCTTGAGCATCCATTCTTTTCTTCTTTTCTTTTAGCCTCCTAGCCGATTTCCTTCTAAGCCTATTATTCCTCTCTTCTTTCATCTTTGAAACCAAATACATAAGGGAATCATAGCCATTGTTCATCAAGTCTCTAGCGAATCTCTGAAGGTTGAAGTGAAGGTGCAATCGATTCCTTCAAATAAGGGTAAGATCCAAGTTTAGTTTTCCATTCTTTTATATTCTAGACTTATTGAAATTTAGAGACTAATTTCGATTATTAATCTTGGCCGAATCATGGAAGAAGAAATTCTTTTCCCGAAGGTACACCATAGGCCACGTGTTCCTAGTTATTCGGTGAATTTAGGATTTAAGATCCACAAGGTAAGTCTTTTTACAAATCCTACTAGGATTTGGATATCATAGCCAAATAGAATTTATGCTAAGTAATAAAGGATGAATCAAATGTAGGGACTAAGGATCTAAACTTTAGATCTAGCTTTTGGAATCTCAAGGAATCGCTAAACAAATCGGTGTGTGCACTTACACTAACTTTCGATATTTCATATGGCAATTATTTTATTATGTGATTATCGTAAGAATATGAATATGGCTAAGTACCTAATATGGTACAAAAGTATTGGTCGTTTCCTACTTAGATAGGATTATCATGAGATAGTGGGATCGTTGGGTGTGTTGGATGTGTTCGGAGAAATCATTTTGGAAACCAAGCAAAAGGAAACTAAACATTTTGGAAACCAAACCAAAATAGAAAACATTTACAGAGCCCAAGAATCATAAGAGTTTAAAATACCTTTTGACCCGAAGGAGATGAATTTAAGGCAAAGGAGGTGGATTGAGTTGTTAAGGGATTATGATTGCTCGATCGAGTATCATTTCTGTGAAAGGGGAAGCGTGGTAAGGCTAATGTGTTGTGAGTTAGTTGATGTGTAATTTCGAGGACGAAATTATTTTTAAGGTAGTGGAGTAGAACGTAACATCCTAGCGGATGCTCTGCCTTGGTTTGTAAACATTTTGGAAACCAAGCAAAGAGAAACTAAACATTTTGGAAACCAAACCAAAATAGAAAACTAAACATTTGGAAACCAAACCAAAATAGACAAATTACGAAACTAAACATTTTGAAACCAAGCCAAAATAGGAAACTAAACATTTTGGAAACTTGGAAAATATGAGCAGCATAAAAATTTTAGAAACTTAAAAATGAAGTCGTAAGTAATCACTAACTTGATTATTAATCTTGGCGAATCATGGAAGAAGAAATTCTTTTCCGAAGGTACACCATAGGCCACGTGTTCCCTAGTTATTCGGTGAATTTAGGATTTAAGATCCACAAGGTAAGTCTTTTTACAAATCCTACTAGGATTTGGATATCATAGCCAAATAAATTTATGCTAGCAATGTTTGCTCACCTTAGTTTGTACGATGATGGGGGGCAGTTTATTGGCGAACTTCAAGTGAAACCCTCATGGGACACAACGTATAAATTTGATTATCTAATGACACAACGTATATGTCGGATGGAGGTTGACTTAGTAGTCCCCGATGGAGAAGCTAATTAGGATTGAACATGAATGCGATTTGTTGAATGTTAGTATTGTGTGCACATTGAGTGCATGATGTGAGGTGGCCATGCTACATGCGAAAAGTTCATATAGGAACAAGTGATGGATCAATGGACTTGATATGGATGGGAAAGGACTATTATGTAATCGAGGGAGAGTATGCATGCCAAAAGATCTTGAGATAAGGCATAGGATTTTGCAAGAAGCGCATGGAAGTTCATACGCTATGCACCCCGGAGGGAGTAAGATGTATCGGGATTTGCGGGACCAATTCTGGTGGCTGGGCTTGAAGCGTGAGGTAACTGAATTGGTGAGTAAGTGTTTGACCTGTCAGCAGGTAAAGGTGAAGCATCAGTTACCATCGGGGTTGTTGCAGCCAGTGAAGATTCCACAATGGAAGTGGGAAATAATCACAATGGACTTTGTTAGTGAGCTACCTCTCACACCTACTAAGAAAGATTCAGTCTGGGTGATTGTAGATCACTTGACGAAGTCTGCTCACTTCATACCCGTACGTGTCGATTACTCTCTGTAGAAATTGGCTAAGCCATACATAGCGAAGGTAGTAAGGTTACATGGAGTACTAGTATCGATCATATCAGATAGGGACCCTAGGTTCACGTCGCGATTTTGGAAGGCGTTACATCAATCACTGGGTACGAAGTTGGATTTCAGTACAGCATTTCATCCTCAGACAGATGGACAGTCTGAGTGGGTAATCCAGGTCTTAAAGGACATGTTAAGGGGATGTGCCATTAATTTCAAGGGTAGTTGGTAGGAGTCTTTACCGTTGGTGGAGTTTGCGTACAACAACAGTTACCAGTCTAGTGTTCAGATGGCGCCCTATGAAGCATTGCATGGGTGGAAGTATCGTACTCCTACCTGTTGGACGGAATTGAGGAACGTCAAATTTTGGGTCCGACTTGGTCACCGAGACGGAGGAGAAGGTAGAGATAATTCGAGCTCGACTAAAGGAGGCGTCGGATAGACAAAAGTCCTATGCTGATCTAAAGCATAAGGACGTAGAGTTTACAGTGGGAGATAAGATATTTCTAAAGGTGTCACCGTGGAAAAAGGTGCTAAGATTTGGACGGAAAGGTAAATTAAGTCCCAGATTCATCGAACCTTATAGGGTGTTAAAACAAGTGGGACCGGTAGCCTATCAGCTTGAGCTACCTCCTGAGTTGAATCAGATCCACGATGTATTTCACGTCTCTATGTTAAGACGTTATCGTTCAAATCTGTCCCATGTGGTGTCAGTAGAGGAAATCGAAGTAAGACCTGATCTATCTTTTGAAGAGGAACTGATGGAGATCTTGGATCGTGATGTGAATGTGTTGCGTAGGAAGATGGTACCATTGGTTAAAGTTCTATGGCGGAATCATGGTTCTGAAGAGGCTACTTGGGAACCGGAGGAAGTAATGCGGAAGCAGTGCCCTCATCTTTTCTGATCAGGTAATTTCGAGGCCGAAATTTTTCTTTAGGGGGTAGAATTGTAACATCCTGAATTATTGGGCCTATGTGTTTAGTGGGTGGATATGTTTAATGTGTTAATTCGAGTGTTAGGGGTTTAAATTGGGCCCAGGATTGGGCCGAAGCCTTGGTTAAAATTCCTGTTTGGGTACCATGGGGTTTAAAAGATGGTATCGGTGCTTTAGGTTGCAAAATGGGCTTGTGGCCCAATAGTATGTGGTGATGCAGAGGAGTTATAGGGCGGCGCCAATAGCAAGAGGTGAGGCCCAAGTTTTGGCCGCAAAGAGCCCATGTCTTTGGGCCATTTTTGGCACTTAAAAAGAGTAAGGAGGGGGGCGGCAATGAGGCTTAATTTTAGGAGGGATTTAATGATTGGGATAATGTGGATATTGTGCTAATAATAGAATGGAGAGGTAGTGTTATTTAGGCCTCTTCTAAAGGTATGAATAGGTTAAGATAAAGGAGAAAAGATAGGAGCTATCTGCTGATAGCAGTGTTGGCCGAAATTCCATCTCCTGGAGGGGGAAATAAATCGGTTCCTTTATTGCAAAGGGGTGCCGAAATTTCCCTACTATTTGATTAATGGTTAGTTATCAAGAAGGGCACTTTCGAGTTTTGATAAGTAAGTGCCAAAATTCTCTATAAATAGGGGTGGTATCTCTTCAATTCCGGCATTTGAACCCTATTCTTTTCCTTATTCTCTGTGCCGAAACTCTCAGTCATTCTCTACAATTTCTTTTCTTTTGATTTCTTTAGAAGCCGAAACCTCTCACTTCACTTTCTTTTTCCATTCTTTTCCTCTTGTGCTGATTTCTCCATAAAACTGAGATCTTCTTGGAGTTGCCGATTTCCATGTAAAGGTAAGAGCCGATTTCCTCAGATCTATTCCTTTCTCTTTCGATTTTTAAGAATCAAAGCTAGGTGGCTATTAAGGTTCGGTCTAACGTTTCCACTCTCTTCATGTTCTTATTTTGGGCGACAGCAGGAATTGAAGTAGATCTCTTAGGTCTAAAAGCCGGAAACACTAGTCCTTGAATCTCATATCACTTTTCGAGAATTTCAAGGTAAGGGATTCTCTTTAGATGCTCATTAGATTCGATATCGAAATCACAATCTTAACCATATGTTATGATTAATAAGGCCTTTTTGATGGAATCAAATGTCAATCAGGCAAAGGAGGGGACTAGATCTAAAACCCGATCTCTAAGTTTAAGAAACGAGCGGTGTCTGCTGTTAGAGATTGGCCACCGGGTTGTGGACCGACTTCTAAATAGTATCTTAGGCAGATAGCAGTCGTATCAGCTTCTGATAGTGTCGACATAGAGAGTGTCGTCTTAATCAGAACTGTGTGTGTAGATTCTTAACACATAAGTTTTGTTGTATTAAATGTATGCTATGGGCTAAAAGCCGAAAGAGAGGTCAGATGAACAAATGCATGCCCGTAAATGGTAGGTAAGGGATGCAGTGCGTAATCATAGAAACTCCTCTATGTGTATCGAAGTATGTGAAAGTCTACGATCTGTTTAGATAGTTTAATGTTTTGATTATTGCATGTATGCATGGGATGGGATTGATTGATTTAAGGAAGGGGAGCAGGTCATGAGGCGATCGGTGGCTTTGCCACATAGGTCACATAGTGATTGGTCTTTATGACAGGCAGCATAGTTGTCGAATACTATAATGTATTACTGAGGTCGCATAGCGATCGGTGGCATTGCCACATAGGTCACATAGTGATCGGTCTTTATGACTGGCAACACAGCTACCGACGTGGTGTGTAGCAGATGAAGGGTTGATTGTAGAAATCTCCACGGTGTGATGGTTGGTATAGGGGTGTGTAGAGGATGGACTCTTAAGTTTGGGATGGGCCATGTTGCATGAAATATTTTGTTGCCATTGTGTATGGGCTAAGGCCCATAATGTGTTTGTGGGCCCAAGGCTTTTATGTGTTTTTAGGATTTGCACACTGAGTCTTGGTGACTCACCCTTTTATTTTCCCCACTTCACAAATGAGCAGTAGATCGTGGACATGGGAGCCGAGGCGAACTCGAGGGGCCATCAAGATTATTATCTACATAGACTATTTTCGGATTTTCATTTGAGTTTTAATTTTTTTTTTGGGTTATTTTTGTAATAAGGCTTCCATAACTTAGGTTTTTTTTTTTTTTATGTTAAGTCTTTAAAAGCTTATGTTTTTCTCTTTCAAAGTCTTAATTATAAAATGAGATGATAAATGGGCCTTTCAAAAACAATCAACGCAAAAGCTTAAAGTTGTTTCAAAAATTTCATAATTATTTGATTAAATGGTTATAATGAACTAAGATTTTCAAAACCCTACAGAGCTAAGTTTTCAAGTTTCAAACCGTGGCATACCAGATCCGAAAATGACGTATGGGCCAGGTTTGGGGTGTTACAACAACCTCGAGTGACTTTACAAAGACCATCTGTCAAAATCGGGCCTCAACAATTCCAAGCTGGTGATTCAATGAATCTCCGACTGGCTCAGGTTCAGGAGATAATCTAATCGATACCACTGTCCCTGATTTGGATAAAATTGCTGAAGGAGAGAGGACAAAATTAGAACTACCAAAGTAGCTAGAAGATAGATATAAACTGTTGGAGGAGAAATTTAAGGTGATAGAAAGTGCGGATAGCTGTTATAGGGTTGACGCCAGAGGCTTAAATTTAGTCCCTGACTTGGTACTCCCACCGAAGATTAAGACTCCACGTATAATGGGACAAGTTGCCCTGAAGCTCATATTACGATGTTCTGTCGGAGGATGGCAGGATACGTCAACAATGACCAGCTGCTAATCCACCGTTTCCAAGATAGCCTGATTGGATCTGCGGCTAAGTGGTATAATGTAACACCCCTAACCAGTATCCGTCACCGAATTGGGGTCACAAGGTGTTACTTAACAAAATTTGAACACTTTGCCTTAAAAATTTGAGCATACATACAGATATATGAATTAACAACCACAAGCAATATTGCATTTTCAATCCACCATGTATAATTAAGCAAATTATAAATCACAAAATTATATGCCTTTGTTAAATATTTGAAATTAGCCATTCCTTCATGGGATGTATACACTTAACCATGTGACTCATATCCTATTCGACTAGCAAGTAAAATGTCATATTATTTTACTCATCCAAACACATATGTCACTTTAATATCATCACCTTATAAACAAACATAACATTTATGCAACATTTTTTATACGCATAATAGTATATCATCATGAACCAATATATAAGCATAAAATGTAACCCTTATACACCCTATTCACATGTTAATTACCAAGCATAAATTACATTCACAAACAGATTCCTCTCTCTCTCTCATTTCGGTTATTAATATTTGGTTCAAGGGTAGCACAGAGAGCTTAACCATGCAATATTAAGCTAACCTTTGTTAGTACAATTTGTAATCATCCTTAGCTATCATAAGCCAAACCCAAGTATTCAATTTCTTATGATTTTTACAATGGCATATGTACATATTTTACTAATAACTTACCACTCATAACCATCAACATGGCATCTTTAATAATCCAAATAGACCAAATTAATTCACAATCAAAAGTACATTCTCTCAACTATATCTACCTCATTTGAACCAAATCAAAACAAATGCAAAACATATCAATATATCATGCTTATCCCAAATGCATCACATCTATATGTAATAGGCATATTACTTATTTAATATACTGCATGTTATAACTCGTCAAGCATCTGTCATTTTCTTCATTGTTAAAACACAGGACTACACGCCACAACATGCATATCATATGACCACATTCCATACATGATTAAACCATGGCTGAATTTCACATCCCTTAATATTATAATCAGGCCATTATATCAAGAACATAGGAATTAAACTTGATCAAAAGAAATAGCCATTTTCGCAAGGCTATACATATATACAAGACCGAATGTCATTAGTCTAAACCTTAGTCTAACCTATACATGACTTAGATTCAAAATTAAGATTAAGTACCAAAAAGGGGTGATAGTGTGGTTGACTTTTCCGATGATCCTCAGATGCCCATAGCTTAATCGAAATCTATAAAACAGAACAAAGAGCACACACGGAATAAGCTCACTAGCTTAGTAAGTCTTAAGCAAATTTAAAGAAAATAATTCAATTAGACACCTAAACCTTCCAAGTTAAATACTTGATATAAATAAAAACTTTAACAAATCACACATATGGTATCACATTATCGAACTTCAATATCATCTTTAACCTGACATTTCTCATTATCCTACCTTTAACAAATAGTTTATTAATTCAACTCAAAATTCAAATGATAAACATCCATTTCTTGCCAAATACTCAATTCGTATGCACATCATTTTAAATAGAATCATATACAAGAGCATATATATATATACGCTCATTCACTTCACATCTTATCACTCCCCAGGTTCAATATGCATGAAATATCAATATGATTTCCTAAACAAACAACCGAATATACATACATAATCATATACCACATTTTTGTCCAACATCACATATATATACATATATATACATATAATTTCTACGAATATATAAACTCGAGTAAACAACTCACAAGTACTTACCTGTACGACTCTATAATTTAATTCATACGAATAAACTTATGTTTGTCCTTTTGACAACATAACTCCACCAGTTTCTATGCATAAGCTCGTATTTAAAATCACCAGATTTAGCACGCTGAGCAATAAGCCCGAAACTTTTCACCGGCACGAGGCCTGCTAGGCTCAAAGCCCGATACATTTCACCGGCACAAGGCTTGCTAGGCATTTAGCCCGATACTTTTGATATAATTCAAATATAACATGTGCCGCGCTTATTTTAAATCACTTGTACAAAATGAAATCAATTAAGTTTAACTACCATTCATAATCAAATCTTCATGTCACATTCGGCTATGATTAAATTTCAATCCAACAGTTCAAAGTTCGAAATGTAAATTATATTATGAACAATATTTACAGTAATAACTTCCTTAAGGACTTACCTCGTCTATCGACGGACAATGAAGATCGGCTATTCGATAACCTTCGCCTTTCCCCGATCCAAATCCGTTTTTCTTTGTTCTTGATCTAAACAAATTAAAATTTAGCTCATTCAAGCACATTTCATCTCAATTTTGTCCCAAAACACATAGATGTACAATTTACTATTTTACCCCTAATATTTCACAATTTAACAAATTAGTCCAATTTGTATAAAACACGAAATACACCAAATTTGATTATACATATCAAGGGCTGAATGCTCCATATACCTATACAAATGCATACATTTCATTTATTTTGTAATTGGGCCCCTTAAAAATTTATTTTTTTTACAATTTAGCCCTAAATACTCTATTTCACCAAAATTTCCCATTCAATACTTATTAATATCTAACATAACTTTAATATTTTTTCCAACAAACATCATAAAACACAAACTTATAACCATGGCATTTTACATAAACATCATCCATTTATGAAATTAAGACATGGGTTTTAAAGCTCTCGAAGCAACGATTACAAAAACGTAAAAATTATCGAAAACCGACCAAAAACTAACCTTAAATCACCAAATTTCTCTTGACCGAATGCTAAACCTTGTTCTTCTTTTGTTTTATTTTCTTTTTGTATGTTTCGGCAAGAACAATGCAAATGAGACCACTTTCTATGTTTCTTTTATTTTATTATAAACATAACTTTATAAATAATTAAAATATAACTTTAATTATTTTATAAATGAAATAAACATATAATGTAATGATACACCACTAGTCATTGCCGTCCACTACCCTTTGAATTGGGTAATTTGCACTTTAAATGCTCCCAATTAGAAAAACAACTTTAAATTAGTCCTTACACTTTAAACTATCAAGTTTATAATTTACGCGATTAAGCCCTTTTTATTTAATTAAGCATACAAATTTTTCTACGAAACTTTCACACACATCAATTCACATATAATAAGCACAGAATATATTATCTAAATATATTTTAGACTCGGATCCGTGGTCTCGAAACCAACGTTTCGATTAGGGTCATATTCGGACTGTTACAACTCTCCCCCCTTAGGGATTTTCGTCCCTCAAAATCTTACCGTTAAATAAAGTCGGATGTTGTTGCCTCATTAAATCTTCAGGTTCCCACGTAGCCTCTTCAACTCCGTGCTGATTCCATAGTACTTTCACTAATGGAATTCTCTTGTTTCTTAACTCTTTCATTTCTTGAGCTAAAATACGGATCGATTCCTCCTCGTACGTCATATCGGATCTGATCTATATTTACGAAGCATCGAAACGTGAAACACATTGTGTATCTTTTCCAATTCAGAGGGCAACCTCAGTCTATAAGCAACAGGCCCTATTCGTTCAATGATTTCATATAGTCCGATGAATCTCGGACTTAGTTTGCCTTTTCTACTAAATCGAAGTACTTTCTTCCACGGAGAAACTTTCAAAAAGACTTGATCTCTGACTTGAAACTCAATGTCTTTACGTTTCAAACCAACGTAAGACTTTTTACGATCTGAAGCAGCTTTCAAAGTATCCCTGATCACAGCCACTTCCTGTTCAGTCTCTTTAATCAGATCAACCCCGTGTATCTTATTTTCACTGAGCTCAGTCCAATACAATGGTGTACAACACTTGCGACCATAAAGAGCCTCGTATGGTGCCATTTTGATACTGGATTGAAAACTGTTATTATAAGCAAATTCAATCAGAGGTAAGTATCTTTCCCACATACCTTCAAACTCAAGTACGCAACATCTCAACATGTCCTCAAATATCTAAATGGTTCGTTCAGACTAGCCGTCTGTCTGCGGATGAAAGGCTATATTAAAATAAAGTTTAGTACCTAAAGCATCTTGTAACTTCTTCCAAAATCGCGATGTGAATCTCGGGTCTCTGTCTGAAACAATGGAACTCGGCACACCATGTAACCTCACAATCTACGACACATACAATTCAGTGAGTTTATCGAGTGAATAGTCTGTACGAACTGGCACAAAGTGAGCTGATGTAGTCAGTCTATCTACTATAACCCAGACTGCATCTTTCTTGCTCGGTGTCGTAGGCAAACCGAATACAAAATCCATTGTAATTCTATCCCATTTCCATTCAGGTATCATGATTGGCTGAAGTAATCTAGAAGGCACTTGATGTTCGGCTTTGACTTGTTGACATATTAAACACTTTGAAACAAATTCAGATATATCCCTTTTCATGCCAGGCTACCAGTAAAACTGTTTCAAATCATTATACATCTTCGTGCTACCCGGATGTATCGACATTTGACTATTATGAGCCTCATTCAAAATCATCTGAATTAAATCTGCATTCCTCGGTACACACATTCGGCCTTTGTAGTTCAAACAGTCATTTTTATCAATTCGAAACTCTAACTCTGTATCATTTTCACACTAAGCTCGTCTAGCAGCCATATCTTTGTCAATTTTCTATGCATCACTAATTTGCTGAACAAACAACTGTCTAGTTTTCAACTCAGTTAGAATCGAACCATCACCAGTCACAACCATATGTGCGTTCAACACACGAAGAGCAAACAATGATTTTCGGCTTAAGGAATCTGCAACAACGTTAGCTTTCCCCGGATGGTAGTCAATCACCAATTCGTAGTCTTTTAACAATTCCAACCATCTGCGTTGTCTTAAGTTCAAGTCTTTCTGAGTCATCAAATATTTCATACTTTTGTGATCCGAGTAAACATGACATTTCTCGCCGAATAAATAATGATGTCAAATTTTCAATGCAAAAACAATGGCTGCTAATTCTAGATCATGAGTCGAATAGTTTCTTTCATGAGGCTTCAACTATCTCGAAGCATAAGCTACTACCTTGCCTTCCTGCATTAAAACACAACCCAAACCATTTAAAGAAGCATCGCTATACACAACAAATTCTTTACCTGATTCAGGCTGAATTAACATTGGGGTTTCGTTCAAAAGAGCTTTCAACTGATCAAAACTTTTCTGATACTTTTCTATCCACTCGAACCTGACATCTTTCTGTAGTAGCTTTGTCAAAGGTGTAGCTATCATGGAAAAAACTTTCACGAATTGTCTATAATATCCTGCAAGTCCCAGAAAGCTTTGAATCTCAGAAACATTCTTTGGTGGCTTCCAATCAAGTATAGCTGATATTTTGTTCGGATCAACTCGAATACCTGACGCTGAAACAACATGTCCCAAAAAGCTGACCTCTTTCACCCAGAATTCACACTTACTAAACTTTGCATACAACTGTTGATCTCGTAAAGTTTGTAGCACCAATCTTAAATGCTCGGCATGCTCGGTTTCATCTTTGGAGTAGATCAGAATATCATCAATAAACACTACCACAAACCGATCCAAATACTGTCTGAAAACCCGATTCATCAAATCCATAAAAATAACAGGTGTATTAGTAAGCCCAAAAGGCATAACCAGAAACTCAAAATGTCCGTACCTCGTTCGAAATGCAGTCTTAGGAACATCAGAATCTCTGACTCGCAACTGGTAATAACCCGATCTCAGATCTATCTTTGAAAACACTGAAGCACCTTTCAACTGGTCAAACAAATCATCAATTCGAGGCAATGGGTATTTATTCTTTATTGTTGCTTTATTTAGCTGCCGATAATCAATACACATTCACATAGTCCCATCTTTCTTTTTCACAAATAGAATAGGTGCACCCCAAGGAGAAAAACTCAGTCGTGCAAAGCCCCTATCTGTCAACTCTTGCAACTGTGCTTTCAACTCCTTCAACTCAGTAGGTGGCATCCGGTACGAGCTATCGAAATCAGAGTCGTCCCCGGTACTAATTCAATGCCAAACTCAATCTCTCGTACTGGTGGTAAACCCAGTAATTCTTCAGGAAACACATCTGAGTACTCACACACAATCGATATAGATTCAATCTACTTTTCGAACACTTTATTATCCAACACATAAGCCAAATAAGCTTCACATCCTTTTCTCACATACTTTCGAGCTAGCATTGAGGATATTACTATAGGCAATCCGTTCAGATCATTTGATTCGACCCGGATAATCTCACCGTTCTGACATCTCAAATCAATAATCTTTCTTTTGCAATTCACCACTGCATCATGCAAAGTTAACCAGTCCATTCCCAAAATTATGTCAAACTCATCGAAAGGTAACAACATTAAGTCTGCTGGAAAGTAGGAATCCCGAATCATCAACGGGCAACCTTTACACAATTTTTCAACAAGTACACAGTGACCCAAAGGGTTGGACACACGGATTACAAACTCAGTAGACTCAACAAGTAGAGTCTTACTGGATACTAGAGTTTCACACACATATGAATGAGTCGAACCAGGACCAATCAATGCAATTACAGTAGTATCATAAAGTGTGAAAATACCGGTAATAACATTTAGAGAAGAAGCATCCTCTCTGGCTTGTATAGCATAAGCTCTAGCTGAAGCTCTAGCCTTTGATCGAACTGCAGTGTCTTTCGTCCCTCTCTGACTGCCACCTACATAGCCTGAATGTCTGGGTGGTCTGCCCCGTGCTGGTGTGCTACTCGGTTTATTGTTCTGACCCATATTTTGCTCAACTAGCATCAGGCACTCTCGAATGAAATGGTCCGATAATCCACATTTAAAGCAGGACCGATCACGAAATCTACAACTCCAGAATGCCATTTCCCACAATGTTTGCACTCAGCCCGATTCTGCGGGACATTACCAACATTAGCCATCGAAGTGGCTCGGGAACTCACTGGAGGTCGATCACGTCTAGGCAAGTCTGAAGTAGCTTTATGTCGGCTGAAGTCATCTCCAAACTTCTTAGGCACTGATTGAAAAGTCTTACTCGATGATCTTTTATGAGTGCCTCTAGCTTCTATTTCAGCCTTTCTCTTCTCTTTTTCGAGCTCTTCAGCTTTACAAGCTCGCTCGACTAGTATCACGAACTCTTTGATTTTAAGAATGCCAACAAGCAACTTTATGTCTTCATTCAGACCGTCTTCAAACCTTTTGCACATAATGGCTTTAGTTGATACACACTCCCGGGCATATCGGCTCAATCTGATAAATTTTCGTTCATATTTAGTCACAGTCATGCGACCCTATTTTAGCTCTAGAAATTCTTTCCTTTTTTGATCGATTAACCTTTGGCTAATATATTTCTTACAGAACTCGATCTGAAAGAAATCCCACGTCACTTTTTCTTTCGAAACCACTGATACTAGTGTATTCCACCAGTGATATGCTATGTCCCGTAATAGAGATATAGCACATTTCAGGCATTCATCTGGAGTACAAGATAGCTCATCAAGTACCCGAATAGTGTTATCAAGCCACATATCAGCCCTCTCCGCATCGTCATCATCATTAGCTTTGAATTCTTCGGCCCCATATTTTCTAATTTTATCAACAGGAGGCCTACTAGATCTCATCGGATCTATCATCGGAGGTACTGAAGGTACTAGAGTTGGATTATTTGGGGGTGGAGGTTGTTGTACAGCCGGGTTAGTCTGAAAAAATTGGGTAAACCACTTGTTCATCATCTGGTAGAAGGCTTGTTTGGCCTCCCCCTCGTGGCTACTCGAAACTAGTCGAGAGTCTACCGGTACTAATCCGCGTGCACGGTCAGGCGCTACACTCTCTACATCATCCGTTACGGCTCCATCGGGATCAGGATCCATTTACTATATTGAACACAGTTTGAGATGTTAGAAGTCACCACACTATCAAATATATAACAAAGGCATGTATAGCTAGACTCTCACGCGCCACGGTAGTCCTAGAATCGACTATATCGTAAGCTCTGATACCAATGAAATGTAACACCCCTAACCCGTATCCGTCACTAAATGTCACAAGGTGTTACTTAACAAAATTTGAACACTTTGCCTTAAAAATTTGAGCATACATACAAATATATGAATTAACAACCACAAGCAATATTGTATTTTCAATCCACCATGTATAATTAAGCAAATTATAAATCACAAAAATTATATGCAGTGTTAACTATTTCGAAATTAGCCATTCCTTCACGGCATGTATACACTTAACCATGTGACTCATATCCTATTCGACTAGCAAGTAAAATATCATATTATTTTCTGTCCAAACACATATGTCACTTTAATATCATCACCCTATAAACGAACATAACATTTATGCAACATTTTTCTTTATACGCATAATAGTATATCATCATGAACCAATATATAAGCATAAAATGTAACCCTTATACACCCTATTCGCATGTTAATTACCAAGCATAAATCACATTCTCAAACCGATTCCTCTCTCTCTCCATTTAATATTAATATTTGGTTCAAGGGTAGCAGAGAGAGCTTAACCATGCAATATTAAGCTAACCTTTGTTAGTACAATTTGTAATCATCCTTAGCTATCACAAGCTGAACCCAAGTATTCAATTTCTTATGATTTTTACAATGGCATATGTACATATTTTACTAATAACTTACCTATGTACATATTTTACTTAACCACTCATAACCATTAACATGGCATCTTTAATAATCCAAATAGACCAAATTAATTCACAACCAAAAGTACATTCTCACAACTATATCTACCTTATTCGAACCAAATCAAAACAAATGCAAAACATATCAATATATCATGCTTATCCCAAATGCATCACATCTATATGTAATAGGCATATTACTTATTTAATATCTTGCATGTTATAACTCGTCAAGCATCATCATTTTCTTCATTGTTAAAACACAGGACTACACGCCACAACATGCATATCATATGACCACATTCCATACATGATTGAACCATGGCCGAATTTCACATCCCTTAATATTATAATCAAGCCATTATATCCAGAACATAGGAATTAAACTTGATCAAAAGAAATAGCCATTTTCGCAAGGCTATACATATATACAAGACCGAATGTCATTAGTCTAAACCTTAGTCTAACCTATACATGCCTTAGATTCAAAATTAAGATTAAGTACCAAAAAGGGGTGATAGTGTGGTTGACTTTTCCGACGATCCTCAGATGCCCGTAGCTTAATCGAAATCTATAAAATAGAACAAAGAGTACACACAGAATAAGCTCACTAGCTTAGTAAGTCTTAAGCAAATTTAAAGAAAATAATTCAATTAGACACCTAAACCTTCCAAGTTAAATACTTGATATAAATAAAAACTTTAACAAATCACACATATGGTATCACATTATCGAACTTCAATATCATCTTTAACCTAACATTTCTCATTATCCTACCTTTAACAAATAGTTCATTAATTCAACTCAAAATTCAAATGATAAACATCCATTTCTTGCCAAATACTCAATTCGTATGCACATCATTTTAAATAGAATCATATACAAGAGCATATATATATATATATATATATACGCTCATTCACTTCACATCTTACCACTCCCCAGGTTCAATATGCACGAAATATCAATATGATTTCCTCAACAAACAACCGAATATACATACATAATCATATACCACATTTTCGTCCAACATCACATATATATACATATATATACATATAATTTTACGAATATATAAACTCGAATAAACAGCTCACAAGTACTTACCTGTACGGCTTTGTAATTTAATTCATACGAATAAGCTTAAGTTTGTCCTTTTGGCAACATAACTCCACCAGTTTATATACATAGCTCGTATTTAAAAATCATCGGCATTTAGCCTGCTAGGTAATAAGCCCAAAACTTTTCATTGGCACGAGGCCTGCTAGGCTCAAAGCCCGATACATTTCACCGACACAAGGCCTGCTAGGCATTTAGCCCAATAATTTTGATATAATTCAAATAGAACATGTGCCGTGCTTATTTTAAATCACTTGTACAAAATGAAATCAATTAAGTTTAACTACCATTCATAATCAAATCTTCATGCCACACTCGGCTATGATTAAATTTCAATCCAACAGTTCAAAGTTCAAAATGTGAATTATATTACGAACAATATTTACAGTAATAACTTACTTAAGGACTTACCTCGTCTATCGACGGACAATGACGACCGGCTATTCGATAACCTTCGCCTTTCCCCGATCCAAATTCGTTTTTCTTTGTTCTTGATCTAAACACATTAAAATTTAGCTCATTCAAGCACATTTCATCTCAATTTTGTCCCAAAACACATAGATGTACAATTTACTATTTTACCCCTAATATTTCACAATTTAACAAATTAGTCCAATTTGTATAAAACACGAAATACACCAAATTTGATTATACATATCAAGGGTCGAATGCTCCATATACCTATACAAATGCATACATTTCATTTATTTTGCAATTGGGCCCCTCAAAAATTTATTTTTTACAATTTAGCCCTAAATACTCTATTTCACCAAAATTTCCCATTCAAAACTTATTAATATCTAACATAACTTTAATATTTTTCCAACAAACATCATAAAACACAAACATATAACCATGGAATTTTACATAACCATCATCCATTTATGAAATTAAGACATGGGTTTTAAAGCTCTCGAAGCAACGATTACAAAAACATAAAAATTATCGAAAACCGACCAAAAACTAACCTTAAATCACCAAATTTCTCTTGACCGAATGCTAAACCTTGTTCTTCTTTTGTTTTATTTTCTTTTTGTATGTTTCGCAAGAACAATGCAAATGAGACCACTTTCTATGTTTCTTTTATTTTATTATAAACATAACTTTATAAATAATTAAAATATAACTTTAATTATTTTATAAATGAAATAAACATATAATGTAATGATACACCACTAGTCATTGCCGTCCACTACCCTTTGAATTGGGTAATTTGCACTTTAAATGCTCCCAATTAGAAAAACAACTTTAAATTAGTCCTTACACTTTAAACTATCAAGTTTATAATTTACGCGATTAAGCCCTTTTTATTTAATTAAGCATACAAACGATTAAATTTTTCTACGAAACTTTCACACACATCAATTCACATATAATAAGCACAGAATATATTATCTAAATACATTTTAGACTCGAATTTGTGGTCCTGAAACCACCGTTTCGATTAGGGTCATATTCGAACTGTTACATATAACCAGTTGAGTCATGCCCAAATTGGTTTATTGAAGGACTTGGCTCAAGCTTTCATGAAACAATATGGCCACGTAATGGACGTGGCACCCGACAGATTCATGCTACAGAATATGGAAAAGAAATCGAGTGAGAGCTTTAGACAGTATGCCCAACGATGGAGGAAGGTGGCGACGCAAGATAAACCACTACTCTTAGAGAAAGAGATGACCATGCTCTTCATTAATACACTGAGGGCACCATTTATCACCTATATGCTGGGGAGCGCTACAAAGAGCTTCTCGGACATTGTAATGACTGGAGAAATGATTGAGAATGCCATAAAAAATGGAAGGATAGAGGCAGGAGAAAGTAACAAGAGAATGGCCACGATGAAGAAAAAAAATGAAGTGAATAATACAAGCATGGGGCACTCAAAGTTGATTACCATTAATCAGCCAAAAATGGTAACTACTGGGAATCAGGGTTCATCAAGGAAAAAATCTCGTAAAAGGAAAAACATTGAAGAACTCCAATTTATACCAATCCCAATGACGTATAATGAGTTGTATCAAAGTTTATTTGATGCGCACATTGTGTCCCCCCCACTATCCAAAACCAATGCAACCTCCATACCCAAAATGGTATGATCCAAACGCTCAGTGTGAGTACCACGCGGGGATTACAGGCCATTCGATTGAAAATTGCCTTACTGTCAAGAAATTGGTGCAAAATTTCATCAACATGGGTATTGTGAAGCTCGATGACAAAGCAATAAATGTAGTAATCAAAAGTAGAGGTCGATGAGTTGCATTGCCTTGAAGAAGTCATCAGAGGCCTGGAAATCAAGAAATCAGAACACTAACGACGTATCTGAAGAGTGAACCGAGGAATCAAAGTTTTCAAGACCTTGCATGTTTGGGAGTGTTTTGAACAATAAGACCGTGGAAGAGATACCCGTATTTTTAGCTAATCTAGAGTAATTTTGTAAAATGGGCTTGTGTTCAGAATTGTTATTTCAATAAAATGCATCTTTTGAGTACATATTCTTTTATTCTTTCTACTATACATTTTTTTTTATTATTTCATTCTTTCATACAAGTAACCATCATTAGAATCATTTATTCTTTGGATTTCTTGCCTTCATACTTAGGTACCCAGATATCAACGTCATGAGCAACGTTGTTACTGACTCCCTTTTTGAATGAGATATGCGTCTAGGGGACATCAGGACTTTGAAGATGACAGAGATTGTGACATGTCTTCTGACTTGTTAAGAATGGTTTAACAATATAAAAATAGACCTTACCCTACATAGGGTCATTGGATATTGCAAGCCTAGGAAAGGGGTGAAGATTGTAACCTAGTTCATCACAAAAATGAGGTGAGACATTATTGAGTTATCTTCGAGAATTCAAAGATGTTTTCACACGATCATATCAGGACATGCCTGGGCTAATAAGACGAGGGCTAAACAAGAGGATGGGGCACTGTGGATCCACCATGGAAGGGGATTGCATAAGTCATACTGCAAATGCTGAATTTAAGGAAACAAGATTCATGTACCTTCTCCAAATCTTCATAAATTTTCCATATGTGGGGATGGATGTATGGCGTCAATCTCGTCAAACACTTCTAGTTGACATCGATTCATCATCATGGTCATTGTCTACTTCGCTAAGAGGGTAGAAGTAGCTTCATATGCCAATATTATAAGGTCGAAGTCATCAAATTCGCAAAAAAAAAAAAAAAAAAAGAAAGAAAGATCAGATGCTAGTAAAGAATGCATAACTATACAAAGTCAAAGTTTACAGTTTGTCCAAAGATTAGGCAGTATATCACAATGCAATAAAGTCGCCAAAAATGATGGAATGTGGCTAAGACTTGTAAAGATTAGCATAAGAAGCTACCGTTGCCTTCTGTCTTATTGCACGTCGAGCAAAACATTCACTGGGGCAACATCTTACTTATTGATTTACGAAATTGAAGCATTTTTGTCAATTAAAACCAATCAAAGAAAAGGTTAAAAGTTATCCATCATAGTCGGATGATGCGAGTTAACGACAAAGAGGTTCATCCTAGAGAATTCCACAAGGGGGAACCTGATGTTGAAACAGATCTTTCTTCTATAAAATGATTTTAGAGGAGAGCATATACCAAATTGGAAAGGTTTTATATAGGGCCTATTCTAGAGGATCATTGCTATTGACCGAGACGGATGGCGAAGACTTGCCCAATCTGGTGAATTCAGGTTTAGTCAAGAGGTATTTTACCTGAAAGAGGAAAGATCAAGGTGAAAACCTTTAAAGAGTGCCTAAAAAAGAAAAAAACAAAAAAAAGGAAGAAAATGAGAGGCCAAGGTAAAAACCCGCAAAGGGCACTTTGAGACCAAAGGGATTTGAGTTGAAAACCTGAAAAGGGCTTCTCAAATTTTGACCAAGAAGTGGGGCATACAGTAGTCTTTCTATGTCTGAATTAGCAATGAGGAATAATGTATTACGTCTTGGGGCATTGACAAAGTACTCGGATCCCCTGAACACATATTGAGCTTAAAATGGTCCTTAAGAAGTTTGAACAAGAGAAGCTCTGGCTGCGATATCTGGGGCACCTAGTTTCTATTTTACCCTTTTTTAATTTTTATTCTTTTCAATATACACCCCAATCAATTTTCTTGGTTATCTTTTATAACTTATTTGTTTCGAGCTATGATCCCAATAAATTTCCGTTTTGTTCATCATTATGATCTTTTTCTAGCATTTGGCATTGAAATAATGATTATTGGACTAATAATACTTTCATGAAAGGAGTTTTGTATATTAATCTGGAAACCTCTAAATAATACAGGAGTCTGAAACATGATTATTGTTTAGGATTCACCAGGTTTAAGGGATGGAAACATTTGAGTCCAAAATAAGTTTATCTCTTCGGATCTTGTCAAAAATGGCGGTTGAACAAGATGAAAAGATATTACGTCCGAGATCAATATCGACTCAAGCATAAGAGGGGAATCATTCCCAAGAAGAATGATATTCTGTACCCATACGAATATCATGAATACACATCTGGGCGGATTTCTTAGGGAGTGATCAGTTGATTGAACAAGTTTTTTACCCCTAAATGATGGTGGAATAGATTAAAAAAGTTTCACCCCCTAAAGTTGCAGAGAGGGGGTCTGAAGATGGTATAAGTCTTAAAGTCCTATAGATACTGTGGAATGGACCTTGAAGTTACATTGGGGCCATTCATTTGAGCAAAATAAGATTGTTTCTTTGAGTTTTGGCAAAGGCACCAGCAAAGTGAGATAGCAGCAGAATACGTCAGCAATAAGATTCTGATGGATGACGAGCAATGACAACCCTAAGCATTAAAAAAAGGGGTTATTTCTACATCATCATTAGGAGCGTTTCAATCATTGCATCCCGATCCTTATGCTTTTTTAACAAAGAATCATTATCATGACATTCTGCATTCATGCAAATGTCCATTAGTTAGGAGCATTCAGTTTATTACAATTATTGCATCTTAATAAGCATTCTCATGACATTTTGCATTCATGTAGATGCCATCCATAGCACATGTAGTTAGGAGCATTTGGGTCATTTCGATCATAGCATACGCATCATTGGCATGAGCATAAGCACATAAAACTAATTCTACAAGACAGGTTCCCCAGAGAACGGTGTAGCAATATCGAAGATTTCAGATTTCATCCCCTAGAGATAGTAGTGGGTAAGACCGAAGATTGTAGTCTTATCTTCCTAAGTTAGCAAGTCTGGCATTGCAGGAAGCAGATCGAAGACATGAATTCTTATTTCCTCAAAAGTTCCAGTGGAGTAGGTTGAGATTACAAATCCCACCTCCCTGAGTTGACAATGAGGATCAACCATTATTTTTTTGAAATTTCAGTAGAGAAGATAGAGACTATGAATCTCTTCTCCCTGAATTCTTATTTCCTCTAAGTTCCAGTGGAGTAGGTTGAGATTACGAATCCCGCCTCCCTGAGTTAACAATGAGGATCAACCCTTATTTTTTTGAAATTTCAGTTGAGAAGATGGAGACTACGAATCTCTTCTCCTTAAATTCTTATTTCCTCTAAGTTTCAGTGGAGTAGGTTGAGATTACTAATCCTGCCTCCCTAAGTTAACAATGAGGATCAACCCTTATTTTTTTGAAATTTCAGTAGAGAAGATGGAGACTACGAATCTCTTCTCCCTGAATTCTTATTTCCTTTAAGTTCCAGTGGAGTAGGTTGAGATTACGAATCCCACCTCCCTAAGTTAACAATGAGGATCAACCCTTATTTCTTTGAAATTTTAGTAGAGAAGATGGAGACTACGAATCTCTTCTCCCTAAATTCTTATTTCCTCAAAGTTCCAGTGGAATAGGTTAAATATTATGGATCTTGTTGCCCTAAATAGTAGTGGGACAAAGTCGAAGGCAAATCTTATTTCCCCTAATAATAGTGGAACATGATTTAAGCCATAGTTTTATCTCCTAGACCAGCAGTAGGGTAACAGGCTAAAGATTACTGTAACATCCTGAAATTGGGCCTAGAAGAATTGGGCCCAATGGGCCTTAGGCGTAGGTGCGTTTAAAAATTTTTGAGAACAAGAGAATGGCTTTAGTGCTAGTTAGACCTATTAGGTGAGTGATTTTGGAAGGTTAGAGGGTTTCTATGAAGTCCCGGGGTCAAACTTTGGCTTTAGGGAAATTTTGGTTTTAGGTGAATAAAACCCTGAGAGTTAGTAGTAGGCTTTAAGAATAAAATGTGGAGAAAAATGACACAAGTGGAGTGTGTGGTGTAGTGGCAAAATGATGCCACATAAGAGGCAAGGGGGTGACGCCAAAAAGGAAGGAAGGAGGCCCAAGGTTCAAGTCTTGGCTCTTGCATTTTGGATTTCCTTTTAAATAAACTCTAGAATTTTGCCATATGGTTATATTTAGTTGCGCATGATTTTAGACACAAGAAGAGCTGGTGGCTTAGTGGCAAGTGGCGTGAATTGGCTAATGGGAGAGCTTGGGTTCGAATCTCATGACAAGCAAGGGTATTTATTTTGTGGATTAGATGAGAAGAGTTTGAGTTGGATTTAAACTCTGCTAACGGGAAGGTGAGAAGGTAGCTATATATAGAGCATTCTATGAGGAGAGTTAACATACCTTGGTGGGCGTTTGGGTGCAGATCTAGAGAATAATCGCCAATAGTAGCGAAGGAATGGCTACTATAACGTGAGGTGCACGGTAAGGTTACGGTGAGGTTTCAGTTTTCGATAAGTGTATATTAAATTATGATTAATCATTAGGTGATGTCGATTGTAGGTTCGTGACTAAGGGGTTTGCAGCGCGCGTGGTTACCAAGTGTGTACAAACACTACACACATGAAATCGACAAAGGTGAAAGTGGCTAAATGGGCTCGGTGGGCCTTGAGGCTAAGTTTGATGAAATGGTTTAGTTGGTTATACGAATTGAATTAGACATGCATGATACATGATCTGAATTTGTTCTGGACATATTTTGCCATGTGATGAGACTTGGGCCTAATGGGCCGTAATGATGTAATTTGGGCTTAATGAGCTTTATGGGGACGTAGACAAGTATGGTAGGGGTTATGGACCTTAGGCCTAGTTTGAACAATTCTTAAATTCCATAAGACTTCCTAATAATTAAACATGTTCGTAAACAAGTCGCTGGGTTGGAGTGTGGCAACGAGCATATGCATGTCTAGGATTGGATCTAGGGAGAGCTTGGTACTTAAGCGGCCCTAGTGGCCCACCTCCTCTTTTCTAGAAACCTATCTGGTGCGTAGTGTCTATTCACTTTAGCCGCGAGGACTTGTTGATGGGCCAAAGTTCATAGCTAAAACCAGAAAGGGACCGAAGTACCCTCGATTTGCAAACTTACAAAAGTATCCCCGATTTAAAAAATTACCAAAATACCCTCAATTTGTAAAATTACCAAAATACCCCCAGTTTGCAAAATTACTAAAATACCCCTGATTTACAAAATTACCAAAATACCTTGGTTTGTAAAATTATCGAAGTACCCTCGATTTGTGAAATTACCCAAAATATCCTTATTTTACGAAAGTACTGAAATACCCCTATTTTGTAAAATTACAAGATACCCCTATTTTGGAAAATTACCAAAATACCCCTGTAGGGTAGAATTACGAAAATACCCCTGGGTAGTAAAATGACAAAAATACCTTTATGTGACGAATATGAGTTTGTGGATGTTACTTTTGTGTTTGATGCATTCCTATGATATTCTGCTTAGGATGCATATGGGTGGGAATTATGGTACGGAGGAAGATTTGAGGATCGCATGGCCGTATGGTGTGGATCCACCGCAGGCTTTTAGCCACCGAGCAGCCATTCTACACCGATAATGTTATCGAGGGCTGTATGCCATTAATATGGGCTTCGTGCCATGATTATAGGCTTTGTGTCAATACCGAAGGCTTTGTGCCAATCATATTTACCGTGGCTATGTGCCTAACATATATATTGATGACTCTGTGTCAATATTTGGGGACCTCATGGCCGTATGGTATGGATCCAGGATCGATGGCCGTATGGTATGGATCCAAAGGAGGCTTTAAGCCCAATATATATGATTAGCAACTTTGCTGCAACGTTAGGTAGTACCGCAATGGGCTACCCTTGGTGTATAGCGGAGAGTTGGGCCGAGCTAGAATTCCCCACAGAAGTCATAAGGTTGGAAGGGAAATGGTGTGTAGCGGATGGATTTTTGGGGTGGGTTTTGCATTATTTGTTTATGAATGATACGATATGATATGATATGAGGTCTTTGTGGGATAAGGCCCAAGACCACTGATTTTGATAGGGCTTAGTCCCAATATGGATATTTGTAAGTGATTTGTTTTCCAAGGGTCGTGCACACTAAGTTTCGAAACTCACACCCGTTTAATTTAATGTTTCAGGTAATCCCGTATAGACGACTCGATGTGGGAGAGGACTCGGAGATGGCCACACTACAAGAGGCTTGAATTTTCATTTATTTGTTTCAAAATACATGTTTTATTTTCTTAATTTTCAGTGGACGTAATAAGACCTTATACTCTGTTTTGACTTCAGATTTAATTTGGGTTTTGAGATTAAATGTTGGTTTAATTATTAAACCTAAGTAAGATTTTATGTTCAAACTTGGTTTACTAAAAGCTTAAAATAATAAAATGGGTTTTTTTATCTTTAATTAATAAGTCAAATAGATTTTGGGCTTTTGGGCCTTAAATTCTTAATTAGCAAAACCGTTTTGAATTGTGCCTTTAATGTGACATTCTAGATTCAGGCCTAACTTTTAGGTCGGGTTTGGGGTGTTACAATTACAGACCTTCTCCCACTGAGCAGGAGTGGAACAAATCGAAAGCGATGAGCCTTAATTCCCTAGGTAGTACGGTATCAGGCTGAAGATAGTAGATTTTATCTCCACTGAGCAGGAGTGGAGCATATCGAAGACGGTGAGCCTTAACCCCCTAAGTAATAGGGTAACAGGCCAAAAATTACAAATCTTAATTCCCTAAGCAATAGGGTGTCAAATCGAAGATAGAGCCTTAACCCCCTAAGCAATAGGGTAACAGGCCAAAAATTACAGATCTTAATTCCCTAAGCAATAGGGTGACAGATTGAAGATGGTGAGCCTTAACCCCCTAAGCAATAGGGTAAATGGCCAAAAATTACAGATCTTAATTCCCTAAGCAATAGGGTGACAGATCGAAGACAGTGAGCCTTAACCCCTTAAGCAATAGGGTAACAGGCCAAAAATTACAAATCTTAATTCCCTAAGTAGTAGGGTGACAGATCGAAGACGGTGAGCCTTAACCCCCTAAGCAATAGGGTAACAGGCCAAAAATTATAGATCTTAATTCCCTAAGCAGTAGGGTAACGGGCTGAGTATATCTACTGAGCAGTAATGGGGCAAATCGAGACAAAATCTTATACCTGAAGATGCAGTGTGTTAAAACGAGGCTACTTGAAGAGAAGAAGCACCAAGAAGTCAAAGACTCAGTAAGACAGGGCAAAAATTGGTCCTTTAAAGTCTTTGCTCCATTCTCGTTACACGACAACAAGCAAAGAGGGGCAGTTGTAAGATCCAATTTTTTCCTCGGAGCCCAATAAATAAAATAATCCAATAACAAGCCCAAAATAAAAAACCCTAACTAGGAAACCCTAGCCTACAAATTTCAAAGCAGCTTTAGCCAAGACTTTAGCCGCCCTAGCCTCCCATTGCCACCATGCCTCCACTCCCCACGTTCTCCACCACCATGCGCCCACGGATCACGTTACCCATGTTCACCATACCTGCAACAAATAGAGGCAGTAAACGGTTGTAAATATGGCTATAAAAAGCCATAGATATTCATTTTAATAGAGTTTTTTTTGTTTTAGAAAATATACAGTTGTAACAGAAAAAGAGAATATAGAAAAAAAATTTTACAGAATACACAATATCAGTCAAATAGAGCAAATTATCGGCAAAGATAGGCAAACGTTTGAATAGAAAATTATTTTCGAAGGTGATTTTTGCTAATCCTATCTATCCTATATAGTTTCTTTTTACCTTTTTTTAAAAAAATTTTGAAAAAAAAAAAGGAAAGAGAAGAAGAGTACCTTCGATCTTGCGTGATCGGTCACCGGACCGGTGGTGACGAGTGGCAACAAAGGGACTAGGGGGCTCAAACCCTAAAAAGGGTTAATAGAAGGGGGGTTCTGGATTTTGGTTCTTGAAGCAGAGGGTAAAAAAACAAAAGGAAAATTTGTTTTTTATGCTTTAAGGCATTAATGAAACAACCTTTGTGTAAAAGGGTGGATATGCTCAATTTTACCTAAATGGGTAGATTATGCGATTAGTCCTCTCCTTTGCGCCCTTCGCTCGATTACGTCCCACTTGATTTTTCTATTATTTGGATCTTCCTTGAACTTTTGCACCACTTGATTTGGTCCGCATTTAGGCACGACATTTAGGGCTTCGAATAATTACGTTTTCTGTCCCTATTAGCTAGCGCGAGCTGCGATTTTATCCTTTTCCTTTTTATTAATTTAAATATTATTATTTTGACTATTATTACCTTTTTTAACTTTATTATTATTGTATTTACTATTACTAATATTACTTTTATTATTATTTTCTTTTCCTCTTATTTTCATTTCGTTATTATTATTCCTTTATCATTATTACGGTGTTTTTTTCTCATTCTTTCGATTGATTCTAATATTATTACTTTGTTTTTACTACTATTATTTCTCATTATTATGGCTATTAATGTAAATATTATTACTATTATTATTAATATTTTTTCTATACTATTACATTATTATTTCATTATTACTATTCTGTTATTATTGTCAATATTTTATTATTATCACTTTATTAGTATAATTATTATTTTACTACCACTACTACCATTTTTAAACTAACCTTATTATTAATGATTTATTATTATTAATACTATGGTTTACTTATTTTTACTATATCGTACATACTACTATTATCCTTACTATACTATACTTATTATTATTATATTTGTTGTTATACTATTTTATTACTAATTTCTTATTTATGGCTATTATTACTTTTATATTTTATTACATACTATTATTATTATTTTAATTATTAATATATTTTTTACCTATTTTATTATTCTTTTATTCTTTTTACTATTTGTTTATGTATGTTTCATAGTTATTATCATTGCTTTTTCATTACTATTTTCTTTTATTTCATTTTGTTTATTTATTTTACTTTTTATCGTATTTCATTTCTACCTTTATTATTGTTATTCATGCTCAATCACCATAATGTTGTTATATAAACTAGCATAGCAACTTGTTTTACATTTTATTTTAGATCATATCATATTTTATTCGATATATTATAGTTTTCGTTTCAAAATAAGCAAACTTTCCGTGTTCGAAGGTTCGAAAGGAGTCATACCATAACTTACTGGGTTTCGATTTCTCTTTCCGAGTCTAACGAACCTATACTTTCTTTTTAAAAGTTGAATAAAAACTTATTCCCGAGAATTCAAAATCGTTGTGTCCTAACTCACTGGATGGGACGTATTGTTGTCTCGAGATAAGGATTTCAAAAACAAAGGCAATATTCCATGTTTGGTATTTTGGGAAATCGAGACCTAACTTTGTAACATCCTGAATTAGGGGTTGTTTGTAATTAAATTATTTTCCCATGTGTGTGCTTGAAGAAATGAATACTATGATTGCTAAGCATGTTCTAGGGTCTAGAAATAACCCCGAGCTAGGCCTGACTTAGGGCTAAAAATTTCTTTTTAAGTGTTTAAAAGAAGGGAGCTAGGTGAGATAGGGGTTAAGAGAAATTTAGGGAGAAGCATGACACAAAGAAGTAAGTGGAAAAGTGGCTTTCATACGCCACTTAAGGGCTTAGAGGTGACGTTTGGGCGAGTCTTGGGAGTTACAAGGGGGTGCGTTTTGTTTTTGGGATTTTTGGGCTTTAAGGAAGGAGGCTAAGGTATGAAGGCTTTAAAAATTAAATGGTGAGATTTAAGAGCAAGAAAGTCGATTGGGAAGGATGGCATGGGGCGATATAAGAGGGTTGCGGCAGTGAGGTCCTATGTTCGAACCAAGGGAGCAGCAATTGGGGTTTTATTTTTTTGCAAACTGGCGTGCATGGAAAGGGAGTTGATGGCTGCATGTAGGACTCTTATTATGATAAGGATAAACCTTGTTTCTCCTTTACATTTTTGGCTGGAAGGGGTAGTTGTTAGTAGTTTATTTGCATTTAAATTGTTTGAAGAGTGGCTAGAAGATAGAGATTAAAGATAAATGTTATTGATGGGTGATAATTAAAAGCCAAAATTATCACAAAATGGAGGGGAGATGGCCGAATATAGGACTCCTTAGGGCCATCCACATTCGGTTTTGTGTTTAGCAAGGGTGTGCCAAAATTCTTTTAGCAAGTTTCTCTTCTTTTTCCATTTGGTTGCTGGCCGAATTCTCCCTAGCCTCACTTTCCAAAATTCTCCAAAAATTTCACTCTTCTTTTCTTCTACTTAGCCGAACCTACTCTCTCTCTTTTTTCTAAAAATTGCACCTTCCACTTGTGTTGCTAGCCGAATATCTCTTAAGCCGAATCTCCCTAGTAAGGTGCTGTTGATTCCAAAAGGTTGGTAAGTGCCTCTCTTAAAGCATTCGGTTTCTCTTCCCTTCCTTTTTGTGTGCCGAAAGCTTGGGAAACAAGCCTTGGTATGTGGCCGAATATGGTTATGGCTATAATAGTGCATGTTTTGTGTGTAGCTAACGGCAAGGTGCATTGAGGGAGCCTTTCGTGGTCACAATTCTGCAAGGTAAGCCAATATGGTATCCGGCCATAGGCCACTTTCCATAGATTTGCTTATAACCGATTTTAACAAAGTGACATATAGGGATTTCGATAGTTCAGAAGATAGAAGTGGTTTTTCAGGATTTCGATTTTGCCTTGGTAAGTAATAATAAGATTCGGCCTAAGGCCATATTTGGAATTATAGGTGCGATTAGTCCTTCGGGATTACTAATTTGGCGAATAGGCCTATGGTACTAACTTTGGTGATTGGTCAATATAGGGTCAAGGGATGAAACCGATGAATTGAAACTTGGGATCTAGGATTCGCGTTAATGTAATGTGTGTAAAACTCTTTACACACTTTATTAATTAACATTGCCATATTGTTGCCTTTTAATCTTTTTGGTAGTGATTTGCTTGTGGGCATAAGATTGGATTCGGGTAAGTCCCTATTTTGTGATCTATAATGTATGTTTGAGTATGCCATCACATCTTTGTTAAATGCTATGCTATACATAAATGCATGATATATGATAATTGTTACATAAGCATGATGATGGTGGGATTGATGAGAGGAGGGGGATGATTTCTATGGACTGTCACCAGTGGTTTTGACCACAAGATGGGTTGGCCCCATCAGTTTAATTGTGACTACGGTCACTAGTGGTTTTGACCACACCGTTGATAAATCGTGACTAAGTCCCAGTGGTTTGGTACCACCAGTGGTTTTGACCACATTATGATATCTGTGACCTATGGTCATCAGTGGTTTTGACCACACGATGGGTTGGCCCCATCACTTGATGTGGGACACTAGTCACCAGTGGTTTTGACTACCAGTGGTTTTGACCACACGGGGTAGTTAAAGGAGTACGGATGGTTAGTGGGGTTGCATGTTTGCATGTTATTAACAATCTGTGTATGAGTTGCGTTTTTGGGTGAGGGATTTACACACTGAGTCTTGGTGACTCACCCCTTCCCATACTATTTTGCAGATGAGTAGATCGCGAAGATGGAGCCGGGGAGGACTCGAGGTGGCCATGCTTGTTCCTCAGATTTGGAACCTTATTTAAATCAGTTTTAGTTTATTTATTTTCTAAGTCTTTTTATTTTGGGTTGTAATAAGGCCGCTAATTATTATTTGGATGTTTATTTAATTGTTTTATTTTACTTATGATTATATTACAAATGAAATTTATAAATGTTAAGTGAACCGGTTAAAAGTATCTTTTTCAAACTCAATAACTTTTACGAGTTTTCAAAGATGTTACCATCGGGTAACAAAATTTACCAAGTCACCAATAACTCTATCAACTTTAAAAATTTTACATGAACAAATGTTTCTAAAAGGGTTTTCAACACAACCATCTTTATAAGAATATTCCCAATGAGTTTTATCAAACCCTATTTTAATACCTTAGCCATATTTTATTAAGTTTTCACCAGACACTTAAAATTACTTAAAATTATTTTACTCCGTGACATACCAGATTCGGTCAGGACTCATGGACCGGGTTTGGGGTGTTACAATTTTGGTATCAGAGCCTGGTTCAAGAACTCGGTTGTGGGGGCCCAAGGCCCAAAATGTTTTGTTTTTGTTTGTAGGCCTTATTGGAATGTTTTGGGAAATTGTGTATGGTTCGAACGGCATGGCACCGAGTCTCCGGCACCTATCCGCCTAGGTAAGTAATTCTATCTATTTTTGTGAATACTTGATAGGGGTAGAAGGGTAAATGTTGAACATAGAATATTAGAATAGAAATTGTTGAACCCTAGGGTTAGCGAACCCCAACAAACCATGCATAAGATTTAATAATTCCTAAACAACCTCGTGAGTTGTCAATGAGCAAGGGATGTGGCAATCGTTATATGCATGTCTAGGATTGGATTCGGTGGGAGCACGGTATTTAGCGATCCTAAGTGACTCACCTCCTACTCACTTGAATCCTACAGTGCGTGGTGACGGTTCATCCTAGCTGAGACGACACACTCACAGGCTAAACTTGATAACTAAAACCCGAAAGGGACTAGCCGTTTTGTTTTTGAAGTAATTAAAACCTTGACAAAAAAAGACCAAAATACCCCTGGCTTGTAAATTACCAAAATACCCTCCGTATGAAAAATTTCCAAATAGAAAATTTTCAAAATATCCTTCTTTTGTGAAATCCATTAGAACCAAATTTTGGAAATCTTTTTATGGAAAATTACTAAAATACCCCTAGTGGTAAAATTACAAAATTGCCCCTAACCAACAAAATTACCAGAATAACCTTGATTTTCAAAATTTTGCATCACTGTTTTGGAAAATGCAATTCTCAAAAAAGAACCATCAAAGTTTTACAACTTTTGAAATATCCCTGATTTATTAAATTTTACAAATTCACCCTGATTTGTGAAAAATTACCGAAATACCCCAGAGGTCCAAAATTATCGAAATACCCTCAGTTTCAAAATTTTTCAAAATACCCCAAGAATTTAAGAGTTCCAAAATACTTTTTGACAAAATCATCTAAGAACTTTATTTTTGAAAAATTACAAAAATACCCCCAGAGGATAAATTACGAAAATACCTTGGGTAGTGGAAAAATAATCACAATAAAAACTACAACGCTCTTTGAATGAATGAATAGAAAGATCGTAATGCGTGTATGAATCTGAAGAACCACTCCTAAAACTCCTATCATAAAATTTCTTGACGATAATCAAGTGAAACAAAGGTACTAATGCATAAAATTCTTAAGCAGATAAGCGTAACGAGAATAATGAGTATGAGAGGTCGTGGACGTCTTTCCGTGGCCGTGGTAGAGGTAGGATGACCTTGTCGGAGCTAGCAGGGTCTAGTCATGGGGTCTAGAAATGAGATGTCGGATCAGTCGTCGGCAGAAACTGAGTTTCAAGATCAGACTGGTGGTAACGAGGTAGTATCCTAGCAATTACTAGTGTTGGAGCAGGTTCTTGAGGCAAAGCGGTGTAGGAGCAAATAAATCGTGGTTGAATGACTCGAGCTAACAGAGCGTAAGTATTTAGAGGAGTTCTTGGAATGGCACCGGTGTGGCGTAATATTGGTTAGAATCTACTGAGAGGATCATGGGTGACACGGATTTCACAAATGAGGAGAAGTTGAAGGTATCATCTCTGCCGGGATAAGTCATATCAGTGGTGGCTCACCGTGAGAGATGGAACGATGACAAAAAATCTCACAGGATTTCTTCAAGGATGTTATCAAAGAAATATATCGGAACCGCCATTCGTGGATCTTGCAGATGAAAGGCTTTCTTGAACTGGTTCGAGGTAATAAGACAGTGGCGGAGTATGAGGCTGAATTTCTCCGGTTGAGTAGGTATGCTCGTGGTATTGTGGGTACCGAGCATGAACACTGTGTTAGATTCGAGGATAGACTGAGAGATGAGTTGAGGATGATGATAGCTCCACAACAGGAATGGGAGTTCGCTGTCCTAGTGGAGAAGTCTAAGGTTGCTGAAGGGGTAAGGTAGTCGGTTAGGCGGAATCAGGATAGGAACTGGAATAAGAGGAGCTTCGAATCTTTACAGTTTTCTGGTAATCAACAAAAGAGAACGAGGTTTGGTGGGTCGGATCAGTTGCTAGGCACATTCTTCTAATCCTCAATGGTCATACGGTGTGCGGTGTGGGAAGTCTCACACGGGAATGTTGGAATGGTAATCGGAGATGCTTGAATGTGGGTCCATGGAGCATCGAGTTAGAGATATCCAAAAAAGAGCTAATATTTGAGATCGGAGAGTCGAGATCGTGCACCAACAGGAGGGATAACCAACGACCACGGAGGGTCGTGGTGCGAGAAGAGGAGGTAATGGTCTTTGGTAGAAGTCGTGGGGACACCGAGGGAGGTACTTGGTGACCGAGGCTAGGCAACTGGTTTGGTCTATGCTGCGAGGCGTCAAGAGGAGGCGATGCACCGACGTCATAACCCAGATGTTCTTGATCTTTGGTGTACCTATAGTACTTTGATTGACATTGGCTCAACCCACTCATACATTGCTAGTAGCGTAGTGGAAACTTTGCACTTAGACTCGAGCTTACTTCAGGAAGATGGTCGTGTTAAGCCCCTATGTCACTCTGTAGAAGTAAGTAAACTCTATAGGAACGTACCCCTTGAACTCCAAGGGGTCGTGTTCTTGGCTGACTTGATGGAACTACCGTTCTGGGAGTTCGACCTAATCCTCGGGATGGATTGGCTAGTAAAGTATCAGGCTAGCCTAGATTACGCAGCTAAGCACATGGTAATAAAGACCGTGGAAGGTGATGAGGTGGTGATGATAGGTAAAAGGAGAGATTACCTATCTAATCTGGTTTCTGCATTGAAGGCGAAAAAGATGGTGAGGAAGGGTTGTGAAGCTTATGTGGTGCATGTCTGTGCTTTGGAAGCTAAGGATGTTGTTGTCAGAGATGTCCGGACCGTAAGGGACTATGTTGATGTGTTTCCAGAGGAACTTTCGGGGCTACCTCCGGACCGTGAGGTTGAATTTGGTATAGATCTGTTACCCAGAATCGTGCCCGTATCTATAGCTCCATATCGGATGGCACCGAAAGAATTGGTAGAGTTGAAATCGCAGATTCAGGAATTATTGGATAGAGGGTTCATCCGACCAAGTGTATCGCCTGGCGCTCCAGGTGCTTTTGTCAAGAAGAAAGATGGGACAATGAGGATGTGTATAGACTATCGGCGGTGAACAAGTTGACAATAAAGAACGGTATCCTTTGCCGGGATTGACGATCATTCGATCAACTCAAAGGAGCATCGGTGTTCTCTAAGATTGACCTTAGGTCGTGGTACCATCGACTTAAGGTGAAGGAGGTGATGTATATAAGACGACATTTCAGATACTCGGTATGGGCACTACGAGTTTACGGTAATGCCTTTTGGTTTGACGAATGCACCGCCGCGTTTATGGACATGATAAACCGGCCTTCCAACCCTATCTGGATCGATTAAATCGTGGTGTTCATAGACGACATTTTGGTGTACTCGAAGTCTGAGGAGGAGCATGACGCACATCTTCATGTGGTTCTACAAGTTCTGAGGGAGAAGTAGTTGTATGCGAAATTCAGCAAATGTGAGTTCTGGCTCAAGGAGGTAACTTTTCTAGGGCATGTTGTTTCAGCCGAGGGAATTAGGGTGGATCCCCGTAAGATTGAGGCGGTATTAGAGTGGAAACCACTCAAGTCTGTAATAAAAATTTAGAGTTTTCTGGGGTTGGCAGGATACTATAGGAGATTCGTGGAAAATTTCTCCTTAATCGCAGCATCTTTGGCTAAGCTATTGAGAAAGGGGTTCTATTTGTGTGTCTAAGAAGCGATGAAGAGAGTTTCGATAAGTGAAGAGGATTTTGGCGAAGCACCGATCTTAATTCAACTTTGGCGGAAAGGAGTTCCACATGTATTGCGATGCATCGCATCTTGGTTTAGGTGTGTCTTGATGCAAGAAGGAAGGTGGTCCCTTATCGTCACGGCGGTGAGGCCTCACGAAGTTAACTATCCGACACATGATTTGGAATTGGTCTGCTTTGTGGTGTTCACCTTGAAGATTTTGAGGCACTACTGTATGGGGAAAAGTCGGTGAGTGTACACAGATCACAAGAGTCTGAAGTACCTCTGGTGAGAAAGATTTAAATTTGAGACAAGAGAGGTGGATTGAGTTGTTGAAAGACTACTGTTGCTCAATCGAATACCATCAGGGAAGGCTAATGTGGTAGGTGATGCATTGAGTCGAAGGTGGTAGCGGTTTGCGAGCAATGTTTGCTCACCTAAGTCTCTATGAGGATGGGAGCCTTTTAGCGAGTTGCAAGTGAAGCCGTCTTGGATTAATGAGGTCAAAGAAAGGCGGATGACCGATGAAGCTTTGAGTACTCGGAAGTTGCAAGTCTGAAATGGTACAGTAGAGGTTTCAACTTGGGTAGTGATAGAGTGTTGTACTTTCAAGGAGAGTATGCATGCCTAAGGATGATGATTTGAGGCGTGAATCCTTAAAGAAGCTCATAGCGATCGACGCTATGCACCCGGAAGCGACAAGATGTATCGGGATTTAAGGAGCGATTTTGGTGGTAGGGTCTTAGCGAGAAGTAACCGAGTTAGTGGGCAAGTGTTTGACATGCCAGCAAGTTAAGGCTGAGCATCAATTGCCATCAGGGCTGTTACAACCGGTAAGTATCCCACAGTGGAAGTGGGAGGAGATTACTATGGATTTCGTAAGTGGGCTTCCCCTTATGACCAGCAAGAAAGATGCCGTTTGGGTGATAGTAGACCGGTTGACTAAGTCGGCCCATTTCATACCAGTAAGGGTTGACTACTCGCTTCAAAGATTAGCCAAGTTGTATATCGCTGAGATAGTGCAGTTGCATGGAGTACCAGTGTCCATTATCTGAGATCAGGATCCCCGATTTACGTCGAGATTCTGGAAAGCTCTACATCAGGAGTTAGGCACGAAGTTGAATTTCAGTACGGCTTTTCATCTGCAGTCTGATGGACAATCTGAGAGGGTCATCCAAGTGTTGGAAGACATGTTGAGGGGCTGTGTTTTGGATTTCCATGGTAGTTGGGAGGAGTACCTACCTTTGGTAGATTTCGCTTATAACAATAGTTATCAAGCGATTATTCAGATGGCACCGTATGAGGCCTTCAGATGGTCGAAAATCTGTACCCTACTTGTTGGGCCGGAACTAGGAGAGCGGATGTTGGGTCGAGTTAGTGGCGAGACGAAGGATAAAGTTAGAGTAATCGGGCTCGTCTTAAGGAGGCGACGAAAGACGAAATCTCTACCGATCTTAAGCGAAGAGAGTTGAATATGCGATGGGTGATAAGGTCTTCTTGAAGGTATCACCTTGGAAGAAGGTCTTGAGGTTTGGCGGAAGGGCAAGCTAAGCCTAGATTCATCGGACCGCATACGGTGTTGAAACGTGTGGGACCGGTAGAGCTACCGACTTGAGTTGCCGGCAGAATTGAGCGAGATCCATGATGTCTTCCATGTTTCGATGTTGAGGCGCTATCGATCAGATCCCTCACACGTTGTTCCGGTTGAGGAAATTGAAGTGAACTCAGACTTGTCTTTCGAGGAGGAACCGGTACAGATTTTGGATCGAGATGTCAAAGTTCTTCGTAGGAAGTCCGTGCCTTTGGTGAAGGTGTTATGGCGAATCATGGTACGGAGGAGGCCACATGGGAACCCGAGGATGTGATCTGCGATAATACCCCAACTCTTGAACGAGTAATTTCGAGGCGAAATTCTTTTTAAGGGTAAACCGTAACATCCCTGAATTAGGGGTTGTTTGTAATTTAATTATTTTCCCATGTGTGTGCTTGAAGAAATGAATACTATGATTGCTAAGCATGTTCTAGGGTCTAGAAATAACCCCGAGCTAGGCCTAACTTAGGGCTAAAAATTTCTTTTTAAGTGTTTAAAAGAAGGGAGCTAGGTGAGATAGGGGTTAAGAGAAATTTAGGGAGAAGCACAACACAAAGAAGTAAGTGGCAAAGTGGCTTTCATGCACCACTTAAGGGCTTAGAGGTGACGTTTGGGCAGGTCTTGGGTTTGAGTCTTGGGAGTTACAAGGGGGTACATTTTGTTTTTGGGCTTTTTGGGCGTTAAGGAAGGAGGCTAAGGTATGAAGGCTTTAAAAATTAAATGGTGAGATTTAAGAGCATGAAAGTGGATTGAGAAGGATGGCATGGGGCGATATAAAAGGGCTGCGGCAGTGAGGTCCTATGTTCGAACCAAGGGAGCAGCAATTGGGGTTTTATGTTTTTGCAAACTGGCGTGCATGGAAAGGGAGTTGATGGCTACATGTAGGACTCTTATTATGATAAGGATAAACCTTGTTTCTCCTTTGCATTTTCGTCTGGAAGGGGTAGTTGTTAGTAGTTTATTTGCATTTAAATTGTTTGAAGAGTGGCTAGGAGATAAAGATTAAAGATAAATGTTATTGATGGGTGATAATTAAAAGCCAAAATTATCACAAAAGGGAGGGGAGATGGCCGAATATAGGACTCCTTAGGGCATCCACATTCGGTTTTGTGTTTAGCAAGGGTGTGCCAAAATTCTTTTAACAAGTTTCTCTTCTTTTTCCATTTGGTTGCTGGACGAATTCTCCCTAGCCTCACTTGCCAAAATTCTCCAAAAATTTCTCTCTTCTTTTCTTCTACTTAGCCGAACCTACTCTCTCTCTTTTTTTCTAAAAATTGCACCTTCCACTTGTGTTGCTAGCCGAATATCTCTTAAGCCGAATCTCCCTAGTAAGGTGCTGTTGACTCCAAAAGGTTGGTAAGTGCCTCTCTTAAAGCATTCGGTTTCTCTTCCCTTCCTTTTTGTGTGCCAAAGCTTGGGAAATAAGCCTTGGTATGTGGCCGAATGTGGTTATGGTTATAATAGTGTATGTTTTGTGTGTAGCTAACGCAAGGTGCATTGAGGGAGCCTTTCGTGGTCATAATTCTGCAAGGTAAGCCAATATGGTATTCGGCCATAGGCCACTTTCCATAGATTTGCTTATAACCGATTTTAACAAAGTGACATATAGGGATTTCGACAGTTCAGAAGATAGAAGTGGTTTTTCGGGATTTCGATTTTGCCTTGGTAAGTAATAATAAGATTTGGCCTAGGGCCATATTTGGAATTATAGGTGCGATTAGTCCTTCGGGATTACTAATTTGGCCGAATAGGCCTATGGTACTAACTTTGGTGATTGGCCGAATATAGGGTCAAGGGATAGAAACCGATGAGATCAAAACTTGGGATCTAGGATTCATATTAGTAACAGGTGTGTAAAACTCTTTACACACCTTATTAATTAACATTGCCATATTGTTGCCTTTTAATCTTTTTGGTAGTGATTTGCTTGTGGGCATAAGATTGGATTCCGGGTAAGTCCCCTATTTTGTGATCTATAATGTATGTTTGAGTATGCCATCACATGCTGTTAAATGCTATGCTATACATAAATGCATGATATATGATAATTGTTACGTAAGCATGATGATGGTGGGATTGATGAGAGGAGGGGGATGATTTCTATGGACTGTCACCAGTGGTTTTGACCACAAGATGGGTTGGCCCCATCAGTTTAATTGTGACTACGGTCACCAGTGGTTTTGACCACACCGTTGATAAATCGTGACTAAGTCCCAGTGGTTTGGTACCACCAGTGGTTTTGACCACATTATGATATCTGTGACCTATGGTCATCAGTGGTTTTGACCACACGATGGGTTGGCCCCATCACTTGATTTGTGACACTAGTCACCAGTGGTTTTGACCACCAGTGGTTTTGACCACACGGGGTAGTTAAAGGAGTACGGATGGTTAGTGGGGTTGCATGTTTGCATGTTATTAACAATCTGTATGAGTTGCATTTTCGGTGGGGATTTACACATCGAGTCTTGGTGACTCACCCTTCCCATACTATTTTACGATGAGTAGATCGCGAGATGGAGCCGGGAGGACTTGAGGTGGCCATGCTTGTTCCTCGATTTGGAACCTTATTTAAATCGCTTTTAGTTTATTTATTTTCTAAGTCTTTTATTTTGGGTTGTAATAAGGTCGCTAATTATTATTTGGATGTTTATTTAATTGTTTTATTTTACTTATGATTATATTACAAATGAAATTTATAAATGTTAAGTGAACCGATTAAAAGTATCTTTTTCAAACTCAATAACTTTTACGAGTTTTCAAAGATGTTACCATCGGGTAACAAAATTTACCAAGTCACCAATAACTCTATCAACTTTAAAAATTTTACATGAACAAATGTTTCTAAAAAGGGTTTTTCAACACAACCATCTTTATAAGAATATTCCCAACTGAGTTTTATCAAACCCTATTTTAATACCTTAGCCATATTTTATTAAGTTTTTACTAGACACTTAAAATTACTTCAAATTATTTTACTCCGTGACATACCAGATCCGGTCAGGACTCATGGGCCGGGTTTGGGGTGTTACAAACTTACTGGGTTCTAATTTTTCATTAGACCCCAAATAACCGAATATCCTTCTTAGTTTTAAACACATTAATTTTGAAAGTCAAAGGACAAGCTCAATTTCGGGGATTTGAAATGTCGTACCCTAACTCACTGGGAGTGACATTTACTTCCTCGAGATAAGAGGGTCTGATTGCTCATATTTTATTCAAGTTTTTTTTTCTTTAAAATAAAAGAATCGTATGTTAAATTTCTCAATTTTCCATATTAGGACATTAATCAATCAATAAGGTACCAATTTTGGGCGTTGCGAGGGTGCTAATCCTTCCTCGTGCGTACCCGACTCCCGAACACGTTTTATTAAAATTCGTAGACCAAAATGTTTTATAAGTGACCCAATCACACTTCAAAAAAGATTGGTGGCGACTCCATTTTCATATATTAAAGTCGGCCCGTTTTTCAAACAAAAAAATGGTTTCGACTATGAGGTTTGTAACAACGTCGTGAAACCACCGCAAAAGGTTGGACTTTCTACTTTTTGTTCCCAAAACAAATTAATTGGAACTGCTGTTGAACTCGGACCAACTTTGTCAATATCGAAAAATTGGGCATTTAACTCTAGTATAGCATTTCTAGTAGAGCAATGTGTTTCAAGCTTTAACTTGACATCTATGTTGCCTTTGAGCTTAAATGTATCATATCTAATAGGGCTCATTGACGTTAGATATCTATATTTTAAGCCTGAAATTCTCTTTTGGCTTGAAGTCGAGACTTTCCTTCTAATTCTTGAAACAAGCTTGGTCAATTTGATACTTCAGTTGAAAGTCAATTTTGTAGATTAGGCTGATACAAAAACAACCACAATTTTGGTATCACAAATTTGATCGTCGTAATAAATAATGACTCTAATTTGTATACTCATCTTCACCAAAAAACCTAGTTCACGTGTTTGAAACGAAAACATTATACAGAAAAATAGATACTCATTAACCAAATTCAAACAACAACACTGACTTAAACTAATTTATTTTGTTAGGTTGATTTTTGAACTGCATATTTTTAACATTAATAATCTTTTCCTTATACAAATCTTCAACTTAAAATTTAAATATGAAAACCTCTCCATATCAATTTTTATTTTATAAGAAACTCTACCACAAAATAGGAAATATATTTCAAAATATTGGAAAAGATTGGGCATGACAAATAAAAAAAACACTTCTAATAAGAAGCGGTTTTTGAAAAGATTTTAAAGATAATATCCCTATTTTGCCACGAAAAAGATTGGATGTAAGTTTTATCTCAAAATTATCGAGTTTTCAGAATTCAATCTAACTATTAATTTTATTATTTACGGAAAGCATTTTTAAGTGACGTGACAAGAGAGAGGATGAAAATATGTTGTGCAGAATGCGCTTTCACTCTTCTCTCTTACCACGTCACCCAAAAACGTTGTCTGCAAGAAACGTTTTTGCCATTTATACCAAAATTAACTTATGTATCTGATTTTCAAATAAAATAGCCTAAAACCCTATTTCTTTTAAACTAAGATACATCCCTAATTTTACCAAGATATGGTATTAATTTATTTCTTCAATATAAAAAGGAAGGAATAAAAGCCATTAACCAAACACCATTCTAGGTGTTGCTAGACTAGAGGCATCGTTGTGTTGGACTTGAAGCATATATATCATAAGTTTTACCTTAGATCCTCTGCTTTTCTTTTATATCACAAATGTCTTGTGCTATCATTATTGATACATGAGACTGCTGAGATGGATTAAATAGTTTACGTGCCGAAATTTTATTGACTAGGTTATCATGCATTAACAGGGTAGTACCCATATAAACGTATTAAATTATTAATTTATCATCATAAGTGAAAATTAAAATTTTATCATTATCTTTTGAATGTTGTTTCACATTATATTTGGAATATAACGATTAAAATTGTCAGATTGATTTTTACAATTAAATATTAAATTTTATTGAATTTCACCAACAAATTTAAGTTTTTTTAATTAAATTTCACTATTCAATAACAAAATTTAAGAAGAAAAATTTTCAAATATTTTATTTTAATAGTTAAAAATAAGATAATTTATAAAATGTTTTACGATAATAAATTAAACTAGAATTTTATTTAATTAAACAAATACTTGAAAATAAAATATATAAAGAAAGATATTAATATTTTATTTTATAAAATAATATTATATTTAATATTATATTTATTTATTATTTCTAAATATGTAAATAAAATATAAAAATATTTTTATTAAAAATTGTCTTCAAATTATTTAAAGTTAAAATTAAATAGTAAAATTTAATTAAAAATCAAATTTTAGTGACAAAATTTAATTTAGAGTTGATAACATATTAATTTCCATGTTATTTTGTGTTTAATTCGGTTTATTTCTGAATTGATCCCTACTAAATTAGTACTTTTATGTTTTAATCTTGTCAAGAATGCAATTGGGATGCTAAGACACAAAAATGAGCAAAAAAGACCAAATTGAAACACAATCAATAAAAATGAGCCTGAATAAAAAAATGTGGAGAAAAGCCAAGGACTCATCAAAAATTTTGACTTTGTAAAAGCTAAAAATAGGAAGAAAAAATCTTATTTTATTTATTTTATTTTATTTTGATTTTATGTTAAATTAGTTAAGGCCAAAAATAGCAAACTGTATGTATATAAATAGGGCATTAATGTCTTTTGGAAAATCATCACTTAATTCTACATTCCTATTTCAATTTGGAGTTGAATTATTCTCTTTTGTCTTTCAAATTGGCGTGAGCATACTGCGACTTCCATTTGGATTTTTTCTTGCTTTTACAAAATTGGGCTAATTTTTGTCCAAGTCCTTTTTGTTCCTTTCTTCACCATAATCATCAAACCACTTTCTAAAGTTTACAAAGCATGAATAATTTCATGCTTCACTAAATTCCATCTTAGCTTTAGGTCAGTGTCCTTTCTGGTCGCGAATCGTGAGATACGTATTCGTGCTAAAAATTCTTCCAATCGGTATTCATATTTTTCCTAAGTATCGGGATTGACAGCTCATCCCTTAAAGTTAACTTGATTTCAAGTCAAAAAATACACGTTGGGTTGGAGTCATGTTTGCTGGCAGTTGGGGAAACGAGTCAGCCGTGTTGTATTCGGATCTCCGAGAACAAATCAAGGAAGAAGTGATCGGGTTTAAACGACCCACGCGGTTGAGGCCGTTAATTCGAGTTGAGTTCTTCAGAATGCAAGGCTGCCGGAATCTTGAATTGGGAACACGTGTATCTCGGTTAGATAATCGGTAAGGGTTGGTTTGCAAGACGTACATGGACCAAGTACGAAAGGAAGAATTGGTGGTTAGGACATTCTTAACTGCTATAACCAGCTTATCGTTTAGAGGAGAAGATTAATTTTTCGAGGATCGATTCTTGATACAGAATTTACCGAGTCTAAGGTTAAGGCTTATTATTTCTGTTTGCAAAATTCTGAATTTACTTCCCGAACTAAATTTATTTCTAATATTATTTAATTGTTTATTTACGCTGATAGATTATTCACTTTCTAGACATTCTCAAAACCCCCCGATTACTTGTTTATTTTTGTTGTAGGTACGTTTGAAGTCGTGGGCACGACTCTTGCCACAACCTTTGACACAACGAACATCCTGTTCATAAGTAAACACGGAAGTTGATTACAATATCCAATCCTGTGGACTCGACCCTACTACCACTCTTTACTACAATTTAGAGTTATTTTTGTAGGAATTATTTTTGATGGTTTCGACGCCCATCAAATTTTGGTGCCGTTGCCAGGGATTGGAGATATTTTTCTAATTTTTTTTTTTGTTTACCTTATGACCAGATCAGAACTGGGAACTCTAAAGTTTGAACCAGAAATTGAGAAATTGGCCCGACAACTACGAAGAGAAGCCATACGATGTGGTAAACGGCCAAATACCGAATTCAAAACCATATCACACACTGAGGAAATTTTCTCATTTGACGAACCAAATGAGATGGCCGAACAGACGATACGCCAACTCGCTGCGGCACTAGATGAACAACAACCCTTATGTATAACCTATCCGGTGGGAGGAAGCCATTCTAGTTAAAGTCAGGTTTGATTCATTTACTACCCACTTTTCGTGGATTACAGAATGAAAATCTGCACACCCACCTTAAATAGTTCCATATGGTGTGTACAAGCATAAAGCCTCAGGGAGTAACCGAAGACCAAATCAAACTTCGTGCTTTTCCTTTCTCATTAGCCGATCGGTTAGAGAGTGGCTATTTTATTTACCCTCGGGATCTGTCAACACATGGTCTGACATGTCTCGTTTGTTTCTTGACAGGTTCTTCCCTGCAGCTCAAGAGGCTGAACTAAGGAAAGACATTGTGGGAATCCGTCAGAAAGAGACTGAATCGCTCTAAGATTACTGGGAGCGATACAAAAAGTTGTGTGCAAGTTGCCCACAGCATGGATTGATTGAATAGTCACTCTTGCAGTATTTTATGAGGGATTGCTCCCATTGAAATGAAAATGATAGATGTTGTGAGTGGGAGGGGCACTCGTTAATATGACGCCTCAAAGAGTGAAAGAGTTGATTTCAACCATGGCTGCTAACTCTCAACAATTTCGACCGGCCACAGAACCCACGAGACGAGTTCATGGGTTAAATTCTTTATCCCTAGGAGATAAAATTGATATGCTAAGTAACGTTGTTCAAACTTTGCTCACATATAAAATGGGCCCAACACGGTTGTGCGAAATTTGTGCTAAACCAGATCATCCAACGGACTCATGTCTGATTTTACATGAGGATTCGATAGAACAAGCAAATGTTGTCGGGAACTTTCTAGGGCCGCCCCAAAGGTGATATGACCCCTACTCAAACTCGTATAATGCGGGGTGAAAAGATCACCCGAATCTTAGTTATAGGTCAAATCCTCGATTCAATCAGCCGTACCAACAAAAGCTGCCTCAAAATCAACAGTTACCACCCCCAAAGTCATCTTTGGAAGCCATAGTGGAAAGACTGGCCAATAGTACTGAGAAATTTCAACAAAAAACTGACATGCATTTGCAGGAATTGAATAAGCAAGTGAGCAAACTCACGCTTATGGTTAGCCGTTTGGAGTCCCAAGGTAAGCTACCATCCCAAACTGAGCCAAACCCTTGACAAAATGCAAGCGCTATGACATTGAGGAGTGAGAAGGTTTTGGAGCCCATACCTTATACGGGTCGCGTCCACGACACTAGTTAAGATAAGGAGAAACTTGACACGAAGGCTCTAGTAGAATCAGCACCACAAAAATCATTTGCAGTACCACCTCCGTTTCCTGGAAGACTTGTCCAGTGCAAAAAGGAGTGAGAAGAGAAGGAGATCCTCTACACTTTTCAAAAGTAGAAATCAACATTGCGATTAAGCAAGAAATCAACATTGTGATTAAGTAGATTCCACGATATGTAAAATTCTTAAAAGAATTATGTACGAATAAAATGAATGTAACACCCTTTACCCGTGTTTGAAGCCAGAACCGGATACGAGGCATTACTTAACTCAACTTGTATAAACATATCACATCGAGGTATAAAATTTCGTTTCAACTTAAAAACTTTGCATTCACACTCATAACCTACTCATCCTAGGCCTACAAGGCCTTAAACATACTTCCAAAAGGTTTCAGAACTAAACCGAGAATTTTTATGCACTTAGGAAAATTTTACCTAAATAGGGGCCACACGCCCGTGTGCCCCTAAGACATGCCCGTGGTCGACACTGACTTATTTCACACGGCCGGGCAGACGCCAGTGTCCTTAGCCCGTATCCCTTACACAGCCTCGACACGCCCGTGTCCTAGCCCATGTGCCAAAACCTTGGCATTCTATTTATGATGTCATCACCTCACTATGGTCATACGGCCAAGGAACACGCCTGTATCCTTAGACTTTTTGTCGAATTAAATTCCTAACTTTAGGTGCAGACTTCACACGGCCTGAGCACATGCCCATATCCATGGTCGTGCATCCCACATGACTGAGACACACGGCCGTGTCTCTACCCGTGTGTTTACTACTTAGCATACTAACTTGCAACTCTAGCATGCAATGGGACACACGGCAGATCACCACGCCCATGGGGTTGACCATGTGTCACACACGGCCTAGACACACGCCCGTGTGTCTTCCCGTGTGGACAATTATATGGCTATCTACCATGCCATTTGCCACCCTACCAAGCAACCACACTTATACCAAATAAATTCAACAAATAAGATGACCATATGACACCTCAAAGAACTCATAAAAATTAAGGCATCCATAAAATCATACACTTCATGAAATCCATCGTCATTAAATATATGAACATATCAAGTATAGGCCAACTTCCCATGACCTTTTACAAAATAAATTGAAAAACTATAATAGCCAACACATTTGGCTTGCAAATATGACATAACAAAAAGACCAAGTCCATACATGCCATACTCAAAATAAATATAATTTGGCTATACCAAAAAGTGGTCGATAGTGTGATTTCTAAACTCCGATGTCCACAAATTCTCGAGCTAACTTGGCAATACTAGAAGGAAAAAGGGGAATGAGAGGGGTAAGCATAAAGCTTAGTAAGTTTGCATGAAAATGAATAGCAACAATAAGTTCATAATGACATCAATCTATAGCATTAGATAACCACACAAAGGCATAAGCATTTTGCCATAATTTACTTGTACTTGTTCTTATCTAGCATGCCACATATCGTAAACATTCCTCATGAATTATTCACGGTATATATATTCGCTCGATCACATAACTTTAATACATACCTCATTTCTATTTCCAAGCTGGTTTATTTATCCCAATAAATCACTAGGGATACTTAAAAAAAATGTATATTCATTATCATTAACATAAACATGAAGCTAATTCCACATCCCAGATGTGGTCTTATATGGGATTTCCTCTAAATACCGATGCCACATCCCGAATATGGTCTTATACGAACCTCATATCAAGTATCGATACCATATCCTGGATATGGTCTTATACGATTCTCATATTCAATGCCGAAGCCATATCCTAGATATGGTCTTATACGAGATCTCAATTCGGTGTTGAGGCCATGTCCTCAACAAGGTCGTACATGGGACCTTACCTATTTCATGTCTCGATGATAGTGTTTCCACATTCATTATAGTCTCACCGGGACTTCAACATCTCAATTTTCTCATTCAATACCAAATACTTATTTTCATGGAATATTATGTATCATTATAACATCCAGCATTCTTAAACATACTAGCATAAATGTTGAATTTATCGCATACAAACTTACCTTGATTTTAAAATAGGTTAGATGGTCGATCTAGTCAGATATTTTATTCTTTCCCCGATCGAGGTTGATTCTTGGTTCTTCTTTCTCTATAATAGCAAATTAGCTCATTTAATGTTCACATTAATAATTGCATTTCAAATAATCATGTTTTAGCAAAATTACTATTTTGCCCTTAAACTTTTGCAAAAATAACCATTATAACCATAGGCTCAAAATCAATTCTAATCAAATTTATACCTTTAACGAGCCTAGGTGAACCTTTATTCCTCTTAGGTCTATCATCAAAAATCAACATTTCCCACATTTACTTCATATTCTACAACCTTTATAAAAAGGTCCATTTAGGTGTTTTCATGATAACACCTTTCACAAAAGTTGTTCATCTAACAGCTAAGACTCATTTTCTTCAATAAAAATATAGAAAATCACATAAAACCTCTCATGGAAAAACCTTAAAATTTTTACCACATTGCAAAATAGTCCCCTCATTAGAAAGCTTAAGCTTTAGGGGTTCCAAAAGTGTAATTTTTATCAAGAAATGATCACTAATGCACTTAATTGTAAGGAGAGAAGCTTGTTGAAATTTTGAGCTCTCAAACCATTTAGTTTGCTATCAATTTTGGTGGAGAATAAGAGAGAAAAAGATGATATCTTTTTCCTTTCCTTATTTTATTAATACAAGTCAAATTATCCACCTAACTTCAACAACTTTGACCAATTTTGACTCCTATTGTCCCCTATGGCTGGCCAACCATTAACAAAGGGCCTAATTTCCCTTTAAAGACCTCAAATTAATATTTTATGGCTATTAGGCACCTTTAGCTTATAAATTAGTACTTTCACACTTTATGCAATTTAGTCATTTTTTGCGATTAAGCAAGAAATCGCTAAAATTAAGGTACCAAAATTTTCATGCACACATATAATCATGTTTTAGCTCATAAAATAACATAAAAATGATTTTCTCTAACCTCAGATTAGTGGTTTTGAACCACTATTCTGACTAGCCTCTAATTTGGGATGTTACAAGGAAACTCCTAGGCAATGAAAAGGTAAGTGTCGGAGAAAATGTCTCTGCCGTTCTACAAAGGAAAATACCACCCAAATGTAAGGACCAAAGTTTGTTCTTCATATCTTGTAAAATAAGTAGTGTCGGTATTAAAAAAACAATGTGTGACTTAGGCGGATAAATTAATGTTATGCCTTTGTTAATTTATAAACTACTTAAAGTGGGTCCTTTAAAGGAAACAGGTGTAATTATTCAGCTTGTAGATAGATCTGTGGTGCATCTGGAAGGAGTATTGGAGGACGTTCTTGTCAAGGTAAACGAGCTAATATTTCCTGCAGACTTCTACATTATCGATATGGAGCATGACAATTCGGCCAATTCGTCTGACATACTTCTCTGGAGACCATTTTAAGTGCTGAACAAACGAAAATTGACGTATGAAGTGGGATACTCACTATGGAATTCGATGGGGAAATAGTGAAATTCAATGTCTATGAGGCCATGAACCACCCTAGCATGATATCTAATGTTTCTAATATTGATATAATCGATCCTTTAATTGAATTACATTCAGAATATCATGACGAGGATGAATTACGAATTGTTCTTTGCAGAAGTCTAGACTTTGATGACATGAAGGAACTAGAGGAGTGGATAACCTTTGAAGAGTCTGTTCATGAAACAGTAGCTCATATGGAGGCACCGTAATTACGAAAAAATTCAAGTAAAATTTTTAAATTATCTCCTTCACAAACTAAGCTTGTACCATCTGTTTTACAGGCTCCAGAGTTGGAAAAACCACTTCTAGACAATTTAAAGTACACTTTTCTCAGTAAATGAAATACCTTACCAGTAATAATCTCGAGTAAACTCTCGAAGGTAGAAGAGTAAAACTTGGTACGAGTTCTTATAGACTATAAAGAGGTAATTGGATGGACGATAGCTGACATTAAGGGGTTGAGCCCCTCGACTTGCATGCATAAAATTCAAGTGGTGAATAATGTTATTCCCAAAAGAGAGGCTCAAATGAGTCTCAATCCTCCCATGATGGAAGTTGTAAGGAAAGAAGTCCAAAAGTTACTTGATGCTGGGATGATTTATCCCATTTCGATAATAATTGGGTCACCACCATGTAATCTCAAAAAGACAAAGCGTAATCATAATTGAGAATTCAACAGGTGAGATGGTTCCCACTCGAGTCCAAAATGGGTGGAGAGTCTGCATCGATTACAGGAAGTTGAATTCCTTAACTTGGAAAGATCATTTTCCACTTCCTTTTATGGACCAGATATTAGAACGTTTAGCTGGGAAGTCTTATTATTGTTGTCTTGATGGTTACTTAGAGTTTTTCCAGATTCTAGTGACACCGGAGGATCAAGAGAAGCGTTTACATGTCCATTTGGCACGTTCACTTACAAACGGATGATGTTCAGACTTTGCAACACACCAGCCACATTTCAGAGGTGTACAGTAAGTATATTTTCCAACTACGTCGAGAAAATAATTAAGGTGTTCATAGACGACTTTACTATGTATGGTGAGTCTTTTGAGGTATGTTTATCAAATATTGCAAAAATCTTGGAAAGATGCTTAGAATTTAATCTTGTTCTAAATTATGAGAAATGCCATTTTATGGTAGGTAAAGGATTAGTTCTAGGTCATATCATCTCTACTGAGGGAATTTCTTTGGTAAAGCAAAAATCAACATCATTAACTCACTACCATACCCCACAACTGTGAGGGAGATTCGTTCTGTCCTTGGTCATGCAGGTTTCTACAGGCGGTTCATTAAAGACTTTTCAAAAATTGCACAACCGATTTGCAATCTCCTATAGAAGGACAAGGAGTTCGAGTTTGACAAATCATGCAAAGATGAGTTTGACACGCTCAAATATAAGCTCATTTTGGCACCTATTGTTCAACCACCAAATTGGAATTATCCTTTCGAGATAATGTGCGACACAAGTGACCATAGTGTAGAAGCAGTCCTTGGGCAAAGAATCGAGAAAGAACCACACGTTATCTCCTATGCGTCTAAGACTTTGGATGCTACCCAAAGCAATTACACGACTACTGAAAAAGAGTTTCTAGCTATAGTTTTTGCTTTGGAAAAATTTTGTTCGTATTTATTAGGTATTAAGATTTTCGTTTTCTCTGATCATACAACTCTTAAATATCTGATCTGGAAAAAGGAAAAAATTGGGGCTTATTAGGTGGACATTACTTTTTCAGGAGTTCGATCTCGAAATAAAGGATAAAAAAGAACGCAAAAATTTGGTAGCTAACCATCTAAGCTGAATACCTCCATCGAAGGATGTCACACCTCTTAAAGACGATTTTCTGGATGAAAGTCTGCTTGCTACTCAAACAATTTTTCCTTGGTACATAGACATGGTGAATTACCTTGTAACACCCCAAACTTGGCCCATGCATTAAGCTTGGATTTCGGCATGCCACACAAATTAAACGTATATTCAAATCATTTAACGAAGTAGAAATCAAATTCCAAAACGATTAAGAGAATGACTTTATCAAAAAATCGAGGTTTATTTGAAATCCTTGATTAAAAACACAAGAGATTATCATTAGATCTATAAAGTAGTATTTGATTAAAATTTTGAAATTTATAAAATCAAAATACTCTAACGAGGAGTTAAAGGATTTCCTGAGTTTCCAAGATATTTAAGAAAAACCTTTATTTTATATGAAAGTTTTAGAAAAACATTTATGAAAAACTAAATCAATCCAACTTAATAAAACTAAAACATAAATAATCCATCCACATAATAAAATCCATAATTAAAAGGGCCTTATTACATCACCATTTAAAATAGTACTTAATAAAAATTATAAAAGAAGTCTTAAAGTTTTATAAACCACCATTTGTAGTATAGCCTCCCACAAAGTCATCTCCACCCAAGTCTCCATCAATTGTTATTACCTGAGAGGGGTAAAAAAAATTGGGGTGACTTACTTAGAACTCAGTGTGTAACTCACTTACCATAGTCCATTGGGCCAAGACCATCTAAACAATTATTTGGGCCTAAGCCCATTTCAAAATATAATAATTTAGCATATAAAAAATGCAAATGATATGCAATTCCCTAATTTCCATCCGCTACACACCCCTCGCACCCAACCAAAGACACTGTGGGAGCTTTAGTCACCCACCCCGCCAACACAATCAAGTAGGCTTTAAGCCCAATATCATATTTGTGGCAACGGCCATTTAAATAATTGTGGTAGAACCACCGATCTAGATTTCTAACAATGTACTGCCAGACAAAGTCACCTATCTAGAATCCTGGCATTAAGCCTTTCTTCTCTTCATCATTGATCCCAACCTATGCAATCATGTTTATGCATTATAAAATATTTGTAAAGAAAACCATATTATAATTTATGAATTTTGGCCCATTAAAACACATATCGCATATAGCCCATTTATCAATTATCATAAATGGCCCAATTATCTAATTTCACTTATGGCCCATTTATCGATTATCACATATAGCCCAAATTCTCAATTGTCAAATATGGCCCAAATTTACCAAATATCACATATGGCCCAAATTTGCCTAATATCACATATGGCCCAAATTTACCAAATATCACATATGGCCCAAATTTATCAAATATCACATATGGCCCAAATTTATCAAATATCACATATATGGCCCAAATTTATCAAATATCACATATGGCCCAAACTTGCCAAATATCACATATATGGCCCAAAGTTATCAAATATTATCGTTTTAGCCATTAAGGGTGATTTCAAAATTTTCATGATCTTAATACCGATTTCATGATCTTAACACTAAAGTGTCGATAACACCATATTTTCCGATTTCACCAACTTTGCGATTTTTAATCCAACTTTAACTATTGTATAGTCATCTAACCCATGAGATACAATGTGAGATTACACACCTGATTACGGTGAGAACTACACTCTCCCGCTCGTCGATATCTAAACACAATTACGAAAGATTAGAACACTAAATTTAATATTAAACTATTCTAATATTGAGCGATCTAAATCTTACCCTCGGAATCTCGAACAACCACTATTTGAGATTTCTTTCCGATCAAAGGTTTAGAACCACAGTAAACAATGGTTCGGGGGTACGTACAAGTTGGAATAATTGGTTTTCGCGGATGAGGGTCCACAACCCTGGAAAATCTCGGATTCTCGAAATAGTCCTTCTCTTAAACTTAGGGGGAATAGCGGAACCACCCCTCTTCCAAACACTATTTACTGCCCTTTTTTTCCCTATTTTGATTGTCTTCAAAGGCCAAAAATCATTAGTCCTAACAATATATCAAAATCTTTAAGACTAAAGACTTGAAAAGTATACTCGATTTACTTTAATAATCCCTTAACTTTAACACCTTAAATCCGATTTCAACGATCTACGACGTTTACGAACACTTGAGTTTTGACCCTCTATTAAGTTTCTATGATAGAGAAAAGATTAGAATGAGATATGGTATGATGATGATCTCAATCCAAAAAGATCATCCCACACCACATAGATTCGGCACAAAAGAAAGGGAAATAAGAAATTCCAAAATATTGTACTAGCCACTTACCGATTGATTAAATTGTGAGTAGAAAGAAGAATGATTGAGAAAAAATATGTGAGTTGTAGAAGATTCGGTTATGAAGGAAAATTGAAGGAGATAGTGCTTAGCAACATTCGGCTATGGTGAAAATGAAAGGGAGAAAATGAGATGTTTGAGTGTTCTTTACAAGAAGAAAGAAAGGAGAAAAAGAGTAAAGAGAGTGTTTATGTGTTGATTTTCCAAGGATGGAAGATGAACAAAGATAGGGTCTTGGGGTTGGTGTATATTCGACAAAAAAGAAGAAAAGAAAAAGAATTATGCTTCTTTAAAGTTGTGTGTTTTCGGCACAAAAGAGAAAGAAAAGAAGATGATACTAATTTGGTCAAAAAGAAATGGCCAAACAACCAAAAATTTTCCTATTGCTTCAGCTACATTCGGCTAGGGAAAAGGATTTTGGAGAGGATGGAAAACAATGCTCATGTTGCTAAAGAAATTGACCAAACTAGCTCCTAATCCCTATCAAGCTACTAACAAAATTCGGCCAACCTCCCTAGCCCGAAAAATCGTCCAAGTTCATACCAATTAGCATTCAAAGCTTTCCAAAACAAAGCCCTTGATTCATGTCTTATGTCCTCTTATCACCTTAATTCATGATTTTCCTTAAACCTTTACTTACCTTTTTCCTTTAGTCTTCTTGCCAAAAATGTTGTCCAACTCATCTGTTAACCTTATCCATGACCAACACTTGCTAAGGAAAGAAAAAAATAAAAGCTTTCAAAATGCATGCTAGGAGATTCGAACCACTCACCTCAAGCAAACATGTATGCGCCAACACCACCTTACTACTAGCTCATCTTATGCTAGTTTTCAACACTTAAATTTACTTAAACCTCAAAGTCACTTGATCCACTTCAATTATATACTCCTTACTAAAATTTATTCTAATTCCGAATAGTTCTCAAGTCTTCTCAAGACTACACTAATCATGAAAAATTTTATTATACACAAGTTAAGCACTAAAACATGCATCAATTCAATACTCAAATTTTAGGATGTTACAACTCTACCCTCCTAAAAGAAAATTTCGTCCTCAAAATTTACCTGGCTAAAAGAGATGAGGATATTGTTGTCGAATTGCATCCTCAGGCTCCCAAGTAGCTTCCTCCACTCCGTGATTACGCCATAAAACCTTGACCAATGGTACAGTCTTCTTTCTTAACACCTTAACATCTCGGTCTAAGATTCTCACTGGTTCCTCCTCGAAAGACAAATCTGGCCTTAATTCCACTTCTTCTACTGGTACTATGTGCGATGGATCCGATCTATAGTGTCTCAGCATAGAAACATGGAAAACACTATGAATCTGACTCAATTCCGGAGGTAAATCAAGTTGATAGGCCACTGGCCCTACACGCTTCAACACACGATACGGTCCAATGAACCTAGGGCTCAACTTGCCTTTCCTTCCGAATCTGAAAATCTTTTTCCATGGTGAAACTTTCAAAAGACCTGATCTCCCACCGCAAACTCAATATCTTTACGCTTTAGATCCGCGTACGACTTTTGTCTATCCGAAGCTTCCTTTAATCGTGCTCGAATTACTTTTACCTTTTCTTCCATCTCTGATATCAATTCAGGACCCAAAAGTTTTCGTTCCCCTAATTCAGTCCAAAAAGTAGGAGTATGACATCTACGACTATATAACGCTTCATAGGGTGCCATCTGAATGCTAGACTAATAGCTGTTGATATACGCAAACTCTGCCAATGGTAGAAAATCCTTCCAACTACCTCTGAAATCAATCACACAACCTCTTAACATGTCTTCCAAAATCTGGATTACTCTTTCCGACTGACCATCTGACTGAGGGTGAAAAGCCGTACTGAAGTTTAACTTTGTACCCAGAGCCTCATGCAAAACTTTCCAAAACCGTGATGTAAACCGAGGATCCTGTCCGATATGATGAACCTCGGTACCCATGCAACCTCACGATTTCGATACATACGCTTTAGCCAACTTTTGCAACGAGTAATCCGTATTTAACCGGTAGAAAATGAGCGGTCTTCGTTAATCAATCTACTACCACACAGACAAAATCTTTCTTAGTAGGTGTTAAGGGTAACCCACTAACAAAATCCATTGTTATCCGCTCCCATTTCCATAATGGAATCTTTTCTGGTTGCAACAATCCCGATGGTAATTGATGTTCCGCCTTTACTTGTTGACAAGTCAAACACTTTCCCACAAAATTAGTAACTTCCCATTTTAACTTTAGCCACCAATATTGTTCACGGAGATCCCGATACATCTTATTTCCTCCGGGGTGCATAGCATAAGGGCTACTATGCTCCTCTAGAAGAATCATTTGCCTCAAATCCGAATCCTCAGGCATACAAACCCTTCCACGAAAACACAGTACACCATCTTTGTTCAAACCAAAATCTCCTATTACACTGCTTTCAGCTTGTTGTATTAAAGGACCCAAGTTTTCATCGGATAATTGCTTTTCCTTGATTTGTTCCAATCACAGAGGCTTCACCTGAAGTTTCGCTAACAAACTACCATCCTCATACAAACTGAGATGAGCAAACATTACTCTTAACTCCGATACAACCTTACGACTCAACGCGTCTGCCACAACGTTAGCCTTTCTAAGATGATACTCGATTGAGAAATCATAATCCTTTAACAACTCCACCCATCTCCGTTGTCTTAAATTCAACTCCTTTTGGGTAAGGAGGTACTTAAAACTCTTATGGTCCATATAAATGATTGACTTCTCACCGTAAAGATAATGTCTCCAAATCTTTAATGCAAATACTACCGTATTCAACTCCAAATCATGAATAGGATAATTGACTTCGTGCGGCCTCAACTGTCGAGAAGCATAAGCTACCACTTTTCCATTTTGCATCAGAACATATCCTAAACAAGTGTGTGATGCATCACAGTAAACGGTAAACTCTTTTTTGGCCTCTGGTTGAATCAGCACTAGCGCTTCCGTTAGAATCTTCTTTAGTTTCTCGAAACTTTCTTGTTGTTTATCGGTCCAAACATACGTCACTTCCTTCCGTAACAACTTAGTTAGGTGCAGCAATCAACAAAACCCTCAACAAAGCATCTATAATAACCACCAAACCCAAGAAACTTGGATCTCGACTCATCGACTTTGGCGGTTTCCAATCCAACATGACCTCTACCTTTCGAGGATCAACTCTTATTCCTTCAAATGACACTACATGACCCAAAAAGTCACTTCCTTCAACCAAAATTCACACTTATCGAATTTGGCATAAAGTTTTTATCTCACAAAATTTGCAAAGACAAAGGCGCAAATGAGAGTCATGCTCTTCTTCATTCCTCGAATATACCAAAATGTCATCTATGAACACTACTATGAACCGGTCTAAATAGGGCTAAAAGACTCGGTTCATCATGTCCATAAATGTAGCTGGTGCATTAGTCAAACCAAATGGCATCACTAAAAACTCATAATGTCTATAGCGAGTTTGGAATACCGTCTTATGAATATCTGCCTCTTTCACCTTGAGTTGATGATAACCCGATCTCAAATCAATCTTGGAAAAGACTGAAGCTCCTCTTAATTGATCAAATAGGTCATTAATTCTCGGCAATGGATACCTATTCTTGATCGTTAATATATTCAACTGCCTATAATCAATGCACATACGCATCGACCCATCCTTCTTCTTGATTTAACAAAATCGGTGCTCCCCGGAAGACACACTTGGTCTAATAAATCCCGATCTAGTAGTTTTAAATTTGAGCTTTAAGTTCCGTTAACTCCTTCGATGCCATTCTATAAGGAGCAATGGATATCGGAGCAGTTTCGGGTAAAAGCTCAATGCCAAATTCTACTTCCCGATCTGGAGGTAGACCCGAAAGTTCTTCGAGAAAGACATCTGGAAATTCTTTCACCATTCTCACACCTTCTATTGATAAATCCTTGGCATCCAAAGCACTGATGAATACTAGGAATGCTCTATTCCCTTTTCGCACCAACTTTTCTGCCTTCAAAGCAGATACCATATTTGCCAAAAAGTTTCTTCGCTCGCCTATCATTATTATCTCCTCATCATCCACAAATCCTAATTAACATCCGCTTTTGGCACAATTCAATTGCGCCGATGCTTCACCAACCAATCCATGCCCAAAATAAGATCAAACTCACCGAAAGGTAATTCCATCAAGTCCGTTAGAAATACCTCTTTTGAATCTCTAAGGCACATCTCCAATAATTTATTCACTATTATCGATCGTCCTAAAGGACTAATTACCTTCATCTCTCTATCGATAATCTCAGATCTAATATTTAGGTTTCCAGATATAGCACTAGCAACATACGAGTGGATAGATCCGATATCTATCAAAGCAATAACAGGTACATCAGAGATGAAGAACGCATCGCTTATCACATCGTGCATCATTGTCCTCACGATGCTCGACAAAGATAGACCAATCTCGTTTGTCTTGCCTCCGTGTTACCTCTAACACCATTACCTCGACCTGGTGCACCTTGTCCACATCCGTTACCATTACCACCACGACCTGATCCACGACCTCTTGGTGGCTGTCGAGTACCTCTAGCTGGCTGAGCCTCAGGGTTACGAGCTTCCTGAGTCGTTTCAATCCGTCGAGGATAATTCTTAAATTGATAATCCTTGGATCCACATTTAAAACAGGCTCCAGTTTTCCTCCAACATTCTCCGGGATGTCGTCTTCCACAGTCGGCACATTCTCGAATCTTATTGCTAGTCACATGTGCCCTAACTTGAACTGGCTCATCATTCCGTGGCCTCTTTTAAAACCTTTTAGAAGAACCGTAATACTTAAAATCCTCTTGCCTCTTACTTTTCCCGATTACGCATTACTCAATTCTTAGCCTCTTCGCTATCTTAGCTTTCTACAAGCAAGGTAAAAGTCCGCACTTGTTATGGGGCTATCAAGACCAGAACTCATCATTCACCCATCCTCAAAGTGTACATAGCGCCATGATCATCTGCACTATAGTACGAGCATAACGACTCAAACGAAGAAATTCGCACCGTGGTAGTCGCCACGCCTTACTTCCTTGAACCAAATTCAGAATTTTTCCTTCTGCATCTACATAACTTGTCCCGATGTACTTCCCTTGGAAAGCAGCTTTAAAGAAATCCCAATTAACCAATGCAGCCTCGGTGCCTTCTCGAACAATAAGCCACCATTGATACGCCTCGTCTCTTAGTAAAGGCACGGCTCCTCTCAGTTTCTGTTCGACGATACACTCCAAATCATCCATAATTCGTTCTACAGCCTCAAGCCAATATTCTGCCACATTCGGAGCTACACCAGAGACACCTCTAAAAACTTCTGCACCACTAGACTTGAGTCATTTCGATATTGATCCGCGAGCTACTAGCCTAGTTTTGGCTTCAGCTACTCTTTCTAAGACTCGCAACATTGCTTGAGTCAAAGCATTATCCTCATTTGCATGATTAGGAGATCCAGTTTCGCTCTCGAATGACGCAGGTGCATCCATTTCCGGTATATGACTCAGTGCTTCAGACGCAGCACCTTGTCCTCTACCACGGCCACTTCTACTGCGTCCACAACCACGTCCTCTATTGTTCATATTGACTAATTCGCTTTAATCTGATTACAAGTTTTATGAATCAGAATATTATTTCAGTGTTTATTAACGATATTTTATGAGATATAAGAGATAGGGTTATTTTCACAATCACATCCTATAGTCTCGATCTCTATCATTTTCAACACCTAAAACTAGAAGTTCTAGAGTGTTCCTTAGGTCTCATCACAATAATAAACATTTAATAAACAAATACTTACTGAACATACTTACTTGACTTGGTGTCGGATGCTCGTGGTGCCATACTACCTTTAAAATATAAAGTCTAGAAATTTAAGTGGTTTTTAAACAAAATCATCGTTGAACCCAAATCACAGCCGAGTTTTGAAACTGAGCTCTGATACCATAAAATGTAACACCCCAAATTTGGCCCATGCATTAAGCCCAGATTTCAGCATGCCACACAAATTAAACGTACATTCAAATCATTTAATGAAGTAGAAATCAAATTCCAAAATGATTAAGAGAATGACTTTATCAAAAAATCGAGGTTTATTTGAAATCTTTGATTAAAAACACAAGAGATTATCATTAGATCTATAGAGTAGTATTTGATTAAAATTTTGAAATTTATAAAATCAAAATACTCTAACGAAGAGTTAAAGGATTTCCTGAGTTTCAAAGATATTTAAGAAAAACCTTTATTTTATACGAAAGTTTAAACACCCCAAACCCGGACCACGAGCCTTGACCGGATCTGGTATGTTCCTTGAGTAAAACCATTCAAAACTTATTTGAACTTTGCCAAATTTTTGTTGTTTTTGAAGAACAGTTGATTTGGTGTCAAAACATTTAACATTTTTTCTTTTTTTTAAAAGAAAAGTTACTTAAATTTTAAATTGATAAAAATCGTATCCTTCTAAAATAATTTTAAAATGCATGCATAAACAGTTTCAGACTAGTGGCTTTATTACATCAAAGGAAACCCGAAATAAATCCAAAACTTAAATATTAAAAACTAATAAAAATAAAATAGTCTCTGAGCTGAGCATGATCACCGCTGAGCTCCTATCGACCCGGTCCATTACTGAGTGTCACCTGAAAAAAATATCCCACAACAGGGTGAGTCAAACAGACTCAGTGTATAACCACCAACACAAACTCTCAATTAATTTAGGCATGTCAAATCATACATTTAAAACATATATAATCAATGATGCAAACCCGAACCCAAACCTAGATAACCATCCGCTACACATCACCCGTACCAACCATCACACCGTGGGGACTACTAAGTCGACCCTCCATCCGCTACACATCATCGAAAGCGATCATTGCATTTACATGCTCATCGCCCTTATATATATTGTGGCATAGCCACGAGATAATTATTTGTGACATAAGTCACCACATTCGGATTTTGTGACATGAATCACCACATTCAGATTTTATGGTACAAACCACCAGATCACTTCCCCTTAAAATAATTTCCCATATGCCCCATGTCATACAAATCATGCAATATCATGCCTTTTGCCTTATTTCACATTCTTATCAATATGCACATATGTGCCATATTCCAAATATTCATATCATTTATTGACATAATGTTAAGGTTATGTACCTGAGTGCTTTGTACCATTGCATGGTACCTTTGGCCACATTTCACATCATTATAAACACATATATTAAATTAATGTCGTAAATCTATTAAGAGTTAGTGTGGGGTACACACCTGATTTACTTAGCGAGTTCACTGAAATCTCGAAAGTCCCGATCTAATCCTCTAGATCTCAAGTTCCTTGTTGCCGATTTGATTACTAATCAAATCCCGAAACTTTGTAGTGTTTCCTTCTTTCAATCGGCTAGCACTAAATCACTTCACAGATTAGTTCTCGGCTTTTGAATAAATAAGAAATAGATCTAAGTCACTAAATAGGCCTTGGCCGAATATACATGTACACTTACCTTGCGATATTAAATCCCGAAAGTAGTCTCTTGGCTAAGAAGATGTCGAAATCCTACAGGGTACATGTTAGATCCAATTCTAACATTCAAATAAATGGCCTTCAGCCTAATCTTATACCTTGCTTACCTTAGATCCTTAAAATCCTAAAGACCTCCTCCCTTGTAGTCGACAAGATGGTAATCCCAAAACCTCCTTCGAGTTTCTACCAAAGTACAATAATAGGATTAGATTCAAACTTTTGACTAAAAAGAAAGGATTGAAAATCGAATAACAACTAACCTTACCTCAATATCGTAATGACGGCACCCTTGTTTAGATCCACGAGATATTCTACTATAGACTAGATGTTGCCTACTAAGTTTCGGCTTTTGGAAAATTGTGGAAGAAGAAGAGAATAAAGTGCAAAGAGATTCGACAATAGGGTGATTTGGGTTGAAGATGTTGCGGCAAAGGTGAAATAGATAGAAGAAGATTTCGACTTTTGGAAGTGAGTAGCAAAAACAAAAGAAGAAGAGCAAATGAACACAAGTTGGATTCTTTGGAAACTTTTCGGCACAGATGAGAAAAGTGAGAAGAGAAAAATTTCGGCACACTTACTAGAGAAAGAAAAGAACCCAAAAATGCTCTTAACCCCTAATAAAGTTTCGGCTACACCTTCTTTACCCACCTAGCCGAATTTTTGACACCAAAGACTCCCTTGGCCGGCCAACTCCTCCTCTTTCTATCCAATCCCCTATTTTCTCTCTTTTTTACTTATTCAAAAATAATTAAAACAAATCCATAATTATCTCCTACCTTAGCCGAAATTTTAAAACGATTAGATCACATCTTAAACTCATCCATCTAGTCTCCCCATGTCGTCCCCCTCTGTGTCTCCTTGCTGCAAAATAAAACTTTTATTTGCTTCCCTTGTGACTCGAACCGAGGCCCTTGCACCCTGCTTGTGGCGTCACACTCTAAGGCTCTAAGTGGCGCCTTCATGCCACTTAAACAAGCCCATTTTTGTGTCATCTTTCCCCTACTCATTTTCTTAAGGCCTATTAGGCTTAGCTCCCTCTTTGAAATTTAAAATCAAATAATTCTTAAGGTATTCACCTACACACTAAGGTTCACAAAAATTCATAAAACACATTCCACATACACACAGACATGCTTCCATATATATAAGTAAAATGCACAAGCCCTAATTCCCGGATATTACAGTTCTACCCCCTTAAATAATTTTGACCTCGAAATTACCTGGCTAGAATAGGTGGGGGTATTGCTGTGCATTGCTTCTTCCGGCTCCCAAAAAGCTTCTTTCGATCCATGGTTACACCACAACCTTTGACCAAAGGAACTGATTTCCTTCGCAACACTTTCACATCTCGTTCCAAAATCTGAATCGGCTCTTCCTCATAAAACAAATCTGGCCTTAATTCCACCTCTTCAACTAGTACTACATGAGATGGATCCGATCGATAACGACGTAGCATAGAGACATAGAATACGTCGTGCATCTACTTTAATTCTGGAGGCAACTTTAACTGGTATGCCACTGGAACAACTCGCTTCAACACCCGATAAGGTCCTATAAACCTTGGGCTTAACTTCCCTTTGCGACCAAATCTCATCACCTTCTTCCAAGGTGAAACTTTGAGAAACACTTGATCTCCCATAGCAAATTCTATGTCCTTTCGTTTGAGATCTGCATATGACTCCTACATCAGATGCCTCCTTCAACCGTGTCTGAATTACCCTAACATTTTCTTTCAATTCTACCACAATTTTCGGACCAAAAATCTAACGTTCTCCCAATTCCGTCCAACATGTGGGAGTGCAACATTTTCGTCCATACAGTGCTTCGTACGGTGCCATCCAAATACTTGCCTGATAGCTGTTGTTGTAAGCAAACTCCGCTAAAGGCAAATATTCTTCCCTACTTCCTCTGAAGTCTATCACACAACCCCTCAACATATCCTCCAACACTTGTATCACTCGCCAGACCGCCGTCTGGTCATTTGGGATGAAATGCCGCTTCAAGTCCAATCTGGTGCCTAAAGCTTGATGTAGCGCCTTCCAAAACTGAGGCGTGAACCTCGGATCCCTATCCGAGATAATCGACATCGGCACTCCATGCAGCCTTACAATTTTCGTAACATACAATTTTGTTAACCTCTGGAGAGAATAGTCAACCCGCACTAAAATGAAATGCGCGGACTTTGTCAACCGATCCACTATCACCCATACCGAGTCCTTCTTAGTAGGCGTAAGGGGAAGCCCATTAACGAAGTCCATGGTGATTCTCTCCCACTTTCATCATGGAATCAGATTGGTGAAGCAACCTCGATGGAACTTGGTGTTCAAATTTAACTTGTCGACACGTTAAGCACTTCCCTACAAATTCGATAACTTCCCGCTTAAGACCAGGCCACCAAAACTGTTCCCTTAGATCTTTGTACAACTTACTACCTCCCGGATGCATAGCATAGGGGCTACTATGTGATTCTTGAAGAATTCTCTACCGTAACTCCTCGTTCTTCGGCATACAGACCTTGCCCTTGAAACACAATACTCCATTGCCATTAATACCATAGTCCTTCAACTCTCCGTTCTGCACTTGTCATAACTTAGCACTTAGATCAACATCTGTCAACTGACTTTTTTTCACCTCGTTCAACCATATCGACTTCACTTGTAATTCTTCCAATAAACTTCCATCATCGTAGAGGCTTAAATGTGTGAACATTGCCATTAACTCTGACACTACTTTCTGACTTAGGGCATCTGCCACAACGTTCGCCTTGCCCGAGTGATATTCTATGGAACAATCATAGTCCTTCAATAATTCCACCCACCTTCGCTGCCTCAGGTTCAACTCTTTCTGAGTCAGCAGATACTTAAGGCTTTTGTGGTCTGTGTAGATCACTGTCTTTTCTCCATAAAGAAAGTGCCTCCATACCTTAAGAGCAAAGACCACTGCTGCAAATTCCAAGTCGTGCGTCGGGTAGTTAACCTCATGTGGCCTTAATTGTCGAGACGCATAAGCAACCACCTTCCCATCTTGCATCAATACGCATCCCAAACCTGTGTGAGAAGCGTCACAATACACCATGAATTCTTTCCCTGCCTCAGGCTGAATCAGAACTGGAGCTTCTGTCAAAACCCTCTTAAGCTTCTCAAAGTTTTCTTGCTACTTATCGTCCATATGAAAGGTACATCCTTCCTTAGTAACTTCGTCAAAGGTGCGGCTATTGATGAGAACCCTTCTACGAACCTTCTGTAATAGCCTGCCAAACCCAAGAAGCTACAAACCTCACCACAGACTTGGGTGGTTTCCAATCCAATATTGCCTCAATCATCCGAGGATCCACCCTTATTCCTTCAGCAGATACCACATGTCCAAAAAATGTAACTTCCTTCAGCCAAAATTCGTACTTGCTGAACTTGGCATATAACTTTTTCTCCCTTAATACTTGCAACACGACTCGGAGGTGCTCATCATGTTCTTCCCCAAACTTAGAGTACACCAAAATATCGTCTATGAACACAACAATGAACAGGTCCAGATAGGGTTGGAAAACCCAGTTCATCATGTCTATGAACGCAGCTGAGGCATTTGTCAATCTGAACGGCATTACCAAGAACTCATAATGCCCGTACCTTGTCCGGAAACCTGTCTTATGGATATCAGCCTCCTTCACCTTAAGCTGATGATATCCAGACCTTAGATCTATCTTCGAAAATACTGCGGCCCCCTTAAGTTGATCGAACAAGTCGTCTATTCTTGGCAAATGGTACTTGTTCTTGATAGTCAGCTTATTCAACTGACGATAATCTATGCACATGCGCATAGTTCCGTCCTTCTTCTTCACAAACAATACTGGTGCTTCCCATGGAGACACACTGGCCTGGATAAACCCACGGTCAAGCAACTCTTGGATCTCGAGCCTTGAGCTCAACCAACTCCTTTGGTGCCATTCAGACGGGCAATTGACACAGAGTCGCATCTGCAGAGAAAGTCAATTTGAACTCCACTTCCCTATCCGGGGTATTCTAGGTAATTCCTCTGAAAGACATCCACAAATTCCCTTACCGTTCTAACTCCACTAACTCCCCCTTCTTTTGCATCCAACGCACTAACAAAGGCCAAAAATGCCTTGCACCCTTTCCGAACCATCTTATTAGCCTTTAAAGTAGAAACTACGTTAGTCAAGTAGTTTCTTCTTTCCCCTATCATAACTACCGCCTTATCCTCTAGCATCCTTAACTCCATTCACTTAGCTACACAATCCAATACAGCCCGATGTTCCACTAGCCAGTCCATGCCAAGGATAAAATCAAATTCTCCGAAGGGCTAGTTCCATCAAGTCGGCAGGGAATACCACTCCCTGGAGCTCTAGAGGTACACTCCGAAAATCTTATTCACCACTGATTTATCACGAACAATCTTATGTTAATAGTTCTAAGGAGTAGTTCTTTCGAATTCATACACACACACAGTCTCAAATTCATTCAGTCAATCATGAACTTGCGTTCATTACAAAAAAGTGTTGTAGTTGTCATTGTTTGTTGTTTTCCACTACCCAGGGGTATTTTTGTAATTTTTATCCTATAGGGGTGTTTTAGTAATTTTCCAAATTAGGGTATTTGAAAATTTCACAAGGTAGAGATTTTTTTTGGTATATATATATTTTTTCAAAATTGAAATACTTGGTAAGAAAATTCCAAGGGTAAAATGGTAATTTTATAAACTGAGGGTTTTTTGTAATTTTTCAAACTAGGGCATTTCGAATTTTTTTTTTTTACAAAATATGATTCCTGGTGACTTTTCAAAACAAGGGTATTTTAGAAATTTTAAAATCATGGTTTGAATTTTGAGTTTCACAAAACAAGGTGATGGTCCCTTTTGGGTTTTAATTATTGGGTTTAGCCTGTGTTTGAGTCATCTTGGCTAAGGTGAACCGTCACTACGCACCAGGTAGGATTCGAGCGGTGAGGAGGTGAGTCACTAAGACTGCTTAAATACCAAGCTCCCACTGAATCCAATCCTAGACATGAGCACAACGGTTGCCATACTTTTAACTCAGCGACTCAGACACGAGTTTGTTTGGTTTGACTTTAAGTTTTATGTATCTTGGTGTTGAAGTAGATTAATCCTAGGGTTTATTATTTCCTACTCTACTAATCTACATCCCTATGATTTCCCACATACAATTCACAAAAGAGTTAGAGGTACTTACCTGGTGGACTTCGGGCCGGAGACTCAGGTGCCATGCCAGAAAACCTGCTCATCTCTTAGGAAAAATCCCATTTCAAAAGAAAGTAAACGTTTTGGGCCCTAAAAGCCCTCAAGGCTGAGTTTTGAACCAGGCTCTGATACCAAACTGAAACACCCCAAACCCGGCCCACGAGCCTTGACCGGATCTGGTATGTTCCTTGAGTAAAACCATTCAAAACTTATTTGAACTTTGCCAAATTTTTGTTATTTTTGAAGAACAGTTGATTTGGTGTCAAAACATTTAACATTTATTCTTTTTTTTAAAAAAAGAAAAGTTACTTAAATTTTAAATTGATAAAAATCGTATTCTTCTAAAATAATTTTAAAATGCATGCATAAATAGTTTCATACTAGTGGCCTTATTACATCAAACGAAACTCGAAATAAATCCAAAACTTAAATATTAAAAACTAATAAAAATAAAATAGTCTCTGAGCTGAGCATGACCACTGCTGAGCTCCTGCCGACCCGGTCCATTACTGAGTGTCACTTGAAAAAAATATCCCACAACGAGATGAGTCAAACATACTCAGTGTATAACCACCAACACAAACTCTCAATCAATTTAGGCATGTCAAATCATACATTTAAAACATATATAATCAATGATGCAAACTCGAACCCAAACCTAGATAACCATCCGCTACACATCACCCGTACCAACCATCACACCGTGGGGATTACTAAGTCGACCCTCCATCCGCTACACATCATCGAAGGCGTTCATTGCAGATTTACATGCTCATCGCCTTATATATATTGTGGCATAGCCACCAGATAATTATTTGTGACATAAGTCACCACATTCGGATTTTGTGACATGAGTCACCACATTCAGATTTTGTGGTATAAACCACCAGATCACTTCCCCTTAAAATAATTTCCCATATGCCCCATGTCATACAAATCATGCAATATCATGCCTTTTGCCTTATTTCACATTCTTATCAATACGCACATATGTGCCATATTCCAAATATTCATATCATTTATTGACATAATGTTAAGGTTACATACCTGAGTGCTTTGTACCATTGCATGGTACCTTTGGCCACATTTCACATCATTATAAACACATATATTAAATTGATGCCGTAAATCTATTAAGAGTTAGTGTGGGGTACACACCTGATTTACTTAGCAAGTTCACTGAAATCCCGAAAGTCCCGATCTAAGCCTCTAGATCTCAAGTTCTTTGTTGCCGATTTGATTACTAATCAAATCCCGAAACTTTGTAGTGTTTCCTTCTTTCAATCGGCTAGCACTAAATCACTTCACAGATTAGTTATTGGCTTTTGAATAAATAAGAAATAGATCTAAGTCACTAAATAGGCCTTGGCCAAATATACATGAATACTTACCTTGCAATATTAAATCCCGAAAGTAGTCTCTTGGCTAAGAAGATGTCGAAATCCTACAGGGTACATGTTAGATCCAATTCTAACATTCAAATAAATGGCCTTCAGCCTAATCTTATACCTTGCTTACCTTAGATCCTTAAAATCCCGAAGACCTCCTCCCTTGTAGTCGACAGTAGCAGAATCCTGAAACCCTCCTTCAGAGTTTCGGCCAAAGTACAATAATAGGATTAGATTCAAACTTTCGGCTAAAAGAGAAAGGATTGAAAATCGAATAAGAACTAACCTTACCCTCAATACTGTAGTCGACGGCACCCTTGTTTAGATCCACAAAGATATTCGGCTATAGACTAGATGTTGCCTACTAAGTTTCGGCTTTTGGAAAATTGTGGAAGAAGAAGAGAATAGAGTGCAAAGAGATTCTAATAGGGGATTTGGGTTGAAGATGTTGCGGCAAAGGTGAAATAGATAGAAGAAGATTTTGGCTTTTGGAATTGAGTAGCAAAAACAAAAGAAGAAGAGCAAAAGAACACAAGTTGGATTCTTTGGAAATTTTTCGGCACAAATGAGAAAAGTGAGAAGAGAAGAAATTTGACACTTACTAGAGAAAGAAAAGAACCCAAAATGCTCTTAACCCCTAATGAAGTTTCAGCTACACCTCCTTTACCCACCTAGTCAATTTTTGACACCAAAGACTCCTTGGCAGCCAACTCCTCCTCTCTCTATCAAATCCCCTATTTTCTCTCTTCTTTACTTATTTAAAAATAATTAAAACAAATCCATAATTATCTCCTACCTTAGCCGAAATTTTAAAAGGATTAGATCACATCTTAAACTCATCCATCTAGTCTCCCTATGTCGTCCCCCTCTGTGTCTCTTTGCTGAAAAATAAAACTTTTATTTGCTTCCCTTGTGACTCGAACCTAGGCCCTTGCACCCTGCTTGTGGCGTCACACTCTAAGGCCCTAAGTGGCACCTTCATGCCACTTAAACAAGCCCATTTTTCAGTCATCTTTCCCCTACTCATTTTCTTAAGGCCTATCAGGCTTAGCTCCCTCTTTGAAATTTAAAATCAAATAATTCTTAAGGCATTCACCTACACACTAAGGTTCACAAAAATTCATAAAACACATTCCACATACACACAGACATGCTTCCACATATATAAGCAAAATGCACAAGCCCTAATTCCCGATATTATAAAAGTTTTAGAAAAACATTTATGAAAAACTAAATCAATCCAACTTAATAAAACTAAAACATAAATAATCCATCCACATAATAAAATCCATAATTAAAAAGGCCTTATTACATCACCATTAAAAATAGTACTTAATAAAAATTATAAAAGAAGTCTTAAAGTTTTATAAACCACCATTTGTAGCATAGCCTCCCACTAAGTCATCTCCCACCCAAGTCTCCATCAATTGTTATTACCGAGAGGGTAAAAAAATGGGGTGAGTTACTTAGAACTCAAAGTATAACTCACTTACCATAGTCCACTAGGCCAAGACCATTTAAACATTTATTTGGGCTAAGCCCATTTCAAAATATAATAATTTAGCATATAAAAAAATGCAAATGATATACAATTCCCAAAACCAAACCTAGATTTCCATCTGCTACACACCCCCGTACCCAACCAGCACACCTGTGGGGAGCTTTAGTCACCCACCCCGCCAACACACCGAAGTAGGCTTTAAGCCTAATATCATATTTGTGGCAACGGCCATTTAAATAATTGTTGTAGAACCACCAATCTAGATTTCAGGCAACGGCCATTGTGACAGAGTCACCTATCTAGAATTCTGGCATTAAGCCATTCTTCTCTTCATCATTGATCCCAACCCATGCAATCATGTTTATGCATTACAAAATATTTGTAAAGAAAACCATATTATAATTTATGAATTTTGGCCCATTAAAACACATATCGCATATAGCCCATTTATCAATTATCATAAATGGCCCAATTATCTAATTTCACTTATGGCCCATTTATCGATTATCACATATAAATTCTCAATTGTCCCAAATATCACATCAATTGTATCACATATGGCCCAAATTTACCAAATATCACATATGGCCCAAATTTATCAAATATCACATATGGCCTAAATTTATCAAATATCACATATATGGCCCAAATTTATCAAATATCACATATGGCCCAAATTTATCAAATATCACATATATGGCCCAAATTTATCAAATATCACATATAGCCCAAATTTGCCAAATATCACATATGTGGCCCAAATTTATCAAATATTATCGTTTTAGCCATTAAGGGCGATTTCAAAATTTTCACGATCTTAATACCGATTTCATGATCTTAACACTAAAGTGTCGACAACACCATATTTTTCGATTTCACCAACTTTGCGATTTTTAATCCAACTTTAACTATTGTATAGTCATCTAACCCATGAGATATAGTGTGAGATTACACACCTGATTACGGTGAGAACTACACTCTCCCGCTCATCGATATCTAAACACACATTACAAAGGATTAGAACACTAAATTTAATATTAAACTATTCTAATATTGAGCGATCTAAATCTTACCCTTGTAATCTCGAACAACCACTATTTGTGATTTCTCTCTGATCAAAGGTTCAAACCACGAGTGAACAATGGTTCGGGGGTATGTACAACTTTGAATAATTGGTTTTCGTCGGATGAGGGTCCACAACCCAGTGGAAAATCTCGGATTCCTGAAATAGTCCTTCTCTTAAACTTAAGGGGAATAGTGGAACCACCCCTCTTCTGAACACTATTTACTGCCCTTTTTGTCCCTATTTTGATTGTCTTCAAAGACCAAAAATCATTAGTCCTAACAATATATCAAAAATCTTTAAGACTAACGACTTGAAAAGTACAATCGATTTACTTTAATAATCCCTTACCTTTAACACCTTAAATCCGATTTCAATGATCTACGACGTTTGCGAACACTTGAGTTTTGGCCCTCTATTAAGTTTCTATGATAGGGAAAAGATTAGAATGAGATATGGTATGATGATGATCTCAATCCAAAAAGATCATCCCACACCACATAGATTCGGCACAAAAGAAAGGGAAATAACAAATTCCAAAATATTGTACTAGCCACTTACTAATTGATTAAATTGTGAGTAGAAAGAAGAATGATTGAGAAGGAAATATGTGAGTTGTAGAAGATTCGGTTATGAAGGAAAATTGAAGGAGATAGTACTTAGCAACATTCGGCCATGGTGAAAATAAAAGGGAGAAAATGAGATGTTTGAGTGTTCTTTACAAGAAGAAAGAAAGGAGAAAAAGAGTAAAGAGAGAGTGTTTATGTGTTAATTTTCCAAGGATGGAAGATGAACAAAGGTAGGGTCTTGGGGTTGGTGTATATTCAGCCAAAAAGAAGAAAAGAAAAAGAATTATGCTTCTTCAAAGTTGTGTGTTTTCGACACAAAAGAGAAAGAAAAGAAGATGATGCTAATTTGGTCAAAAAGAAATGGCCAAACAACCAAAAATTTGCCTATTGCTTCAACTACATTCAGCTAGGGAAAAGGATTTTGGAGAGAATGGAAAATAATGCTCATGTTGCTAAAGAAATTGACCAAACTAGCTTCTAATCCCTATCAAGCTACTAATAAAATTCGGCCAACCTTTCTAGCCCCAAAAACCGTCCAAGTTCATAGCCAATTAGCCATTCAAAGCTTTCCAAAATAAAGCCCTTGATTCATGCCTTATGTCCCCTTATCACCTTAATTCATGAGATTCTTTTCCTTAAACCTTTACTTACATTTTTCCTTTAGTCTTCTTGCCAAAAATGTTGTCCAACTCATCCTTTAACCTTATCCATGATCGACACTTGCTAAGGAAAGAAAAAAAAAATAAAAGCTTTCAAAATGCATGCTAAGAGATTCAAACCACTCACCTCAAGCAAACATGTATGCGCCAACACCACCTTGCTACTAGCTCATCTTATGCTAGTTTTCAACACTTAAATTTACTTAAACCTCAAAGTCACTTGATCCACTTCAATTAAATACTCCTTACTAAAATTTATTCTAATTCTGAATAGTTCTCAAGTCTTCTCAAGACTATACTAATCATGAAAAATTTTATTATACACAAGTTAAGCACTAAAACATGCATCAATTCAATACTCAAATTTTAGGATGTTACATACCTTGCCACAGGTATAGTCTCTTCTAACTTATCGCATTCTGAAAAAGATAAGATTAAACGTGAATCACGATACTATGTTTGGGATGACCCCTACCTTTGGAAATATTATTTCGATCAGGTGATTCGACGATGTATTGCAGAAACTGAGGTAAACTCAATTTTTTCTTTTTGTCATTCTTATAAATGTGATGGACATTTTGGCCCTAAATGAAACGCACATAAAGTACTTGAATGTGGACTATATTGGCCACATATTTTTCAAGATGCATATTTGTCCTGTAAAACATGCGAAAACTGTCAAAGGGTAGGAAACTTGAGCCGAAAAAATGAAATGCCTCTAACCCCTGTACATGTTTGTGAAATATTTGATATATGGGGCATAGATTTTATGGGACCTTTTGTCTCTTCATTCGGTAACGTCTATATTTTACTTGTAGTGGACTATGTGTCGAAGTGGGTGGAAGCAAAAGCCACTTGTCATGCTGATGCCAAAATGGTAGTCGATTTTCTAAAGAGCTATATTTTTTCTAGATTTGGCACACCGCAAGCATTGATCAGCGATCGTGGAACGTATTTTTGTAATAAAGTAATCGACACACTTTTGAAAAAATACGGGGTAGTACAACGAGTCACTATAGCTTATCACCCTCAATCAAATGGTCAAGCGAAAGTGTCGAATCAAGAAATCAAGTTGATATTAGAGAAGACTGTTAAGCCGAATATCGTATAGCTTAAAAAGGGCCTATAGGTATGTCTCCTTATCGACTAATTTTTGGTTAACCATGTCATCTTCCTATTGAGCTAGAACATAAAGCATTTTGAGCGGTCAAGCAATGCAACATGGAGTTGGAAGCTATAGGTAAGCATCATAAGTTACATATTCAGGAACTTAAGGAAATTCGACGAGAAGCTTATGAAAGTGCCCAAATTTATAAGGTTAAGGTCAAAGCATATCATGACCAAAAGATAACCCGCAAACAATTTATGGTAAGATAGAAAGTATTACTTTATGACCCCATATTAAGAATTTTTGCAGGTAAGCTTCGAACTAAATGGTTAGGGCCTTTTGTTGTTACTCACGTATTTCCACATGGTGCAGTTGAGGTTAAAAATAAAAAATTCGAAAAAAATCTTAAGGTCAATGAACAGCGATTAAAGCCTTTATACGAGAATTTTCAAGTCCACATGGTTGAGGAGTTAGTCCTCGAAGATCCGGATAAATAAATTCCCAGGTTATCAAGCTAACGATGTTAAACAAAAGCGCTTTTTGGGAGGCAACCCAAATTTATTTTCATTTATTTAATTTTGAGTTTTAGTAAGATTTAGGATGTAAATAAATAAATTTTTATTTAATTCAGTTAATTTGATGTTTTCAGGACGTATGGTGGTGGCGTGGGCACGACATGCTAATTGGTGACAATTATTTACCTACAAATATAAAAAAAAAAACCCCAATATCCCTAACCTCTATAAAACCCCGAAATCCAAATCCAATATCCACCACCCAACCCATGTAACAACCCAATTTAGGGGCTAGTCGGAACAGTGATCTCGGGATCACTAATCTGAGGTTAGAGAAAATGATTTCATGTTATTTTATGTGTTATAACATGTTAATAAGGATGCATGGAAATTTTAGCATTTTAATTTTAGCTTCCAGGCTTAATCGCTAAAAAGGACAAATCGCATAAAGTGCGAAAGTTCTATTTTATTTGCTAGAGGTGTCAAATAGCTAAGGATTATTAATTGGAGGTCCCAAATGTGCAATTTGGCCTTATTTAAGTGAGTTGGATGGCCATAATATGCATAGGGGACAAGAGCATTTATTTTTGGTCAATAGTTGGTAACATTAGTTGACCAAAATGAATAAAATAAGATGATATAAGAAAAAGTTATCATCTTTTCATTTATTCTTCTTCTCCAACCGAAAATATCAACAAAGGAAGGGCTTTTAAAGCTTGAAAATTTTAGCAACTCATTTTCTCTACAAGTAAGTGATTTTGATAGTTTTAGTTGATAATTTTTGTACTTTTGGAGTCCCCAAAGCTTAAGCTAACTAAGGAGGGGACTAATTTGCAATATGGTTGAAAGTATAGGGACTTACCATGAGAGTGTTTAAGTTTTTTGCTGGGTTTTATGGAAGAAAATGAATGTTAGGAAGATGAGAAACAACTTTTGTGAAAGGTGTTGACATGAAAACACCTAAATAGGAGTAAGTTGTAAATGTTGTAATTTGGTAATAAAGGCATGAAATAGTTGGATTTGTGAGTATTTGTAAGAGGATTAAATGTTCATATAGGCTTTTTTAACAAGGAAATGTGGTGAAAAATGATTTACGAGCCTAGGGGCAAAATTATAATTTTGCCAAAGTGTAAGGGCAAAATGGTCATTTTTGCCTAAGTATAGATTATGAAGTATTATGATTTATAAATTGATTGAATGAGCAAATTTTATTGTTCTAGATCGAAAAAATGAGATTCGAACCTACAACAAGCAAAAATGAGATATATGGACAAAGAGGTCCGTTTTTACGCTTTTCGGCATTGAGGTAAATTCGTGTGCAAATATTGCAATTACGTGTGGGTTATTTAATATTCCAATATTGTATGGAATGTGTATTTACTCTATGAATGTAATAAATATGTTTTGATGAGATGTCAAAAGAATTTAATCTAAGAATAGTGGGAAATGAGAATAGCATGATATGATGACAGTTAAGGTCCCATAGAAGACCATATTGGAATATGGCCACGGTGTTAGATATCAAATAAAACCATGTCAGGGACATGGCATCGATATGATATTTCATGTAAGACATTATCGGGGGCATGATGTCAATGTGAGATTATATGTATAAGACTCAAAAGTGTTAACTTAACAATTTGAGTGATTCAACAGGTATGTTGAAAATGAGAATGAATGTGGTTGTACCACGAAAGGTACTATTAGAACTAATTTGAGATGAATTTGGTATATGATGAACCCATAGTGGATTATGTGTAAATGATGCACCTTGGTTGCATAAGTTATAATTATTAATGCATTGCGTGAATGCGAACGATTATTGTAGAAAGCTAATTAATAATGATAATGTGTGAGGATGTTTCTGGATGAACATTTGAAATAGATAAATGTATGTGGATAAATATCTGTGAATGTATAATAATGGTGGGCTATGTGCGATACCACCTTAAATTGTAAATGATGGGCTGTGTGCAATACCATTACTTATATTACCATTTTGTGGGCTAAGTACGATACCACCATAATTATTCTTGTTGGTGGGCTAAGTGCATTACCACTGTAATTATAAATGATTGGTGGGCTATGTGTGATACCACCTATTAGAGATTAAGGGTGGGTTAAGTGCGAAACCACCGAGTAATTGGTAATATGAGTGGCTTATTGAAAATGTTTAATGTGTTGTTTTATGTGATCTTATGGTGACATATGTAGGGATGTATGCTAATTAACATAAGTATTTGGCTTGTGGCTTGGTTAGAATGTGGTAAGAGACTAAATGATTAAGCTTCAAGAATGATTGAGTAGCTAGCCATGGGTTTAAGAGTAAAATTCATTATAATACCTTGTGGTAGAGTATAATCAATGAATATCAACAGTTGATTGTTATATGCACATGAACTTACTAAGTATTATTGATTACTCCTCTTCCTTTCTTGTCTCTTATAGGTAGACTTTACTAGCTCGGGTTGGAGACTGCCAGAAATGTTTTCACACTATCGAGCAGACACTTGATATGAGGCTTCAAGTCCTTATAAGTTATGGCATGTATAGGGATAGTATTTAATGTTGATTAAGTCATAGTCGATATAGCCAAATGTGCTGGCCTAAGAGAGTTTATGGTTCGATTATGTATAGCCATAGATGATGGCTTAAGTCATTTGTAATTATACCAGAAATAGTTCTCCCTCGTGTATAGGATGAAGACTTCATTTTATGGTTTAAATGTGATAATTCAATTGTTATCATTTATGAGTTGAGAATGTTGTGTGATGGTGTATGTTTATAAGCAAGTTAGGGTGGCAGAGGGCTTGGTAGATAGCCTGCTAATTGTCCACATGGGTAGACACATGGGCGTGTGTCTAGACCATGTGGGAGGCATAGCTAGAACATGGGCGTGTGCCCAGGCCGTGTGAAGTCTGCATCTTGCACTTGGAATTTGAATCACCACATGGCTGAAGCACACAGGCGTGTGTATAGGCCGTGTAGATAAGTTAGATTACCAAGGTTTGGCATACGGTCCAAGGCCACGGGCGTGTCCAGGCCGTGTGAAATTAGTCAGTGTCGACCACAAGTGGAAGACACAGGCATGTCTTAGTGGCACACGGGCATGTCCCTAGACCAACACAGGTGTGTGGCCCCTGTTTAAGAGAAAAATTTTATAGCCTAAAGTGGAATGATCAAGCAAGTCAAGTCCGGTAATGCCTCATGCCCGGTTCCGGCAGAGAGCCCGGGTAAGAGGTGTTACAACCCATTTAACCCACCTACCCAAAAACCAAATTACCCATAAAATAAACCTAATACCCAATGCCATGATCCAAAACCACTACAAGCCCAATTCACAAGAGGCCCAACCGAAAAAAAAAAAAAAAGAAAATTAAACACCAAAATCCCTAAATTCCAAAAACCTATTTTTCCTTTATCTTCTTTTTCCTCAAAACAAAAACAACCTTAACCCCACACCAAACCTACGCCATCGTCACTGCCCTCATCACCGACTTGTCACCTCCACGTCGCACTGTCGTAACCCCGACCAATTGTCGTGACCCCAACATTCGACATTGCTAACCTTAAATCACCGTGACCCCTTTTTTTTTTTTTTTTCCTCTTCCTCCATTAGTCGTCCGATGCCGAAACCAGTGCACACCGGTATTCTTGACCACCATGTTGCCTCGCCATTACCTATTGGAGCCCTCACCCGTGCACCGTTGGTCTTTCCTTCCCCAAACACCATCTTCCCTATTTTTTCTTTTTCTCCATCACCAAACACCCAAACCACCTCTCCTACCACCTTAACCGACAACAAAACCAAAATCCCCACCGTTACCCTTTAAAAATTGGCCCAAACCATGTCGTCCCCATCCGTCGCCCTTTACTGCTGCCGTAGTAAGTAGAACCGATTGTTCGTGACGCCTACATGGAAATAATGGTTGCACTCGAAACCAAACGATCAATAATATTTTGGCTTCACTCAATCGAAGTCGACATCGATTTTCAGCTCCTCCTGTCGTCGATAAAGTCGACTACGACTCTGAGCCTTCTCCACCTCCTCCAAGCTGAACGGCCGCCCTAACAAGAGCTCGCCGCTGATGAAGTCTGACTCTGGTCGAAACAGAACACTCGAACAGTAGCCCCGCTACCCCAAAAGGTTTATTCTTAATCCTCAGCTTGATTTACCTTTACTAACGTATTATGCAAGTTACTCGGAGGTAGTCGGGACTTCTAACGATAATGTTGAAGGTCCCTCAAATACGAACGAACGTGTCTCTCAACGTCGAACACGATCGTCTACCACTCGAGTCCGCCGACAACCGACACATAAGTCAGCGACACCCCTAAACAGTAGTACTGACGTTGTTGGAAATTCAAGTCCACCCAACTCGCCTAGCGAATATGTTCGACCATTACGAGACGGTTAACACAATAGACGAGGTCGTGCAAACACTATTCCTACCAAAGGTCGATTACGAGGGTTTCTAGACTTTTCGACCTTGGAGCATCGTGCAAGATACGATGACATTCGACAACATCCGCTTCCGGTCTGTAAGAAATCGATCTCTCTACTCTTGATATGTTAAATATTCGAGATGTTGTGATTGGCTATTTTGATGCTATTGGTTGGAATTCATTTGCTAATATTTCCTGTAATGCATATTATGGGTTGATTTATGAATTCTACACTATATTTAGCTTCAATATTAATACAATACGAACTATTGAAACACAAAGCATTATCTATTTTCATTTGCTTGGTAAGGACTTTCGGATGTTAATTTCTAAATTTAATATTGCCATGGGTTTTGTCGAACCTGATAATATTCAATTCGATTCCTATCATACTGCTCTGTTAGATATTCCAAGCAACTTTGATGCTCAAGATGTTTATTGTGTTTTAACTCATTCTAATCAGGTTTATAATCCGAAGACCACAAAAGACTTATTGGTGCATGAACCTGCTTTCAGATATATTCATCGATTTTTAGCCTTTAGTTTTTTAGGTAGAAATGACTCGTCATCTGTTCTAACTAAGACTGAACTATTTTTTTGTGGTGCATGCATTCTAGATTTAAAGTTAATTTAGGTTATTGGTTTGCACGAAATTTTTATGCTGTTTATGATGTAATCGTCCACTAATACTTGGGGTCATATATTACGAATTTAACCTCTCGACTTTTTCCCTCTGAAATTGATTTCTTGTCCTTAACATGTGCATATATTATGGACAGCCTAGATAAATATTGCTTGGATTCTATGGGTTTGCTTGCCAGCACCCCTACTGCGTGTTATTTTTTTCCTCCAGGTACACGGACTACTCGCAGAAATATGGTTTTTCGCCAACGTCCACACATCAATTCTAGGGAGAAAGAGGAGCATCCTCTATCTGTGGAGGCACGCTTAAGTCGAATCAAAGCTCGGCTTGGAACAATGGAAAACCAAGTTTCCACAATCCTTGACATCCTGCAAAGTCGTTACCCCCAACACTGACAACATCGTTAAAAGATATATAGGGAGTATTCTTAAATTTTCTTTTTTCTTGTTATTTTGGACTCCTGACTTTATTTCATATGACACATGCTTGAGGACAAGCATAGTTTAAGTGGGGGTTGAAATTTGTAAGTATGCATGCATGATTTTTGCCGCATGTCTCTCTTTTACATATGTTCAATCTTATACTAAAATTATTCGATAGTTTATTGAGACATTGAGCCTCTAATCTCATTACGTAGTCAATTTGGACAATTGTGCAAATTTTGAATTAAAGTGTTCAAAGTAGCTAGATTAGTCGATGTTTGTGTTTTAAGGTTGATATATGTAACTAGACTTTTCATATAAATTGATTGTTTGAAAAATGTTTGCTTGTACATAAATAATTTGCTTGTATATAAATAAATAAATAAAATAAATAAATAAATAAAGGCTTAAGTTATGAGTGAAGTTTCGAAAACGTGACTGAATTGAGTAACCAGGATAGGGTGCTTGGGTTGTCATTTTATCTCGCGTAAAAAAGGTTCGAGTGACAAGTTGATAACTTGCAAACATTCCGCAAACCGAGCCTTAAAAAAAAGACTGTTTGAACTGAGTAACTTGGATAGGGTGCTCGGGTTGTCATCCTAGTGACCATATCTAATTTTTTTTAATTAATTAATAATGCCTTGCAAATTTTGGATTCAAACTCAATTTATTGAAATTATTTAGTTCACATATTTCAATTTTATGAAACTTGTTGATTAAACTATATACTCTAAGCATTTGTTTATTTTTGCCTATATTGTTTGCATTGATTATGGATGTGGAAAAGAGGCTCGATTTGTAATAAATTGTAGAATAATTTCTAGTGTTTGAAGGAGCAATATGCTTGAGGACAAGCATGAGCTACGTAGGGGGATTTGATAACATATTAATTTGCATGTTATTTTGTGTTTATTTCGGTTTATTTCTGAACTATTCCCTGCTAAATTAGTACTTTTATGTTTTAATCTTGTCAGGGATGCAATTGGAACGCTAAGAGACAAAAAATGAGCAGAAAATGACCAAATTAAAACACAATCAATAAAAATGAGCCCGAATAAAAAATGTGGAGAAAAGCCAAGGACTCATCAGAATTTTTAACTTTGTAAAAGCCAAAAATAGGAAAAAATGCTATTTTATATTGATTTTATGTTAAATTAGTTAAGGCCAAAAATAGCAAACTGTATGTATATAAATATGGCCTTAATGTCTTTTGGAAAATCATCACTTAATTCTACATTCCTACTTCAATTTGGAATTGAATTATTCTCTTTTGTCTTTCAAATTGGCATGAGCATACAGCTACTTCCATTTGTATTTTTTCTTGCTTTTACAAAATTGGGCTATTTTCTTTCCAAGTCCTTTCTGTTTCTTTCTTCACCATAATCATCAAACCATTTTCCAAAGTTTACAAAGCTTGAATAATTTCATGCTTCACTAAATTCCATCTTAGCTTTAGGTCGGTGTCCTTTTCGGTCGGGAATCGTGAGATACGTATTCATGCTAAAAATCCTTCCAATCGATATTCATATTTTTTCTAAGTATCGAGATTGGCAACTCATCCCTTAAAGTTAACCCAATTTCAAGTCAAAAAGTGCACGTTGGGTTGGAGTCGTGTTTGCTGACAGTTGGAGAAACGAGTCGGTCGTGCTGTATTCAGATCTCCGAGAACAAATCAAGGAAGAAGTGATCAGGTTTAAACGACCCACGTGATTAAGGTCGTTAATTCGAGTTGGGTTCTTCAAAATGCAAGGCTGCCAAAATCTTGAATTGGGAACATGTGTATCTCGGTTGGATAATCAGTAAGGGTTGGTTTGCAGGATGTACCGGACCAACTACGAGAGGAAGAATTGGTGGTTAGGACGTTCTTAACTGCTATAAGCAGCTTATCATTTGGAAGAGAAGATTAATTTTTCGAGGATCGATTCTTGATACAAAATTTACCGAGTCTAAGGCTAAGGCTTATTATTTCTGTTTGCAAAATTTTGAATTTATTTCCCGAACTAAATTTATTTCTAATATTATTTAATTATTTATTTACGTTGATAGATTATTTACTTTCTAGACATTCTCAAAACCCCCCGATTACTTGTTTATTTTTATTGCAGGTACGTTTGGAGTCGTGGGCACGACTCTTGTCACGACCTTTGACACAACGAACATTCTGTTCATAAGTAAACACAAAAGTTGATTACAACATCCAATCTCTGTTGACTCGACCCTATTACCACTATTTACTACAATTTAGAGTTATTTTTGTAGGAATTATTTTTGGTGGTTTTGACACCAATCAAGAGTTTAATTATAGTGATTAATTTACTTTTAGTTCCTAAATACAATGGTAAATACTAGTCAAAATGAAGGGGCAAATTTCAATTTCCAAAACAAACATTTTTAAAAAGTGCACATTAAATATTTTATTAAATTATAGGTACCATATGAGAAATTATCCCACTAATGATGTTAAGTTTTATCCCGGAAAATAGCTGCTTCTTGTTCACCAAAATGGATTCCCAAATTTGCGTCCCTATCTCAAACCAAAGCCCCTACTACTACCATTTCCATCGTTCCTCTCCAAAGTTCCCTTGTTTCATACCCAAAGTTCTCGGACCCCATTCTCATGAAAACAACAAAAATCTCAACAAAGCCGCCTTGCTATCTCCACTTTCCCTCACCAAGAGAGCCCTCAATTCCTCAGCCCTCCTCCTTATCTTTTATGGGTTTTTCCCTCACAATTCCAAAGCTTTCTCTGACAAAGATTTGGACCTCGAAAGGTACACAGATTTTGAGCAGGGTTTCACCCTTCTCAGGCCTTCTTCTTGGAACAAGGTACTTACTTATATACCATCATTTATATCAAGATAAAACGTGGAGTTATGAATGAAAAAATGTTTCTATTTTTCCGTCAAACTTGTTTTGTTCTCATTTTCTGAACATGGAGTGTAATTAATAATCAATCCGGGGGATTTAAGGTTGAGAAAGCAGGGGCAACTGTTTTGTTTGAGGAGGCAAACGTGGGAAGTAACAATGTTGGGGTAGTTGTGAGCCCAGTTCGTTTAAACAGCCTTGGAGAATTTGGTACTCCCCAATTTGTAGCTGATAAGCTTATACAGGCTGAAAAACGCAAGGTACTTACACTCAGTTCCAAGTCCGTCTAACAGAGGGGACTACTACATTTGTGGAACTTCTAATGTCTTCTTTCTGCACTGTAATGTGATGTATATGCTTCTTCTTTCTATATTTAGATGATAAGTTGAATCGAATATGGTTGTCTATGAAGCATGGACACGGACACGACACGTCTAATACGTATTTACACAATACTGATATCTGGCGACACGGTAATTTTTAAAAATAAGGACACGGCATTTATACGGATACTGAAAATAAAAAATATTTTTATTATATATATTATACTAATAAATATTAAATCTTCTGAAAAAGAATATATTTTGTTTAACTTAACTTACAAACAATATCTTATTTTATTTAATAAAATTTTAGATCACACATATATTTAATTATTTATTAATTTATAATTAAAATTAAATTTTTAAAATATTTTTAATGTAATAAATATTAGATAAATATTATATATTTATTAAATATGAATATAAATAGTTAAGCTGAGCTGAGAAGTCATAAAACTTAAAAAATTTCAACTCCCATGCCCTGTCATCGTGTAAACTCTAAATGGTTTTCCATTGTTAAATTACAACCTCGATAATCTATCCGATTTATTGCAAATTGGCAAAAGTTTCAGACTTTCAGCCTTCGGTCACTCAAAAGTGAAATCAATACTTTCACTATTTTTCTTGAGGGTTGGTTAAATCCAGATTCCAGAGTATGAACACTACAGCATCTTGGGGAAGAAGTTGATCCCACTTTTATCCTGGTTTAACTCAAAACCCCTTTTATCCTTCTTATGAAAATTGAGAATCTTTGTTCTGATCATCTTGGGGAAGAAGCTGATCCCACTTTTTAATCAATCCATTTCAGGTAATCTTTCTTGAATAGTTTTTTTTTTTGGATTGGGTATCTTTGTCTTGTTGTCTGTTGAAAGTTTGCATTTTTCTTGGATTGTTACTTGTTACCCTCATTTTTAACATCTGGGTTTTTTTAGTTTAAAGCTTTTCATATTCTTTTTGGTGTTTTTGAGACAATCCCGTTCGGTTGTTGCGTTGAGACTCTGGAGAGTGCCTCCTTTCCTTGCTCTGTTTTTCAATCTCTGCTTTTTTTCAATCTCTGCAAATAAAAGTCAGCAGACGGGAGTGTCATTGTCGGACACGTTTCAAGGCGTGTCCGGTACGTATCCGGCCGTGTCGGCGGCGTGTCGGTGTCGGACACTGGTACGACACCGGTACGAGAGGGGTTCTGCCGTGTCGGTGCTTCCTAGATGGTTGTAGTTTTTCTATTTCTTAATTCAGTTCTGATGTTTAGGGAAATTCAGAAAATGTTGTTTTATACAGTACTCTTCCAATTATAGGAAAGCACAAAGGATGCTGAGGTAATTGGAGTTGCCGAGAGACCTGGTCAAGGAGGCTTACAAGTGTATGAGTTTGAGTACAAAGTGGATAGCACCAGGGGAGGTATGAAGAGGATCCTTTCAGCAGCTTTTGTGGCATCAAAGAAGCTCTACCTTCTTAATGTTGCTCATTCAGACAAACCTGAAAGCCCTCTGGATACCCATACAAGAGCCGTATTAGAAGAAATTCTCCACTCTTTTGATGCTTTACCTTCTACATAGCATTCTGAAGAAGTATTATTTTGGCACAATTTCATGCTTTTGCACATCGGTATTCAAAGACGGCTAATTGCTGCTGACTTGGTTTTTTTAATCCCCAGTTTAATTTGAGTAGGAGGATACCATCAGGAGACTGCTGAAAATGAAAACTGACATACAGGGAGGGAATTGATTAATTGGTATTATCAACATTTAAAATGACTCCTCATCAACTTTATTGGTAATAAACCATTAAACAGATTCAAAGTTGAAAAAGAGGAAGGAAAAAAGAAATGAGTGAGATTCCTTTGTTTTAAATTGTGTCATATGAAGCTGATGGGTGACTGTTCCGTTTTTATAGGTCGTAGGTATTCTGTATAAACCATGCATAAGTCAACCCTTCGCATTGAGTTTCCATGACAATAACATGCGGTTCATACAGCATATATGAGCGTTCTTTGAATTTCTAGTCTTTCAGAACCAAACTATTTTTATGGTTAGGCATATATGGAATGAGCAATGATAATCTTGGCTGGGATTTTTAGCTGTGCAGAGTCATTACTTAATATTCCTATCAAGGTGAAGCCAATTGTTTGAGAATCATGTTTAGCAGTCAATTAAATTTCTTCATGTCTGGATCAGTGCGAAGGCGATGGTGTGCGGATGAAAAACACCTACTATATAACATTATTATCGTTTTTTAAAATTTCTGAGCAAGATGTCTTTAGCTCAGAGTTGTTTTCCATTTTCGTATGCATGAATATGTGATTGTATGTTCATACTAAGTATTAATAATATGAATATTGTTTCTATTTATACAGTTGAGCATTTTCCTTTCTATGGCATGCTAGACTAGGATAGTTGAATTATCAATTTTTGAAATATATGTCTAATCATGGCTATATATCTTATAAGAAAGATCATGTTGATGAACATGAAATTGGTGTGGCTTCTAAAATGACTAAGAAATATTTTCCACAAGTTTTGAAAAAAAAAAATTCTAATTTATTAGAACTTGTTCATTTTGATATTTGTGTATTGAACGGTGTGTTAACTAAAGGAGGAAAGAGATACTTTGTAATGTTCATTGATGATTATTCTCAATTTACTAATATTTTCTTGATTAAAACTAAGGATTTGAGAAGTTTAAAAAAAAAAAAAATTAAAACTCTTATTGAAAACCAAAAGGATCTTCGAAGTAGTAGAGGTGGTGAGTATTTTCTAAATTCGTTCTCTGTTTTGTGCAGAGAATGAAATAAGTCATTAAATAACGACACCATATGCACCCTAGCAAAATTGTATAGTCGAAAGAAAGAATACAACATTAGTAAATATGATTAATGGTATGTTGTTAAATGTTTAGCTACCTCGTAATCTTTGGGGTGAAGCACTATTAACATGTCAAATTACTAATAGAGTTCTACTGAAAAAGTTACAAGTATCACCACATGAATGATAGAATATTGACAGAAAATCGAGTTTAAATTATTTTAAAGTTTGGGCATGTATAGCTTATTATAAATTATTTAATCCTCATAAAACAAAGTTAGGACCTAGAGTTATTAAAAGAAACTTTGTTGGTTATGCAAAAAAACTCAAGGGCATATAGATTACTTAACATAGGGTCTAATATTATTATTGAATCCATACGTATATAATTTTTTGAGAATAAATTTTGTCGAAACTATTTTTTTGGAAAAATGGGGATCGACTTTAAAAACATGGAGTCGCCACCAATCTTTTTTGAAGTGTGATTGGGTCAACTTATAAAACATTTTGGTCTACGAATATTAAGAAAACAGGTCCGGGAGTCGGTTACGCACGAGAAAGGATTAGAACCCTCGCAACGCCCAAAATTGGTACCTTATTGATTGATTACTAATATCGAAAATTAGAAGATATTTTAAAATACGAATCCTTTAGAAAATATTTGGATAATTCGAATTGGATATCAAAATTCTCTTGTTCGAAAATGAAATATCGCATCCAGCACGTTAGGATACGATGTTTCAAACCCTTGACACGAAGATCATTTCATGATTTCCAAAATTCATGCATTGCAATTTTAAAAGGGTATTCCGTTATTTGGCCAAACGAACAAACCAAAACCCAGCACGTTAAGGAACGATTCCTCGAATTTCTAAATATGAAATATTGTCTTATTTTTTGAAGTTAAGAAAACACGGTCAAAATCTTAAAAGGATATATAGTTATTTGGATGAACGGAAAATGAAACCCAGCACGTTAGGGCACAATTCCTCGAAACTTCCAAACACGAAACATTGCCTTGTTTTCAAAAGCTTTTAAATAAGCAATTATAAAATTGATCGAGAATGCATTTATTCGATTTGTTTGGGATAAAAGTGAAATAACCAATATCGGCCAAACGTTGGAGTTTAAATCATAATGCAATAATAAGAACCACGCAGGCATAATATCGAGCATGAAATAAAAATACATGGCACTAATACTACACAGAAAAAAATAATACATATCAACCCAAAGAAACAACGTACATGAAATGAAAAAATTATTATAAAATATATACAAGTAATAATATATAAATATGTTTGAAATAAACAAAATTATATAATAAAATAAGGACTTTAAAAGAAAAATTATATATAATAGATTTTAAGAATATATGTACATAAATAGATTTAGTAGAAAATATATACATAAAATAACATGAAATCAATGATATATACATAGGGTAAAAACTATTTAGCATGGATAACATATACATAAAAAATGATAATAATAAAATAATACTAATAATACTAATGAATATAGTGATAATAATGAAGTTAATTAAAAAAGTAATAATAATATTAAAATAATAAAATGATAGTAACAATAATGATAAATAGTAATAATAGTACTAGTAAAAATAAAAATAATAGTAGTACTAATAATAATAAATATAGTGGTAATAATAAATATAATCATAATAATGATAAAAATAGTAGTAGTAAAATAATAATAATAATAATAATAATAATAATAATAATAATAATAATAATAATAATAATAATAATAATAATAATAATAATAAAGCCAAACTAAAAAAATAAAACAAAATAATAGTAGCAACACCGAATTAATAATAATAGTAGTAGTATTAATAATAGTAAGAATTAAAATTAATAATAAAATCGATAAAATTAATAATAGAAATCACAAAAAGAAAAAAAAAGGATGAAATCACTCAAAATAAGAATTTGGGGCGAAAATTAATTAAAAAATAAAAATAAGGGCCTATTTGAGTGCGCGAATAACATGGAAGGACTGAAGGGGACAATATTCCCTTTACTCCAAAACGCGGTATCTCATAAAGGACCCGATTGAAATCAAAATAACTTAAGGGCCAAAATTAAAAATAATAGAAAACCTAATTAAAAAAGAAATAAAATGCGGAAGGGCCAAAAGGGTAAATTACCCAAAAGTCTCAAAAACACGCGGATCCTTAGTGGAGTGGGTCGGGTCAGACGGGCCAGCCCGGTACGACTCCGTTTTGGTGCAAAAGCACCCAGGTGAAATGACGTCGTTTCCTGGGTGCTATATAAGTAAGATTTTTTTTAAAAAAAAATTCACTTTTGCCCTTCCTCCTTCAAAAAACAAAAAACATTCTTTACTCTCTCTGCAACTCTCTTGATCCGGCCAGGCTTCCGGCGAAGCTCCGGCGCCGCCACTCGCCACCGTCGCCAACCACCGCGCACGGTGGCCGAAACTCCCAAACCGGTAAAAAAAATTCCCTTTTTTTATAGTTTCAAAAATAGAACAAAATAAAAATATAAAAAACAACAGTATTCGAAAATGAGAAGAAATAAAAAAATAAAACCTCTACTAATTTGGTATTCTGACTTTGTATTGATTTTGTGTATAAAGTACTCTGTATTGCTTTTTCCTGTAAAAAAAATCCCCCCTTTTACAGATTACATTTTTTTTATAGCCCTAAAATAAATCGAAATCATCATAAATACATAGATTCTTTCTTGCTATGCTTGCTGTTTCTGCTGTGTTTTCTTTCCTTTTGCAGGTGAAAAGCAAAAATTACGACGGTAACAACGGCGTGATACTCGGCAGTGAGAGGGGCTACAACGAGCAAATGCAAGAAGGCCCTTGCTAGGGTTTCAGTGTCGAAAAATTTTGGGCTAATTGGGCTCATTTGAGTTTTGGGCCACTGGGCCTAGGTGTAATTGGGTTAGGATTTGGACCAGTTAGGTTAGGATTAGGCCAATTAGGTTTAGGTTAATATTGGGCTATGTAAATGGACTGTGGACATTTTATTAAATATTATTTTTTTGATTTTTTAAATGGTATGGGCCCGGGCAAAATGGGCCTATTACAAATTTATTTTTGATAATGATGATTATGGTGAAAGAAATTATGATAATATTACCTGTGATGAAAAAAAGGAGAAACAAAATGAATTGGCCCTACAATTGGTAATAAAAGAAAAAAAAACAACTGAACTAATTGAGCCAAGAATAAGTTCGAGAATGAGAAAAGAACAACATTTACCTTTTGAATTTATTTCTCCAAATTTAGTTATCTTCTTAGTCGAATGAGACAAAACCAAAGTGTTAAACAAAACATGCATTCTTTTAAATGTGGATCTTTAAATTTTTAGTGAAACCATGGTTTCAAGAGATGCAATTTTCTGGAAAGAGACTATAAATGATGAAATGGACTCAAAAATGTCTAATAATACATGGGTCTTAATTGATTTACCTAGAGGTTCTAAACTTATTGGTTGTAAATTGGTGTTTAAAAGAATAAATAACACTAATGGTTCTATACAAACCATTAAGGCAATATTAGTTGCTAAATATTTTAAGTAAAAGGAATGCATAGAATACTTTGACACTTATACACTAGTATCGAGAATAATATCTATAATGGTTTTTATAACAGTGGCTTCTATTTATAAATTGCATGTGCATCAAATGGATATTAAAATGTCATTCTTAAATAGTGACTTAGATGAAGAAGGTTATGTAACACCCCTGACCCGAGACCGTCGCCGGAAGAGGGTTTAGAGGCATTACCGAACAATAGGATCATTTTACATCGCATTCACGACACAAAGTCAATCATCATCAACCACATTCATATACAATCATGGTGTCCCTTAAATGAGTCATCGAGACTCTAAGCATGCTTATAAACCGAGTTGGGACTAAACCGGAGCACGTATAAAATTTCACGAAAATTTGAAACTATTCTAAAATACAGGGGACACACGGCAGTGGGGGTAGGCCGTGCCTCACCCACAGCTAGTAGACACTCCCGTGTGTCCTCCCCGTGGTAGTATACTGCAAAAATCAACATAGCTGTCGAACACGCCCGTGTGAGGGGACCGTGTGTCCTCCACGGTTTCCAGACACCCCAATGTGTCCTGTCCGTGGTCCTATACTGCCATTTCTCGCACGACCTGAAGGCACGCCCGTGCCAAGACCGTGTATAATTTAAGCCACATTCTGCCAATTTACACACGGTCTTAAGCACGCCCATGTGCCTCAACCATGTGACATTATAGGCCACTTTGCAAAGTCAAAACGCCACCCATAAGGGTCCAACCTACAAGCCATACAACCTAAGTAACCTATGCTCATATTATCACCATAAACATATGAATATTGTCATTCTACTCATGCATTCAATTTCAACTCTATTTATACTAAATTCAATACCAATACTTGTTATATCACAAGCATAATTCATTCCCAATCTCATTACCCCTACTAGCATTTATCAACACAAAGTTACCATTCAGTAGCAAATATCCCAATTCACAAATCATGCCAAAAGATGTATCACATATACCAAAACCATTCACGCTAAAACTAGCAATATCTAGCCACATACCATGGCTATTTACAAAATCAAACATGATTCAAATGACCAGCCTATACATGCCATATTACAACTATATACATCCTTTCAAGAGTACCAAAATAGAATGCCGATAGTGTGATTGAGAAGTCGATGATCCTGCACTGAGCTAGCTTTTATCGACCCTACAAAGTAGAGAAACAAATCACACAGTAAGCTTTCCAAAGCTTAGTAAGTTCGAATTATAAAACAATTAACTTAATGAACTATGTCAATATACACATTTAACCATCACATAGATATTTTATCAATGGTACACAAGTTCAACTTTATGCAATACTCACATAGCATTCCATTCTTTCACTTCAAATTTCACCAATCACATAGGTATCATACTTACCTTGCCAACACTTAGTTAATCACTAATCATACTATCCAAACATCACATAGATAATGACACAACTAAGCACAATATCACTCTCAACCACATGCTTAATTAACTATTCATTCAACTCTTAAATCTATCATCAACCACATAGATTCAAACATACCTTGATTAACACGTGGTTACTCACCATTCATACAACTTAATTCCTCGATTTTACCTCTATATAAACCTCTGCTATTACTCAAATGAATTTGCACACTTAGTGCCAATTTGACAACCAAAGCCTATTTGTCATTGCACACTTAGTGCCGATATGTTAACCAGAACTTATATCGGTAATGCACACACAGTGCCATTTCGATGAGCCAAAAATTCTATCGTTTCACACACACAGTGTTATTCATTTAAGCCGTAGCTTCTATTGTTTCGCACACACAGTGCTAGTCGTTAATTATAATCGCACACTTAGTGTCTATTCTTTTCATTCGACTTGCCTCGATGTCCCACACACAGTGCCAATTCAATAAGCCGAAGCTTTCATATCATTGCACACATAATGCTATTCCTTTCTTATAATCGCGCACTCAGTGCCTTAATAAAAAACCAAACTCGATTCAATATCGCACACACAGTGCCAATCACAAAGCCGAAACTTCTATTATTTCGCACACAAAGTGCTAATCTTTTCGGTTACCCTCTCAAATGCGCACACTTAGTGCCACATAGATTGATTTCTCACATAACATTAATAAATCAATAATATCATAACCATTCGTTTCACAACATTTAAACATAGCTAAGTACACATATTATAACCGAACTTACCTCGGACGTCGAACTATTGATACGGTCGATTAATCGAGCACTTTATCTTTGCTTCGATCTCGATCCGAACCTCTCCTCTCTTGGTCTATACACATTCAAATGCAATCCATTCAATCATCAATTCATTCATTTTAATCCAAACACACATATTTAGGACATTTTACAAAATAGCCCTCATATTTTCACATTTCGACACTTTAGTCCCTATCTCACAAAATCATCAAATACTTAAAATTTCATTACACTATGCTTAGGCCGAATTCCCCTTAGTCTCATAGGAGTCCACATATTTCATTTATTTCACATTTTAGTCCCTCAATTTACACTTTTCACAATTTAGCCCAAAATACTCAATTTCATCAAAAATTCAAAGAAAAAACATGTTAATCCAATACCAAGTATTCATATATCACTATCATCTAGCACATAGCTCACACATTCATCAATGGCTCATCACAAAAACATCATCAATTCACAAAATTACAACATGGGCTTGATAGTAGAAGAAGCAACAATTACAAAAATGTAGAAATGATCAAAACCCGAAATCAAACATACTTTGAATTAAGCCAAGTAAGTGCGGAAAATCTCAAAGCTTCAATGGCTATTTCTTTTCTCTAATTTCGGTAGAAGAAAGATGAAATAAAAATGGCCATCAAATTGTTTTGTTTTTCATTAATAATAACTTATTAATCAAATCCCAATTTTGTCCTTTATAAAGCATATAATACAAATACTTTTTAAGATTAATTTGTCATTAAACACTCCACTAACTTAAAAATGGTTCATTAGCAACATAAGGCCTCCTCCTTAAGAAGCCATCAACATTTGAGTACTCACCACTCAGCACATAGCAATTTACTCTTTATGCGATTAAGTCCCTTTTCTTAATTAGACATTAAAACGATCAAATCATCACACAGAATTTTTACACAGGCTATGTCACATATCCTTCACACAGAAAATATCATTAAGATATTTTTACGACCTCAGATTTGTGATCTCGAACCACTGTTCTGACTAGGGTCTAAATCGGGCTGTTACAACTCTCCCACCTTAGGGATTTTCGTCCCCGAAAATCTTACCTGTGAATAGTTGTAGATGTTGCTCTCTCATAACATTCTCAGGCTCCCACGTAGCCTCTTCAATTTCGCATTTCTCACCATTTCAATAATATACCCTAATCAATCAAGTGATTAATTTGTTCTCATCGGAATGAAATGAGCGATCTTCACCAATCTATCAACTATCACACAAATTGCATTCTTTCTTTCCCAGAGACAAAGGAAATCCTACACAAAGTCTATAATAACAGATAAACTTGATGTTCAGCTTTAATTTGCTAACAAACTAATCATTTCCACACATAGTCAGGATGTCTCTTTTCATATCATGCTATCAATAAAACTGTTTCAGATCGTTATGCACTTTCATACTCTTCGAATGCACAATCAAACGATTATTATAAGCTTTATTCAATATTAACTGAATCATCTCTGAATTCATTAGAACATAAATCCGGTCTTTAAATCTCAAACAATCAGCACTATCAACTTACACTCTGAATCCAATTTAAATCGTATTAATTTCGTTTTGCTATCATTTCATCATCACTTTTATGAGCAATACTAATCTAACGTACAAACATCAGCTTTACTTCCAATTCAGCTATAACTGTACTATCATCACACAGATCTATTTGAGTACTCATAACTCGTAAAGCATATAACGATTTCCTACTTAAAGCACCAGCTACAATATTAGCTTTACCTGGGTGATAATCTATCACAAGTTTGTAATCTTTCAATAATTCTAACATCTTCTCTGTCGCAAGTTCAAATCCTTCTGAGTCATTAAGTGCTTCAAACTCTTATGATCGGTATAAACACGAAATTTCTCGCTAAGTAAGTAGCGGCGCCAAGTTTTTAACACAAACACAATTGTAGGTAATTCAAGGTCGTGTGTCGGACAGTTCTTTTCATGCGTCTTTAGCTGTCTCAGAGTAATAATAATGATTTTGCCTACTTGCACCATCCCACAGCCCAAACCATTTAACAATGCATCACTGTAAACTTTAATTTTTTTTCTTTGCTTGATTCAGGCTGAACTAACGTTAGTGCTTTCGTCAATAGCACATTCAATGGCTTAAAACTTTGCTGACACTTTTCTGACCACTCAAATCTAACATCTTTCTGTAACAACTTCGTCAATGAAGTTGCAATCATCGAGAAGCCTTTCACAAATCGTCAATAATATCTTGCTAGTCCAAGAAAACTATGGACTTCAAATACGTTTCTCGGAGGCTCCCATTCCTATAATAGTAGAGATTTTAGTCAGATCAACTCTTATTCCCGCAGCTGATACAACATGCTCCGAAACCAACCTCACGCAACCAAAACTCACATTTACTACACTTAGCATACAGATGCTTCTCACGCAATGTCTGTAACAAAATTCTCAAATGCTCAAAATATTGTGTCTTATCACAATGCTACAACAAAGCGATCCAAATACGGTCTGAATATCGGATTCATCAAATCTATAAGCACTGCAGGATCATTCGTTAGTTCGAAAGACATTACTAAGAATTCATAATATCTATACCTCGTTCTGAAAATAATTTTCGACACATCAGATTCTTTAACTTTCTTTTCTGATACTTTTGTATTAATCACACACGCCAAATAGTCTTTGCAATCCTTTATCATATAACTCAACTTTCATCGAATGATAGAAATATCAAATTGGCCAGAAAGCAACCATCCCGAAAATTAACGGACAGTTCTTGCATATTTTATCCTCTAAGACACAGTTGCCTAAGGGGTTCGATACTCTAACCACAAATTCAGTAGACTCAACAGGTGGAGTCTTATTCGATACTAAATTCATACACACATAGGAATGGGTTGATCCCTGATATATTTATGCAATCACATCAGTATCGAATAGAGTTATAATACCAGTCATGACGTCTAGAAATGACTCTTCCCTTTTGTTCGTATAGCGTAAGCTCAAGCAAGTGCTCTCGCCTTTGATTTCACAGCTATATCAATGGTCCATCTTTGACTTCCACTAATGTTCCCGACATTTCTGGTTGGTCTACCCCTAGCCGTCACATTACTCGATCTCACATTCTGAACATTTTCTTCCTCAGTCATCTTTGGGCAGTTTCTAATAAAATGATCTCGTAATTCACATTTATAGCAAACTCTATTGTTGTATTTGCCCCAACATTCCCCCACATGTCGCTTTCACACTGTCTACACTCAGGTTTGGTACTTTTGGCACTATCAACATTAGATTCATTTGGGGCTTGAATTCGTAAACCAGTACTTTGTCTCGAACGATCTCTATTAGGATGACCAAACGAAGCATTTGAACGATTGATGGCATCTCTATATCTCTTTAAAGACGACTAAAAAATTTATTCATTGATCTCTTTCTTTCATCTCGAGCCTCAGAATCGGCTTTCTTCTTTTCTTTGTTGAGTTCCTCAGCTTTGCATGCTCTCTCCACAAGTACAACAAATTCATTTATATCTAGTATCCCAACCAACAACTTTATGTCTTCATTCAATCCCTCTACGAAACGTTTTGCACATAGTAGCTTCAGCAGAAATACACTCTCTACCATATTGACTCAATCACATGAATTCTCGTTCATACTCAACAATAGACAAACAGACTTGTTTCAGCTCTAAAAACTCCTTACGTTTCTGATCAATGAAGCGTTGGCTGATATACTTCTTTCTAAACTCGACTTGAAAGAAATCCCAGGTGATTCTCTCTCAGAATCACAGATATCAATGTTTTCCACCAATTGTAAGCCGTGTCTCTCAACAAGGAAACTGTACACTTAATGCACTCTTCAGGGTTCAGTGACATCTCATCAAATACTCTGATTGTATTTTCAAGCCAAAACTCCGCTCGCTCAGCATCGTCGTTAGCTATGGCCCTAAATTCTTGGCCTATACTTGTGAATCTTATCCACAGGAGGTTTATTCAATCTGATCTAATTTACAACTTGTGGCACAACAGGTACTTGTGGGGGTGGAGGTTGTGGGGCAGTCGGATTTGTTCTAACAAATTCTGAAAACCATTCACTCATCATACGAAAGAAGGCTTGCTTAGCCTCACCTTCCTCACCACTATCATTCGACCTAGGTGTGGCTTGCCACGTCCCTTGAGCGGGAGCAAAGCATTACTCTCTCGCTATCAAGAATCGCTCGATCAGGATCCATTACTATATTAAAACACATTTCAACTATCAGATTTCATCACACTATCGTAATTTTCACAATATGGCATGTATAACTAGACTCACACGCGCTATGTTAGTTTGAGAATCGACTAAACTATAGCTCTGATACTAATAAAATGTAACACCTTTGACCCGAGACCGTCACCAGAATAGGGTTTAGAGGCATTACCGAACAATAGGATCATTTTACATTACATTCACGACACAAAGTTAATCATCATCAAACACATTCATATACAATCATGGTGTCCCTTAAATGAGTCATCGAGACTCTAAGCATTCTTATAAATCGAGTCGAGACTAAATCAAAACACGTATAAAATTTCACAAAAATTTGAAACTTTTCTAAAATACAGGGGACACACGGCCGTGGGGGTAGGCCATGCCTCACCTACAACTACTTGACACTCCCGTGTGTCCTCCCCGTGGTATTATACTACCAAAATCAACACAGCTGCCGAACACGCCCGTGTGAGGGGACCGTGTGTCCTCCACGGTTTCCAGACACCCCCGTGTGTCCTATCCGTGGTCCTATATTGCCATTTCTCGCATGACCTGAAGGCACGCCCATGCCAATACCATGTATAATTTAAGCCACATTCTGCCAATTTACACACGGTCTTAGGCATGCCCGTGTGCCTCAATCGTGTGACATTATAGGCCACTTTTCAAAGTTAAAATGCCACCCATAAGGGTCCAACCTACAAGCCATACAACCTAAACATCCAATGCTCATATTATCACCATAAATATGCCAATATTGTCATTCCACTCATGCATTCAATTTCAACTCTATTTATAGTAAATTCAATACCAATACTTATTCTATCACAAGCATAATTCATTCCCAATCTCATTACCCCTACTAGCATTTATCAACACAAAGTTACCATTCAATAGCAAATATCCCAATTCACAAATCATGCCAAAAGATGTATCACATATACCAAAACCATTCACGCTAAAACTAGCATATATCTAGCCACATGCCATGGCTATTTACAAAATTAAACATGATTCAAATGACCAGCCTATACATGCCATATTACAACTATATACATCCTTTCAAGAGTACCAAAATAGAATGCCGATAGTGTGATTGAGAAGCTGACGATCCCAGACCCGAGCTAGCTTTACTAACCCTACAAAGCAGAGAAACAAATCACACAGTAAGCTTTCCAAAGCTTAGTAAGTTCGAATTATAAAATAATTAACTCAATGAACCAAGTCAATATACACATTTAACCATCACACAGATATTTTATCAATGGTACACAAGTTCAACTTTATTCAATACTCACATAGCATTCCATTCTTTCACTTCAAATTTCACCAATCACATAGGTATCATACTTACCTTGCCAACACTTAGTTAATCACTAATCATACTATCCAAACATCACATAGATAATGACACAACTAAGCACAATATCACTCTCAACCACATGCTTAGTTAACTATTCATTCAACTCTTAAATCTATCATCAACCACATAGATTCAAACATACCTTGATCAACACGTGGTTACTCACCATTCATACAACTCAATTCCTCGATTTTACCTTTATATCAACCTCTGCTATTACTCAAATGAATTTGCACACTTAGTGCCAATTTGATAACCGAAGCCTATTTGTCATCCTACACTTAGTGCTGATATGTTTAATAAAACTTATATCGGTGCGCACACAGTGCCATTTCGATGAGCCAAAAAGTCTATCATTTCACACACACATTGTTATTCATTTAAGCCGTAGCTTCTATTGTTTCACACACATAGTGCTAGTCATTAATTATAATCGCACACTTCGTGTCTATTCTTTTATTCGACTTGCCTCGATGTCGCACACACAGTGCCAATTCAATAAGCCGAAGCTTTCATATCATTGCACACACAGTGCTATTCCTTTCTTATAATTGCCCACTCAGTGCCTTAATACAAAACTGAACTCGATTCGATATCGCACACACAATGTCAATCACAAAGCCAAAACTTCTATTATTTCGCACACAAAGTGCTAATCTTCTCAGTTACCCTCCCAAATTCGCACACTTAGTGCCACATAGATTCATTTCTCACATAACATTTATAACTCAATAATATCATAACCATTCATTTCACAACATTTAAACAAAGCTAAGTACACATATTATAACCGAACTTACCTCGAACGTCGAACTATCGATGCGGTCGATTAATCGAGCACTTTATCTTTACTTCGATCTCGATCCGAACCTCTCCTCTCTTGGTCTATACACATTCAAATTCAATCCATTCAATCATCAATTCATTCATTTTAATCCAAACACACATATTTAGGGCATTTTACAAAATAGCCCTCACATTTTCACATTTTGACACTTTAGTCCCTATCTCACAAAATCATCAAATACTCAAAATTTCATTACACTATGCTTAGGCCGAATTCCCCTTAGTCTCATAGGAGTCCACACATTTCATTTATTTCACATTTTATCCCTCAATTTACACTTTTCACAATTTAGCCCAAAATACTCAAATTCATCAAAAATCCAAAGACAAAACATGTTAATCCAACACCAAGTATTCATATATCACTATCGTCTAGCACATAGCTCACACATTCATCAATGGCTCATCAGAAAAACATCATCAATTCACAAAATTACAACATAGGCTTGATAGTAGAAGAAGCAACGATTACAAAAACGTAGAAATTATCAAAACTCGAGCTCAAACGTACCTTGAATTAAGCCAAGTAAGTGCCGAAAATCTCAAAGCTTCAATGGCTATTTCTTTTCTCTAGTTTTAGTGGAAGAAAGATGAAATAAAAATGGCCATCAAATTATTTTGTTTTTCATTAATAATAACTTATTAATCAAATCCCAATTTTGTCCTTTATAAAGCATATAATACAAATACTTTTTAAGACAAATTTGTCATTTAACACTCCAATAACTTAAAAATTGTAACACCCCAAACCCGGTCAATACACCACGACCGAATCTGGTATGTTACGGAAAATTTGTATTTGAGAGGTTTAGGTTTCCGTTTAAAAGTTTGATGAAAAACTCCTTCGTATGTTTTGTTCTTGTAGAAAACTTGAGCATGATTTTTAAAAGCGATAGTGTATTTGAAAACCCGGAAGTTTTGAAACTTAATCAGTTATGAAAGTAAAACAAGTTTACCACATGTGGAAATTTAAGTAATCCTAGCTGTTGCTTAAACACTTTTTTTTTCTTTATGTTAATAAGAAATCACATTCAAGTTTGGAAGACAATTGAGTTTCATTTAATTTAAATTACAGTGTGATACCCGATGGTAAAGTTTAAAACATATCGCTTTGTAGTTTTGAAAACCTTATCTTTCCAAGTTTTATCGAATATTACCCAGTAGTTTGTTAAGGCATATTTGAAATCCAATCTAAGCAAGTAAATAACAAAATATAAGTTTAAATTTTTTAAAGAGGCCTTTTACAAACCCAACATAACCAAATGAAATTAAATAAGGTAAAGTACCAAGTTTGAAAATCAGTGCAAGTCCGAGTTTATTTTTGCATGGGCACCTCGAGTCCACCCCGGCTCCGTGTCCGCGATCTACGTGTCACCTGAAATGATAAGGGAGAAGGTGAGTCGCAAGACTCAGTGCATAAATCCCTCTCCCGGTATAACATGCTAACACACATCATAACAAAGAAATGCAAGAAATGCACCCGATCCTAACCATCCATATCACCTTTTCTACCCCGTGTGGTACCAAACCACTGGTGGTGCCAAACCACCGTGACCCAAAGTCACGATATCCATAGATGTGGTGCCAAACCACCGGTGACCCAAAGTCACGAAGATCCATTTGTGGGCCAACCCACGTGTGATACCAAATCATGGCGACAATCCCATATCTCAAAAGTGGGGCCAACCCACGGTGGCGTTAACCACGTGGACGAGTCGCTATGAGGTGTCGAACCTCGGTGTCCCAAAGACACAAGTGTGATACCAAATCACCGTGACCGTAGTCATAATTAAAATGATGGGGCCAACCCATCGTGTGATACCAAATCACTAGCGTCAATCCCAGATAATCAACCGTGGGGCCAACCCACTATGGTACTAAGCCACTGGGACGAGACGCGGAGGTGCCAAACCTCTGGTGTCCCAAAGACACAGATATCATTTTCCCCCTCCTTTCATATCACCCAATAACATATCATACTAATGCAAAGTCGTGCAATCATGCTATCATGCTCACATGCTTAATATGACATCTCAAAGTACATACACCAAAAATCATCATCACATATCTCATAATGAAACGGACTTACCGAATCCGTATCCATACCTCACCGGGTATTAAATCACCAACCACACTGCTTCACTTACACAAACAAAGTTATCAATACATTACTCAGTTAAGAAGGTGTGTTAGTTTACACACCTGATAGATCGCATGCTTAATCCCGAAGAACCTGTTTAAACCCCTAGATTAATTTGCTCCTAAAGTCGGCCAAACACCAGATTAGTCACACATAACTTTTTGGCCAAAACCAATAAACCAAAAGGGTTTGCGTTAAACCGTTACCTCGCCAAATGGTTTGGTTTCCTACCAAACCCGAACCAACAATGGTTCCCTTACCAAACGGTCACACCCTAGAAATAAAAACGGTTAATCTCTTAATAACTTGGCTTAACGAAAATTAAACGAAACCGACTAAAAGAACTCGTTCTTACCACCACTTACCGATTGCTTAACAGAGAAAGAAGGCTCCTCACGATCGTTCCCAAAATCGGGATGTCCTACACTGAAATCGGTTTAGACACAAAAGATTAACTTCCTTCAACAATAGCCCAAAAGTCGGCCACTTAAACACACCCAGAATCGACAAGCACAAGAGAGGGGGAGAAATGGCCATTCGGCCAAATACTTACCTCTTACTAGACCGATTGAACAAGACTCCAACAAGGTCACACTCCTCCTCTGATATACGGCAATAAAGAAACTATTAAGAGAGACAAGGTTCGGCCAACACCCTTAACAAAAGGAGAAAATGAGATTCGGCCTTAAGAGGAATAGAAAGGACAAATGATGACAAAAGGCTAAGGGTTTTGGAAAAGAAGAAAATAGAATGATGAATGGAGGGGTGCTTTCGGTTTAAAGAAAAAGAAGATGGAGGATGAAGTTTTTTGAAGGATGTGTTTCGGTCAAGAAGATATTAAGAGAGGAAGAGAGTATGAGAGGAAGAGAAGCTAGTTTCGGCTCAAGTTGAAGAGAAAGCAAATGGAGAATGCAAGCTTCGGCACTAGCTATCAGAGAAAGGAAAATACTAGTTTCGGTTTACTCCAAAAAGAAAATAAGAAGAAAAGAGAGCAACCATTCGGCCACACACACACACACCAAATCAAGAGATGAAAAGAAATTTTGGCAAAAACTACTTGAACATTCGGTTTAAGGAGAAAAAAGAAGAAGAAATGAACTTGAAGTTTTGGCTAGCTTATTGACTAAAAGAAAATTGGCTTACAAAAGAGTTTTTGAACGAAAAATGCACATTTTGCTAACATGAAGATTCGGTACACTCCCCCACAACACTTACCAACCGGCCACTCCCCCAAAACCTCTCCAAAATCCAGCCAAACTCCCCCAAACACTCCCAAGCCACCAATTCAAACTAGTTGAACTAGTCTCCCTCCTAACTTCACTCTCCACCCATCATTTGAAGTTTTGACTTGGTCCAAGGCAGAGTTTGAACTGCCTACAACTCCTCCCCGCCATGCCGTCAAAATGGAAGCCAAAATAGAGCATTCCGTAGCTTGAACACAGGACCTCTCCCCCTTGCAATTGACGCCAAGCCAAGCTCCTAGTGGCGCCTTACTTGCCACTCCACCAAGGCTCCTCTTGTGCTAAAAGTTTACCTAAAATATTTATAAACCCCAGTTCCTTCAGCTCCTCCCACCTAAGCCTAGAAACAAAAATTTTTCCCTACACTCAGGCTTACACCTAGCTTATAACTAAGCCCCAACAACATCAAAATAATAGCATATCACACCATGCACATGCAACAAAGCCAAAATAAAATAGCCCATAACCCGGGATATTACAGTTCTACCCCCCTTAAAAATAATTTTGGCCTCAAATTACCCGGTTAGAAGAGTTGCGGGTATTACTGTCTTATCATATCCTCGGGTTCCCACGTAGCTTCCTCCACACCATGATTCCGCCACAGTACCTTAACCAAAGGCACGGACTTCCTACGCAGAACCTTCACATCCCGATCTAAAATCAGACAGTTTCTTCCTCCATGGTCAAACTGGTTTACCTCGATTTTTCCATCGCCACCACGTGCGATGGATCCGAGCGATATCGCCTAAGCATCAAACGTGGAACACGTCGTGAATCGACTTAGCTCACTGGCAACTCGAAATGGTAAGCTATCGTCCCACTCGTCTCAATACCTTGTACGGCTCAATAAACCTCTGACTTAGCTTGCCTTTCCTTCCAACCTTAATACTTTCTTCCACGGTGAGACCTTTAGAAAACTTGATCTCCCACAAGAATTCAATATCTCTCCGCTTAAGATCGGCGATAGGACTTCACCGTCCAAGCTTCTTTCAACCGAGCTCGAATCAACTTAACCTTTTTTCGGTCTCAAAGAACCAACTCGATCCCAACAACCGACTTTCACTTAACTCATCCCAACAAGTAGGCGAAAGACACTTCCTACCGTATAACGCCTCATATGGTGCCATCTTGATGCTTGCTTGGTAACTATTATTGTAGGCAAACTCGCCTAATGGTAGATACTCCTCCCAACTACCCTCAAGTCCAATACACAACCTCGTAACATGTCCTCCAAGATCTCAGATAACCCTTTTCGATCGCCCGTCGATCTGGATGAAATGCCGTGGTGAAATCTAACCGCTGCACCCGAGCTCGATGCAACGCTTTCCGAACCTTGACGAATCGGGATCCCTATCCGAGATGATCGATATTGGCACCCGTGCGCCTCACTATCTCTCGACACATACAACTTCGCCAACCTCAAAGTGAGTAATCCACCTCACCGGGATAAAGTGAGTGATTTAGTCGATCGATCCATAATTACCCAAATCAATCCTTCTTGCTAGGCGTGAGAGGTAATCTCATCGACGAAATCCATAGTTATCCTTTCCCACTTCCATCGTGGAATCTTCATCGGTCAAGCAACCTCGACGACAACGATGCTCACTTTGACTCACGACATGTCGACACTTCCCTACAAACTCGCTACTTCCTTTTTCGCATCTTACCACCGTAATCGCTTCTCTCGAGATCCCTATATTTTGCTACCTCCAGGATGCATAGCGTAGGGCTACTATGTGCATCCTGAAGAATCTTTTGCCTTAATTCAAGATCCCCGGCATGCAAGCTCTCCCCGAAAACACAAGACTCCATCACTAGACAAACCAGATCCCTCCAAACCATCATTCCGCACTTGTGTCCTCTCGCGACTCAAAACCTCATCCATCAACTATTTTTCTCGATCCGCTTCAACCCAAGTAGGCTTAACCTGCACTCGCTGAATACTCTGTCGTCATACAAACTCAAGTGGGCAAACATCACTCTTAGATCCAAACAACCTTACGGCTCAACGATCCGCCACAATGTTAGCCTTGCGGATGATACTCAATTGAGCAATCGTAGTCTTTCAAAGAACTCAATCCATCTACTGCCTCAAATTCAAGTCTTTCCGAGTCAAGGTACTTGAGACTCTTATGATCCGTAGACTATCGATTTCTCTCCGCATAAGTAATGCCTCCATATCTTCAAGGCAAAGACTATAGCCGCTAACTCCAGATCGTATGTTGGATAATTGACCTCATGTGGCCTCACTTTGTCGAGATGCGTAAGCCACAACCTTCCTTTCCCGCATCAAGACACAACCCAAACTCAGTATGTGATGCATCGCAATAAACCGTGAATTCCTTTCCACCTCGGGTTGAATTAGAACCGAGCTTCATCAAAATCTTCTTCAACTTGTCGAAGCTCTCCTGCCGCTTCTCACCAAATGAATGGAACCCTTTTCTTAATAATTTGGTCATCGGTCTTTGCGATCAATGAAAATCCTCTACAAATCTTCTGTAGTATCCTGCCAAACCCGAAAACTTGAATCTCACCATCGACCTAGGCGGCTTCCAATCCAAAACCGCCTCAATCTTTCGAGGATCCACTTATCCCTCAAATTGATACTACATGACCCAAGAACGTCACCTCCTAAGCCGTAACTCGATTTACTAAACTTCGTGATAGAGATGTTTCTCCCTCGAATCTGCAATACCACCCGCAAATGCGCATCATGTTCCTCCTCGCCCTTGAATATACCACGATGTCGCCGATAAAAACCACTACTGAACCGATCTAAATATCTTGAACACCCTATTCATCATATCCATGAAAGTCTGCCGGTAGTTAGTCAACCCAAACGGCATAACTAAGAACTCAAAGTGCCCATATCGAGTACGAAATACCGTCTTGCAAATATCCACCTCCTTCACCTTTAACTGGTGATACCCAGACCTTAAATCGATCTTCGAGAAAATCGACGCACCCTTCAGCTGATCAAACAAGTCATCTATCCGAGGCAGCGGATACTTGTTTTTGATCGTCAGCTTATTCAATTGGCGGTAGTCTATACACATCCGTATAGTACCGTCTTTCTTCTTGACAAAGAGTACCGGCGCTCCCCAAGGCGAAACACTTGGCCTGATGAAGCCTCGGTCCAACAACTCCTAGATCTGAGCCTTAAGCTCCACTAACTCTTTAGGCGCCATCCGGTACGGAGCAATAGATACTGGCGCAGCTTCGAAAATGTATCTATCCCGAACTCTACCTCCGATCCGGTGGCAAACCCGAAGCTCCTCAGAAACACATCAACAAATTCTCTAATCGTCTCAACTGCTCCACAAAGCAGACTCTTTAGCCTCCAAGACATACACATGAACCACATATGCTTCACATTTTTTCTCGACCATCTTCTGGCTTTCAGAGCAGATACCACGTTGGATGATAATTTCTCCTATTACCGATCAGACTACCTCATCACCCTTAGTGCTTTTCAAAACCATGCTCTTAGCCGCAATCCAACTTCACCGGTACTTAACACGTCACCATCCGAGAATCGATCGAACTCCCCAAACGGCAGCCCATCGATCGACCACAAACACTACCCCTTGGAGTTCTAGAGGTACGTCATTATACAAATTTTATCTACAACTACAGAGTGACCTAGAGGGCTTATTACGGTCATCCGCCTAGAAGATATCTCGTAGTCTAAATCCATGGTCTTCACTATGCTACTTGCAACATATGAATGCATCGAACCCACATCAATCAAAGCAAAATGGAGAACCAAAGATTAAAAGCGCATCTGTTATGACGTCCGGCAAGGCCGCCTCCTCCCGAGCCTCATGGCATACACTAGCCCACTTGTCTGCCTCAAGACTACTCGCACCTCCGCCTGGTGCTCCACGGCCACTGTAACCATTACCTCCTCTGCTATTACCTCGGCCCTCTGCGGTGGTGGTCCATTATTCTGATCGAGTACGGCCTCGACTCTCGGACTAAATCCTAGCCAACTTGCGCGGACACCCCTCACACGGTGGTCCAAATGAGCCACACTCAAAACAAATTTCCTACCACCATCCAACATCCTCCCAGTGAGCTTTCCCACAACGGTTACATCGGCGGTCCCGACTAGCAAAGAACAAACCTACCAGATCGATTCGCCCACTCGGTCTAGCCCTTTCATGGATTACCGACGACCCGAAGATCCAAAACTCCTCTTGTGTCGGTTCCTATCCATGCCTTGCCTTACAGACTCTTAATACCCTGCTACCTTCGCCTTTTCAACCGAATAGCAAATTCACGCTCTGTTAGCTTAATCAACAACCTTAGTTCATCTTGTAGACCATCCTCAAACGAACACACCTCTCGTGTTCAATAGCCACTATACCCGCATACCGACTCACCTCGTAAACTCGCCAGACTCGACACAAATTTACTCCCCGAACTAACCTCGTAAATGCTTTCCGTTGCTCATTAATGTAGTTAGCTCCAACGTACTTTTTCTGATAAGTAGCCCCGAAATAGTCCCAAGTCGTCTTCCACGCAACGTTCTCCAACCGTGAGCCACCACTAGTATGACTCATCTTGGAGAAGTGATACTATCCCTTTAACTTTTCTTCAAGAATGTGTCTAGATCGTCCATGATCCGCCTGTCTTCCTTCACCAATATTCAGAGTGCTGGGAGCAACACCAGACACCTTAAAAACTTCACTTCGCTTGTTCGAAGTCATTCAGCATGATTTTCTAGCTCCTCGCGCCTCCACCTACTCCAACTACCCTTTCCGAACTCCGCAAGATCGCCAGACATCTGCGTCGTCCCCTCTCTGTCCTCAAACTCACCACCTCCACCTGGTGACGGCAGACGCAGATCTCGCTTCTCCGACCCCGACCGTAACCTACGGGTTCAAAATTGTCATCCTACCTCGACCACGCCCACGACCACGCCCACCTGGGTACTCATGACTAAAATCTCGTCTGATTTAAAAAATTTTATGCATCAAGAATTATTCCACTGTTTAAAAGCAAAGTCTTATGAATATTGCTTATTAAAGAAGTTTCGTTTTCGCGAGTCCACTGAGTCCTATCAGTTTCAGTCTCTAAGGTAGTCTTACTATCACTAGCCACCCAATCACATCTCATCAATATCATTATCACAAACAATAGTAAGGGTACTTACCGGGTGGATTGGTGCTTAGACTCTCGGTGCCATGCCTTTCAAACCATACTTTTTAAAACATAACACTTAAAACCGAATTTAAAACATTTTGGACCCTGGGCCCACGGTCGAGCCTTTGAAATTGGCTCTGATACCACAATTGTAACACCCCAAACCCAGTCAATACACCACGACCGAATCTGGTATGTTACGGGAAAATTCGTATTTGAGAGGTTTAGGTTTCCGTTTAAAAGTTTGATGAAAAACTCCTTCGTATGTTTTGTTCTTGTAGAAAACTTGAGCATGATTGTTTAAAAGCGATAGTGTATTTGAAAACCCGGAAGTTTTGAAACTTAATCAATTATGAAAGTAAAACAAGTTTACCTCATGTGGAAATTTAAGTAATCCTAGCTGTTGCTTAAACACTTTTTTTTTCTTTATGTTAATAAGAAATCACATTCAAGTTTGGAAGACAATTGAGTTTCATTTAATTTAAATTACAGTGTGATACCCGATGGTAAAGTTTAAAACATATCGCTTTGTAGTTTTGAAAACCTTATCTTCAAGTTTTATCGAATATTACCCAAAGTAGTTTGTTAAGGCATATTTGAAATCCAATCTAAGCAAGTAAATAACAAAATATAAGTTTAATTTTTTTTAAAAAGGCCTTTTACAAACCCAACATAACCAAATGAAATTAAATAAGGTAAAGTACCAAGTTTGAAAATCAAATGCAAGTCCGAGTTTATTTTGCATGGGCACCTCGAGTCCACCCGGCTCATTGTCCGCGATCTACGTGTCACCTAAAATGATAAGGAGAAGGTGAGTCGCAAGACTCAAAGGCATAAATCCTCTCCAGTATAACATGCTAACATACATCATAACAAAGAAATGCAAGAGATGCACCGATCCTAACCATCCATATCACCTTTTCTACCCCGTGTGGTACCAAACCACGGTGGTGCCAAACCACCGTGACCCAAAGTCACGATATCCATAGATGTGGTGCCAAACCACCGGTGACCCAAAGTCACGAAGATCCATTTGTGGGCCAACCCACGTGTGATACCAATCATGGCGACAATCCCATATCTTAAAAGTGGGGCCAACCCACGGTGGCGCTAACCACGGGGGACGAGTCGCTATGAGGTGTCGAACCTCCGTGTCCCAAAGACACAAGTGTGATACCAAATCACTAGTGACCGTAGTCACAATTAAAATGATGGGGCCAACCCATCGTGTGATACCAAATCACTAGCGCCAATCCCAGATAATCAATCGTGGGGCCAACCCACTATGGTACTAAGCCATCGACGAGACGCGAGGTGCCAAACCTCGTGTCCCAAAAACACGGATATCATTTTCCCCCTCCTCTCATATCACCCAATAACATATCATACTAATGCAAAGTCGTGCAATCATGCTATCATGCTCACATGCTTAATATGACATCTCAAAGTACATACACCAAAAATCATGATATCACATATCATCACATATCTCATAATGAAACGGACTTACCCGAATCCGTATCCATACCTCACTGGGTATTAAATCAGTCAACCACACTGTTTCACTTACACAAACAGGTTATCAATACATTACTCAGTTAAGAAGGTGTGTTAGTTTACACACCTGATAGATCGCACGCTTAATCCCGAAGAACCGGTTTAAACCCCTCGATTAATTTGCTCCTAAAGTCGGCCAAACACCAGATTAGTCACACATAACTTTTCGACCAAAACCAATAAACCAAAAGGGTCTACGTTAAACCGTTACCTCGCCAAATGGTTTGGTTTCCTACCAAACCCGAACCAACAATGGTTCCCTTACCAAACGGTCACACCCTAGAAATAAAAACGGTTAATCTCTTAATAACTTGGCTTAACGAAAATTAAACGAAACCGACTAAAAGAACTCGTTCTTACCACCACTTACCGATTGCTTAACAGAGAAAGAAGGCTCCTCACGATCGTTCCCAAAATCGGGATGTCCTACACTGAAATCGGTTTAGACACAAAAGATTAACTTCCTTCAACAATGCCCAAAAAGTGACCACTTAAACACACCTAATCGACAAGCACAAGAGAGGGGGAGAAATGGCCATTCGGCCAAATACTTACCTCTTACTAGACCGATTGAACAAGACTCCAACAAGGTCACACTCCTCCTCTGATATACGGCAATAAAGAAACTATTAAGAGAGACAAGGTTCAGCCAACACCCTTAACAAAAGGAGAAAATGAGATTCGGCCTTAAGAGGAATAGAAAGGACGAATGATGACAAAAGGCTAAGGGTTTTGGAAAAGAAGAAAATAGAATGATGAATGGAGGGGTGCTTTCGGTTTAAAGAAAAAGAAGATGGAGGATGAAGTTTTTTGAAGGATGTGTTTCGGTCAAGAAGATATTGAGAGAGGAAGAGAGTATGAGAGGAAGAGAAGCTAGTTTCGGCTCAAGTTGAAGAGAAAGCAAATGGAGAATGCAAGCTTCGGCACTAGCTATCAGAGAAAGGAAAATACTAGTTTCAGTTTACTCCAAAAAGAAAATAAGAAGAAAAGAGAGCAACCATTCGCCACACACACACACCAAATCAAGAGATGAAAAGAAATTTTGGCAAAAACTACTTGAACATTCGGTTTAAGGAGAAAAAAGAAGAAGAAATGAACTTAAAGTTTTGGCTAGCTTTTTGACTAAAAGAAAATTGGCTTACAAAAGAGTTTTTGAATGAAAATGCACATTTTGCTAACATGAAGATTCGGCACACTCCCCCACAACACTTACCAATCGGCCACTCCCCCAAAACCTCTCCAAAATCCAGCCAAACTCCCCCAAACACTCCCAAGCCACCAATTCAAACTAGTTGAACTAGTCTCCCTCCTAACTTCACTCTCCACCCATCATTTGAAGTTTTGACTTGGTCCAAGGCAGAGTTTGAACTGCCTACAACTCCTCCCCTCCATGCCGTCAAAATGGAAGCCAAAATGGAGCATTCCGCAGCTTGAACACAGGACCTCTCCCCCCTTGCAATTGACACCAAGCCAAGCTCCTAGTGGCACCTTACTTGCCACTCCACCAAGGCTCCTCTTGTGCTAAAAGTTTACCTAAAATATTTATAAACCCCAGCTCCTTCAGCTCCTCCCACCTAAGCCTAGAAACAAAAATTTTTCCCTACACTCAGGCTTACACCTAGCTTATAACTAAGCCCCAACAACATCAAAATAACAACATATCACACCATGCACATGCAACAAAACCAAAATAAAATAGCCCATAACCCGGGATATTACAAAAATGGTTCATTAGCAACATAAAGCCTCTTCCTTAAGAATCCATCAACATTTGAGTACTCACTACTCAGCACACAACAATTTACTCTCTATGCGATTAAGTCCCTTTTCTTAATTCGACATTAAAACGATCGAATCATCACACGAATTTTTACACAGGCTATGTCACATATCCGTCACACAGAAAATATCATTAAGATATTTTTACGACCTCAAATTTGTGATCTCGAACCACTGTTCCGACTAGTGTCTAAATCGGGCTGTTACAGGATATATGGAATAATTAAAAGTTTTTATATTTCCCAAAAATGAAAATAAAGTTTACAAATTAGTTAAGTTACTATATGATTCGAAGCAAGCACTTAAAGAATGACATGATAAATTTGATACAACAATACTATAAAATGTATTCAAACATAATAAGGTCGAAAAGTTCATATACTCGAAGTTCACTATGGACTATGGAGTAATAATTTGTCTCTATGTAGGTAATAAGCTTATATTTAGTAATAACATGATTGGAATAAACAAGACAAAGCCTTATCTAACCTTTGTTTTTAAAATAAAATATTTTTTCTAATTAATCTCATTACAAAGTTATGATAAAAAAAATTAAACGAGGTTGATAAAACCTTTGATATTGAAGTTAAAAAACATAGTAATGGTAATGTTCTTAACCAAAGTCATTATATTGAGAAACTGATTGCAAAGTTTGAACATTTCAATATAAAAAGAGTTAATACTCCTTTCGATTCGAGCATAAAATTTGTTGAAAACCATGATAAAAAAATTGCTCAACTTTAGTATGCAAGTTTTATTGGAAGTAGAATGTATGTCATGCATTGTATTAGGCCAGATATAACATTTGCAATATGCAAATTTTCTAAATGTACAAGTAAACCTAGTATGATTAATTGGAAAGCCATTGTAAAGGTTCTTGGATATCTTACAAGAACTAAAAACTTTGGCTTAAATTATTCATATTTTTCTAGTGTTTTAGAAGAACTCTATGATGCAAGTTGGATTACTAGTGGAAATGATAATAAATCAATATGTTAGATATTGGCACTAAGAGGAGGAGCCATCAATTCTAAGAAACAAACTTGCATCTCTCACTCAATGACGGAATATAATTTCATAGCTTTAGCTGCAGTAGACAAAGAAGCAGAATGACTAAAAATTTGTTTATCAGATATAGAGTTTTAGCCACAACCAATGCCAACCATTTCTTTGTTTTGTGATAGTGAATCAACTATGTCTAGAGCATATAGTGATATATATTTAACAGAAAGTCTTAGACATTAGCATAAGACATGATTATGTTAGAGAATTGATCTCTAATGGGGTACTTACCATTACTTATGTCGGATCAACTAGCAATTTAAAAATCTTTTAACCAAAGGATTATCAAGGGGTTTGGTAAATAGTGATACAAAAGGAATGGGATTAAAACCCTTATTAGAAACAAAAAATGGGGACCAAAATTTTAATTAGTAACCTCTAGTTGTAAAGTTCAAAGGGTATAAACAAGTTGTTGTATGTGTTTGTGAAACACTAGAAAATCTCGTTCTAAATAGAAAGTGATATGAAAGCTAGTGCGATCCATTACATGTGGAGGATGAGTTAAACAATATTAGTAAAGTTTATTGATTGATATATTATATAAAGCAATGAAGATAATAAAGGAGCTCTACTTACATAAACATAAGAAGTGGTGCCACTTCAACAAGAAGAATTAAGGGGTTTTCTTGCAAAAGTTTACTAAAGAAAAGATAAGCACATGACCATATTACCACTAAAAGTGACAAAATTCAGACAGAATTATAAATATATTTATGTGTAGATTATAGATAATATTACTAGATGAAGTTAGGGTTCAATATGTGGACACCAATAAATTTATTAAAATTCTAATGTACATTTGCTAATTGGTAGCTCAAATAGAGAGGTACAATCTTGTATGCATAATTTTATTTGTGTAAAAGGCAAAACCATTACTAACATTCCAATCTAGTGGAGGATTGTTTAGAGTTTGAAATATTAGTAATCCTACATTGTAAAGAGATATGTAATATAAAGAACTCAAATAAAAAATTCTTTATAATTTATGTAATTGAGTTAGGTGTTTATAATTTGTGTAATTGAGTTAGGTGTTTAGCGTACATAGTATTTGGGCTAACCTATTGGGTTTTATGTGTATATGGTCAAAAGATTGGCACTTGGGCTTGTTTTTGGGTGGGGCAATAATATTTATTTAATTATAATTATTTTATTTTTTGAAATAATTATAATAATGAATTTTATCAAAATTTGCATATAAATTAATATATTGGAATAACACAACTTTCTTGAAAAGTTTCAAAATGAAGAAACATAATTTTCTATTAAAAGGTGCTATGGTATGGAAAAACACATATTGTATCATAAAGCATGTATTAAGGGATGCATTCTTTGATGTTCAACTGTTTAGTGCCTATTTAACATTCAACTTATGTCATTTTTCACTATTTTGCTTTGTTCTTTTACAACTTGTTGTATGCTAAAGGTAAAAATAAAGCCTTAAGGAAAGTGGTTCACACCTCAAGCCTAAATCTTATTTATCTTAATTTTCTTTCCTGTATAATAAGTTGTCTTACATGCTTAACTTTAACCCTTCTTTGAATCTTTAGGTTTAAATGAGATTTCACATGTTAGTATTTTTATTTTTCTTTTTGGTAAAAAAAGAAGGATAAAAACCATAACTAGGCTAGGCGAGGCCAAGCTATTCCATAGCAATAATTGTGTAGCAGTTAAAGAACTTCATCTGACAGTTGCATGTAGATATACCTACCCAGAGGCCTTGAGAATGCTATTGATGCCAAACCATCGACTATTCGATTACCCTCTCTAAATACATGAGTAACTCGAACCATCCAATATAGTTGGAATAGAGCTTTAACAGCTCGTGACACAACTGAGTGATGATGTTCTATTGAAGTTGCTTGAATAAAATGAATAGCTATAGTGCTATCCATCTCAAATACCACCCTTTTTCGCCCTAGATTCCAAGCTACTTGCAATCCCTCAAGAGCACCCCAAAACTTGGCATTGGGTAAAGAACAACGTCCAATATTTTTAGAAAAACTAGAAATCCAATTGCCATGTTGGTCATAGATTAAACCACCATCTGAAGCATTCCTAGACACATTAATAATAACACCATCAGTGTTCACCTTATGCCATCCATCCTTAGGTGGAATCCATCTAACTAATCTGCAAATTTTAGTTTGTCCATGCCTCAAAGAACTCACCATCCCATGGTTAGAATGAACACAAACATCTCTCATTCTATAGATGGAACGATGGAAATGTGCAACTGTACACAATCGCAACAAGTAATAAAGTTACAAGTAAATGTCGAGTTATCGTACCCATAAGGACTTATGAAAAAAATTATTTATGAATGCTATTTAAAACACTTTGGTGAAAAAAAAAATTGTTTGAAGAGTGTGATTAAAAACTAAGATTTTAAACTAAGTAAACTAAATAAATAAATCTCAAATGCACGATTTCAATATACAATTTTAATCAAGATTACATAATTGTGTTAGATTAATTAAATTTCTTAACTTAGAATTATTAAACTCATGTTTATATTGTTACGAATAAATTCACGACAAATCGGTAATTTGCTAACTTATGAACATACCTACTTACCAAAATCCATTCATCTCTTGACTATATCCCTATGTCAATTCAACAGATTAAACAAATCTTAATAGGCAAATATGTTATTTCACATACATACTTATTAAATCGAAATAATCTCTTGTACATATCCCTATGTCAATTCTAATGATTAATTAAATCTAATAAGCACATAAAGGACTGCATGAAGTAACAAAGTATCCCTACCTTGAAATAGTTTAATCACAATAATCTTGCAAGTTATGCAAGGCAAATGTATCGTCAGATACCGTTCGCTAATTTAACCCTCAGCTACCTTAGATGATTAAACATGTACTAATTAAGTACTGTGTCCATTAATTACAATTTCAATCCGTTTAAATAATTAATTCATTAGCTACCTCACAATTGTAATGCAAGAATAACTTAGTCATGATTTTACTTAATCAAGCATCTTAGCGAGGCCTACAACAACATAAACACAATTTTAACAATTTTACCAAACAAAATGCAATCAACATAAATATTCATAGATATTTTCATCATAACAGCAACAAAAATTAAAGAGATAGGGAACAAGAATCAAATCCGGTGTTTTTCTGTGGCTTGACTAGTTTGCTCAATTTTTCCTTCTCCGTTGTCCTCGTCGACCAAGGCTGCTATGAGCAGTTAATTAATGCTCCAAATGGCTGATGAATGACCCTTTTCCAAGAGGAGAAATCGGCAAGAGAGCAAGGGAATTTGGAATGGAAAAGAAGAGAGAAAGTGGAGAGAAGAGAGAAAAGATGTGAATGCTTTAGATGTGTTCCAAATGACCAGCCTAAGGGGGGTTTTTATAGCTGAAGAGGGCTGCTACAAATAGCTAAAATTATCAGCCAAAGAGCCCTCCCTTGGCCGGCCACACATGTGGCAAGGTTGATAGTTTCAACTTTGCTATTTTAGGCTTGGGGCAAATCTAAAAGCCACCAATTATGGAGGGGTTTGTTTGCAACTTGAACAAGTCTTCAAGGGCCTCTTTTCAAGCTAAATAATCAGCCAATAAGCTGATTTGGGTCAGCATATGGACGGTTTTGGGCTGTCCACTTCTTGATCGGTTCGATTCACTCGATTCAGCTTAACTGGACCACCTTTTGATAATTAATTTATAATAATTTATTTAATCCAAATTAAATTGGATATAAATTAAAATTAATTATATCATGAATTAATATACATAATTGGACAGACTTAGGATGAAAATTAATTCGCCTTGATACTTCAAATTGCTTCTCAATTTTGAACTTCTAGCAGTGTTTACCGAGTCATTTTTTGTCTTTTGTGCAAATCTGTCGAAAACTGATCAAAATTAATCAAAATTTATTATAAAATTAATTAAAATTCATTATGCTAATAATTTAAGTACAAAATAATTATTTTATAATAAGTATATATTTTTTCGACAATAATTTTACCGAAACTGCATGAATTTGAGTTAAAAAGGGTATGAAAAAGTGTGTATATGTTCGTGTTTTTAGTAGCTTTTCTCCAAGACACTATCACATTCAATGAAATGTGCATTAATAAAAAAATTGTTTCTTCTAATCTAGAGGTGCCAACAAATGACACCAAAAAGGGTCGGCCAAATAGTAGGATTGCAAGCAAATGTTATTGTTTTGTTCTTGGAGGTTGGGTTGGTTTTTAACATCAAAACTTATAGCTACTGGAACAAAAAATACAATGATTGTATGTGAAATGCCCAAAGAAACTTGAGCCCTTCATGTGAAGAAAAGCATTTGTAACACCTCTTAATCTGACCACCGACATGGATAAGCTATGTGACATTGACACTTTATTTGCTTATAGAAAATTTCTTTTTACAAAAAAAAAAAAAAATTCACTTAATAAAATCTTTTAGAACAATTTTAAAAATTTGGAAAGCTTTGCATAAAATTTTAAAATAATTTAATATAAATCTCGTAAGAATAAATTCCAACAATTTTAAAGGCTCAAAGACATTTTACAAATCATATCAAATCATTCCTTAGGTGTTTGGACATTAGTGTTACTTAAAATGGACTTTTGGCTTCAACACAATTTTACATATTTCACAACATCGTTGATGTCATTCAAATGGCTATTTTTATCTTCCAAATGGCAGGTTGGCATACATGAAATGGTCAAAATAGTTTGCTTCTCATGTACATGGCTAACTACTACCATCTAGATAGCCCAACAATCAAACATCGTCAAACACTATCAAGTTCCAATTCATTTATAAAACATTTTCAAAACTCATTTAAGCATAAATTCAAGTCACAAATATGCTAAAATCAATTTATAAAATAGTAACTATACAAAATATCTAAATAATTTCAAATAACACTTAATCTCACAAACCAAAATACTTTCAAATTCTTATACTTACCTAAGTCTATATGTACATGCCAAAATGCAATTTCAAATTCTTGAATGGTGATGTGATGCTCCCAAGTTCAAAATCACAAGCTTCTTGTCAAGTCTAACCTACGAGTTTAAACAGCTAACACATGGGCTCAATGAGCTCAACAACTACACAAGGATAAATCTACTTATCTTATCTTGTTATTAAGGTTTAGCCCTCTAGATGTGTTCGATTCAAAAATAATTTGTCACATTTTAATGATTCTAATGGAATTAAATCTTATTACCAGATTACATGAGCTCAACTTCTAAATAATTGGTTCATTATTGATCATATTTCAAAGTTCAAATATATGACTTTTAATTAGTACTCACATGGTATTTAAACTAACGCATATAACCCATTTTAAGAATTTTTCTCATTTGTCCATATATATGTCAAGTCTAATATTGCATTAGCAACAAAATCATAAATTTAAATCTCAAAACTTTATTTCATGGCTCATATGCTTATGAATTGATCCACAATTTTCCTTTATTGTTATAAACATAATCATTACATAATCATTTGGCTTAGTTAGCAAGACACAAGATGCTTTTTATGCTACAAATGTTTAGAGCATGACATCAAAACATATATTTATTCAATTTATTTTAAGCTTTTTAGCTTATAGCCCTTAGTAAACTCTAGCAAAATGTGACTCGGATACTTGAAACTCATCCAGACAAAATGAGAAAGCACATAAGTGCTAAGCCTAAAGGCATAATATGTTGGATCTGGTGCCCTAAGTGTATTATATTCGTTTGTAAATTTGTAATTTTTTTGAACAGATTGATTAATAAAAGAAACTCATTTATTACAATTAATATATTTGTTCTATTGTCTTTAAATGGTTTTTGCATGCAAAGAAAAATGGAAGCAAATGTTGCTAACTAGTTATCTAATGTTTAACTAATACTAAGCGGTATTACGTGGTCGGATCGTAATACGAAAAGACAACTTGTATTAGTAGATGAACTTAAAAATTTCCTTAGTTTAATAAAAAAAAATGAGCAAACAGATCTAAAGACTAATATGTTATCTCTCAAGTCCAATTGGGGAGATACTTTGTCTTAAGCATCGGAGAGGATGACTCCCAGAAGATAGAGATATAGATGTAATTGACTGGACTGGTAGTACATCAGACAAGACCCAAGATGAGTAGATCCTAAATTCGTTTATGGATTTATTCACTTGTACAATATGTAGCATAATTCATTAAACTCATTTTAATTAAAACATAGGCTTCTCTTAAAGTCCTATTATGCCCTTCAGTTAATTAGAATATCCCTATGTAAAAAAAACTAACTTAAAAAACTAACTTAAAAATCACCCTCCCAGGCATTTACACAGTTTATGCATACAACAATTATCTTCTGAAATCAACATGATATGCACCATTTAGATATTATGTCTATTAACTATTACCTCTTTCCAGATTAAAAAATTAATTCAATAACTTACAAATTTTGGTCACACATTCACAAGTACAAACATGCTTTAAGCCTAAATGAATGAAATAATCATTTGCACAGAATATTCAAGAAATAATCACTAATGAACTCAAGTCAAGATTCATATGTATTTTGAATAAACAAAATTAAGCCATGTCATATTAAACTGAAAATATAAAGATGAGATGCAATCTTATCTCCCGGCATAGAAAACAATAATTTAACAGAAAAAGAATGATAAGAAAGAGCAGCCGAGGGGGCTATCTATAGCCATTTCACAATGCAAAGAGTAAACAACTTAATGAAGGGGGCTATCTGTGATTGCTCCTTGTAGCTTCCTGCGGTGGCTTCCCTACTTATATTTAGGTTAATAATAACCTAAACACCTTCAAGTTGATCTCCTAGTTGTTCTCATTTCAGCAAGTGATTGCCTTATTTTGTGGACTAAGTGTCTAGCAAACCATGAGAAAGGCAAGAAACACTTAAGAAAGATGTGAGAGTGAATTGATTCTGTTGTGTCAATTGTGTGTCCTAGTTGTGTGTTGAAATAAGGACTAAAAGTCTCCTTCTATAGCTGATGAGCTCATGCCAAAAATAGAAAATAAAATATTGCATAATCTTCTATGCTTGTGTCGTCCCTTCTATGGTGGAGGAGTGAGTCTTTATTGCTAAATTTAGTATGGTTGTTTTCTTAATTTTCTCCCCTTGTGGTGTCGTCCCTTAGTGTGAGGAAGAATGGGTCTTCCTTGCTATGTAATATCCCGGATTAGGGCTTATGCACTATTGCTAAATTATATGAAATAGAATGTCTTATGTGTTATGAATGTGTTATGTGAATTTTAGAATCTTGAAACATAAGGAAAATGCCTTAGAAAAATATCGAGTTTTAAGTATAAAAGAGGGAACTGAAGCAAGGTGGCCTTAAGAAAATAAATAAGGGAAATATGACATATAATTGGGCTCAGGTTTGGACTTTAAAACCTGGGTTAAGAGGCTGATAAATAAGTGTTAGTAGTAATTGATGTTGGATTATTAAATTAGTAGCAAGTTGGGCTTGTGAATTTAGTAATGCTAAATTAGGCATGAGGGTGGCGTTACTTAGGGGGATGATTTGGGCCTAGTATGGCCACATGAAGCCCAAAATAATGGGTTAAAATTTTGGCACTCCTAAGGTAAGGAGTTGGACGGCACCAAGGCTAGACTTTAGGAGTTTAAGTTGAGGTCAAATTCTTTTGGAATTTCGGCTAAGGTAGGAAAACTAAGTGTTGGCCGTATAGGGGACTCTCTAGGCCTAGTAATTTCGGCAAAAGGAGGAAAACTAAGGCCATTCAACATTCTTTCTTCTCCTTTTCTCTCTGCCGAATTATCTTTGCCATTATTCTTCTTTTTCTTTTCAATTCTCCACAAAGTCGAAAACAAAATCCCCTAGTCTTGCCGAATTTCTCTAAGTTCTGTATCTTCCTTTTCTTTCCTTGTAAAACTGAAATACTATGTGCTTCCCATCATCAATTCTTCTTCTTTTGCAAATTCAATCAAAAGCCAAAACTTAAGTAAATAACATCTAGCCATAGCCGAATACTCTGTGGAATTCAAGCAAAGGTGTTGTCGACTTCAAGAAAAGATCTTTCGGGATTTTTAAGATTCAAGGTAAGATGATATTCGGCCATAGGCCATCCTTAATGTGTTTAAATGTTAGAAATTGATCTAACATGTAACCATGGGGATTTCGACAGACACCTAAGGCAAGGGAAACTTTTTGGGATTTCAAGGATTTAAGGTAAGTGAACCTACTAATCGGCAAAGGGCCATTTGTTGTGATAAATGTTAGAAATTGATCTAACATGTGCCATAGGGATTTCGACAGTACTACAAGGAAGTGACAGTTTTCGGGATCTAAGATTTACAAGGTAAGTCATGTATGATATTCGGCCAGGGCCTATTTAGTAATTTGGCTATGTTTCTTATTTATTCAAAAGCCAGAAACTAACTAGTTAAGGGATTTGGTGGCTAGCCGATTGCTAGGGTGAACATCACAAAGTTTCGAGATTTGATTTTTAATCCTATCGGTAGCAAGGTAAGCATTTGATTACAATAATCCTATTAGGATTTGGATTTATAGCCGAATGGCTTTTCACTAACATGTTAGGGTTGGCCGAATATAGGAACTAGAGGATCTAAAGCTTAGATCGGATTTCTGGGATTTGAGTAAATTCGATAAATAAACCAAGTGTGTATCCCACACTAAATCTTGATAGATTTATGACTTTAATTTATTATATGTGCTAATATAAAAGTGTAAGATTATGGCTAAGGTACCATGTAATGGTACAAAGTACTCAGGTACGTTTCCTACTCCTACTATGAGTATGACAAGTTTTGCTATGGCATATACATGAAATTATAAGAATGTGAATAAGGAATATGATATGGTTAATGCATAATTGTATGACATGGGCATATGGGTGATATGTAAAGGGGAAGTGAATTGGTGGTTTTACACCCCAATATAAGTATGTGGTGACTTATGTCACAATATAAGAATGTGGTGACTTTTGTCACAATATAAGTATGTGGTGACTTATGTCACGAATTTATATATGGTGGCTATGCCATGAAATCATAAGGGTGATGAGCACGTCGACTGCAACGACTGCCTTCGATGGTGTGTAGCGGATGGAGGGTTGACTTAGTAGTCCCCACGGTGTGTTGGTTGGTACGGGAGAAGTGGATGGCATTTAGGTTTGGGTTTGGGATTGCATCATTTTATATAAATGTTATGTGAATATGTATGATTTGTTATGCCATATCTATTGTGACTTAGTGTTATGGTTACACATTGAGTCTGTTTGACTCACCCCTTGTGGGACTATTTTTTAGATGATGATCAGTGATGGACCGGGTCGGCAGGAGCTTAGTGGAGGCCATGCAAAGCCCAGAGACTGCTTTGTTTTATTAGTTTTCTTTCTATATTCAAGTTTTGAATTATTTTGGGTTTCATGTTGATGTAATAAGGCCACTAAATACGAACTGTTTATGCATGCTTTTAAATTATTTTACTATGGCACGAAATTTATTAAATGAAAGTGAATTTTTCTCAAAAGAAAATAACAAATTGTTTTTAACACCTAATTGACACGGGTTTTAAAAATTCGAGCCCAACCCAAATCAATTATTCTCAAGTACACGCAAGTTTTTAACAAAGTTGCAAATATGTTTCGAATGGATTTTCCTTAGAAACATGCCAGATCCGGTCAGGGCTTGTGGGCCGAGTTTGGGGTGTTTCATTTTTAGCAAGAAAGTTAGCTTTATTCTTTCTTTGCATGGCTGGCCACATGTGGTCTAAGTGTGGTGGTTTTTGACTGCTATTTTTAACAGTAATTGGACGGTTGAAGGCTTGATTTAAGGAAGATATTGTGCTGATTTTGTTTTGTGCAATTTTGGGTCATATCTGTTATATTTAGGAGTCTAGAAGGTTGGTTAAGGGCTGCTAATTTTAGCATTGGATAATTGCCAACTTATTGGAATTCTTACCAGATCATTACCACTTTGAAAATCCATGTGTCTGAACTATTTAATCTTTCAACCTATCCAACCTTTCACTTAACCCAATTAATCCTAAAAAATAAAGCAATAATGTGCATTTAACATAAAATTCATAATCTTAACACATTCTTATAGAAATAATAAAATATCATGAAATCAATTATAAAATCATAGGAAGTGTTGTATTTGTACTCTAATTAGCATAATTTATAAATAAAATAGTGCTTTTATATGTATATATTTTTGAGTTTACAGGACTAAAATGTAATTATTTTGAAATTAACATGAAAATTATGTAATTATTGTTTTTAGAGGGTTATAGAAGGATGAAATTGAAATTTGATTGTAAAATGGGGCTTCAATGTGAAAGATATATCTATTTCGGTTTTAGAGACTAAATTGAATAAAATGAAAAACTTTAGGGAAATTGTGAAAAATAAAATTAAGTTTTCAAATGTATAATAAGATGTTTTAAGGTAATTGGCATTGATAAATTCTAATTAATTATTAGAGATTGAAATTTGAATCATGTAACGCCCCAAAATTTTAATTTTTAATTTCGTGTATGAGTGACAAAATATTTGTCTGCTTGAGTGCTTAAGTGTTTTGGGTGTGTGTGGGAGGTCCCAAGTTCAAGCCATGACTTGGGCAAATTTTGGTTTTTTTTATAAATAAAGCCTTAACCTTGTGCAAAGGGCTTAAGTTTAATTGTTGGTAAGTTTATATCAGAATGGGCTTGTTGGTTTGGTGGTTAAGTGGAGTGTTGGAGTGTTGGAGGTCTTGTGTTCAATTCTCTGTGATGGTGTGGAGATAGTATTTTTGCTCCAATTTCAGCTAAGAGTTGTGTTGGGGCAAACTTCTGAGTAGTTGTGTTTTAGTGGGTTAATAAGGAGTGATTTTAGGAGATAATTGGGGAGAGGTTATAAGAAAAAAATCTGATTATCTTTTTGTTGCAAAAAGAAAAGAAAAAAAAAGTAGAGTTTCAGTTTTCTCTCCAATTCCCTAAACTTTTTTTGATGTTTTCTTCTTCTTCTTCTTCTTCTTCTTCTTCTCCTCCTCTCTGCCGATTCTTTCCCCTAGTTGCTGCTGAAATTTCCATTAGTTTTTCCCCTTCCGTTTCTTTCTTTTTTTCCAATTGATTCGGTTGTTCATCGTTGGTTGCGCGTGTTCAGTAAGTAACGGTTTTGTCTATTGTTAATAGTTCTTGGTTAATCTCTAAAAGGGGATTCCTTTTTGGTGTTTAGGAGTTAATCAAGGGGCTGATGGTTTTGAATCGACACTGTGATTGTGCAAAGTTATGGTTACTCAAGCGAGGTAAGGGTTTTGCTAGGTTTTTAGTCGAGTTCCTTTCGAAATTGGTTGATTAAAAATGAATTAAGTGATTAATCTGGACATATGTTGGTCAATTTTTAGGTTCTGGAGGCTTAAGAGTGCTTACGCATCAGAAACGATACTAAGTGTGTACCCAAAACACAGAAAACGGGATTTGGCGAAAAGCCAAAATTGCTTGCTGTCGAGAAATAAGAGAAATAAGAGAAAATGATGTGAAAAATTGTAGAGAAAGGAAATAAGGGTGTTATAAACTTGGAAATCAACATTTTGCACTAAAATAGTTTTGGACAGCAGCAGTAGTCTAACTTTGAAAAATCATCAAAAATAGTGGGAATTGAGTTAGAGGTTGCATAAATATGAAATTAAATTTATTGAGTCTAGTTTTTCATGGAAAAACAATGTAAGCAATGAAATTGTAAATCATGAGATATAATAAATTTTGTAAGACAAGGTCAGAATGATTTCGGGTTCCCCTATTCTGACTTAGGAAAATCAACAAAAATTGTAAAAAAAATAATTAGAGGTTTAAATTTATATTTTTAAATGCTTAGTAAGTCTATTTTCAAGAGAAACAAACGAAAACATCATATAAATTTCGTACTAAGAGATAAATAATTTTTAGTAAGGAAAGGATGAAGCTGTCAAACAGCAGATTAGGGATAAACTTAAAGATTTTACTATACCTATTTGATAAACTATAAATTCTGAAAATTTTATGGTAGAAAGGTATTTGAGTATAGTTTCAAAAACATCAAGCGGATCTTAATTTGGAATTCTATAGCTCAAGATATAAATAATTTAGTGGTAATGACTCAAGTAGACAGCTTTGAATGAACACATAAGTAAATAGTGAAAACATATATGAGTATTGAGCTAGCATGGGTTACTTTAAAAATGGATCACACGGCCAAGGCCAATTTGGGCCAAGTTAGCCACACGGGTGTGTGGGCCCACATGGGCATATCACATGGGCATGTGGGTCCATTTTTACCGAAATGTTTTTAAGGTTGCATGGGTCGCCCAAGTCAACTGTGAACCTACTGTAGGGTTGGTAAGCACTACTTAGACCCCTAAAGTGTGAAATTGACTAAATGATATCTATACTAAGCATGTTAATATCTGAACTAAATATATGTACTAAAATTGCATACTGGCATGTCATCCATTGTGTGTTGCATTGCATTGGGTTGGGGGTTGTTATTAAGAGGAAGTGTACTGAAAGGCTTTAAGCCTAATTTACTGGGAGCTCAGCTGCAAACTACTGTATTGTGCCATATTGGTACTACTTGGAGTGTAGGGATGGGTGAGTTGATTATATCCCCATATGGAGTGTAGGGTTGGACGAAGATGGTGTGTAGTGGATGGTTGGGTAGGATTTTACTACTGCATAACTATTACTGCTACTGATACTGTGATGGGTTAAGACCCTACTACATTTTGACATCAGATCGAGATGGGATAAGGCCCAAACATCGTCATCGACATCAAAAGGGCTTAGTCAAGACATTCAACTGTGCACTGTGAATACTGATTGTTTGTTTGTTTCTGCGGGATTATACACTGAGTTTTCATAAACTCACCCTTTTTGTTTAATGTGCACAGGTAATCCCTAGACTTAGACTGAACGGTGTGACAGAGGACTCACCGGTGGCCACAGCAATTTTTGGACTTCATGGTTTTCAATTTACGATTTATGATTTGATTATTATTGATTATCGGGTTGTAATTTAAGGACCCTCTGGGACTTTTGATTTAAATTTGAGTTTTTATTTATTTATTTATTTTACTTTATGGATTTATACCTGCTGGTCGTAGAAAATTCAGTTTTCAAAAAGTTAAAAGTAATTTCTAAACGCAAGATCACCTAGACTGTTTTTTTAAAGCTTCCACTACAAGGGATATTTCAAAACAAAAGTTTTAAATGAATAAAGATGACTTCCTAAGTTCTAACAAAGGTTTACTAAAGATAATTGTAACAACCCAAACCCGACCTAGACGTTATGACTGAATCTGGCATGTCACATCGAGGTGTTTTTTCGAAATCAAGGCTTGTTGATATAAAACCGTTTATAAGTGAAGAACTCATTTAGTTTTATTTCTTGGAAAAAAAAACATTTGGTAAATCATTAAGTTGGAAAAAAAAAACCACTTATTAAAATGATTGTCATGTTTGTTTCTGTTGGTTTCTTAGCTGGTTAAAAATGTGCGTTAGTCTTTTAAAACAATTATTATTTTGAAACTTATTTGTATCCATTTGACAGTTCAAAATAAGAAATTAAAAACCCAATGGAAAGAAATTAAAAATTACCAGAGGTCTTATTACAAAAATCTCAACCCAATATAAAATATTTAATTAACTACATTTAAATAGACATTCTCGCTCGTGTGGCCCCCTGCAAGTCCCTCGCAGCTCCAAATCCACTAAGTATGGGGATTACCAGTACAGTTAAAAGAAAAGGGTGAGTTACGAGAACTCAGTGTAATCCCTTATCACTCAATCAGTAATACATGCAAGAATGATGCAGGCTGAGCCCTGTTCAAGAATAAAGGCAAAGTGCGCGCTTTAGCCCAATCTGAAGAATAGGTGGGCTTAAGCATGGTACAGTATCCATATGGTGCAAGTATGCAAACCCGCCCCAATCTAGCTAGCACACCACCTGTACCAACCCAACACACCATGTGGGGACAAAGTCGACCCACCCAGCCCTCACACCAATATTGTAGCATAGCTATTAATAATAATAACGCAACAGAGCTGCCAGTACAGTATATGTGGCAGAGCCACCAGTAATAATAAATGTGGCAGAGCCACCAGTATCAGTATGTGTGGCAGAGCCACCAGTAACAGTACTTCCTCCATACAAAATCCCAACCCCATGTAATACGCCATGTCATCAATATTTCGTGTATGCAATATGTCCTACTCAGTACCGTCATATAATACATACTTTCATCTGTCAACCAACCACTAGGGGTAAAATAGTCATTTTCATGTATTAGGGGTAAAACGGTAATTTTTCCCTATAGGGGTATTTTGGTCATTTTACCTACCTTGGGGTCTCGGTACAGTTAACGACCTTCTCGAAGGCCTACAGTCACCCCGAGCGACACAGTTAATCCATTTGGTCGGAACAGTGTAAATGGGCTCAAAGCCTAATATTCGGCCCAAATGGGCCCATACGCTCGTGTGGCCCATTTGACCCAAACTCAATCACGGCTATGTGATCTACATACCCAGTCCAGTTTCTGCCATTTTTCGTAAATTTTATCCGTGTAGGGCCCACGAGCTCATTGGGCCCACACGGCCTATTTCAACCCAACGAGGCCCATAACGGCCCAATAGCATGAGAACACTCATGGTAGCCTTTACAGTCTATCGCCCATGATTTTGAGCTCGGTTTACCATATGAGCAATCGCACACTCGTGAGGCCTCAAATGCCAGAATTTTGACTTTTCAGTTTTTCGGCTTTTGCCGACTAATAGAAACGATAGTGTGATTACACACCTGTTTACGAAACCGCTCCAAGTTCCATGAGCACCCAACCTAAATTCAAACATGGCCCATGTTAATCCTTTAATTGTTAGGGTAAATCACCCTCTTATGGACACTTAATCCACACTTAATCAATCATCACCTACCACGATTATACAAAATATGGCCTACTCCTCTAAGATTGCTGGCCAAACCACATCTCCACGTTCTTGATGATTACCTACTTAAACAACGATTCTTATTAGACAAAATTGTTCACAAAAATGTGATGTAAAAACCCAACACCAAAATCATAGCATATTCAGCCCACCAAACCAACTTACCCCCAATGATCAGTCAGTTGATGAAGGGAAGATTTGGGAATGCCTCTACACACTAGAGAATCCCCTTTTTCCTTCGTGAGATTTTAAAACACAGAGAACAAACAAATGAGAGTGACTTAGGAACACAATGCTAACAAAATAACCTACTTGGAAAAGTTGAAAGACTTATCGAAATTGATGACTGCAAAAAGAGTTGTATAGAGGAATTCAACCAATTGTCAGAGAGCAGTTAAAGGTTACGGTATCTGGCTTGGTACAAAAGGAAATAGATGATGATGGAATCGATTAGAATAGATTAGATATATTCGGCCAAGCACAATAGGGAGGAGATGATAAAATGAAAGTACACAAAAAGAGCCTTATGATGAAATCGGCTAATATTGGGAGAGAGTGGGAAGCAAAGAAGAAGATGAAGGGAAGGTTTGGTTTAGGAGGGGACCGAAAGGATAAGAATTCAAGAGGAATGGAAGAAGTAAAAAAAATAAATAAGAGAGGCAATAAAATTTCGGTAATGAAGAAAGGTGTAAACGACACACTAACCATTTTCCCCAAATGTCAATTTGGTAGTACACTAGCAACCAAAATAGAGAGCAGGAATGAAAGCTATTTTGACACTTCAGGATTTTAAAGTAAAAGACCCAAAACGAAAAATGACCAAAACAGAATCCTCCAAAGGAAGTCTCAGCCGAAACTCTGAGTAGCTAAACACCCCATTTAGCACTAACACTCCCACACACTCCAACTTCATTGATTCTCTCCATAATACTCTCCCTTAATCCTCTCCACGATTTACTCCTACAATCTCTCCATGACCAATTCAAACACCTCATCAGCAGTGTTTTAGTCCAACTTTTCTATCTTCCCAGTTCAAGCAGCAAAATAACACTCCATTGCTTATCCCAAGATTTGAACTTCAGACCTCATAGCTACACAACACGCCATTTGCCACTAGGCCACAAGCTCTTCTTATGTCATTAAACAAGTATTATTATTAATAACGCCTAAGTGCCAGTGTCTAGCTTCATTTAAGGGAAAAATTAAAATTTTGTAAGAGCCAAGAATTGAACCCAGGCTTCTAAACACTCTCATACACACCCAAATCACTTAGCCATTAAAGCAAACAAGCAATTTTGTCAGAACATGAAAAATTAAAGACCCTATATTTTTGGGGTGTTATAATTCTACCCCTCTAAAAGAAACTTTGACCTTGAAATTTACCTGATTAGAATAGGTTGTTGTCGCATCGCCTCCTCAAGCTCCCACGTGGCTTCCTCGGTACCGTGGTTCTGCCAAGGTTTTTTAACTAGTGGAATCAATTTCGTCCTTAGTATCTTAACCTTACAGTCCAATATCTGTACTGGTTCTTCCTTGAAGGTCAGATTTGGCCCAACTTCGATCTCCTCGGCTGGTACTATATGTGTAGGATCAGAGTGATATCGCCTCAATATGGAGACATGGAACACATCGTGAATCCAGTCTAATTCTGGAGGTAACTCAAGTTGATAGGTGACTGGTCCCACACGCTTCAATATACGGTAAGGCCCAAGGAACCAAGGGCTAAGCTTACCCTTTCGCCCAAACCTCAGTATCTTTTTCCATGGAGAGAACTTAAGAAAGACATAATCCCCCACGGAGTACTCAACCTCTCGGCTTTTAAGATCTGCGTAAGACTTCTGCCTATCAGATGCCTCCTTCAACCGGCCTCGAATCAGTTTTACCTTTTCTTCGATATCAAAAACTAACTCTGGCCCCAAAAGTCACCGCTTGCCCAGTTTAGTCCAATAGGTACGGGTACAACACCTACGACCATACAACGCATCGTACAGTGCCATTTGAATACTGGACTGGTAGCTATTATTATATGCAAACTCTGCTAGCAGCATATAGTCTTCTCAGCTGCCTCGAAGTCAATAACATAGCTTAACATGTCTTCCAATGATCAATCACCTCTCTCGATCGACCATCCGTGCGAGGATGGAACGCACATCAAGTCCAACCTAGTACCCAAAGCCTCGTGTAATTTCTTCCAGTACTGAGATGTGAATTAAGGGTCTCTATTAGATATGATGGAAACTGTTACCTCATGCAGTCTCACAATCTCAGCCATATACAACTTTGCCAACTTCTGCAACGAGTAATCCGTACGAACTAGTATAAAATGGGCAGATCTAGTCAGTTGGTCTACAATAACCCATACCAAATCATTTTTAGTAGGCTTAAAGGCAGCCTACACACAAAATCCATGGTTACTCTCTCCCACTTCCAAAGTGGAATTTTAACTGGCTGCAGTAACCCTGAAGGTAGTTGATGCTTAGCTTTGACTTGCTGGCTTGTTAAGCACTTACTCACAAGATCAGTAACTTTACGTTTCAGCCCTAGCCACCAGTACAACTCACGAAGATCTTGGTATAACTTGTTTCCATCAGGATGCATAGTATATGGACTACTATGCACCTTTCGCAGTATAGACTGCCTTAACTCAGAATCCCTCGGTACATAGACTCTCCCACGGAAACACAGTACTCCCTCACCATTAAACCCAAAATCTACAGTCTCTCCATTTTCAACTTATCGAAAACGAGGAACTAGTGACTCATCGACCAACTGTTTCCCCTTAATTTGTTCAGTCCACGACGATCTCACTTGAAGCTCAGCTAGCAAGCTACCATCATCATACAAGCTGAGACGAGCAAACATTGCTCTCAAATCGACATCTGACCCTACGACTCAGTACGTCAGCTACCATGTTAGCCTTACCAGGGTGATACTCAATCGAGCAGTCGTAATCCTTAAGCAGCTCTACCCTTCTTCACTGCTGAAGATTCAGCTCATTTTGAGTAAAGAGGTATTTGAGGCTTTTGTGATCTGTGTAGATAATATACTTCTTGCCATATAAGTAGTGCCTCAAAATTTTTAATACGAATACCACCTCGGCTAATTCTAAGTCGTGAGTATGATAATTCCCTTCATAAGGCTTAAGCTAGTGAGACGCATAAGTAACCACCTTACCCTCCTGCATCAGCATACAACCTAATCCAATGTGTGATGCATCACTGTAGACAGTAAATTCCTTCCCAGACTCTGGCTGTATTAAGACAGGGGCCTTAGTTAGAACCTTCTTCAGTTTCTCAAAACTTTCTTGCTGCTTATCAGTCCAATTGAACGGTACCCCTTTACACAGCAGCTTAGTTAGAGGTGCATCAATTAAGGAAAACCCCTCAACAAAATGTTTGTAATACCCTGCCAAACCCAGAAAGCTTCGAATTTTAGATATGGTCTTAGGTGGTTTCTAGTCCAGTACGGCTTCAATTTTTTGAGGATCCACCCTGATCCCCTCAGTAGACACCACGTGACCAAGAAATATCACTTCTAGCAGCCAGAACTCACACTTGCTGAACTTAGCGCACAATTGCTTCTCCCTTAAAATTTACAGAAAAATTCAGAGATGTGCGTCATGTTCATCCTCGATTCTCGAATACACCAAGATATCGTCTATAAATACTACCACGAACCGATCCAAATAGGGCTGGAATACTCGGTTCATCAGGTCTATAAAAGTAGCTGGTTCATTCGTTAGCCCAAACGACATCATTAGGAACTCGTAGTGACCATAATGAGTCCTAAACACAGTCTTATACACATCAGTCTCTTTAACCCTTAGTTGATGGTACCCAGAACAGAGATCTATTTTGGAGAAAACTAAAGCTCCTCGCAACTGATCAAAGAGATCATCAATCCTCGGCAACGGATACTTATTCTTGATAGTCAGCTTATTAAGTTGTCGATAATCGATGCACATGCACATGGACCCATCCTTCTTCTTTACAAACAACACTAGTGCTCCCTGCGTAGACACACTCAATCGAATAAATCCCCAGTCTAGAAGTTTTTGAATTTGAATCTTTAACTCCACCAGCTCCTTCTGTGCCATCCTAAATAGGGCAATGGACACTAGAGCTATTCCAAGTAAGAGCTCAATACCAAATTCAACCTCGTGGTTCGGAGGCAGCCCATGGAGCTCATCAGAAAATACATCCGAAAAATCCTTAACAGTTATAATATCTCCGACAGAAGGACCTTCAAATTTAGAAATACTAACATAGGCTAAAAATGCCTCACTACCCTTGCGAATCAGTTTCTCGGCCCTTGATGTTGAGATCACGTTAGATAAATAATTCCTTCGCTCCCCAATCACAACCACCTCCTCATCCTCAGTAGTCTTCAACACCATACACTTAGCAGCACAGTCCAAACTAGCTCGATGTTTCACCAGCCAATCCATACCCAAAATAAGGTCAAATTCACCAAACGACAGTTCCATCAAGTCCGCTGGAAAAACTTCTCCTTGGACCTCAAGGGGAACATCTCTGAATAACTTATTTACCCTAACCGACTGACCCAGTGGACTTATCAAAGTCATCTCACTAACAATATTTTCAAACTGAATACCCAAAGTTCTTGACACAGTGCATGCAACGTATGAATGTGTAGACCAATATCAATTAAAGCAGTGTAGGGTATATTGTAAATTAGAAACGTATCGGTTATGACGTCAGGGGCGTCACCATCCTCTCGGTGACGAGCAGCATATACCAGAGCTGGCGACCTTGCTACAGTGTTACGAGTGCTTTTTCCTGGGGCTCTACGACCTCTTCCTATACCGTTTCCCCCTCTAGCTACGTATGGCCTCTCGGTGGCTGCTAACCATCTCTCACTGGCTGAACATGACCCAGTCCTGTAGCTTGCATCTAAACCGACTTCTGAGGACAATCCTTAACCCGATGATCCATGGACCCACATCTAAAATACGCCCTAATCCTCTTCCAGCACTCATCCTAGTGAGATCTCCCACAATCAACACAAGGCTATGGCCTAGCAATAGCAATAGGAACTCTAACCCGAATCGGCCCATCAAACCTAGCTTTTTTAAAAGGCCTCCCAAAAGAACTTGAGGGCCCAAAATCCCTCTTATTTCTTCCCTTGTCTTTTTCATGGTCCTGGCGCTCCGAGCACTTCACCTCTTCAGTAATTTTTTCCTTTTCTACAAGAGCAGCAAAATCGCGCTCCCTCTGTGGAGCTATCAATACCCTTAGTTCATCACGAAGGCCATCCTCAAAATGCACACAGTGTCCATACTCAGTTGCTACTATCTCCCGCATATCGACTCAACCACAAGAATTCTGCCTCATATTTTGCCACTGTCTTACTCCCTTGGGTCAGGCTCAGAAATTCCTTTCGTCGGGCGTCCACATAACTTGCACCCACGTACTTTCCTTGAAATGTCATCTTAAAGAAATCCCACGTCACACGGTCGACCTATGTACCCTCTCTCATGGTGAGCCACCATTGGTAAGCCTCATCTCGCAGTAAGGATACTGCCCTCTTTAATTTTTGCTCTGTGGTACAGTAAAGATCGTCCATTATTCGTTCAGTCGCCTCTAACTAATACTCCGCCACATTTGGGGCTACTCTAGAAATACCCCTAAAAATTTTTGCTCCATTAGACCGGAGTCGCTATGAAATTGACCCTCGGCCCACTGTTCTAATACTAGCTCCAGCAACCCTCCTTAAAACGCAGAGCATCGCTTGAGATAGGGTATCATCCCCAGCCGCTCGAGCATATGACCTCGTCTTGGTTACTAGTGAAGCCGGTGCTTCCCCAGTAGGCATATGGCCCGATGCCGACAATCCAGCCCAAACATTTTCTCAGCCTCTACCGTGACCCCGCGTACCCCTTCCGTGAGTACCTCTTGTGCTCATTTTGATATGCGCTTATCTGATTAAAAAGTCTTATGTATCAGCTTATAATTTCAGTAATTATTAACAAATGTATTACGAAAAACAATCATTAGAGGTTTGTTTTCGCAGATCAAGGTCTCACTACAGTTTACTGTCTCCTACGGTTTTAGTTTCCTCTATCTAGAGTTTCATATTATATCAGTAATCAGAATTAGAGAACTTACAGATTTGGCGCTGGGGACTCGGTGTGTCACACTTGTACATCTTTCGAAAACATTTTAAATCTTTAAAATCTACTTTTAGAAAAACTTTTCAAACCCATTCCACGGATAAGTTTTACAACCTGGCTCTACTACCACTAAATATAATACCCTAAACTCGGCCTAGACGTTACGACCAAATCTGAAGTGTCACATCGAGGTGTTTTTTCAAATTCAAGGCTTGTTGATAGAAAATCATTTTTAAGTGAAGAACTCATTTAGTTTTATTGCTTGGAAAAAAAAACATTTGGTAAATCATTAAGTTGGAAAAAACCACTTATTAAAATGATTGTCCTGTTTGTTTCTGTTGGTTTCTTAGCTAGTTAAAAAGTCGTGGAAGCTACTTAAGTTAATGTCATTTTGAAGTTTTGAAAATGTGCGTTAGTATTTTAAAACAATTATTATTGTTGAAACTTATTTGTATCCGTTTTGCATTTCAAAATAAAAAATTAAAAACCCAATGGAAAGAAATTAAAAATTACCAAATGCCTTATTACAAAAATCTCAACCCAATATAAAATATTTAATTAACTATGTTTAAATAGACATTCTTGCTCGTGTAGCCCCCTTCGAATCCCTCACAGTTCCAAATCCACTAAGTTTGGGGATTATATGTACAGTTAAAAGAAAAGGGTGAGTTACGAGAACTCAGTGTGTAATCCCCTATCGCTCAATCAGTAATACATGAAGTAACATTCTAGGCCTGAGCCCTGTTCAGTAACAGTACAGTGTGGGCCTTATCCCAATAAAGTAACAGGGTGGGCTTAAGCCCGATACAGATCCGTATGGTACAACTATGCAAACTTTCCCAAACCCTGCCAGTACACCACCCGTACCAACCCAACACACCATGGGGGACAAAGTCGACCCACCCAGCCCTCACATAAATATTGCAGCATAGCTACCGGTAAAAATAATATAGTAGAGCTGCCAATATAGTATATGTGGCAAAGCCACCTGTAATAGTAATTGTGGCAGAGCTACCAGTAACAGTACTTCCTCCATACAAAATCCCAATCCCATGTAGTATGCCATGTCATCAATATTTCGTGTATGCAATATGTCCTACTCAGTACCGTCATACAGTACGTACTTTCATCTTTCAACCTACCTCTAGGGGTAAAATAATCATTTTTATTTATTAGTGGTAAAACAATAATTTTACCTATAGGGGTATTTTGGTCATTTTACCTACTTTGGGGTCTCGGTACAGTTAACGACCTTCTCGAAGGCCTACAGTCACCCTAAGCGACACAGTTAATTGATTTGGTTAGAACAGTGTAATGGATCAAAGCCCAATATTTGGCCCAAATAGGCCCACACGCTCGAGTGGCCCATTTGGCCCAAACACAATCACGACTATGTGATCTACATAGTACAATCCAATTTCTACCCCTTTTCGTAAATTTTATCCGTGTAGGGCCCATGAGCCTATTGGGCCCACATGGCCCATTTCGGCCCAACGAGGCCCATAAAAGCCCAAGAGCATGAGAACACTCGTGGTAGCCTCTACAGTCTATCGCCTATGATTTTGAGCTTGGTTTACCATATGAGAGATCGCACGCTCATGAGGCCTCAAATGCCAGAATTACGGCTTTTCAATTTTTCGGTTTTGGCTGACTCATAGAAACGATAGTGTGATTACACACCTGTTTACGAAACCACTCTAAGTTCTATGAGCATCCAACCTAAATTCAACCATGGCCCATGTTAATCCTTTAATCGTTAGGGTAAAACACCCTCTTATGGACACTTAATCCACACTTAATCAATCATCACCTACCACGATTATAATATGGCCTACTCCTCTAAAATTGCTAGCCAAGCCATATCCCCACATTCTTGATGATTACCTACTTAAGCAATGACTCTTATTAGATAAAATTATTCACAAAAATGTGATGTAAAAACCCAACACCAAAATCATAGCATATTCGGCCCACCAAACCAACTTACCCCAATAATCAGTTAGTTGATGAAGGGAAGATTTGGGAACGCCTCTACACACTAGAGAATCCCCTTTTTCCTTCTTGAGATTTTAAAACATAGAGAACAAACAAATGAGAGTGACTTAGGAACACAGTGCTAACGAAATAACCTACTTGGAAAAGTTGAAAGACTTATCGAAATTGATGACTGCAAAAAGAGTTGTGTAAAGAAATTCAACCAATTGCTAGAGAGTAGTTAAAGGTTACAGTATCTGGCTTGGTACAAAAGGAAAGGGATGATGATTTAATCAGTTAGAATAGATTAGATATATTCGGCAAAGAACAATAGGGAGGAGATGATAAAATGAAAGTACATAAAAAGAGCCTTATGATGAAATTGGCTAAGATTGGGAGAAAGTGGGAAGCAGAGAAGAAGATGAAGGGAAGGTTTGGTTTAGAAGGGAGACCGAAAGGAGAAAAATTCAAGAGGAAGGGAAGAAGCAAAACAAAAGTGAGAGAGGCAAGACAATTTTGATAATGAAGAAAGGTGTAAACAGCACACTAACCAGTTCCCCCAAATGTCAATTCGGTAGTACACTAGCAACCAAACTATAAAGCAGGAATGAAAGCTATTTCGACACTTCAAGATTTTAGAGCAAAAGACCCGAAATAAAAAATGACCAAAACTGAATCCCCCAAAGGAAGTCTCAGCCGAAACTCTAAGTAGCTAAACACCCCATTTGGGACTAACACTCCTACACACTCTGTAACATCCTGAACTTTTGGGCCTATGTGTTTGGTTTGGGGATATGTTTAATGTGTTAAATTAAGTGTTAGGGGTTCAAATTGGGCTTAGGTTTGGGCCGAGGCTGTAGTTAAAATTTCTTGTTTGAGCACTTTAGTGGAAAGCTTGTTAAGTTGAGGCATAACAGATATTAGCTATGTTTTTAAAACACAAATGGGATTGTGACCTAGTGGCAAAATGGCGCCATAATGAGGGAAGGGAGTTGGCGTCATTTGAAGGTCCAAGGTTCGAGTCGCATGGTACCTTCTATTTTAATTATTTTCAGCATTTACAAGAGCAGTAGTGGAGTTCGGCAATGATGCTTAAATTTAGGAATTTTGTAATATGATAATAAGGTAGATAATGTCTGATAAAGGAATGAAGAGGTTGTGTCATCCATGACATTTGTAGATGAGTAGTCGATGAGGATAAGGAGAAAATCAAGGAGTTATCTACAATTCTAGGTTGTGGCCGAAATTTTGACTCTAAGAGGAGTAAAGGAATCAGTTTCTTTATAGCTAAGGGGTGCCAAATTTTCCCCTATTCCTTGTTTAATTTTTAGCTATCAGGAAGGGCACTTTCAGGTTTTGATAAGTAAGTGCCGAAATTGCCTATAAATAGGGGTGGTAGCTCATCAATTCCGGCATTTGAACCCTACTCTTTTCTTCTTTCCCTGTGCCAAAATTCTCAGTCTTCCTCTCCAATTTCTTTTCTTTTGATTTCTTCAAAAGCCGAGACCTCCCAAACTTCTCAACATCTTTCCTTTTAAAAGCTGAAACCCTGAACCCTCTTCTCATTTCCATAGCCGAATAATCCCTATTCTATTTTGCCAATTTCTTCAACTAAAAGCCAAAACTACTTAGATTTCTTCTTATTATCTCCTCTTCTTGATCTTCTAAAAAGTCGAAATCCCCTAGGAGTAGCTGAATTTTCTCTAGTAAGGTAAGTGACGATTCTTGTTGTCCTTAAGATCTCTCTTTCGATTTCTAAAAGACAAAGCTGGAAAGCTAATGGTTTAATGGTTTCATGTATTTTATATGTTTGGCGACATTCGAGAAGTGAAGTAGATCAAGTAGATCTAAAAGCCAGAAATTGTTAGTCTCTGATTTTGGGATTTCAAGGTAAGGATTTCGATTCTCCTTAAGAGTTATCAATCAGTTTCTTTTCATTATTCGTGCCCTTAACCAATCTTTTCATTAAGCAATCGTCATAGTACCTTCTGACCAAGATCATTCATGGACTCAAATGTCAGCAAATCAAAGGAAGGGTTGGATCTGTAGTCCCAGCCCCAAAGTTCAAGAAACGCACGGTGTCTGTTGTTCGTGATTGGCCGCCAGGTTGTGGACCAGCTTCAGAACAGAATCTTAGGCTATTAGCAACCGTAGCGGCTTCCAATAGTGCCGACTTTGACAATATCATCTTGTTGGTAATAAGGTGTGTAGATCTTTATCACTTTAGTCTCCTGTATGATATCTATTATGGGCTGAAAAGCCAGAAAAAGACTATGTGACAGTCGAATAACCCGTAGGGGTTGGGCTAGGAATGCCAGGTATGTAAACATAGTATTATCTCTATTTGTATCGATGTATGTGTTATCTTGTTATCCAGTAAATGGTTTAGTGCCTTTGATATGGCATATGTGTAAGCATGGGATATGGGTTTGATTTGATGAAGGGGAAGAGCATGTATTTAGGACACAATAGTGATCGGTGGCTATGCCACGTTATCTTGATATCCTAATTCTTGAATATTATGATCGACAGCATGACTGTCAAATCGGCGTGTAGAGGTTGGTAGGTCGATTGTAGAAATCCTCAAGGTGTGATGGTTGGTAAGGGTTGGCGTGTAGAGGATGGAACCCTAGGTGGGTTGGGTAATTTCTGCATGTATTTTTGTTCTAATGCTATTTTCCATGGGCCAGGTCCCAGAATGAGTTTTTGGACCTTAAGCCGTTTAAGTGATTTCGGGATTTGCACATTGAGTCTTGGTGTCTCACCCTTTTCTTTTTTTTTCCTTCCCTACTTTTCAGATGAACAGTAGATCGTGGACATGGGAGCCAAGGCGGACTCGAGGGCCATCAAGTTTTTGTTATCTTTATAAACTATCTCTGTTTTATTCCTTAAAGTTTAAGTTTGGGATTATTTTTGTAATAAGGCTCCATAACTTAGGTTATGTTTCTTTTCTTTTCTTTCTTTCTTTCTTTATTATTATGCCACATTTTTATAAACTTAGGTTTTCAAAACTTAAATTGTAAAGCGAGAAGAAAATAGGCTTTTCAAACACACTCATGCAAATACTAAAATTTCTTCAAAATATCACAATTGACGATTGATCGGTTAAAATAACCTGAGATTCTTTGAAACCCTACAAGTAAAGTTTTCAACATTCAACCCGTAGCATGCCAGATCCGGCATGACATATGTGTCGAGTTTGGGGTGTTACATTTTGGTATCAGAGCCCAGTTTAAAACTAGGGCTGTGAAATGAGTCTAGTAGTGATTTATAAAATAAAGAAGAGTTTGAGAAAAGTTTGGTTGGGATATGGCCTTCGAGTCTACTAGCACCCGATCCACCCAGGTATGTACTCTAACTCTTGATGTGATATGCATGATGGGCTTGATGGGCCTTATGGATGTAGACTAGTATGATAGGATTAATGGACTCTAAGTTTAGTTTAAATAACTCCTCAATTTCATAAGATTTAATCTAATGAAACATGATTGTGAACAAGTCGCAAGGTTAGGGTGTGGTAACAGGCATACGCATGTCTAGGATGGCATCTAGGGAGAGCTTGGTACTTAAGCGGCCCTAGTGGCCCACCTCCTCTTTTCTGGAATCCTACCTGGTGCATAGTGACTGTTCACCTTAGCTACAAGGACTTGTTGATAGGCCAAAAATTTATAACTAAAACTCGAAAGGGACCAACCACCCTATTTCTTAAAATTACTAAAATACCCCTGGTTTGGAAAATTATTGAATTATCCCTGATTTGCAAAATAACCAAAACACCCTTGATTTGTAAAATGACCAAAATACCATTGGATAGCAAAATGACCAAAATACCCCTAGATTGTAAAACTATCGAAATACCTCTAGATTATAAAATTTCCAAAATACCCCTATTTTGTAAAATCACCAAGATACCCTATTCTTAGAAAATTACAAAATATCCCTATAGGATAAAATTATAAAAATACCCCTAGGTAGTGAAATGACGAAAATACCCTTAGGTGATGAGTTCATGGATGCTACTTGTATGTTGGTGTGTATGAATGTTGAATGTGCATGGTTCTTGGAATTAGGAAGACACCTGTAGGTATAATCGCGGATTCGAAAGAACTACTATTAAAACTACTTTTCATAAGACTTTTCATAAAATTTCTAATCAGATAAACGCCAATCGGAAGAATGAGTACAAGGGGTCGTAGACATCCACCGCGTGGTCGTGGTAGGGGTAGGATGACCGTGTCAGAACCAGTAGGGTCTGGCCACGGGTCAGGAAACGAGATGCTGGATCTGTCAGCTATGGAGGGAGAATTTTAGGACCAAACGACCAGAGATGATATGTTATCTCAGGCAATGTTAAGGGTGTTGAAAAGGGTTGTTGGGGCAGGCATGGGCATAGGAGCTCGAAAATCTGTGTCAAATGACTGAGAGCCAATGGAGTAGAGATATTCAGAGGAATTTTTGGAATAGCCCCGAGTACAGCTGAGTACTGGTTAGAGGCGGTGGAACTTATAATGGATGATCTAGATTTCACGGAGGAGGAAAAGCTAAAAGGAGTCGTATCTCTCCTGCGGGACGAAGCATACCAGTGGTGGCTTACGGTTAAGGATGGTGCAGTGGCTGACCGTATCACCTAGGATTTCTTCAAAACGACGTTCCAAAGTAAGTACATTGTGACAAGCTATGTGGATGCCCAGCGCAGAGCATTTCTGAATTTGGTTCAGGGTAGTAGGTTGGTGGCTACGTATGAGGCAAAATTCTTATGCCTTAGCCATTATGCTCGAGGGATAGTGGCCATAGACCATGAACGTTGTGTTTGGTTTGAAGATGGTCTGAGAGATGATCTGCATGTTTTGATATCCCTATAGCGGGAGAGGGAGTTCGCTGTCTTGGTGGAAAAGGCTAAGATAGTTGAGGAGGTAAAGCAGATAGAGAAGCTAAACTGGGATAGAAATGGGAATAAGAGGAATTTTGGACCATCATAGTCAACTGGGCGTACTTAGAAAAAGTCTAGGTCGAATGGACTGAGTCAAGTTGAGAGACCTGCTGCTGCTAGCCAAACGCAGAAGTGTGCTCGGTGCGGTAAACTCCATTGGGGTAAGTGTTGGTCAAGTAGCAGGAAGTGTTGTAGGTGTAGATCTACGGACCATCAGATTAGAAACTGTCTGCAGCAACGGGACAATGAAGGGCCCGCAGGCCAAGGGAATGTTCAGTCGAGTAGAGGAGGTCAGTAGCCACAAAGAGGTCGTGGTCTGGCTAGAGGTGGTAATGGTCGGGTTGTGGAGCACCGGGTAGAAGTACAGCAAACACTAAGGCGAGACAGCCAGGGTTAGTCTATGCTGCCAGACGTCGAGAGGAGGCTGATGCATCGGATGTTATAACCAGTACGTTTTTAAGTTTTGACTTACCTTACACTGCCTTGTTTGACATTGGGTCAACACATTCGTATGTAGCTATTAGTGTATCTGGAACTTTAAGGTTAGAATCTAAGATTAACCTTAGGGCAATGGCAGTAATTAGCCCGTTAGGACAATCTGTAGTAGTGGATAAACTCTATCGAGAGGTACCTTTAGAAGTCTAGGGAATGACTTTCCTAACGGATCTGATGGAATTATCGTTCGGGGAATTTGATTTAATTTTAGGCATGGATTGGCTGGTAAGGTATGAAGTGAACTTGGATTGTGCAGCCAAGCGCATGGTGTTGAAGACCCCCGAGGGTGACGAAGTGTTGGTGATAGGAGAAATGGGGAACTATCTATCGAATGTGGTGACTGCCGTAAGAGCAGAAAGGATGGTAGGAAAAGATACAAGGCAGTTTTAATGTTTGTTCGGGCTCTGAAGCCAAGGAACTGATTGTTGGAGACGTTAAAACGGTGAAGAAATTTCTTGATGTTTTCCCGAAGAGCTTTCGGGATTACCTCCGGATCGTGAGGTAGAGTTTGGTATCGATCTTCTTTCAGGAACAACGCCAGTATCTATTACTCCATACAGGATGGCACCGAAGGAGTTGGTGGAATTGAAAGTGCAGATTCAGGAGTTATTGGATAGAGGGTTTATACGACCAAGTGTGTCACCGTGGGGAGCGCCGGTGTTATTTGTTAAGAAGAAGGATGGATCAATGCATATGTGCATTGACTATCGCCAATTAAATAAGCTGACAATCAAGAACAAGTATCTGTTGCTAAGGATTGATGACTTGTTTGATCAACTGAAAGCGGGCGTCAGTGTTTTCAAAGATATATTTGAGGTCAGGATACCATCAGCTTAGGGTCAAGGAAGCAGATATTCATAATACGACATGGTAATGCCATTTGGTTTGACCAACGCACCAGCAACATTCATGGACATGATGAACCGAGTGTTCCAACCCTACCTGGATCAGTGTGTCGTGGTGTTTATCGATGATATCTTAGTCTACTCAAAGTCGGAGGAGGATCATGATGTTCATCTACGAATGGTTTTGAAGATTCTGAGGGAGAAGCAATTGTATGCCAAATTCAGTAAGTGCGAATTTTGTCTAAGGGAAGTTACTTTTCTAGGCCACGTTGTATCGGCAGAAAGGATTAGGGTTGACCCTCGAAAAATCGAATCGGTGTTGGATTGGAAACCGCCTAAGTCGATGGCAGAAATTCAGAGTTTTCTTAGTCTGGCCAGATGTTATCGAAGGTTTGTTGAGGGATTTTCTTTGATTACGGCACCGTTGACTAAGTTTCTACGGAAAGGAGTTCTATTTTTTTTGGTCTGCTAAGCAGCAAGAGAGTTTCGCGAAGTTAAAAAGGATTTTGACAGAGGCTCCGGTGTTGATTCAGCCGGAGGCTAGAAATAAGTTCGTGATTTACTGTGATGCTTCACACACGGGACTAGGATACGTGTTGATGCAAGATAGAAAGGTTGTTGCGTATGCTTCTCAGCAGTTAAGGCCATACAAATCAAATTATCCCACCCATGATTTGGAATTGGCAGCAGTGGTATTTGCTTTGAAGATATGGAGGTATTATCTGTACGGGGAGACATCTATCATTTGTACCGATTATAAGAGCTTAAAGTACTTGTTAACACAGAAGGAGTTGAATCTAAGGCAGAGGAGGTGGATCGAGTTGTTAAAGGATTATGACTGCTCGATCGAGTACCACGTGGGGAAGGCTAACGTGGTGGCGGATGCTCTAAGCCGTAAGGTGATCATTGACTTGAGAGCAATGTTTGCTCACTTTAGTCTATATGAAGATGGGAGTTTATTAGCTGAACTCCAAGTAAAACCCTCTTGGGTTAGTCAGGTAAAGGAAAAGCAACAGACCGATGAGTTGCTTAAGGAGAAGTGGCAGCTTATCTTGAATAATGGGCCAGCAGAATTTAGTGTGAACGAGAAGGACTGTTATGTTTTCGAGGGAGGATTTGCATGCTGAAAGATCCAGAATTGAGGCAGAGGATTTTACGTGAAGCGCATGAAGGTACATACGCTATGCATCCTGGAAGGAGTAAGATGTATCGGGATTTGTGAGATCAGTTCTGGTGGTCGGGTTTGAAGCAAGAGGTAACTGAATTGGTAAGTAAGTGTTTGACCTGTCAGCAGGTAAAGGCGGGGCATTAGTTGCCATCAGGGTTATTACAACCGATAAAGATTCCGCAATGGAAGTGGGAAAGGATCACAATGGACTTTGTTAGTGGGCTACCCCTCATGCCTACTAAGAAAGACTCAGTTTGGGTAATTGTAGACCGCTTGACAAAGTTTGCATATTTCATACCTGTATGTGTCGACTACTCTTTGCAGAAGTTAGCTACGTTATATATAGCAGAGGTAGTAAGGTTACATGGAGTACCAGTATCGATCATCTCGGATAGGGACCCTAGGTTCACCACACGATTTTGGAAGGCGTTACATCAAGCGTTGGGGACGAAGTTGGATTTTAGTACAGCATTTCATCCTCAAACCGATGGACAGTCTAAGTGGGTGATTCAAATCTTGGAGGACATGTTGAGAGGATGTGTCATTGATTTTAAGGGGAGTTGGGAAGGATTCTTACCATTAGCAGAGTTTGCTTACAATAACAGCTACCAGTTTAGTATTCAGATGGCGCCCTATGAAGCTTTATGCAGGCGAAAGTGTCGTACTCCTACCTATTGGATGTAATTAGGGAACGCCGATTTTGGGTCCGAGTTGGTGACCGAGGCAGAAGAGAAGGTTGAGTTAATTTGGGCTCGACTAAAGGAAGCGTCGGACAGGCAGAAGTCCTATGTTGATTTAAAATGTAGGGACATAGAATTTGTTGTGGGTGACAAGGTTTCTTGAAGGTATCACCTTGGAAGAAGGTACTAAGGTTAGGACGGAAGGCCCAGATTTATTGGACCGTACCGAGTGTTAAAATGAGTAGGATTAGTAGCATATCAGCTGGAGTTGCCTCTGAAGTTAAGTCAAATTCACGATGTATTCCACGTCTCTATGCTGAGACGATATCGTTCGAATCCATCCCATGTGGTGTCAGTAAAGGAAATCGAAGTAAGACCTGATCTATCCTTCAAAGAGGAATCGGTAGAAATTTTGGATCGTGATGTCAAGGTGTTGCGAAGGAAAATGGTTCCGTTAGAGAAGGTGCTATGGCGGAACCACGGTTCTGAAGAGGCTACATGGGAATCAGAGGAATTGATGCGGTAGTAATACCCCCATCTTTTTTGACCAGGTAATTTCAAGGACGAAATTCCTTTAAGGGGGTAGAACTGTAACATCCTAAACTATTGGGCCTATGTGTTTGTTTGGGGATATGTTTAATATGTTAAATTAAGTGTTAGGGGTTCAAATTGGGCTTAGGTTTGGGCCGAGACTGTAGTTAAAATTTCTTGTTTGAGCACTTTAGTGGAAAGCTTGTTAAGTTAAGGCATAACAGATATTAGCTATGTTTTTAAAACACAAATGGGCTTGTGACCCAGTGGCAAAATGGCTCCACAATGAGGGAAGGGAGTTGGCGCCAGAATGAGGGTCCAAGGTTTGAGTCACCTAGTACCTTTTATTTTAATTATTTTCGGCATTTACAAGAGCAGTAGTGGAGTTCGGAAATGATGCTTAAATTTAGGAATTTTGTAATGTGATAATAAGGTAGATAATGTGCTGATAAAGGAATGAAGAGGTTGTGTCATCCATGACACTGTAGATGAGTAGTCAGATGAGGATAAGGAGAAAATCAAGGAGTTATCTACAAGGCTAGGTGGTAGCTCATCAATTCCGGCATTTGAACCCTACTCTTTTCTTCTTTCCCTGTGCCGAAATTCTCAGTCTTCCTCTCCAATTTTTTTCTTTTGATTTCTTCAAAAGCCGATACCTCCCAATCTTCTCAACATCTTTCCTTTCAAAAGTCGAAACCCTAAAATCTCTTCTCATTTCCATAGTCTAATAATCCCCATTCCTTTTTACCGATTTCTTCAACTAAAAGCCGAAACTACTTAGATTTCTTCTTATTATCTCCTCTTCTTGATCTTCTCAAACGCCGAAATCCCTTGGGAGTAGCCAGATTTTCTCTAGTAAGGTACGTGTCAATTCTTGTTGTCCTTAAAATCTCTCTTTCGGTTTCTAGAAGACAAACCTGAAAAGCTAATGGTTTAATGGTTTCATGTATTTTATGTGTTTGGCAACATTCGAGAAGTAAAGTAGATCAAGTAGATCTAAAACCAGAAATCGTTAGTCTCTAATTTCGAGATTTCAAGGTAAGGATTTTGATTCCCCTTAAGAGTTATCAATCGATTTTTTTTTGTTATTCGTGCCCTTAGCCAATCGTTTCGTTAAGCAATCGTCATAGTACCTTCTGACCAAGATCATTCATGGACTCGAATGTCAGCAAATCGAAGGAAGGGGTTGGATCTGTAGTCCCAGCCCCAAAGTTCAAGAAACGCGCTGTGTCTACTATTCGTGATTGGCCACCGGGTTGTGGACCAGCTTTAGAACAAAACTTAGGCTATTAGCAATCGTAGCGATTTGCGATAGTGCCGACTTTGACAGTATCATCTTGTCAGTAATCAGGTGTGTAGATCTTTATCACTTTAGTCTCCTGTATAATATCTATTATGGGTGAAAAGTTTAAAAAGGTCGTATGGCGAATAATAACCCATAGGGGTTGGGCTAGGAATGCTAGGTATGTAAACATAGTATTATCTCTATGTATATCGATGTATGTGTTATCCTATTATCCAGTAAATGGTTTAGTCCTTTGATATGGCATGTGCGTATGCATGGGATATGGGTTTGATTTGATGAAGGGGAAGAGCATGTAATTAGGTCACAATAGTGATCGGTGGCTATGCCACGTTATCCTGATATCCTGATTCCTGAATATTACGATCGACAGCAAGACTGTCAAATCGGCGTGTAAAGGTTGGTGGGTCGATTATAGAAATCCCCAAGCTGTGATGGTTGGTAAGGGTTGGCGTGTAGAGGATGGAACCCTAGGTGGGTTGGGTCATTTTTGCATGTATTTTTGTTTTAATGCTATTTTCCATGGGCCAATTCCCAGAATGAGTTTTTGGACCTTAAGCCATTTAAGTGATTTCGGGATTTTCACATTGAGTCTTGGTGACTCACCCCTTTTCTTTTTTTTCCCTTCCCTACTTTTCAGATGAATAGTAGATCGTGGACATGGGAGCCAAAGCGGACTCGAGGGGCCATCAAGTTTTTGTTATCTTTATAGACTATCTCCGTTTTATTCCTTAAAGTTTAAGTTTGGGATTATTTTTGTAATAAAGCTCCATAACTTAGGTTATGTTTCTTTTCTTTCTTTATTATTATGCCACATTTTTATAAACTTAGGTTTTCAAAACTTAAATTGTAAGGCGAGAAAAAAATAGGCTTTTCAAACACACTCATGCAAATACTAAAATTTCTTCAAAATATCACAATTGACGATTGATCGGTTAAAGTAAACTGAGATTCTTCGAAACCCTACAAGCAAAGTTTTTAACATTCAACCCATAGCATACCAGACCCGGTCATAACGTATGGGCCGGGTTTGGGGTGTTACACACTCCAACTTCCTTGATTCTCTCTACAATACTCTCCCTTAATCCTATCCACGATTTACTCCTATAATCTCTCCATGACCAATTTAAACACCTCATCAGTAGTGTTTCAATCCAACTCTTCTACCTTCCCAGCTCAAGTAGCAAAATAACACTCCATTGCTTATCCCAGGATTTGAACCTCATACCTTGTAGCTACTGTAACACCCCTAACCCATATCCGTAACCAGATTAGGGTTACGAGGCATTTACATAGGAAATACAGCTTTCATATAATCATATAATCACATGGAACCTATCCACAAATACATATATAGATACATCGCTTTACTAATTTAAATATTAGTCTTAAAATATTAATCACATCGGATATACTAATCATATCTCAAGGTTCAATCGATTTATTTCAATTCTATATCATTTTATCAAGTCAATATACATATCTTAAAATACATACATGAATCATGAGCTTATCATATTAATGACATATTCAAACCAAGCATATAATGTTTATTAGCCATGTACAAATGAAATCCTAAATCAAAATATTTTCTACTTAATTCCATGTATGGTCAATACATAACTCATGGGGTTTATTTCTACATTTCATATTTAAGCTAAACATGAATATTTAATTATTGATATTACACAATTAAACAAAGTATGCCTAAGTGACATAACTAACCTTTATATGCATCTATCATATATATATTCGATATATCCTAGGTTATAACTGAATATACCCACATACAATTCATATTATCCATACATCTTACTCATTTATGTAAATTAACTTATACCTAAAACATTCATATAATATTCTAACATCATCGAACTATGAACAAACACAGGCTATGGTTCAATATAATCGAGTATGCCATTGATTAATCATACCACCATACCTAACTCAAAGGTTCATTTCATAAACAAACATTTCCTTACCATATTCTATTAAAACTATGATTAAAGCGCACAAACATTAACGACATGACCCGACAATTATAACAAGAGCATGAAAACATACTTAACTAAAAATTTAGCCATATTCGCATGGCTATTATATACATGAACACAAAAAGTTTTCATCAATACAAAGACCAAGTCTTTCCTATACATGCCCCCATCCGAAAACCAAAATGAAAGAGTACCAAATTAGATTGATAGTGTGGACGACTTTCTTGACGATCCCGATGAGTTTGTAGCCTATACCTAGTCTATAAAACAGAGGAAAACATTTCACACAAATAAGCTTACTAGCTTAGTAAGTCCTAAGTTACTGATAATATAACATTCAAACATTAAACATTTAAATTATTCAACTTAAGAAATTGCACATAAACATTTAAGTATATTGATTTATACAGGGCCGAATACTAATGGTTCATTAATCTAAATAATTATACATCAATCCATAAACCTGTATCTCTTCAAAGCACGAACTAAGTATATTACAAGAATCATATGATCCGAATCGTATGAATACAGGATTCATATCAACCATGTTAACATACTAAAATTTCTTTCACTCATAACATTTCCATTTGTAAACCGAATCTCCATAATAATAATACATTCAAACTCAAATTAAATCATATAATGCTTATTCACATCAATCTTAACCTTCAATGTACTTAACACTGTTCTCATAGTATTTACTTGACTCAAGTAAAATTAAACGTAACATACCTTACATGCTTACCTGAGCCATTAACAAGATACATTAGCTATATTTTGCCTTGAACAAAATTCGGTTTCTCTTTTGTAAAACACATCACCGGCATCAAGCCTGCTAGGTGTAAAAGCCCGATAAGTAACACCGGTACAAGGCCTACTAGGCGTAAAAGCCCGATAAGTAACACCGGCACAAGGCCTGCTAGGCGTAAAAGCCCGATAAGTAACACCAACACAAGGCCCGATAAGTAACACCGGCACAAGGCCTGCTAGGCGTAAAAGCCTGATAAGTAACACCGGCACAAGGCCTGCTAGGCTTAAAGCCCGAAACATATCACTGTGGTCAAACATTCCATAAACACTTCATAACTATTATATATATATATCCAATTCGATTGAGCTCACTCACATTAAACCAATAAAATCATTATGTCATTATACAATCCAACAATTCACATTGAAACACTTATTCACATCACATAACCAATTTTAATAATCAATTTAGAATACCCATATATATATTCGGCCATGACATAAATATGTACTAAAATTCATCAAATCTTATTATTTAATATATTCATAAATAATTCTTTGATATATTTCAATTTGAAGGACTTACCTCGGTTGTCGATAGTCCGTCTTGAATCATTATTGAGAACCTTCGCCTTTCCCCAATCTAATTAGCTTTTCTTTGCTCTTGATCTAATACACATTAAAATTTAGCTCATTCAAATACATTTCATCTCAATTTAGTCCCAAAACACACAAACAGGCAAATTACCATTTTACCCCTACTATTTCAATACTTTGCAATTTAGTCCTATTTGCATAAAACTCAAAATACATCAAATTTCCCCATACTCCTTAAGGGCCAAATATGTATAAGGACTATACAAGTCTATTTCTTTCATTTATTTTCCAATTAAGCCCCTCTAAAATTTTATTTTTACAAATTGGCCCTAAAAACACAAATTCACCAAAACTTCCAACACATAATATACTAATTTTTAACCTATCTTTCATCTAAATTCATCAAACATTAAAAATCATATAAACCTATCAATAGCTAAATTTCAAGCATGCTTAGATTCAAAAATTTCAACATGGGTCAGCTATGGTTTGAAGCAACGATCTCAAAAACATAAAAATTAACAAAACCGAGTTCAAACTAACCTTGAAATCAAGCCTTCAAATGCCGAAAATCAAAGAACAAAGACTTTTTTTTTCTTTCAACATTCGCCATCAACTAAAAAGATGATAATGGCCATTTGTTTTGTTTTATTTAACATATAATACATTATTATTAAATTACCTAATCAACCTTAAGTTAAAAATAACCAAACAAAATAATTTAAGGACAAACTTGTCCATGGTCGACCACTAACCCTTAAAATGGGTTATTTACCCTTTTATACCTCATTTTATAAAGCCATTCTCAAATTAACACCTTTCACTTTAGTATGCTACTTTTACGCTTTCTGCGATTAAGTCCTTTTTATCAAATTAAGCACTTAAACAATAAAATTTTTCTCTGAAACTTTCACACATTAATTCACATATAATAGACTCAAAATATAATATTAAAATATTTATTGGACTCGGATTCGTGGTCCCGAAACCACCGCTCGACTAGGGTCAAATTCGATCATTACAACTCTCCCCTTTAGGATTTTCGTCCCGAAAATCTTACCGTTAACCAAAGTTGGATATTGTTGCCTCATTAAATCTTCAGGCTCCCACGTAGCCTCTTCAACTCCGTGTCGATTCCATAATACTTTCACTAATGGAATTCTCTTATTTCTCAACTCTTTTATTTCTCGAGCCAAGATACGGATCGGTTCTTCATCATATGTCAAATCAGATTGGATTTCAATCTCTGACGGTGTGATCACATGAGACGGGTCTGATCAGTACTTACGAAGCATCGAAACGTGAAATACGTCATGTATCTTTTCTAACTCAGGGGGAAATTTTAATCTATAAGCAACAGGCCCAATACGTTCAATGACTTCATACGGTCCGATAAATCTTGGACTCAACTTGTCTTTTCGACCAAATCGGAGTACTTTCTTCCACGGGAAACTTTTAAGAATACGATCTCCTACTTGAAATTCAATGTCTTTACGTTTCAAATCAAGATAGGACTTTTTTCGATCGATGACTTTCAAATTATCTTTGATTATGGCCACTTTCTTCGATCTCTTTAATCAAATCAACCCGTGTATCTTATTTTCACCGAGCTCGATCCAAAGATAATGGTGTTCGACATTTTCGCCGTATAAGGCTTCATAAGTTGCCATTTTGATACTAGATTGAAAACTATTATTATAAGCAAATTCAATCAAAGGTAGGTATCATTCCCACGTACCTTCAAACTCGAGAACGCAACATCTCAACGTGTCCTCAAGTATCCGAATAGTTCGCCGGATTGACCGTCATTGCGGATGGAAAGTTGTACTAAAATGAAGTTTAGTACCTAAAGCATCTTGCAACTTCTTCCAAAACCGCAATGTGAATCTCGGTCTCCGTGCGAAACAATGGAACTTCGGTACACCATGCAATCTCACAACTCGTGATACGCATAATTCAAAGAAGTTTATCAAGTGAATAGTGCATGCGTCTCGGCACAAAATGAGTTGCTTTAGTCGACCTATCAACTATAACCAGACGACATCTTTCCTACTGAGTCATAGGGAGACCGGATACAAAATCCATTGTAATTTATCCCATTTCCATTCGTGTATCATGATTGGTCAAGTAGTCCAGATGGCGCTTGATGCTCGACTTTTACTTGTCGACAGATTAAGCACTTAGAAACAAATTCAGATATATCCCGTTTCATGCCGAATACCAATAGAATGCTTTTCAAATCATTATACATCTTCGTGCTACCCGGATGTATTGATAGTCGACCACTATGAGCCTCACTCAAAATCATCTGTATCAAATCTGAGTTCTTTGGAACACACATTCGGCTTTTAAAATTCAAACAATCATTTGCATCAATCTAAAAATCTGATTCTGTACCCTTTTCACACTGAATTCGACTAGCAATCAAATTTTCATCAACTTTCTGTGCATCACAAATTTGCTGAATAAACATCGGTCTTGCTCGTAACTCGGCTATGATCGAACCATCACTAGACATAGCCATCTGTGCATTCATTGCACGAAGAGCAAATAATGATTTCTGACTTAACGCATCCGCAACAACGTTAGCTTTTCCCGGGTGATAGTCAATCACCAATTCATAGTCTTTCAACAGTTCTAGCCACCTGCGTTGTCTCAAATTCAGGTCTTTCTGAGTCATTAGATACTTCAGACTTTTGTGATCCGAGTAAACATGGCATTTCTCGCCAAATAAGTAATGACGCCAAATCTTCAGTGCGAACACAATGGCTGCAAGCTCTAAATCATGCGTCGGGTAATTTCTTTCATGCGGCTTCAATTGTCTTGATGAGTAGGCTACTACCCTACCTTCCTGCATCAATACACAAACCAAACCACTTAAGGAAGCATCAGAATACACAACAAATTCTTTACCCGATTCAGGCTGAGCTAACACTAGAGCTTCGGTCAAAAGGGCTTTCAACTGCTCGAAACTTTTCTGGCACTTCTCTGACCACTCAAACTTGACATCTTTCTGTAGTAGCTTTGTCAAAGGTACAGCTATCACAGAAAAACCTTTCACAAACTGTCTGTAATAGCCAGCAAGTCCCAGAAAACATCGAATCTCAAAAACGTTCTTCGGTGGCTTCCAATCAAGTATAGCCAAAATTTTGTTTGGATCGACTCGAATACCTGACGCTGAAATAACATGTCCCAAGAAGCTGACTTCTTTCATCCGAACTCACACTTGCTAAACTTCGCATACAACTGTTGATCTCTCAAAGTTTGTAGCACTAATCTCAAATGATCGGCATGCTCGGTTTCATTTTTGGAGTAGATCGATATATCATCAATAAACACTACTACAAACCAATCCAAAACCGTCAAGACTCGGTTCATTAAATCCATAAAAAGCTGCAGTGCATTAGTGAGTCCAAAAGGCATAACCGAAACTCAAAATGTCTCATACCTCATCCTAATGCGCTTTGGCACATCTCATCTCGACTATAATCGATAATAACTCGATCTCAAATCTACCTTGAAAATCTGAAGCCCTTTTCAACCGGTCAAACAAATCATCAATCCAAGGTAACGGTACTTATTCTTTATAGTTACCTTATTCAGCCAAGCCAATAATCAATATACATTCGCATCGTTCCATCTTTCTTCTTCACAAAAGAATGGTGCACCCTAAGGGGAAAAACTTGGCCGTCTGAAACCCCATCATCAACTCTTGCAACGCCCTTTCAACTCTTTTAACTCAGAGGTGCCATCCGACACGGAGCTATTGAGATTGAGTCGTTCTCGGTACTAATTCAATGTCAACTCAATCTCCGTCTTGGTGGTAAACCCAGAGTTCTTCAGGAAACACGTCTGGGTTTTCACACACAATCGGTATAGATTCAATATGCTTTTCAGACACTTTATTATCCAATTACATAAGCCAAATAAGCTTCGTACCCTTTTCTCACATACTTACGGGCTAACATCAAGATATTCTCAGAGAAACCCACTTAAATCATCGGATTCAATTCGATGATCTCACTATTCTGGCATCTCAAATCAATAAGCTTTCTTTTGCAATTCACTACTGCATCATGTGAAGTTAACCAGTCCATCCCCAAAATTAGGTCGAACTCATTGAAGGGCAACAACATTAAATCGGCTGGGAAGCAAGAATCCCGAATCATCAATGGGCAACCTCTACACACTTTATTAACAAGTACGCATCTACCCAAAGGGTTGGACACACGAATCACAAACTCAGTAGACTCAACTGGTAGAGTCTTACTGATTACTAGAGTTTCACACACATATGAATGAGTCAAACTAGGATCAATCAATGCAATCACAGTAGTATCATAAAGGGCAAAAGTACCGGTAATGACATCGGGGGAGGAAGCATCCTCTCTGGCTCGTGTAGCATAAGCTCTAGCTGGAGCTCTAGCCTCAGATCGAACTGCAGTGTTCTTCGTTCCTCTCTGACTATCACCTACATTGCCTGAATGTCTGGGTGGCCTGCCTCGTACTGACGTGTTGCTCGACTTAATGTTCTGAACTGTATTCTACTCAACTAACATCGGACATTCTCTAATAAAATGATCTGACGATCCACATTTAAAGCAAGACCGATCATGGAATCTACAACTCCCAGAATGCCATTTCCCACAATGCTTGCATTCAACTCGATTCTGTGGAACATTACCAACACTGGCCATCGAGATAGCTCGGGAGCCCACTGGAGGTCGTTCACGTCTAGGTACATCTGAAGTAGCTTTATGTCGGTTGAAATCATCTCTGAACTTTTTAGATGTGGAATGGAAATTCTTACCCGACGATCTCTTTCGAGTGTCTCTAGCTTCATCTCGACCTTTCTTTTCTCTTTCCTGAGCTCTTTAACTTTGCAAGCTCACTCAACTAACGTCACAAACTCTTGAATTTCAAGAATGCCAACAAGCAACTTTATATCTTCATTCAGACCGTCTTCAAACCTTTTGCACATAATAGCTTCAGAAACACACCTCTAGCATATCTGCTGAGCGACAAATTTCCGTTCATATTCATCACGGTCATTCGCCCCTGTTTGATTCAAGAAATTCTTTTCGTTTACGGTCGATGAACCTCTAGTGATATATTTCTTACGAAATTCATTCGGAAGAAATCCGCCACTTTTTCTTTCGGGACCACGATACTAGTGTATTCCACCAAAGATATGCAAGGTGTCAAGTAAAGATATAGCACACTTTAAGCATTCCTCCGGAGTACAAGATAGCTCATCAAGTACCGAATAGTATTATCAAGCCACATTTCATTGCTTCTGCGTCATCATCATCATTGGCCTCAATTCTTGACCCCAAACTTCGGATTTTATCAATTGGAGGCCTACTAGATCTCATCGGATCTATCATCGAGGTCTTTGAAGGAATCGGAGTTGGATTATTTGGGGTAGAGGTTGGGGTACAATTGGGTTAGTCTGAATAAACCGGGTAAACCACTCGTTCATCATCCGGTAGAAGGCTTGTTTAGCCTCCCCTCATGGCTACCAAAACGGGTCGAGAGTTCATCAAATCGATCCGTGTGCACGGCCAGCACTACACTCTCTACATCATCCGCTACTGACTCTCTCGTGATCGGTGTCCATTTACTATATAAAACACGATTCGTAATGTCAAGTCACCACACTATCAATATATGAAAAAGGCATGTATAGCTAGACTCACACGCTATGATAGTCCTAGAATCGACTAAACCGTAAGCTCGATACCAATAAATGTAACACCCTAACCCATATCCGTAACCGGATTAGGGTTACGAGGCATTTACATAAGAAATACAGCTTTCATATAATCATATAATCACATGGAACCTATCCACAAATACATATACAGATACATCGCTTTACTAATTTAAATATTAGTCTTAAAATATTAATCACACCGGATATACTAATCATATCTCAAGGTTCAATTAGATTTATTTCAATTCTATATCATTTTATCAAGTCAATATACATATCTTAAAATACATACATGAATCATGAGCTTATCATATTAATGACATATTCGAACCAAGCATATAATGTTTATTAGCCATGTACAAATGAAATCCTAAATCAAAAATATTTTCTACTTAATTCCATGTATGGTAGAATACATAACTCATGGGGTTTATTTCTACATTTCACATTTAAGCTAAACATGAATATTTAATTATTGATATTACACAATTAAACAAAGTATGCCTAAGTGACATAACTAACCTTTATATGCATCTATCATATATATATTCGATATATCCTAGGTTATAACCGAATATACCCACATACAATTCATATTATCCAAACATCTTACTCATTTATGTAAATTAACTTATACCTAAAACATTCATATAATATCCTAACATCATCGAACTATGAACAAACACAACTATGGTTCAATATAATCGAGTATGCCATTGATTAATCATACCACCATACCTAACTCAAAGGTTCATTTCATAAACAAATATTTCCTTACCATATTCTATTAAAACTATGATTAAAACGCACAAACATTAACGACATAACCCGCAATTATAACAAGAGCATGAAAACATACTTAACTAAAAATTTAGCCATATTCGCATGGCTATTATATACATGAACACAAAAAGTTTTCATCAATACAAAGACCAAGTCTTTCCTATACATGCCTCCATCCGAAAACCAAAATGAAAGAGTACCAAATTAGATTGATAGTGTGGGCGACTTTCTTGACGATCCCGATGAGTTTGTAGCCTGCACCTAGTCTATAAAAGCAGAGGAAAACATTTCACACAAATAAGCTTACTAGCTTAGTAAGTCCTAAATTCTTGATAATATAACATTCAAACACTAAACATTTAAATTATTCAACTTAAGACATTGCACATAAACATTTAAGTATATTGATTTATACAGGCGAATACTAATGGTTCATTAATCTAAGTAATTATACATCAATCCATAAACTCGTATCTCTTGAAGCACAAACTAAATCTCTTGAAGCACAAACTAAGTATATTACAAGAATCATATGATCCGAATCGTATGAATACGAGATTCATATCAACCATGTTAACATACTAAAATTTCTTTCACTCATAACATTTCCATTTGTAAACCGAATCTCCATAATAATAATACATTCAAACTCAAATTAAATCATATAATGCTTATTCACATCAATCTTAACCTTCAATGTACTTAACATCGTTTCTCATAGTATTTACTTGACTCAAGTAAAATTAAACGTAACATACCTTACATGCTTACCTGAGCCATTAACTAGATACATTAGCTATATTTTGCCTTGAACAAAATTCGGTTTCTCTTTTGTAAAACACATCACCGGCATCAAGCCTGCTAGGCGTAAAAGCCCGATAAGTAACACCGACACAAGGCCTGCTAGGCGTAAAAGCTCGATAAGTAACACCGGCACAAGGCCTGCTAGGCGTAAAAGCCCGATAAGTAACACCGACCCAAGGCCTGCTAGGCATAAAGCCCGATAAGTAACAGGCACAAGGCACAAGGCCGCGTAAATGCCCGATAAGTAACACCAAGACAAGGCTCGCTGGGCTTAAAGTCCAAACATATCACTGTGGTCAAACATTCCATAAACACTTCATAACTATTTTATATATATATCCAATTCGATTGAGCTCACTCACATTAAACCAATAAAATCATTATGTCATTATACAATCCAACAATTCACATTGAAACACTTATTCACATCACATAACCAATTTTAATAATCAATTTAGTATACCTATATATATATTCGGCCATGACATAAATATGTACTAAAATTCATCAAATCTTATTATTTAATATATTCATAAATAATTCTTTGATATATTTCAGCTGAAGGACTTACCTCGGTTGTCGATAGTCCGTGCGAATCCGCTATTCGAGAACCTTCGTCTTTCCCCGATCTAATTCTGTTTTTCTTTGCTCTTGATCTAATACACATTAAAATTTAGCTCATTCAAATACATTTCATCTCAATTTAGTCCCAAAACACACAAGCGGGCAAATTACCATTTTACCCTACTATTTCAATACTTTGCAATTTAGTCCTATTTGCATAAAACTCAAAATACATCAAATTTCCCCATACTCCTTAAGGGCCTAATATGTATAAGGACTATACAAGTCTATTTCTTTCATTTATTTTGCAATTAAGCCCTCTAAAATTTTATTTTTACAAATTGGCCCTAAAACACAAATTCACCAAAACTTCCAACACATAATATACTAATTTTTAACCTATCTTTCATCTAAATTCATCAAACATTAAAAATCATATAAACCTATCAATAGCTGAATTTCAAGCATGCTTAGATTCAAAAATTTCAACACGGGTTAGCTATGGTTTGAAGCAACGATCTCAAAAACATAAAAATTAACAAAACCGAGTTCAAACTAACCTTGAAATCAAGCCTTCAAATGCCGAAAATCAAAGAACAAAGACTCTTTTTTTTTCTTTCAACATTCGGCCATCAACTAAAAAGATGAGAATGGCCATTTGTTTTTGTTTTATTTAACATATAATACATTATTATTAAATTACCTAATCAACCTTAAGTTAAAAATAACCAAACAATATAATTTAAGGACAAACTTGTCCATGGTCGGCCACTAACCCTTAAAATGGGTTATTTACCCTTTTTATACCTCATTTTATAAAGCCATACTCAAATTAACACCTTTCACTTTAGTATGCTACTTTTACGCTTTACGCGATTAAGTCCTTTTTTATCAAATTAAGCACTTAAACAATAAAATTTTTCTACGAAACTTTCACACACATTAATTCACATATAATAGACTCACAATATAATATTAAAATATTTCTCAGACTCGGATTCATGGTCCCAAAACCACCGTTCCAACTAGGGTCAAATTCAGTCTGTTACAGCTACACAACACGCCACTTGCCACTAGGCCACAAGCTCTTTTTGTGTCACTAAACAAGCATTATTATTAATAAAGCATAAGTGCCAGTGTCCAGGTTCATTTAAGGGAAAAATTAAAATTTTGTAAGAGCCAAGACTTGAACCCAGGCTTCTCAAAACTCTCATACACACCCAAATCACTTAGCCATTAAAGCAAACAAGCAATTTTGTCAGAACATGAAAAATTAAAGACCGTATATTTTTGGGGCGTTACAATAATAACATGGAATGTTTTCATCGTAACAATGAGGTTTTAAAAACACTATCGTGTGGCATTTCCAGATACAACCATAATGTCTAGGCCGGATTTGGGGTGTTACAAATAAAACGGTTGATAATCAAGAAAAAAGTAAAATTGCATATTAGTCCCTGATACTTTGAGGTTGTTGTTTTACCAGGTATGTTCATATGAAACTTACTTTATTTTCTTATTATGCTTGAATTGTGTGTTTGTATATATTAATTATATATATATATAATTGTAAATTTAATGACTTTTTGCATCAAACGGATTAAATCGTAAAATATGAAATACTTGATAAATATGAAAAGATACATTACATTGAATGAATATGGGGATGTTATGTAGTTGGATAGCATGTATATGCTTATGTTTCAGTGTTTAAAATTTATATGGAATTGGTATTCAAAATATGAAAAGTATTTATACAATTATAGGATTTGAAATGATACGAAATTGGTAAAAGAACCTGTATGAATTTAATAAATGATTTGGATATGAATGGAAAACCATTAGGGTTCTAAAAAAACTGAGAATTGTGATTAGATATTTACTCGATGGTTGATATCCAACATATATTGTAGATTCTCGACAGCTTGAGTGAGCAATATCGAATTATTAGTTAGCGATCTGTGATGGTTGAGATCTAACATAAGTTGTGGATTCTCAACAGCTTGAGTGAGCAGCATCAAATCATTATTTAGCGATTTTTGAGATCCAACATGTGTTGCAAATTCTCAATAGCTTGAGTGGGATGCATCACATTATACTTTATCGATGGCTAAGATGCAGCACGTGTTGCGTATTCTTGATAGCTTGAGTGAGCAACATCGAATAAAGTTTGTTTAAATAAATCATCTCTACAGATTGTGGAAGCAAAGTAGTTTCAAGTATCCTAAGTTAAAATTATCGTAAGTCTCTGGATGAAAACATTAATTAAATGGAAATAAAATCATTGGAAAGATTGAACATGAATTTAATCATTATGTTACAAAAATGAGTATGAGTTGAATGTAGGTTTCATTAATATATTTACAAATCAAACAAGGTTGAATGTTATAATGTAAAGTAGTTTGGTTATATATGGATACGAAATTAAATTCTATGATCTTGTAATATGAAATACTAAATTACTAGTTATCTTGTGGAACTGTATACGAATATATGTAAGGATGCCAAGGATATGACATGTCGTGCCTTTTGTTTCGAATACTTGAATTGTTATACCAAAAAGGTACGCTAAGTTAATTTTCATATGAGCTTACTAAGCATTCATAATGCTTACTCTATTTTGTTTTCCTGTCTTGTAGTTACTTTTACAGAATGTGAAGAACGGATCAACTTAGACCCCAGTCTTCATTTTAGTAGTCTTTTGTTCATTTTGGACCCGATTATGTTGCATGTGTATAGGTTTGATGTGAAATTGTGTTTACCTTGAATAGTGATAAAATTATCTATATAATATGTCTATTTTGGATGTGCATATGAAATGTATTTAGGTTTTGATGTGGTTAAGTGTCTATTTTGTAAGATGATGAAATGGTCCATTATACTGCTTGTTTTGGGAGTATGTATGGAATGCGTATAAGACTTGAATGATATGTGTATGTTTACTTGAAGTTTTCATGATTTTGAATCAAGAAAGAGGCTGGTTTTTGGGATGCTTAGACATAATGTTTAAGGTATGCATGCTGGTTTGGTAATTACTATGTTTGAAGCCTAAATTGTTAAGTTTTGGAATGTGAAAAGGTAGAATTAATGAGATGAGAATGACAAGTTATTTTGACTCAAATATAAGTTTGGTAACATATGCTTAAATGCATGCTTGAATTGAATGAATAGCATGAATGGTATCAATTAAGTTGAATGACTTATAATGTTGTGAATACTGATGTAATGATTGAATGTGATTAAAATATGGTAATTTGGATTGTTTGAGATGAGTTTTATGCAGGTTAGTTGAGTGCTTTTATGCACCATTGTATTAGAATTTGGTTTGAGCATGACTTGTTTTTTCAAACTTGTGATTTTTGGTCATCTGAGTAAAAGTACCGATACCATAGACCAAGGTATTTGTACTTTACCAAATGAATAATGTTTTGAAATTGGTAGAATGCAAAATTGGTATTGATACTTCATTTGGTATTGATACATGTGATCTAAGTATCGATACCTTTTGAATTAAATTGGATTTCTGGGAATTCGAAGTTAAAAACGGTATTGGTACATAGCCTAGGTATCAATACCTATACTCCAACTTTGTAATGTTCTCAATTTGGTCCTTTTTCATGCTCGGGTCAATGTAATAGCGTTTATAAACTCAAATAAATTTCATTTTTGTTATAAATGCTATTATATGTGTTAATTTTATGAAATTATTTATACTTAAACTAATAATTTCTGAATATGACTATTTCAATAGCTGTAGTAGCATCCTGTAGCTCAGGTCTGGTGACCAGACCGGGCAAGGGGTGGTAAATAAGTGCATCAAGAGTGAATGTGATAGTGATGTCACATCACAAAAATCGATTTAGAAGAAATTGGGTTTGTGAAACCAAGATCGGTCACGCCCTGATTTTTGAGTTAAGATTGTGAAAATTTTATCAAGTGAATTAATCTAGTTCAGTGGTTGAGAGATGCGAGTAGTGTGTGCAAGGTTCCGGGTTCTAATCCTTTCTCTTGATTTTTTGCCTAAACCCCTATCATTTAACTTGTAGCTTATATATTATTTTTCCTCAAGTGATGTCAAGAATGAGCTTTCTAGTTCAATGGTAAGGCTTTAGCTTACCCAAGGGTCTCGAGCTTGAATGTTGTTATGCATAAGTGGGAATTATTTTTGTTTTAAACTCTGGGGAAAATCTGATAAGAATAACTAATCAGATTTAGTGGGAGTTAGTGGGGATATGGGTGGTTTAATAGGAGTTAGTAGGGATATGAGTGGCGTAATGGGAGTTAGTGGAGATATGAATGGCTTTAAAAAATTATTATTAAAATTATTTCCCTACAAGATTCCTCTTCTGCAACCATCCACACTTTTCCCAGATTTTGTTTTTTGCGTTAGTTTTCTGGTGTTATTGAAATTAATCCGATGTTTTCTTTTCCTAAAATATTCTTTTTTTCTATTTTGATCTCTGCAAAAATTCCCTCTCTTCTCTATTTTGTTTCCAATTCTTATTATGGAGACTTTATTTTTCTGCTAACCCTTGTGCTGTGCATTTTGGACGAGAGCTAGCGGGTTCATCATTGTGTAAGTGTCATTCACGTTCTTTTCTTTTTATTTTTCCCATAGTATGTTATTTGTTTTTTTGGTTTTGTGTAAGATGGATGGTACTAGTGCATCTTTAGCTCTATTTTGATCGTTAATGGCCTCTTGTAGGTGAGGATTGTTTTAGCATTTACTTATTCAGCATATAGTGGGCTTTAAGAAATACAGTTGCAAGCGTGGGTGCTGGAATTGCATTTGTTAAATCGACATCGAAAACTGACCAGGTGTGTAATGAAAAAATTGAGAAAATAGTGAATGGGAAAAGTCAAAATTGGGAACGTCGGCGCCACACAGCCGTGTGCCAATGTGCCAGACCAGTGTGAGCCACACGGGCTGGCCATGTGGGCCCAAAAACTGGAATCTTTCCCTAGAGGCGTATTCGATGTTTAAGTCAAATGTGGGCTTCTTGTAGGGTCCTTATGATACAAATAAGGCCATAAATCACAATTTTGCAATTCTATTAGTATAAAATATAAATTATGTACGCATGTTAATAAGATATATGTTAAGTATGATACTGTAAGTAGTAAGGGTTTTTAACAAGTTAAAGGTGTGCATTAATTATTTATGTTTAAACATTAATCAATTATGATTAATATATGTTTTGAATTGTGATTAAATGATGATTGAGAAGAACTAATATGCTTACCAATTCTGAAACTAAGGTAAGTGCTCTGACTTGTATCCTATGATTGTTTGATTGGTCGTGTGATAATGGAATATGTTATATTCTAACACTCATGTTTTGTTTTATTATGCCACGATTCTGTTTTCTATTAATTTGATCTCCTAATATGAGATGAATTTTTGAAATCGCCATATTTGATTGCATGTTAAGCATGCCATTGTTTTGATTCTATTTTGTGTGTCATATCACATGCATGGGGTTGGGATGATATTATAAGGAGGAAGTTCAGACAGTTTAATGATTTGCCTCATTTGGTGGTTTATCCACATTTCTATTCTGGCAGCTTGGCTAGAATATAGTGGCTCAACCACATATATTTAGATTTGGCAGTTTTAACTGCAACTCTGGTGGCAATGTCCACAATTATCTGTTGGTGTGATTTGGTTGGACGAGTTCTGGGGAACTCTATTTTGCCATGTAACAAGTTAGGTAGGAAGTTTTCTGGGAAAAAAATATGCATTCTGGTTTTCTGAAACTTCCGCATTGGCATAATCATGCATTCTTAGTTCTGTTTGCTTGTGCGTCATCGTAACACGTAGGTTTGTGCAAGTGTACATAATCGTTATCAAGTAATAAGTAAGTATTGAGTTATCGTCTCCACAGGGATTGTATTTGTGCTAAGTCAATTAATTTATAAAATTATATTAGCAATTTGGTAAATAAAAACACAATATAGTTGAGAAGTTGTGATTACAATATATTAAACTAAATGCAATGATCCCTAATGCAGATTATCCTAAGTATGCAAACTATATGAATGAAATAGATTTTAGCAAAATTAAACACAATTTGCAATACTTATAACATAAATAAACTATGACAATTACTTTAATTAATCTCAATTTATTATCAACATGCTTAATAACATTCGGAAAAACATTCCATGGAAACTTGATCTTTCATGAGTTTGGAAACCACATTAGGTCCTTTCAGAATCCTTTACTTAGTAAATATGCATTTTACTGATCCTTATTTACTAAGGGTCTCTTAGAATTCGTGTAAGGTAACAGGGATGTGTCAGGTTTGAAACAGTTTAATCACACAAATCTAAAAACTATGCAAATAACAGAGCTTGGTCAGAGTTGTTATGCAACTTACAATTTAATTGGGTCAGGATCTAAATTGAGCATGCACATTTCAATTATGTGTCTATTAGTCGTCGTCTAGTTAGGATTACTCAGCTAATTTAGGTGCATTTCAATCACGTAAGAACAAAATACAGACTTGATTTTAATTGAAAACATGATCGATTGAGGCACAAACATTATAAGCATGAATCAAAAAAATATTATTTAATCAAAGCAATCATCCTAGCTTAAATAAAATTAAGCTAACATTATTGTAAACAAGAACAAAGAACACATAGCAAACATCTTTAGATAAAATTAAAGGAAAGAAAGATTAAACCCAATTCAGAGTGGCTATCACCTAAGATTCTGACTGACGAGGCTCCTTCGTTCCTTTGCTTTGCTCCTTTGCTGATGGCTCTCCAAGGTGACTGATAAACCGTAAAAGTAACATATTTTAACCCCATATTTAGTATGCTTTTGGATGATTTAGCCCTTAATTTATGTAAAAAGGTGCTTTTAATCCTTTCTTTTCATATTTATACTCAGGAAAGCACTCGAGGACAGAAAGAACGAGAAACGGGCTTAAAACAGGCCAGTTTGGGCCAAATTAGAAATCGACACGGCCTGGACCTCATGCCACACGGCCGTGCATCGTCAACACGACCGGACCCCGATTAACATGGCCATGCCTAAAACAATAGTATCTAAACATGGCTTGAAGTTGATTTACACAGGCGTGTGCCATGGCCGTGCCCTTGTCGTGAAAAAGACGAATTTCACTCGGAAAAGGATACTTAGGGAGAAAGAATCGCATTCCAAAAGCCTATATAAAGACCCTAAGTACCACCTTTGAAGGGGGCGGTTAGCTAGGCCAAGGAGCCAAGCCAGAAAAGCCAGAATTGTGGGAATTACTCGAAGATAGCCAGTCAATCCATCCCAAAAAGCCGGACTTCTACTCAAGACGACGAAATTCTCCTTCAATTCCTTTTAGGGGTTTTAGGAATTTTCTATGTTTTGTGTCATCTTTTCTCTTGAGATGCTTTATTTAATTTTTATGAACTAAACCCTTCAGATACCTGAAGGGGATGAAACCTAGATGAATCTTGTTACTATTTTCTGAATTATATGATAAATCCTTAGTTTGTTTTTTTTATGCATGCTTAATCCGAATCTGATGTGCTTAGGTGGACGAGGAATAGACCCTGCTTAAGAGTAGATCTAGCATAATTAAGCAGAGTTGATCGTACGCCTAGATATAGGGTGACGAGATTTTGCCGGGCTAGGGTGAAACCTAACATGGGAGTCCATAGATCGATTTACTACTATTCTAGGGGGTTATTATTCGAGAAAGAGATTACATTAATTAACCTAGGTTAGACGTTATTTTCCTCGAGAGAGGATTAATATCGTTAGGAGTCTTACGGATCAAACTAAGTGAATAAATCGTATGTTTCAGTGTTAGATAACTAGTGAAGTCTAGGTGGATTCTTCCTGAGGGTATGTCGTGATCAACTGAATTCTTTCTTCAAGTTATTTTCAAATTCGTTCTTTTGTGTTTTTTCTAGCTTAGTAATCGTTAATTTAGATTAAAGCAATTTCACTTTATTTTAGGCTAAATAATAGAAAGAAGGTGATTATTAGTACTTTTAGTTCCTTTGGGTTCGACAATCCGGTCTTGCCTAAGCTATACTACTATTCGATAGGTACACTTGCCTTTAATCATTGTCAAAGTTAGTTTTCAGGTTTGATCATTCTATTTATAAATTTTAAAACTCGACAAAACCAACGATCAAGTTTTTGGCACCGCTGTTTGGAACTAAAATATTAAGAAAGCTCTATTTTATTACTTTAGCCATTATTTTAATTTTAATTTTAGTTTTATTTGCAATTTATTTTCTTCCATTGTTTTTACTAAATTTTATTTTCTTTCCTTTTCCTAGCAGGTACCTTTAGTTTATGACTAGAAGAAACCCGACAGGACCTCTAGTATACCATAGTGATATCGAAGCTACCGCACGTAGGAATCGCAGAGAAATCAAAGTAGCCCTAAATTATTAAGAAGAACAACAAGGCGAATCCAATCCTACTAAAGGGATGGATTTAGAATAATCTACCACGAGATGTGGCAGATGCTCGCGACTATGTATAATTATGCTAAACCTCAATTAATGTGAGCGAATCTAGTATTGTTAGGCTCGCTATAGCGCTAATAATTTTGAATTAAAGCCTAATATAATAAAATGATTCAACAATTTGTTCAATTTGATGGTTTGCGGACGAAGATCCTAACACTCATATAGCTAATTTTTAGAGTTCGTGATACTTTCAAAATAAATGGCATTTCGATGATGCCATTCATCTTCGATTATTTCCTTTTCATTAAAGAATATAGCCAAACAAAGGTTAAACTCGTTACCATGAGGTTAATTACTACATGGGATCAAATGACCGAAAAGTTTTTATTAAAATATTTCCCACCGGCCAAAACGACCAAATTACGGAATGATATTTCTTCTTTTGTGTAGATGGATTTAGAGACATTATATGACACATGAGAGAGATACAATGATCTCTTGAGGAGATGTCCACACCATGGATTACCTTTGTGGCTACAAATCTAAACTTTTTACAACGGTGTAAATCCCCCAACGAGACAACTAATAGACTCAGCCGCCGGTGGAACCTTGAACAACAAAACTCCTGAAGCAGCCTAAGAGTTTATTGAAGAGATGTCACTGAATAACTATCAGTGGCAAGTTACAAGGACAAAACCGACAAAATCAACCGGAGTTTACAACCTCGATGCAGTGGCCATGCTATCTACATAGGTAGAGACGATGAATAAAAAGCTTGATAGTCTATGTTCTTCACAGGTACACCCAGTCATGCAATGTAATGCAAGTGGAACCATGGTGAATCCTGAGTACCCACCCTACCAACCAGATACAGAGAGCGAACAGATGAACTATTTAGGTAATAATTTTCGATCCAATAATAATCCTTATAGTAATACTTACAATCCAGGTTGGAGAAACCACCCAAATTTTTCATGGGGAGGCTAGGGAAATCAAGGAAATCAAAGACAACAACCTCCTCAAAATTTCCAAAATCAGCCATATCTGCAAGAGAAGAAGCCAACCCTCAAGAGATGTTGACAAAATTTATGACAAACACAGAAAATCGTTTCCAAGAAACTGAGAAAATAATTAAAGAAACGAGAATCGATTCGGGAACTTACTAAGTCACCAAGGAAGTCACTAATGCAACAAACAACTCACAAAGCTAATGTCGAACGAATTAAGGACGTCTACCAAGTAACACTGAGATTAACCTAAAGGAGCAAATTCAAGCCATCTCAGCTCATGACAGTAAGGGGTTAGATAAACCCAATCCAATACACGAAAACAAGGTAGATGAAGGTAAGATAGAGGTAACACAAGAAAAGCCAAAAACGGTAATCAAGGAGTACCAACCTCGCATACCTTATCCCGAAGCAATGAAAGGAGATGATTCAGAGGAACAGTTCTGTAAGTTTCTTAAACTCTTGAAGAAATTACATATTAACTTACCCCTTCTTGAAGCTCTTTTTTAGATGCGAGACTCGAGGAAATTTTTAAGATAGATCTCGACTAACAAACGCAAATTAGACGAAGAGCACCACATGGAACTAAACACAGTATGCTCAGCAATGTTATAAAGTAGACTATTGCAGAAGCAAAAAGATCCAGGGAGTTTTACTATTCCTTGTTTAATTGGTAGATTAACTGTTGATAATGCATTAGTTGATTTAGAGGCAAGTATAAATGTCATGCCTTATACATTGTTTAAACGATTAGGTCTAGGGAAGCCCAAACAAATTAGGATGAGTATTCAATTAGCTGATAAAACTGTTAGAATTCTTAGGGGCATTATCGAAGATGTTCTTGTCAAAATTGATAAATTCGTTTTCCCAGTAGATTTTGTTGTCTTAGACATGGATGAGGATAATTCAATCCCCTTAATTTTAGGAAGACCCTTTTTAGGAACTGCCAGAACTAAAATTGATGTTGCCACAGGAGAACTTATTATTCGTGTAGGTGATGAATCAATCAGTCTTGAAGCTCTTGACTCAACCAGGAGTACAAACGATGAAGGTAAGAAAGTCAATTCAGATAATAATAAATTTGAGCAACCTTCATCGCAGGAAACAACACAAGAATACAAAACTGAACTAAAGCACGAACCTAGTGCCAACGAAGAAGAATTATATGAGGAGCAAATCTTTGTGGACAACAAACCAAAAGAATGGAAGACACAATTCAAAGAAAACCCTAATGCATTTAAGCAAAACCGAAGAGCATCTAGAAGAACTTGTAGGGACATCGAATCACTTCAAAATAGAAGATCAGGTAATGTTAGATAAAGCATATCCGCATATCACCACACAAACCCTGAGTTTAAACACAGACATTCCTTCTGAGGTACGTAATATCTTTCCATACGAAACAAATGAGATAAGTAATCCCATATTCGGCACTTTCAAGGTAAATGCTTCTCAACTTAACCTTTATCATAAAAATAAAAGCATGAGGGAAGATATTCAAATATTTAAACCACCATGATTACACAAACAAAGGAAAAGTCTAGCTTTAAGACTTTAAATAAGCACTTCTCAAGGCAACCCGAGCCCTAAAACTATCTTTTATTTTTTCCTTTATTTTTATTATTTCTTTTTACTTATTCATATTCCGAATTTTAATGAAATAAAAGTGCAGATTCCCGCACCACACGGCCTAGCACACGATCGCGGGTCAGAGCTGTGGGTACTTCAACCACCGTCTCGATAGGGCAGAGAGGTACGAGTCAGAAAAAATCAAATTCCCTCAAAATCATGAGCCCAACTACTGCGCCACGACCGTGCGATGCAGCCGTGGGCTAACACTGCCTTTTTAGGAATGGGCATGGCATCTGGAAAACGGGCGTAGGTGACCCAACACACCTAGAAACACGGCCGTGCGATGCGACCGTGTGAAGACACTGACTTATCAACCCCGGGCGTGGCAATAAAAACACGGGTGTGTAAATCCCAACACACCCCCAAACACCGCCATGCAATTTGACCGTGTAAATCGACACACCCAGGAGCCACGGGTGTGGGAAAAGTGGCAGAGACCAAAATTCTATTTAAACCACCCCTCTCCCTTTTCTCCCTCACCCTCCTACCTCCTTTCTTTCTTCCCCCTTTTTATCACATTTCGTCTCTTTCTTATTCTTCTAACATTCTTATAACTCTTGAGACACCAAATCCATGCCGAAGAAGCATAAGCGGCCAACCACAGTCTTCTCAAAGGAGACTGATTCACATGAGTTCATGCCGATAGCTTCAGCTATTCGACAAGCAACGGGTCTTTGAGACCATCTAATTTTTATTTTTCTTTCCTCTTCTCTTTTATTTTCCTTATTATTACTTCTCTTCTGCTTAATTTAGTTTATTTCATATTAGTTTCTTGGTTTTAGGTTCTAAAGGCTACTTGGGAATCACGCACCACAGCCTTCGAAGTCAAATCCACTTCGCGAACCATCTGTCAATAAGGACTTCTTACTCCATTAGTATTTTCTTTTAATATCAATTTTCTTCTTAGTCTCCTTCTCTTTATTTTTCTTGTCCTTAATTATATTATTAGTATACTTTTAATGTTTCTTTAGATTTCTTGGCTATATCTCCCCAGGCTACCCAATTTTTTTATCTAGCAAAATGCTTTTTGGTAGTCTCCCCACCAGGCCCATAGAAAACACCATCACCACCACCAAAGACACCGCAAACTCAAGGAATCCATCCAAAATTCAGGAAGTGTCACTTCTCCCCTTCTCTTTTTATTTCATTGTCATATACATGATTATCTATCTTTGTACATTGAGGGCAATGTACATCTTAAGTGTGTGGGGGTAAAAGTACCTAACTTTTGCATTATTCTAAAATCCTGAATTTTAGTCTTGTTCTAAGTAATTTTCTCATATTATTAATTAGGTGAAATTTCGATGATTTATGATTTTTATTGACATGTTTTGAGTAAGTCATTGATAATTGTACATTGATGATTAAAATTGAAGAATACTAGAGAATTGAGCATGATAAGTCTATTTTTCAAGAATTAAAAATTTTTCCTAGGTTGTTGAACTGAATTTGAATATTACCTTGAAGTTCAAAATTTACAGGATTAATATAAAAAACCCATAAATTTTGTGAGATTTGAGCCTTACAGAGCATATATTCTTTTTCATGCTCACTTTATTGATTATGAGTGTGTCAACATTGGATTGTTATTCTAGAACTTGCCTCGATTATACAAGTCAAGACCACATTATTGATTTGATATACTGAGATGATAAAGGCACCTAGGTTTTAACCCATTCACTCCACTAAAAAGCCTACCTTCACAAATTAGCCCCTAGTGAACCCCTTTTAATCCTAACAACCCTTTTTATTGATTTACCTGCTAATTTTAACCCAAAACCCTTTGTATTTGTTATCACCATTCTTTTAACTACCCTTTTATCGAGAATTGATTTGATCAGTTATCGAATTAGTTTATTTCAGTTGATAAAGTTCTTTCTTTATTATGTTTCTACTTAGTTTGTTCTTAATATATATATATATAAATTAAAGTATATTCAAGTATTAGTATATGATTAAAGGAGCTTATGCTTTTAATTGTTGAAGAAGAGCTCGTATTATTAGTTTCAAAGTTTCAATTAATGTAATCATTTACTTTCTAGTTCAGTGTTCTTAGTAGGTAATTTATCAGGTCAATCTTGATTCTTAACCTTCTAATTCAGCCTTTATCCACACCTTTAACCTAGGCCCCGTTACAACCCTGATTAAAGACCTTTTGATCTGTTTATCATCTCATATTTAGTGGTGGAGATTTGATTTTCAGGAAAGCTTATGGGATTAACTTTTCAGGTTTGACTTATGAGTGCTTAATTATGAACCTTAAACACTTTTGAGTGATTTGAGTGATTCTTTAGTGAGGATGTCAACCCTTGTTGGTTTTGAATCAAAGGTAATTATTCAGATACCTAAAGGGGAGACACCTATGTTTTCGGGCCACAAATATATGACTTAGAATTGTTCGAATCTTTAGGACCCTTTGAGTTAAATCATCCATGTATAAATTATCTATGAATTATGATGAGACATTATTAATAGTAATTATGAATTGTGGAAAGTTCGTTTTAATTATAAGTTGAGAATTTTGCTTGAGGACAAGCAAAAGCTTAAGTGTGGGGGTATTTGATAAACTACAAAAGTAACATATTTTAACCCCATATTTAGTATGCTTTTGGATGATTTAGCCCTTGATTTATGTAAAAAGGTGCTTTTAATCCTTTCTTTTCATATTTATACTAAGGAAAGCACCCGAGGACAGAAAGAATGAGAAACAGGCTTAAAACAGGCCAATTTGGGCCAAAGTAGAAATCGACACGGCCTGGAAAAGAAGAATTTCACTCAGAAAAGGATACTTAGGGAGAAAGAATCGCATTCCAAAAGCCTATATAAAGACCCTAAGTACCACCTTTGAAGGGGGCGATTAGCTAGGCCAAGGAGCCAAGCCAAAAGGTCAGAATTGTGGGAATTACTCGAAGATAGCCAGTCAATCCATCACAAGAAGCCGGACTTTTACTCAAGAAGACAGAATTCTCCTTCAATTCCTTTTAGGGGTTTTAGGGATTTTCTATGTTTCATGTTATCTTTTCTCTTGAGATGTTTTATTTAATTGTTATGAACTAAACCCTTCAGATACATGAAGGGGATGAAACCTAGATGAATCTTGTTATTGTTTTCTGAATTATATGATAAATACTTAGTTTATTCTTAATTATGCATGCTTAATCCGAATTTGATGTGCTTAGGTGGACGAGGAATAGACCCTGCTTAAGAGTAGATCTAGCATAATTAAGCGGAGTTGATTGCACGCCTAGAGATAGGGTGACGAGATTTTGCTGGATTAGGGTGAAACCTAATATGGGAGTCCATAGATCGATTTACTGCTATTCTAGGGGGTTATTATTTGAGAAAGAGATTTCCATTAATTAACCTAGGGTTAGACGTTATTCACCTCGAGAGAGGGTTTAATATACATTAGGGAGTCTTACAAATCAAACTAAGTGAATAAATCGTATGGTTCAGTGTTAGATAACAAGTGAAGTCTAGGTGGATTCTTCCTAAGGGTATCGTCGTGATCAACTAAATTCTTTCTTCAAGTTATTTTCCAATTCGCTCTTTTTGTCTTTGTGTTTCTAGCTTAGTAGTCGTTAATTTAGATTAAAGCAAATTCACTTTATTTTAGGCTAAATAATAGAAAGAAGGTGACTATTAGTACTTTTAGTTCCTTTGGGTTTGACAATCTGATCTTGCCTAAGCTATACTACTGTTTGATAGGTACACTTGCCTTTAATCGTTGTCAGAGTTAGTTTTCAAGTTTGATCATTCTATTTAAAAATTTTGAAACTCAACAAAACCAACGATCAGTGGCTGACCAAGGGTTCTTTAAGAGGCTTAATTGCTAAAATCTTTATGAAGATATGATGCTAGGCGTGGGAATGGAAAAGGCTAAGAGAATTTGGAGAGAAGAGAGAATGATGAATGATGAGAATGAATGAGGAATGATTGAGGGATACTTGAGGGATGCTTAAGGGGTTGAGAGGGTCTTATTTATAGGAAAGGAGAGGGGGATAGTTTGCTAAAAATAGTGGATGTTAACCTCTTCAAAACTCCTCAAATTGTGGTCAGCCATGCTTAGTGGCTTTTGACTTGATTTTTGATTCATTTTTAAGCAATTTTGGATGCCACACAACTCAGGACTGAGACTCGGTCAATCGTAAATCTTCGGGCAAATTTCTAATTTCTTCAACACTACAAGGACCTTGTGTAATTAAACTAAAGAATGGTTTAAATGGACAGCCATGTGTAGCCGAATATTGGGTTGACTTGGTCTCCAATTTGGACGGTTTTGTAATCCAACAAAGCTATCGAGACACGCCCGTAATAAATCAACAAGTTAGAGGACCAAAGAAGAAAATTTATCCAATTTAATTAATGAATAAAACCCAAATTATAAATAAAATATTTTAAAATGAATTATTAAATATAATTTTATATTTTATTATTTAATTTAATCATGCATGGCCCACTTTATGTCTTAAAATATAATATATTCAAATTAATATAAAATAAGCCATTTATTGTATGAAAACTATATAATAAAGCATAAAATCACATTTTAATAATTTCTATGTCCTAATTTCACATTTTCACATATTTCATTAATTTATTAAACAATTACTTTGTTTTAACAACGGATTTAAGTAAAAAGGTGATAAATTACATAGGAAAAATCCTATATATTTTTCCATTTACACACCCCCAAACTTAAACCATTGCTCATCCCGAGTAATGTTTATGCATAGCAAAAGGTCTTGCTAAGGCAAAATTGCTAATTGTGTAAGCAGTATCAATCTTTGTCCCATAATCACAGATTAATAACTTCATGCTTATCGATCTTCTCTATTAACAGGTAATTTCATATGCAAACATTCCTTAGAATTATACTAAGCTTCAAAATATGCCAACACGAATCATAGTTTGCATGTATGTCACAGCCATAGATAACATTCTTCATTCAACATAATTTCCTATCAATCAAGCAAACAATCACAAGGCTTATTTATGATCTTCATAGGTTGAACTCAAGACTTCCTCTCCACTAATGTAGGTGACATAATCATCAAATCAATGTGTCTTTTATAAGGTTGTAATGGGGCTAGGTTAAAGGTATGGACTTTAAGAGATGGGACATTTCAAGATAAAAATCTTAACCTTTAACTTTGTCTTGGTTTTCTCGTAATACAACCTTTTCTTTAAGTGAACCTTTGGAATGCCCCCAAGCTTATTTTGAACTCAAGCTCATATATTTTTCCTTTTAGAGACCGAGCAAACTTTTCTTCGCTTTTTTTTTTTAAGTATGAGTACATACATCTTTATGAAAATTTCCTCAAATGTTGATTCCTAAGACAACTTTAGTTAAGATAGGTGCATAAAATTAGGATAACTTTGAAAATATGGTAATTGGCTTATAATGTACGTTCATTGCAAAAAAAAAAGAAAAAAAATAGGCCTTTAAGCTCAAAATTGTAGTTTCAACGGTCTAATATCGTAGGGTTGGCTTGAAAAGGCTCAAACGGTCCAAAAAAATAGTGCCTATATCATTTTAGATTTTCATGTCCCCTACGATTTCGCCTCAAGAAAGTTACTAAGTCAATTCTAAAGATATAAACCTTCATGCATGTCTAATCTCAAAAGAAGCTAAGTTTCCATGGCAAACATTACTAAGGCTAAGATCATACAAGCATTCCATTCTTCATGATAACATACTTTCACGTAGATAAAATCATCATTCATACTTGCATACAAACTATCTCAAGAATAAAAAATATCTCTAAACATTCATTTATTAAAACATACTTATGAAAGAAATGATTGAAACATACTTGAAAAATTTAAAAGTTTGAGCAATTTATTTGCCTTACCCCTTTAAAAGAAGCAATGTCCTCATTGCAAGAACAAAGTACTGAATGAAAACTGAACACCAGGTAGGGTTGAAAAGAAAGAGAGGTGAGTTATTAAGACTGATTAAATACCAAGTCTTCCCTAATAACCCAATCCTAGACATGTTCATTCTCATTACCACATCACTTAGTCTTATTATTTGTAAAGAAGTGTTAAGTTTGTTCATGCTTGCTATGTTTTATTCTGCAGAAATTCAATCCTAATTACGAAAGAAATAATTTCCTAAGGACCTAAAAATAATTAAATAAATAACAAGACAAGAATCCCCCCTTTTATTTTTCTGACTCATTCCCCTTGTCTTCTTTAGCTCCATCTCTGCTTGCATCATCAGTATCTCCCGTCCATGTCTCAAAGATAGCATCTGGGAACTCAAGAACAAAAGTATTAGAGATATTCTTAAAAGTATTTTGAATTTAGTCATCTTTAATTTTTGCATATTTCCAGTAAGTTTGTTGTTGATTGTGCATGGACTTGCACATATCCATCAAAATTGACAACTCTGATTTCCTTGAAGTACTTGCAGAAGTCGGCATGGGAGTTGTATATTCAGGTTCAACACTTAGCTTGACCGATTCTTCTTCTGGCTCAACCCTTGGTTCAGGAATGTTTGGTTCCTTATCAGAGTGTTCCTCTTGATTATCAGAATCGAATTAGCTTCGAGTTCGGGCCCATCTGTTGACTCCTTGGTATCCGACTCGGTTGGCTCTTCTTGCTCGCTTTGATTTAGCTCATGCACCTCTCTATTAATCTTTCAAGATCATAATTTGTAATGCATCCTTGAACATGTCGCCTTTAGATTTGCTTGTGTTTTAACACGGGCCTTTAAGCAAAGTGAAGTGATTAATGATGGAAATAAGCACTTCCCCGCCTTTTTTTTCGCACAATCGTGAATCTCCTTAAGGATAATTTTCCCAACATTAATGGACTTTTCTGTCAAAATTGCATATAACAAAAGCATCCGTTCTATCAAGATGGTGGAGCTATGTGAGATAGGCATAAAACAATAGCGAACGAAATAAAACCATACCTTTGCTACTGGTTTTAAGTATTCTCTTCGACAAGAATGGATCCCATACTTTCTTATTATCCATTGGGCTCCCGGATTTGTCACAACATCAAGCACTTGTTGAAGAAAATCCAAATTGATATTGTTCATCATAGGGTAGTACTCATCTTCTTCAACATTAGGTAAAATTAAACAAATCATTGTTGGACTTAGAAGTAAGAGGTACCTTTTTCTTTCAAGCGATGACTTCAGTAGCATCTTGCATAGTCAAACTAGCATAGAATTCTCGAACTAGTTCATCATCGAGAAGTGAACGAGCATCACAAAATCGTTCCCACTTGAGAGCATTGATTTTTTTTCTAATCGGTATAGGAACAACCATCAAATCATTATTTTTTAAGTCAAAACCTTTTTCCCAATCATAGGTTAATGCTTGAAGATTGAATCAAATCTCTTTCACTTCTTCATCGACCAAAATCGGGTTTTCGTGAGTAGTCTTTAAAGATCTGGTTATTTTGTGAGACATAGTATCTTTTCCTAAAAATTCGACAAAGTTTCTGCACAAGAGAGAAAATAGAAATCGGCAAAGTGGGTAGAAGTTGCTACGGAAAAAAATCTTGTGACAGCAAGAATGGTGTGGCAGCGACGATGACGCATTTATAGCAATCATGGGTACAAATGGCAACAATGGTGGTGCTTCGGTAACAACTTTATGGCGACAATAGGGAATTTCAAAAAAAAAAAAGGGAAGAGAACTAGGGTTTTTTTTTGAGATTTGAGGATGACGACACAAAAGGGAGATTTAAGGATTTTAGGGTGTAAGCAAATTGCTTTGAGGGATATGAAAATTAGAAAAATGGAGAGGGATTTATGTAGGGAAAAATAGGGCAACATGTAGCAAAAATTTAGCTACATTAGGGCTACTTGGGCGGCAAGCAATGGGTGTGACGATAAGGCATGGATTTTTCTGTAACATCCCGAAATTGGGCTTAGTAGGATTGGGCCCAATGGGCCTTGGACATAAGAATGTTTAAAATTCTGAGAACAAGAGAATGGCATTATTGCAAATTGGACTTGTTAGTTAAGTGAATTTGGAAGGTTACGATGTTTCTATGAAGTCTCGGGTTTGATTGGGCCTTAGGAAAAATTTAGTATTTTATCACTTTAAGGAGATGGAGTAAGTGACCTTAAATCATATGGAAATAAATGAATAAATGGTTAGCATAAATGAGGTATTGGTAAAGAGGTTATGGCATCAAGTGAGGTACCTTGAGGGAAGAGGTTCAAATCACTTTGTGTGCAATTTGACTTTTTTTTTTTTGCTTCCCTTCTTTATTGTGTCGGTCAAGGAGTAATTTTGGCAAGGGTGGACTTCATTATTTTGGTAAGGTGGCTAAAAGAATAAGGCAAGGATGAAGTTAGGGAAATGAATCAAAAGAAAAAGGAATGTAGGGGAACATGTGGCATATTTCAAGGAAAGGTTATGGAAAGGGTGGTTGGCAAAGTTTTGACCTTTAGAGCACGTATGTAGACGGTTTTAGGGGCTATAGAGTGATAGTTGAAATTGCTTAGTCTTTTGGTAGGATTTTTGGTGTTGATTAGGCCAAAATCACTTTTGCACAATTTGGTGTTTTCTCTCAATCCTTACCTTTGCTTTGTGCCAAAATTCCTAGCCTTCATGACCATATTTTCTCCTTTCATTTTACTTTGGCCGAATTCTTCAAGCACATTGGTGCATCTTCTTACTCTTTTGTTTGATCAAGATTTTCATCTCTTGTTTATCTCGCTCTTGATAGCTGAATATTCATTTTCATTTTCTTTATAAACCAAACTCTCAGTTCCTTTCTACCTTTCTTCTCATCCGTATTTACATTCAATCTTTGATCAATTGTGGTATAGAGGAGTGCCAATTTTCTACCACATCGCTTAATCGCCTTAGCCATAGGAACATCGTATGAAACGGGAATTTCATTGTTCAAGGTAAGGAAGCTCTCTCTTAGTCTTTTTCAATAACTTCCTTGGTTATTGTATTAAGAGGATTGAAGGATAATTCATCGACTATATGTTTTAGGTACTTAATCGTTCGATCTATCCTCGTAATAAGAGACTCGGATTGTTGGTAAGTGATATAGATTTTTAATCAATCAAATATTGGTTGAAGTGGTAAATTGAGTTTTGGATTAATTGTTGACCGATTGTATCTTTAGGTGTCATGAGAATATCGTGTTACGGATTCCAAATAAGGTGTGTAATCCCGTACCCTTCCGAATATATGTTTGAAATGGTGAGAAAGTCTCACATCTCTTTGAAAGTTTACATGAAATATTTTGTGATTCGGTAGAAATACTGAATAAAACCGATAACCGGCATCCGTGATCACTCGGGAGTGCGTATATTCGTAGTGGTAATCGTATTTTGTAATAAAACAGTTTCGGTCAGAAACCGTGATGTACATTTGAAAACTCACGAAAAATTGGATAAAAGGAATTAAAAAGTGAGTAAGATATCAGATTAAAGCTTACTGTGTCTACTTTAATATGGAAGAAACGGAGAAGGAAAGGGAATACTATATTCTAAGATATGTTAATTTTAGTGAGACTGGTTTTGAATGACTTAGGTATTCTATTCTGTTTTGAAAAATCATATAAAATTGTAAAAAGTGAATTATGGGACATAATTTATATGTATGGATTCCTTACTGAACCTATTTTTGATGGAAACAAGTGAGAGTAGTACATGAAAAGCGTACAGTAAGATATTTGTGATTAAGGAAAGAGAGATCAGAATCATTGGACAGTGAAACAAGATAAAATTTAAGGAATAAACTGTACTAAATGGTTAAGCTAAAAATTCTGGAAAAATTATAGGAAAAATATATATGTGTCTACTTTCAAGGAAAATTTATGGATTTAGATTTCGAGTTTTCTAACTCGAGTTATGGTCAATTTAGTCAGTATGATGCAGATGGACAGTTTCGATTTTATGCTCCAAGTTAGTAGTTAAGCCTAGGTTGTGAAATTACCATAATACCCTTAGAGGGTAAATTACCGAAATACCCCTGGGTTGTGAGATTACCGAATTACCCTCGATGAGTAAAATTACGAAAATGCCCTTATGGGAAAAATTACGAAAACGCCTTTATAGGCTGAATTACGGAATTGCCCCTAATGGGCCGAAATACGAAATTGCTTAATGAACTGAATTAGCATATTCCTTTATGGGCCAATCTGATATATTTTGTTATGAGGGCCAAAAATATGTTTAATAGGCCAAAATTTGCTAGATCGTTAAATGGGCCATATGATTATTTTGATAAATTGGCCAAGTGAGAATATTGTGAAAAGGGCCTCATGTGTTAAATGGGCCAAGGTCCGCTAGATCGTTAAATGGGCCATATGATTATTTTGATAAATTGGACAAGTGAGAATATTGTGAAAAGGGCCTCATGTGTTAAATGGGCCAAGGTCTGCTAGATCGTTAAATGGGCCAAAATTTCTATTTTGACTAATGGGCCAAATTGATAACTTGTAATATGGGCTTTTTGTTGAAATTTACCTTATGAATATATTATTATGCATTAAATATGTATATACATGACTGCATGGATTGGGATAATTGACGAAGAGAAGAATGGCTTGTTGCCACAAATCTAGTTCTATGACTCTGTCACAATGGCTGCTGCCACAAATCTAGTTCGGTGACTCGCATCAATGGCTGTTGCCAAAAATCTAGTTCGGTGGCTCGCCACAAATATTATAATTGGCTTAATGCCTACTATTGGTGTGTTAGCGGGTGGGTTGACTTGATCCCCACGGTGTGTTGGTTGGTACGGGTGGTGTGTAGCGGATGGAAATTTAGGCTTGGTTGGGAATTGCATATCACATGCATTTTATATTTGTTATATTGTTACATTTGTAAATGGACTTAGGCCCAAATATTTGCTTTATGGATTTTGGCCCAATGAACAACGGTGAGTGGATTACACACCTGAGTTCTAAGTAACTCACCCCTTCTTTCTTAACCTCAGAGGTAATGCTCGTGAGGTGGACTTGGGCCATGGATGACTCGGTGGAGGCCATTCTTGAAATAGTGTTATTAAATTTTAAATTTCTATTCCGTTATTTTATTATTTTGGTTTAAGTTTGTAACATCCCCAAACCCGCCCATTCACTCCGACCGAATCTGGTTATGTCACTGGGGAATGGTCGGATGAAAATCTTCCCAATTTAAAATAAAACATCGTAGTTTGTTGAATTTTGGAAAAACATATCTTTTGAGTATAACTTTGCTATTAAACTCATTCATTTTTAAAACTTTAGTTTATAATATCCAATTTGAATAAATAGGTTGCAAACCATAAATCATTTTCACCTAGCAATTTAAATTAAAATAAACCGTAGTTAAAGTAATACCCAAAATAATAAAATGGCCTTTTATTACAACCCAATACTTAAAATAAAATACTTGCATCCAAAACTTAAGCATGACATAATTAATCATCGTCTTCGGCATGGGCCACCTTGTCCTCTCCGATCCCGGTCCAGCTTTATGCACTACCTGAAATGGTTAAAGGAAAAAGGTGAGTCACCAAGACTCAGTGTGCTACCCCTTTTTCCCGGATTAGCAAAATATCATATGCAAACATAAACATGATCATCATGCATCCAATTAATATGCACCCAACCTAACCATCCATAACACCTTTCTCTACCCGTGTGGTACCAAACCACCGGTGGTGCTAAACCACTGGTGACCCAAAGTCACAAAATGCGTTACCAAAACACTGGTGTCCCAAAGACACGATATCCGTCAATGTGGTGCCAAACCACTTGGTGTCCCAAAGACACAAATGTGATACTAAATCACCGTGACCGAAGTCACAAAACAATTGATGGGGCCAACCCATCGTGTGATACCAAATCACTAGCGACAATCCCAGTATCTCATAAGTGGGGCCAACCCACGGTGGTGTCAAACCACGGGGACGAGTCGCAATGAGGTGCCAAACCTCCGTGTCCCAAAGACACAAGTGTGATACCAAATCACCGTGACAGAGTCACAAATCGATGATGGGGCCAACCCATCGTGTGATACCAAATCACAAGCGTCAATCCCAGATAATCAATCGTGGGGCCAACCCATCGTGGTACTAAGCCACCGGGGCGAGACGCTAAGGTGCCAAACCTCGGTGACCCAAAGTCACAAAGTTGTGTTACCAAAACACGGTGCCCGCGGCACGAAATATCACCGCCTCCACTCGTTAACCCACATCAACCAAAGAATATGCATTTATCAGAAAATATGCAATCATGCTTGTTTAGCAACATACACACTATTTATCCACCATCAGGTATTATAGCACACATACCAGATATACTATGCTTACCAAAAGCATCAACATGAAAACTCATAACAGGGATTTACCTGCCCTCTTGCCTTATACCTTAATGACATTTCATCCACCTCCCGTGGATCCAAACAACACACAACATATATAACAGAATAGCAGAGCAGTGTGTATATACATACATCGTATAGTAAACATATTTATTGATAGAGAAGTGTGTGCGTGTACACACCTACAAGCCTTAATCGAAGAACCAAGCTAAGACCCTTGATAACCTCGATACCCTTCGCTCCCAAAATCGACCAACAAGAGATTAGCATCCTAGGCCATTCGGCCAAAACACAACATAACCAAAGGGTTATCATCCGAACTCTTACCCCGCAAACGGTTTGGTTTCCTACCAAACCCGAACCAACAATGGTTCCTCTACCAATCGGCCACACCCTAAAACGTAGACAATTAGCCTCACAAATCAAAACTAAAAGAATAACCCAACATCCAACCTCTTGCCACCACCTACCAATTGCTTACCCAAAGATAGTTGCTTTGCTTGGCTGCTTCAAAATCCAGGATACCCTATGACAAAACGGTTCCAAATAAACGATCAATACACTACCAAACAAATCGCCAAAACCAACACTTACCCTTGAAGATGTCGACAGAGAACAGAAGAAAGACCATAAGCATTCGGCCTCACCTACTACCTTCTCCAACAATTGGAAACGAAACCCCAAAAGATCCTCACCACACCTATTATCCGGTCAAGGCGATAGCAAAAAGAAAAAGGGAAATTTCGGCACAAGAGGAAAAGGTTCGGCTCAAGAGTTTTGGAAAAAGAAAGATAAACAAGATGAACAGAGGAAATACTTTCGGTTTTGAGAGAGAAAGAAATGAAGAAGGTGTTTAGAAAACAAGTTTCGGCTACTACACTTTAAGAAAGGGAGAAAGAAAGTGTGAGAAGAAGATGCTCATTTCGGCTTCAGCACAAATGAAAATGAGAAGAAAGGGAGGGTCCGGCCAAATGATAAAAGGGAGAACAAGAACCAAAATCCAAGACCAAGGAGCATTCTGCTACTAATAGAAATGAGGGAAGCAACAAAGCAAGTTCTGGCTATATCTTTGTTTGGGGAATTTCGGTTTCAAGGAAAACACCAAAGAGAAATTCTCTTTTGGCACCAAAAACAAGGCTGACCGAATATCAAAATGCTTAAGAGAATTTCGCATTCTCCTCCTTAACACCTCCAAAATCGGCCACTCACCTACTTGAAGATTCCCACACCGCCACCTCCTAGAAGTTCTCCAAGCCACTAGTTCAAACTAGTTTGAACTAGTTAAATCCCACAATTCACTCCTTGCCATCCATTCCACCTATTGACTTGGTCCAAGGCGAGTTTGAACGCCACAACCTCTCCTCTCCTTGGCGTCAAAAAGAAAGACAAAAGGTGGCCACTTGCAGCTTGAACACAAGACCTCCTCCATGCAAATGGCGTCACCTTCCTAGCTCTAGAGTGGCGTCTCCTTGCCATTCCACCAGCTCCTCTTTTGTGAAAAAATTCACCAAATAAAACTCTTAAGACCACCAAAACCAAGCTCCTTTTAAACCACTGAAAATTAAAAATTCCCAAAGCCTTCCCTACCTTCCGTGGTTCTCCAAACCCCTAAAACTTGCCCAAGCACACAAGAAACCTACCAACACCTGAGATATGCACTAAATGCATAACCCCTAAAACCAGGGTGTTACAATGCTACCCTCCTTAAAAATAATTTCGTCCTCGAAATTACTTGGCTAGACTAACGGTCCACATCCTAATTCCCCACGCCACACTATCGCTGCACTCTGATCTCCAAGATCTAACACACTTCTAGGCGTACTTTCTACGTCTATACCACAAGTTCTTAGATACTCACTAGCAACAACAACAAATGTACCACCAAAACGAACAGAGCAACAAGGAATATTCCAATCAAGAGAAGCTTACCGACGACACATCGTGCACATCATTATCCTCCTTCCAACGAACCAAAGCTTCACAACCTCGACCGAACCAGTTCCTCCATGGTTCGACCACGACCTCTCGCCGCTGTCGACCAACTCGCCAGTCGCACAAAGCCTTGACCCACCGTCCGAGTCCTTTTCGGATCTAGGGACAATGCTTAACCAGTGAGACTTGACCGCATCTCAAACATTCTCGAACACGATTCCAAAGACTTGCCCACGTGATACCTTCCGTGACCGAGCACACGGACAACTGGATTCCCAAAGAATCGGTTTAGAAGCACGAGTGACGCCTCGACCCTCAGTCCTTTCTGAGACCCCTCAAACGATTCTAGCGATCCCGAGCTCCTCTTATCACGGTTCCTTATTCTATCTCTAATTTGCCTCCCAGCCCTTCTGACTTCCTCAGCTATCGGAGCTTCTTCCACGAAGATAGCGATACCACGTAACCACATTGGTTCCTCGCCACTTGCTCAAACACTGCAGATAGCTCTGCGATCATCGCGTTATCTCCTCCGGCTCGATCTCGTTGCTCATTTCAATAAAGGTGACGGCGGCGGCGCCTTCGTCTCCAACCGGTTCGACATCGCCATCCCGCCTACCACGCCCACGAGAAATGCGACCACGCCCCCTAGAACTCATATCTAGCGCCTCGATTTAGTCTGATTAAAAATTTTATGCATTAGAAATTTGGTTCCACTATTTATCCACGAGCAAATTTTATGAAAAGAAGTTTTCGAGAGTAGTTCTTTCGAGTAATCAAGTTTCATACCCTACCCAGGGGTAATTTCGTCATTTTCTTAAAGAGGGGTATTTCGGTAACAACTCAGGGTCAATTTTGAAAAAGAGTTTTCCAACTAAAGATATTTCCAAAATTTACCAATCCCGGGGTCATCTTGAACATTTTGCTTTTCAACCAAAGTGTGTTGCAAAAAAAAAATTTCAGAAAGCAGGGTTATTTTTGTAATTTTGGAAATCATGGGCATTTTCGTAAATTCTCCAAATTGTAATTTCACAATCTTTCACAGAATGAGATTTTCTGACATTTGGCCATAATAAGAATATTTTGGTAAGAATCGAGAGAAATCTGAAAATTTAGAACCCAAGGGCATTTTGGTAATTTTATCAACTAGGGGTATTTTCGTAAATTTTCACAACCTAGGGTATCTTAATATTTCAAAACCTCAAAATTTTGGTATTTTGTAAAATTAAAAATCATTTTATCAAAAGTGGAGGGTAGCATGGTAAGTTTACAATACATGGGCATTTTTATAATTTTGCCGCTAGGGGCATTTTGGTAATTTTGTAAACCGAGAAAACATCATTCAAATCTTATTTAAAGTTTTACAAACCAAAGGGGAAAATTTGGAAATTTTAAAATAGGGGATTTTGAAACAATCAGGCCAAATCCCTTTCGGGTTTTAATATTCGGTTTAGCCTATGAACAAGTCCTCCTGGTTAAGGTGAACCAAAGCTACGCACTGTAGGATTCTGCGAAGAGGAGGTGAGTCACGAGGACTGCTTAAGTACCAAGCTCTTCTGGATCTAGTCCTAGACATGCGTACCAAAGTTACCACATCTTAACTCGGCGACTTACTTCACAGGTTTGTTTACGAGCCTTAAGTTTTATGCATATGTTTGAGTAGACTAATCCTAGGGTCCAACAGATCCTAATATTCTAATCTACGAGCCCAAACTAAACCCATAATAAATCAAACCACCAAATCACTTTAAGAGCTAGAAGTACTTACCTGGTGGACTTCGGATCGGAGGTACCGGTGCCATGCCAGAAAAACCTGAAAAATTTCTTAAAAGCCCATATTTTGAAAAGCCCATTGAAAAACTGTTTCGAGCCCAAAACCCTCAAAGCCGAAGTTTTAAACCGGCTCGATACCAAATCAGAACATCCCAAACTCGCCCATTCACTCCGACCGAATCGGTTATGTCACCGGGGAATGGTCGGGATGAAAATCTTCCCAATTTAAAATAAAACATCGTAGTTTGTTGAATTTTGGAAAACATATCTTTTGAGTATAACTTTGCTATTAAACTCATTCATTTTAAAACTTTAGTTTATAATATCCAATTTGAATAAATAGGTTGCAAACCATAAATCATTTTCACCTAGCAATTTAAATTAAAATAAACCGTAGTTAAAGTAATACCCAAAATAATAAAATGGCCTTTTATTACAACCCAATACTTAAAATAAAATACTTGCATCCAAAACTTAAGCATGACATAATTAATCATCGTCTTCTTGCATGGGCCACCTTGTCCTCTCCGATCTCGGTCCAAATTTTATGCACTACTCGAAATGGTTAAAGGAAAAGGTGAGTCACCAAGACTCAAGAAGCTACCCTTTTTCCCGGATTAGCAAAATATCATATGCAAACATAAACATGATCATCATGCATCCAATTAATATGCACCCAACCTAACCAACCATAACACCTTTCTCTACCCCGTGTGGTACCAAACCACCGGTGGTGCTGCACCACCGGTGACCCAAAGTCACAAAATATGTTACCAAAACACCGTGTCCCAAAGACACGATATCCGCCAATGTGGTGCCAAACCACCGGTGTCCCAAAGACACAAATGTGATACTAAATCACCGGTGACCAAGTCACAAAACAATTGATGGGGCCAACCCATCGTGTGATACCAAATCACTAGCGACAATCCCAGATCTCATAAGTGGGGCCAACCCACGGTGGTGTCAAACCACGTGGACGAGTCGCAATGAGGTGCCAAACCTCCGTGTCCCAAAGACACAGCAGATACTAAATCACCGTGACCGTAGTCACAAATCGATGATGGGGCCAACCCATCGTGTGATACCAAATCACCGGCGCCAATCCTCAGATAATCAATCAGGGGCCAACCCATCGTGGTACTAAGCCACTGGACGAGACGCGAGGTGTCAACCTCCGTGACCCAAAGTCACAAAGTTGTGTTACTAAAACACCGGTGCCCGTCGACACGAAATATCACCGCCTCCACTCGTTAACCCACATCAACCAAGAATATGCATTTATCGTAAAATATGCAATCATGCTTGTTTAGCAACATACACACTATTTATCCACCATCGTATTATAGCACACATACCGATATACTATGCTTACCAAAAGCATCAACATGAAAACTCATAACAGGATTTACCGCCTCTTTCCTTATACCTTAATGACATTTCATCCACCTTCCGTGGATCCAAACAACACACAAGATATATAATAGAATAGCGAGAGCAAAGGTGTATATACATACATCGATAGTAAACATATTTATTGATAGAGAAGTGTGTGCGTGTACACACCTGCAAGCCTTAATCGAAGAACCAAGCTAAGACCCTTGATAACCTCGATACCCTTCGCTCCTAAAATCGACCAACAAGAGATTAGCATCCTAGGCCATTCGGCCAAAACACAACATAACCAAAGGGTTATCATCCGAACTCTTACCTCGCAAATGGTTTGGTTTCCTACCAAACCCGAACCAACAATGGTTCCTCTACCAATCGGCCACACCCTAAAACGTAGACAATTAGCCTCACAAATCGAAACTAAAAGAATAACCCAACATCCAACCTCTTACCACCACCTACCAATTGCTTACCCAAAGATAGTTGCTTTGCTTGGCTACTTCAAAATCCAGGATACCCTATGACAAAACGGTTCCAAATAAACGATCAATACACAACCAAACAAATCGCCAAAACCAACACTTACCCTTAAAGATGTCGACAGAGAACAGAAGAAAGACCATAAGCATTCGGCCTCACCTACTACCTTCTCCAACAATTGAAACGAAACCCCAAAAGATCCTCACCACACCTATTATCCACCAAGGCGACAAAAAAAGAAAAGGGAAATTTTGGCACAAGAGGAAAAGGTTCTACCAAGAGTTTTGGAAAAATAAAGATAAACAAGATGAACAGAGGAAATACTTTCGGTTTTGAGAGAGAAAGAAATGAAGAAGGTGTTTAGAAAACAAGTTTCGCTACTACACTTTAAGAAAGGGAGAAAGAAAGTGAGAAGAAGATGCTAATTTCGACTTCAAAGACAAATGAAAATGAGAAGAAAGGAGGGTTCGCCAAATGATAAAAGGGAGAACAAGAAGCAAAATCCAAGACCAAGGAGCATTCGGCTACTAATAGAAATGAGGGAAGCAACAAAGCAAGTTCGGCTATATGCTGTTTGGGGAATTTCAGTTTCAAGGAAAACACCAAAGAGAAATTTGACTCTTTTTGGCACCAAAAACAAGGCTGACCGAACATCAAAAATGCTTAAGAGAATTTCGCATTCTCCTCCTTAACACCTCTAAAATCGCCACTCACCTACTTGAAGATTCCCACAATCGCCACCTCCTAGAAGCTCTCAAGCCACTAGTTCAAACTAGTTTGAACTAGTCAAATCCCACAATTCACTCCTTGCCATCCATTCCACCTATTGACTTGGTCCAAGGCAGAGTTTGAACTGCCTACAACCTCTCCTCTCCTTGGCGTCAAAAAGAAAGATAAAAGGTGGCCACTTCCCAGCTTGAACACAAAACCTCCTCCATGCAATTGGCGCCACCTTCCTAGCTCTAGAGTGGCGCTCCTTGCCATTCCACCAGCTCCTCTTTGTGACAAAATTCACCAAATAAAACTCTTAAGACCACCAAAACCAAGCTCCCTTTTAAACCATGAAAATCAAAATTCCCCAAAGCCTTCCCTACCTTCCAGGGTTCTCCAAACCCCCTAAAAACTTGCCCAAGCACACAAGAAACCTACCAACACCTGAGATATGCACTAAATGCATAACCCTAAAACCGTGGTGTTACAAAGTTGTAATAAGGCCTCTGGACTATTTTATTATTTGCTTTATGGTTGGTTTACTTATTATTTTGCTTAAATTATTTTAAATGAGAATTTTCTAAAATGTAAATAAAAGTTTTTCCAAATTGATTAACAAATGGATTTCAAGATAAACTTTACAAATATGATTTAATAAGAACTTTCTTTCAATTTATTAACGACATTTTCAAAAGTCACGGATTTAATGTTCAATTCCTTGATTTGTGATTTATCAAATTACTTGTATTTTATCTACGCTTCCAAATGTTTCAAAATGTTGTTACAACTCTAGTTTTCGCAAATCATTTATTTCAAATATGCTTTCAAGAATCGAAAAGGTTTACTAAAGATAATTATGTTTTCACGTAGATGTAATTGCTTTAGTTGTATTGGGTTTTAACAAAGAGGCCAAATTTTCAAACGAGTTTTTTTGTGACACGCTGATTCGGGCCTAACTTCTAGGTCGGGTTTGGGGTGTTACATTTTCCCTCCTTTTTGTTGTCTTGGGCCTCAAACTCGATCGTATCTTACTAAAAAATTGATTAGTACTAGATCCAAATTTGAACCCCTTTATTAACGTAAAAATTTAAAAATTAAGGTAACAAATGAAACTTAAAATTTTAAATCTTAATTAGAAAATTTCTTATTAACAAATTATATTAAATTAATTCCCAAGAAAGGTTGGAGGGGTCATAGCGGTCCCGCTTAAGTTCCAATCTCCTTAGATAGAATTAATTAAATGTAATAAGTTAAGAAAATAAGTTCTAATTATTTATTTATTTACAAAATGAGTTCATGAAAAATTAAGGGTCTGTTAATTTGAACGAGGATTCAACTCGATCAGCTTCACCGTCCTAGTAGTGTTTGAGACGTTGACCATTAACTTTAAACGTACCTTCGTAATTGTTGTATAATTCAATAGCTCCATAAGGATAGACTTGGTAGATGGTATAAGGTCCTTTCCATCGGGATTTAAGCTTCCCAAGAAATAACTTCAACCTTGAATTAAACAACAAAACCTTCTAACCTTCTTTAAACTCACGAGGTTATATATGACTATCATGCCATCTCTTTGATATTTCCTTACACATTTTGGTATTCTTATAAGAAAACAACCTCAACTCTTCCAACTCATCAAGTTGTAACATCCTTCTCTCACCGGCTTGCTTAAGATCAAAGTTCAATTGCTTCAAAGCCCAGTGAGCTTTATTTTCCAACTCTAATGGCAAATGACATGCCTTTCCAAAGACTAACCGATAAGGAGTCAATCCTAATGGTGTCTTAGATGTTGTTCAATAGGCTCATAATGCATCATCGAGCCTTCAAGACTAATCTTTTATGTTATGGCGTAATACCTTTTCAAGGATACCTTTGATTTCGCGATTCACTCTTTCAACTTGCCCATTAGACTATGGGTGATAGGTAGCAGCAATCTTTTGCTTCATATCATATTTGTCAAGCAACCACTTAAGCCATTTGTTCACAAAGTGAGAACCTTCATCACTAATAATAGCTCTTGGTGTCCAAAATCATGTAAACACATGCTTATGTAGGAATCGCATGGCTACCTTAGCATCATTGGTAGGGTATGCTTCAGCTTCAACCTACTTGGATACATAGTCCACAACAACTAAGATGTATTTTTTCCCATACAAAGAAGGAAATGGGCCTAAGAAGTCAATGCCCCATACGTCGAACAATTCAATCTCCAAAATGTTTGTTAAGGGCATCTTATTCCTCCTTGATATATTTATGGTCCTTTGGCATTTATCACAGTTCTTTACATAAGCATAAGCATATTTAAATAGTGTAGGCCAAAAGAAGCTTGCTTGTAAAATTTTTTTGCAAAAGACGTGAACCACCAAAGTGTCCCTCACTTGGAGATGAATGGAAATGATACAGTAATCTCAAAGAATCTCACATTCGCCACACACTTTCGATTATATTAGTTGTACATTGTTTAAACAAAATGCATTGATCGTGTCAAATGCCTAGTTTTAATATTTATAAAAAGAATGATCGAACTCAGAGACTAACTATGACAATGATAGAGGCAAGTGCACCTATCAAACAAGAGTATAGTTTATGCAAGAGTATCTTTATCGAACCCAAAGGAACCTAAAAGTACTACTACTCACTTTCTTTCTATTATTTAGCCCGAAATATGGAGTGTTTGGTTTATTAATCTAAGGAATAATGAAATACTTAAACTAAATGCAAAGTCAAAAGAATAAAACTTTGGGAAAAGATTGTGGAAAAACTCGCTTGATTACGATGATACCTTCAGGAAAAATCCACCTATGACTTTTCTTATTATCTAACTTTTAATTCATATGACTTCTTTACTTAGCTTGATCCGTGAGACTCCCTAACCTATATTAAACCCTCTCGAGGCGAATAACATCTAACCTTAGGTTAATTAGTGGAACTCTTGTTCTCTTATAATAACCCCTAAGGAGGAAGTAAATCGATCAATGGATTCCCATATTAGGTTTCACCTAATCTGTAAAATCTCGTAACCTTATCTCTAGGCACTCGATCAACTCCGCTTAAATATGTTAGATCTACTCTTAGCGTGGTCTATTCCTCCTCCACCTAAGCACATCAGATTGAATTAAGAAACATAATTAAGAACAAACTAAGTACTTATCATATAATTTATAAATCAAATAACAAAATTCGTCATCGGTTTCATCCTCTTTAGGTATCTGAAGGGTTTAGTTCATAGCAAAATAAGAAAACATCTCAAGAGAAAAGATAAAACAAAAAATAAGAAATCCCTAAAACCCCCTGAAGGAATTGAAGAGAAGATCCTCTGTCTTGAGTAGAACTCTGGCTTCTTGAGATGGATCAATTGGCTATCTTCGAGTATTTCTCTGAATAAAAGCTCTGGCAAAAACCCTGCCCACCAAAACTCTCCTCAGAATGGCTGTTTTGGGTTGTTTATATAGGCTCCTTAAATGCTTTACTAGGCTCCTAAGTACCTCCTTCAAGTAGAATTACTATTGAGGTGTTTAAGTGGACTTAGGAGTATGTTTATTTGGCTTCAAGAAACCAAATCTGAGTGAAATTGCTCATTCCTGTAATAGGGGCATCGCCATGGCACACGCCAAAGGTAAGCGCATTTCACCCATGTGTTGATTCTATTGATTGAGGCACGATCTGCAAGTTGGGATTCAGCCATGCTTCAGTCTCACAATTAGGACACCGCCCAATTTGTGCTTGGGGCATGTCTTTGAATGATTGGCAAGGCACGACTGCAGGACTTGAAATCTAGGCTGTACCAACTTCTTGAGTTGGCCCAATTCGGTTCGTTTTAAGCCTATTTCTCATTCTTTTCGCCCACAGGTGCTTTCCTGAGTATAAGACATAAAAAGAAAGGATTAAGAGCACCTTTTTACATAAATTGAGGGCTAAATCATCCAAAAGCATACTAAATGTGGGATTAAAATATGTTACTTTTACGGTTTATCAAATACCCCCACACTTAAGCTTTTGCTTGTCCTCAAGCAAAATTCTCAACTTACAATTAAAACGAACTTTCCATAATTCATAATTCCTATCGACAATGTCTCATCATAATTCATAGATAATTTATACATGGATAATTCAACTTAAAGAGTCCTAAAGATTCAATCATGATAAGTCATACCTTTGTAGTACGAAACATAGGTGTCTCCCCTTATCTAAGTAATTACCTTTAATTCAAAACCGACAAGAATTGACATCTTCATAAAATATTCATCAAATCACTCAAGTGCTTAAGGTTCAAGAATAAGCACTCTAAGTCGAACTCAAAAGTTAATCCCATAGGCTTGCTTGAAAATCAAATCTCCACCATCGTAATGTGAGATGATACACAAATCAAAAGGTCTTTTGATAGGGTTGTAACGGGCTTGGTTTAAGGGTATGGATAAAGGTCAATTAGAGGTTAAAATCGAGATCGAATTGACTAATTACCTAACTAAAACAAAGAACTAGAAAATAAATGATTACATCAATTGAAACTTTGAAACTAATGATAATACGAGCTTTTTCTTCGATAATTGTAATTTTAATGTTCAAGCTCACTTTATATACTACTAATAATTGAATATACTTTGATTTTTTGATTTTTCATTTTTTAAGAACAAACTAAAGCAGATACATAATAAAGAAATAATTTATCAACTGAATTAAACAATTAGGTAATTGATCAAATCAATTCTCAATAGAAGGGTAGTCAAAAGAATGATTACAAATTCAAAGGGTTTTTTGGGTTAATATTAGCGGGTAAATCAATAAAAGGGTTGTTAGGATTAAAAGGGTTCACTGGGAGTTATTTATGTGGGTAGGCTTTTTAGTGGTGTGAATGGGTTAAAACCTAGGTGCCTTTGTCATCTTAGTATATCAAATCATAGATGTGGTCTCAACATGTATAATCGAGGCAAGTTCTAGAATAATACAAAGTTGACACACTCATAATCAATAAGGTGAGCATGAAAATAATATATGCTCTGTAAGGCTCAAAATCTCACAAAAATTATGGGTATTTGACATCAATCCTATAAATTTCAAACTTCAAGGTAATATTCAAATTCACCAACAACCTAGAAAATTTTTATTCTTGAAAAATAGACTTATCTTGCTTGATTCTTTAGTATCTTAAAGTTTAAATCATCAATGCACAATTATCAATGACTTAATCCAAAACATATCAATGAAAATCATAAATCAATAGAAATTTCATCCTAATTAGTAATATGAGAAAATACTTAAAACAAGATTAAATTCGTGGATTTTGAGAATCATGCAAAAAGTTAACCCCACACTTAAGTTGTACATTTTCCTCAATGTACAAAGATAGATAATAGCAATTTGGTAATCATAAGATAGGAGAGAAGTGAAACTTCCTAAATTTTTATGAAGTCAATGAAAAGAAATCGGATAGGATTGAGGTGAACGGGGGAGCGTCTCGAACCGCTTGAAGTTGAATCCTCAAGCGTACCTGCTCGATTTTATTGAATCCTAAGCTAATTCTAAATGGTATGAAGAATAAGAAGAAAATAAAATAAAAATAAAAATAAAAATAAAAGTAAAAGTAAAAGTAAATAATGAAAATGAAAAAGAAAGATATCGGAAAAGGGAAGGAAGAGTGGGGTTTAAATAGAGATGCATCCCACACCTGTTCCTTCCTGTGGTGCTATACTACCACTCCAAGGTCGTGTGCAAGGTCGTAGGGTATGGAAGCTTACGCCTAAATACAAAAAGAAAAAAATAAAACCAAACTAATTAGTACAGCTTAATGCTCGGGTTGCCTCCGAGAAGCGCTGCTTAACGCCTTGAGATAGACATTACCGTTATTTTTATGGTCATGGTGGCTTGAGGAGGTGAAAATCCTTTCTCATGCGATCAACTCGCTTTTGATATAAAGTTTAAGTCAAGGACTGCTTACCTCAAAAGTGCTAAATTTAGGATTGCTTACCTCGATCGCCTCAGTATAGAAGACATTAAGTACCTCAAAAGTGATTTCTTCGTTTGTCTTGAGGTCCGAATTGGCAATTCAACGGTCTTCCTTATTTAACAAAACTTGATCCCCTATTTTGAAGTGATTCGTTGTTCCTATCACTCGTCTGGGTTTCTTTCGTTTGACTTCGTGGTTCTCGTTCCTCTTTAAAGCGTGTCTTCTAGTCTTCTACTTTGTCGACCTCAAGGTCAGGTTCCTCATGTAATTCTTCTTTATTGGCACGAGGTATATGATTCGCTCAGTTTGTAGCTTTGTGGTGTTTCCCGCAATGAAGGTTGAACAAGTTGGTTATCAATCAATTTACTTTCTCACCTTTATCACTTGATGTTCGCCGAGTCAAGAGCTTGAAGAGTGACTATCTCGTCGCTTACACAAGTATGAGTTCACCGAATCGCTCCTCCTGAATCATCTCTTTTCATCGCTTTAATGAGGTATGCGAGGTTGGTACTCCTTGATTACCGGTTTTGGCTTTTCTTGTGTTATTTCTATCTTACCTTTGTCTCCCTCATTTTCTTGTACCGAGTTGGATTCATCTTCTCTTTATTGTCATCACCGTGATGGCTTGGATTTGTTCTTTCGGGTTAATCTCGAGCAGTTACTTGGTAGCCGTCTTTGCGGTCATTCGACATTAGCTTTATGGGTTGTTCAATCGTATTAGTGGTCGCCTTGACCGACTTAGTAAGTTTTCCTATTCGCTCGTTGCTTTTAATTATTTTCTCGGTTTCTTGAAAACAATTTTCTGTGTTTGCCATGAATTTTATCAAGATTTCTTCAAGATTCGGGTCCTCTTCTTGTTGGTGAGGTGGTTGTTAAAAATCTAGAGGAAGCTCCAATCTTTGGCTATTTTGATCATCCCACGAGAAATTGGGATGGTACTTCCATCCCGCATTATAAGTGTCACTATAAAAATTATTTATATCTAGAATAGTTACCTGTATAGTGAGATTGCTCGTTTTCCATGCCATATCCGTAGGGTGGGTACTCAGGATTCGCCACGCCTCCTAGATTCGAATCATATTGTATTTCTGGGTGTACCTGCGAGGGACTATACCAATCATCAATCATTTTATTCACCATCTCTAACTGATTAGATAACCTGGTGACCACGTCGAGGTTGAAAACACCGTTGCTTTAGTAGGAATTACCCCATACCATGCCACTAATAATTATTCAAGACCATCTTTCCATAGACTAAAATTTTCTGCCAAAAGCAAAATAGAGGAAAAATTAGCAAAGTAAAAAAATAAAATAAAATTAATAAAATAATAAAATTAATAATAATTTGCAATAAAAAATTGGCTAAAGTAATAAAATTAAGCTTTCTTAATATTTTAGTTCCCAAGAACGACGCCAAAAACTTGATCATCAAATCGAGCTTTAAAATTTATAAAGAATGAGATCGAACCTTGAGACTAACTTTGACAACGATTAAAGGCAAGTGTACCTATCGAACAAAGAGTATAGCTTAGGCAAGACCGGATTATCGAACCCAAAGGAACTAAAAGTACTAATACTTACTTTCTTTTTATTATTTAGCCTAAATATGGAGTGATTGGTTGATTTAATCTAGTTTAACGATTTCTAAGCTAAAGACAAAGACAAAAAGAACGAATAGAGAAATAACTCAAGAAAATCAATTGATCACAATGATACCCTTAGAATAATCCACCTAGCCTTCACTTGTTATTTAATATTGAACCATATGATTTATTTACTTAGTTTGATCCGTAAGACTCCCTAACATATATTAAATCCTCTCTCGAGGTGAATAACATCTAACCTTAGGTTAATTAGTGGAACTCTCGTTCGCTTATAATAACCCCCTAGAATAGCAGTAAATCGATCTATGGATTCCCATATTAGGTTTCACCCTAATTCGGCAAAATCTCGTTACCCTATCTCTAGGCGTACGATCAACTCCGCTTAATTATGCTCAATCTACTCTTAAGCAGGGTCTATTCCTCCTCAAGCACATCAGATTTGGATTAAGTATGCATAATTAAGAACAAACTAAGTATTTATCATATAATTTAGAATTCAATAACAAGATTCATCTAGGTTTCATCCCTTCGTATCTCAAGGGTTTAGTTCATAAAAATAAAGAAAACATCTCAAGAGAAAAGATAAAACAAAGCATAGAAAATCCCTAAAACCCTCAAGGAATTGAAGGAGAAATCATTGCCTTTAGTAGAGTTCCGCTCTTCAAGATGGATCCACTTGGCTATCTTCGAGTGATTCCACAAATGTGATCTTCCTGGCTCAACTCCTTGGCCTAGCTTATCGCCTAACGCCTTGGGTTTCGGCTTCTGCCGAACTCTGAACGCCCTTGAAGGTTGGCCTCTAGGTTCTTTAAATAGGCTTTTGGATGCTTCACTTGGCCTCTAAGTATACTAATTCAAGTATACTTCCTACTCAAAGATTGAATAGGCTTTGGAATGTGTTTCTTTGCCTCAAAGTATCCAAATCCGAGTGAAATTCCTCTTTTCCACGACATTGTAAGATTTGCCATGGCACACGCCTGTAAATTGACTTCGTAGCCGTGTTTTGATTCTTGTTGATTGAGGCACGGCCATGTGAATTGGGGTCGCCGTAAAGTGATTTGACGAGACACGAACGTGTGGCTTAAAATCCAGGTCGTGTCATCTTTGGCCCAAATTGGCCTGTTTTAAGCCCGTTTCTTGTTCTTTTCATCCTCGGGTGCTTTCCTAGGTATAAACATGAAAAGAAAGGATTAAAAGCACCTTTTTACATAAATCAAGGACTAAATCATCCAAAAACATACTAAATGTGGGCCTAAAATATGTTACTTTTACGGTTTATCATTATGCAACCTACAATTTAATCAGGTTAAGATTTAAATTGGGCATGCAAATTTCAATTATGTGTCCATTAGCCATTGTCTTGTCAATATCGCTCACTATTTCAGTGCATTTCAATCACGTATGAACAAAATATAGACTTGATTTTACTTGAAAACATGATCGATTGAGGCACAAACATTATAATCATGAATCAAACAAATATTATTTTATCAAAGCAATCATCCTAGCTTAAATAAAATTAAGCTAACATTGTTGTAAACAAGAAAAAAGAACACATAGCAAACATCTTTAAATTAAATTAAAGAAAACAAAGATTAAACCCAATTCAAAGTGGTTGTCACCCAAGACTTTGACCGACGAGGCTCCTTCGCTCCTTTGCTTTGCTACTTTATCGATGGCTCTCCAAGGTGGCACCAAGGGTTCCTTAAAAGGCTTAATTACTAAAAGATCAGAACACCCCAAACCCTACCATGCATTTCGATGAGATCTGGCGTGTCACGGCTTGTACATTGAAAAACTTTTGCCTTGTTGGTTTTGGAAGTCGTAAGTTAATTAGACATTATTAGAGTAAATAAGTGACATTTTAAAATAAAATCTTATATTAGTATTATTAAGTGTAAATAAATCTTGACATAAAATTTATAAGTTGCATAACATTGAAAACTTCTTAGTTGAATAAAAACTAGGGGCCTAAAAAATCCCAAATAAAAATAAAATAAACTTAAAGAAATCCCAAATAATTTGTAGAAATAAAACTTGATGGCCCCTCGAGTCCGCCTCGGCTCCCATGTTCATGATCTACTGCTACCTAAAATGTTAGGAAAATAAAAGGTTGAGTCGCCAAGACTCAGTGTGCAAATCCGAGAACACATAAAAGGCTTGAGGCCCATAAACACATTATGAGCCTTGGCTCGTATACAAGGGTAACAAAATATGCAACATGGCCCATCCCAAACCTATGAGTCCATCCTCTACACACCCCATACCAACCATCACACCGTGGATTTCTACAATCAACCCTCAATCCGTTACACACTATATCGATAATTGTGTCGCTTATCATAAAGACCGATCACTATGTGACCTATGTGGTGAAGCCACCATCACCGTATGCGACCTTAATAATATATTGACAATTGTCGTCATTATAAAGACCGATCACTATGTGACCTACGTGGCAAAGCCACCGATCGCCTCGCGACTTGCTCCCTTCCATAAATCAATCAATCCCATCCCATGCATACATGCAAGAATCGAACATTAAACTATCTAAACAGATCACATATTTTACATACTTGATACACATAGAGAAGTTTCTATGATTACGTACTTGGCATCGCTTGCCTACCCTTTCTGGGTAATACAACTGCTCATACACCTTTCATTTTCGCTTTTAGGCCATATGATACATATAATTCAGATTAACTAGTGTGATAGAGATCTACACACCTTTTCCTAGCTTTTTAGCCCATAACATACATATAATATAACAAAGCTTATGTGTCAAGAATCTACACACCGACACCGATAAAACGAGGCTTTCAATATCGACGCTATCCTTAGTCGACACAACCGCTATCCGCCTAAGGTGTTGTTCAAAAGCCGGTCCACAACCAATTGGCCAATCTCGAACAAAGAGATATCGCTTCGCTTTCTTAAACTTAGGATTCTTTCTTTTGCCCGATCCATATTTAATTCCATCATAAATCCTTATCGAGTTACTATAATAATATTTAATCGTTAATCCTCCTTATAAAGTTAAAATCTTATATATAATGATGAAATCTAATAGAAATCTAGGAAAATCTTCTTACCTAAAAATCCCAAAATTAGAGACTTATGAATTTCGGCTTTTAGATCTAGTCGACTAGGCTTCCTTCAAATCCCGACTTGCGCCCATCATAAACCATTAAACTATTAGCTTTCGACTTTTGCCTTTTCAAAAATCGGGAATAGATTATAAGAACTAATCAAAAATATACTCTTACCTTAACTTAGGAGATTCGGCTAGTACTAGAGAGAGAATTCGACAATGTCAGTGGAGGATTTAAATGCCGGAAGTATAGAACAATTTCTCAAATAGGATGAATAAAATAAAATATATAGAGATTTTGGCTTTTTAGAGAAGGAAGAGAATAATGGAGTTTTTAGCTTTTAGAAGAAAGAAGAGAATAATGGAGTTTTCGGCTTTTAGGAGAAAGAAGAGAATAATAGAGTTTTTGGCTTTTAGAAGAAAGAAGAGAACAATGGAGTTTTCGGCTTTTAGAGAAATTGGAGAAAGAAATTTGGAGAAAATAAGCTAAGGAATTTTGGCACAAAAGGGAGAGGATTTAATGTCGTAAACAAGGAGCTAGCCCCTATTTATAGGAAATTCAGTAACCCTTTGCCATGTAGTAGTGGTTTCTTTACTCTATCGTTGATGGATTCTTGGCCATCACTCTTTGTAGATAAATTCCTAACTTTTCTCCTTTATCTTAATCTACTAGCTCATCTAAAAGAGACTTAATTATCTCTAACTCCTCTCTCCTTTATTAGCATATTATCCACATATTTTAATCATTAAAATCCCTAAATCTTAGCCTTTATTTGCTTATTATCCACATAAAATAAATTCCTAAATAATAGCCTTTATCTCGCTTATTATCCACATATTTTAAACATTAAAACCCCTAAATTTTAGCCTTGTTGCCATCCACTCCACCTAATCCTTTAGCTAACTTAAATTAAAAGAATTGGGCTCCATGAAACTTAAATTTGGGCCCCTTACTCCCTTGTGTGGCGCCACCTCCTAAGATTGGGCCACAAGCCCACTTTGGTATTTTAGACATAGATACTACCTTTTAAACCCTATAATGCCCAAACAAATAATTTTAATCGTGGCCTCGCCAAGCCTGAGCCCAATTTGGACCCCTAACACTTAAATTAACTCATTCCACATATTCACCCATTAAACGATAGGCCCAAAAAATTTAGGATGTTACGCTTCTACCTTCCTTATAAAAATTTCGTCCTCGAAATTTCCAACTAACTAGTAATCATTCTACTTGAGTCTCACCACTATGCTTTCATTGCACTCTAATTCTAAAGCCAAAATAAACACTTAGTATACTATGGTAGGGTACGCACCATTATTCGCATATGAAGCATCTTCGTCCCCTTGTACTCATTCTACCGATTCACGTTTGTTTGATTAGAAATTTTATGAATTATTAGTTTTCTTCCACTTTTTTTTAACCACGGATAGTCTTATGAATGATAGCTTTAAGAATAATTATTTCGAATTCGCATTCACCATACAGTCTCAAGTTCATATCCTCTAAGAAACCCATACATTCAATCATGAACTCATGTTCATTACAGAAAAGTGTTGTTGTTGTTGTGGTTGTTGTTTTCACTACCCAAGGGTATTTTCGTAATATTATCCTACAGGGGCATTTTCATAAATTTTTTTTTGAAATGAGGTTCCTTGATGATTTTATAAAATAAGGGTATTTTGGTACTTTTGCATTCCTGGGGGTATTTTGGTAATTTTGAAAATTGAGGGTATTTTGGTAATTTTGGAATCTGGGGCATTTCAAAAATTTTAAAATCTGAGGGTATTTTGGTAATTTTGAAATTCGGGGGTATTTCAATAATTTTAAAATTCAAGGGTATTTTGGTAATTTTAAAATTCTGGGGTATTTCGGTAATTTTGAAATTCAAGGGTATTTCGGTAATTTTGTGATCTGAGGGTATTTTGGTAATTTTGTGATTCAGGGGTATTTCGGTAATTTTACAAAACAAGGGTAATTTGGTAATTTTCTTCATAGTTGCGAACATTTTCAAATCAAATGTATATTTTTTTTTGGAAGTGTACAAGACTTAGGATTTTGTTTGTAAAATAGGTGGTTGGTCCCTTTCGGTTTTAATTATGGGTTCAAATTTCATGAACAAGTCCTTATAGCTAGAGTGAATAGTCACTACGCACTAGGTAAGATTCCCGTGAAGAGGAGGTGAGTCACTAGGACCGCTTAAATACCAAGCTCTCCCTGAATCCACTCCTAGGCATGCGATGCCTATTGCCACACCGTCATGGCTAAAGTGAACAATACTATGCACTGTAAGATTCCTATGAAGAGGAGGTGAGTCACTTGGACCGCTTAAATACCAAGCTCTTCCTGATCTACTCCTAGACATGCATATGCTCATGCCACACCTTAGTCTTGTGACTGCTTACTGTGTTTTGTTTTAGTGAAGTTAAGTGTTACGGCATTGAAGAGTTGTTTGCCTAAGCCTAGAGTCCATCAAATTCTCATCTAGATAGTCTACGTCCCATAAAGCCCATTAAGCCTACATTTATATCACAATCGGAGTTCGTAATACTTACACGGGTGGATCGGTGTCGGTGAGACTCAAGGCCATGTCTTCAAACCAAAATCTTTTTCTTAAATTTATTTTTTAAAAAACTTCTAGACCCATTTCACAAATTTCGAGTTTTGAACTGGCTCGATATAAAATTGTAACACCCAAACCCGCCCATGCGTTTCGACGGGATCTGGCGTGTCACGACTTGTACATTGAAAACTTTTGCCTTGTTGGTTTTGGAAGTCGTAAGTTAATTAGACATTATTAGAGTAAATAAGGACATTTTAAAAATAAAATCTTATATTAGTATTATTAAGTATAAATAAACTTTGGCATAAAATTTATAAGTTGCATAACATTGAAAACTTCTTAGTTGAATAAAAACTAGGGCCTAAAAAATCCCAAATAAAAATAAAATAAACTTAAAGAAATCCCAAATAATTTGTAGAAATAAAACTTGATGGCCCTCGAGTCCGCCTCGGCTCCCATTTTCACGATCTATCGCACCGAAATATTGGGAAAAATAAAAGGTTGAGTCACCAAGACTCAGTGTTCAAATCCCGAGAACACATAAAAAGACTTGAGGCCCACAAACACATTATGAGCCTTGGCTCGTATACAAGGGTAACAAAATATGCAACATGGCCCATCCCAAACCTATGAGTCCATCCTCTACACACCCCGCACCAACCATCACACCATGGGATTTCTACAATCAACCCTCCATCCGCTACACACCATATCGATAGCTGTCTCGCCTATCATAAAGACCGATCATTATGTGACCTATGTGGCGAAGCCACCGATCATTGTGGTGACCTTAATAATATATCGACAATGTGTCTCGTCATTATAAAGACCGATCACTATGTGACCTATGTGGCAAAGCCACCGATCACCTCGCGACCTACTCCCCTTCCGTAAATCAATCAATCCCATCCCATGCATACATGCAAGAATCAGAACATTAAACTATCTAAATAGATCACATATTTTTCATACTTCGATACACATAGAGAAGTTTCTATGATTACGTACCTGGCATCCCTTGCCTACCCTTTCTGGGTAATACGACTGTTCATACAGCCTCATTTTCTGGCTTTTAGCCCATAACATACATATAATTCAGATTAACTAGTGTGATAGAGATCTACACATCTTTTTCGGCTTTTAACCCATAACATACATATAATATAACAAAGCTTATGTGTCAAGAATCTACACACCTGATTACCGATAAAAGAGGCTTTCTATATCGACGCTATCCTTAGTCGACACAACTGCTATCTGCCTAAGGTGTTGTTCAGAAGCCGGTCCACAACCAATTGGCCAATCTCAAACAGCAGATACTGCTCGTTTCTTAAACTTAGGGATTCTTTCTTTTGCCTGATCCATATTTAATTCCATCATAAATCCTTATCAAAGTTACTATAATAATATTTAATCGTTAATCCTCCTTATAAAGTTAAAATCTTGTATATAATGATGAAATCTAATAGAAATCTAGGAAATTCTTCTTACCTTAAAAATCCTGAAATTGGAGACTAATGAATTTTGGCTTTTAGATCTAGTCGACTAGGCTTCCTTCAAATCCCAACTTGCCACCCATCGTAAACCATTAAACTATTAGCTTTTGGCTTTTGCCTTTTCAAAAATCGGAATAGATTATAAGAACTAATCAAAATCTACTCTTACCTTAACTTAGAGATCCCATTAGTACTAGAGAGAGAATTTTACAATGTCAATGGAGGATTTAAATGTCGAAGTATAGAACAATTTCTCAAATAGGATGAATAAAATAAAACTATAGAGATTTCGCTTTTTAGAGAAGGAAGATAATAATGGAGTTTTCACTTTTAGAAGAAAGAAGAGAATAATGGAGTTTTCACTTTTAGGAGAAAGAAGAGAATAGTGGAGTTTTTGGCTTTTAGAAGAAAGAAGAGAACAATGGAGTTTTCGGCTTTTAGAGAAATTGGAGAAAGAAATTTGGAGAAAAGAAGCTAAGGAATTTCAGCACAAAAGGGAGAGGATTTAATGTCAGAAACAAGGAGCTAGCCCCCCTATTTATAGGAAATTCGGTAACCCTTTGCCATGTAGTAGCTGGTTTCTTTACTCCTCTTAGTGATGGATTCTTGGCCATCACTCTCTTGTAGATAAATTCCTAACTTTTCTCCTTTATCTTAATCTACTAGCTCATCTAAAAGAGACTTAATTATCTCTAACTCCTCCCTCCTTTATCAAAGATATTATCCACATATTTTAATCATTAAAATCCCTAAATCTTAGCCTTTATTTTCTTATTATCCGCATAAAATAAATTCCTAAATAATAGCACTAAACACCCCAAACCCAAATTTCAAAAAGCCTCGATCGGATTTGTTATGTTCCTAATCTAACTTTAGCAAATTCTCGCTTTATTTAAGAAAACTTGATGATTTTGAAGAAAATGATTTAACTTAATATATATTAGGTTGAAATCAAATTGTAAAGTAAATTTATGTCTTTTAAAACACTATTTTAGAAGGAGTTAATAAATTAAAAGAAAACCAAATTTATGGAAATTACTTTAAAACACATATATATATTAATGACAAAAACATTTTTAAATTTATTTATCGAAAACCATTTAGTTATTTAATAGATATTTTTCCATGGCAAAATATAAGTCCAAACACAAAAATTAAAAACAGCTTATAGTGGCCTTATTACAAAAATAGCAAACCCATAATAAAGTCTAAATAGTAGAAATTAAATAAGTTTAAATTGGAAAATCTTCAAAATACTTAATATGAGCATTGGCCACCACTTGAGTACTTGCCAATTCGATCCATCGCACTACTTAATCATTTGAAAAGTTATCCCACAAAATGGGTGAGTTATAAACTCAATGTGTAACACATACATTAAAAAGCCCATTTTATCATATGCCTTAAAGCCCAAAAATTACACATATGGCCATAGGCCCATTTAACTCATATTTAGCCCAAAGGCCCATTTTAATAACAGATTAAATGATAATCAATTAAATCACATGGATATGTACAATTAATGAAATGCAAACCCAAATTTCACCTAATATCCATCCGCTACACACCAATTCGCACCAACCAACACACCGTGGGATTACTAAATTGACCTCTATCCGCTACACACCATCGAAGGCGCTTGTTGCAGTCAACATGCACATCGCCTTTATAATTTTGTAGCAAGGCCACTCAGACAAAATTGTGACCGAAGTCACCAGATTTCAAATATGTGACCAAGTCACCAATTCACATATGTGACCAAGTCACCGGATTTCAAATATGTGACCAAGTCACCGGAAATGTGGTAAAACCACCGAATACTTCCTCCTTTATCAAATATACCCATATGCCCATGCACATACATATCATTTAGTTTTCATGCTATTTACCCCAAAATCATAATATAATCATACTTATTTCACGCTTTATGCATATAGCAAAATTTATGAAAATATTGGGGTAAACATACACGAATATCGTATACCACCGAATGGTATCCAAAATCATTATTAAACACATTATCATAAAATCACATATAAAAATAGATCTATGAGTTTTTAATGTAGGGTTACACACCTTATGACAATGAGAATGATACTCTCTCTCGTCAACACCTAGTTAATTATCACACTTGGTTAGTATACACTATTACTAATAAAACTATATTTATTGACGAAAGATCTAAATCCTTACCTCAATTCTCGAACAACCATTATTAGTGGTTTTTCTCTCGCTAGATGGATCAAAACCCACGATATCCCACCAACGTAAAGTAGTTCGGTTGTACGCACTACTTCAAATAACCGATCTTCGTTAGCGAGGGTCCACAACCCTGGAAAATCTCTTATCACGACATCGCCTTCTTTTGAAATTGATGGTAAACAAAGGCCTCCTCTCTTCCAAACACTGCATTTCTCTTTTCTTACCTATCTTGTTAGTCTTAAATCACCCCTAAAAATAAAGTTGATTAGTGATCCATTCTAAAATGATTAATATAACCAATGTGGAAAAATCTTACCTTGGATGATTTCAAAGGTTACTTCTTAAAAGTTGGCTTCAACAAGGATCCTTAAAAATCCTTTCCAAGGATTCGGCCTAGGAGAGAAAATAAGAGATCATGATTCTAAATTTGCCAAAGTAAAAAGAAAGAAATAATGAAAATGATTGATGAAAAGTTTTACTTACCCACTTGAAGATTCGGCCTAAAACAAAAAGAAAAGAATAAAATGGATTTGGTGGTTTTCGGTTTGTACAAAAAGAAAAAGAGAAAAAGATGGTGATTTATGGACAAAATGGCATCGGTTTTCAAAGAAAGAAAAGGAGAAAGGAGATCGAAATAGAATATGATTCGGCTTGAACATAAAGAAGAAAAGGATTGATGATTCTTGGTTTTAGTAGAAAATAGTTTCGGTTGAGAGAAGAAAGAAAGAAAATAAAATGAGAAGGAAAGAGAAAAGGAAGAAAAAGAGAAAGAGAACGAGAGATTAAAAGAAGATGATGATGATGAAGATGATTTTCAAAGAGAAAAGAGATAGGTTTTGGGGCTTAGGTGCATTCGCCAAGAGGGAGAAATAAAGAAAATGGTGCTTGAACTTTGGTACATTCTAAGAATGAGAGAAAAAAAGAAAAGAAGAAAGGCTTTTCCAACTTTTGATGCTTTTGACAAGAATTTTGAGAGAATAGGAATTTTAATCGAAATGGTCAAAATGAGAGCCAAAACAAAGAGAAGTTTTACCTAATGCCCATAGCAAGATTCGGCTAAGAGGAGAGTTTTGGAGAAATGAGAAAAGATGCACAATTGCTAGAACTTTTGGCCAACTTTCACCCCTAACTCAAGTTAAATTCGCCAACAAGGAAGCCAACACAATCCCCTTTTTCCTCCACAATTCTTCCCCATCAACCCTAAGATTGCTATCACCATTAACCACCCTCTTTAGCCCCTAAATCGACTAGGTTCATGGTCAAATGACCATGAACAAGTTTCCAAAACATTGCCCACATATCGCCTCTTGTCCCCCTATCTTATCATCCTATCTTGATTCCATGCCATAATTCTTTAGCTTGCCTTTTTCATATGGTCAAATAGCCAAAATTAAAAGAATGCTCATCCTTTCTAGAAGAACCTTGGCCGACACTATAGGAAGGAAACAAAATAAAATCCTCCCATTTGCTAGCTAGGGATTCAAACTTCTCCCCTCAAGCACTTATCCATGTGTCCTTACCACTTTGCTAATTACTCATCTTATGCTTTAAGCTCCTTGTCATTAATTCTTAAAGCCTAACATGCTTAGCTCCATCTTAATTATTAGAAATTAAAAGTTTCACTAAGCATTCACTTAATTAATGAAGCTCAAAATAACTTCCAAAACACACTTAACATATTTAAGCATGCAACATCATTCAATTAAGTAAGATGCATAACCCCAATTATTAGGATGTTACGCTTCTACCCCTTAAAATAATTTCGTCCTCGAAATTACCTAGCGGAATAAGTGAGGGTATTGTCGTCGATCGCTTCCTCCTGCTCCCACGAAGCTTCTTCCGATCCATGATTACGCCATAATACTTTGACAAGAGGAACCGACTTTCTCCTTAAAACCTTTACATCTCGCCCGTAATTTGAATTGGCTCCTCTTCATAAGACAAATCTGGTCTTAATTCCACCTCCTCAACCGGCACTACATGAGATGGATCCGACCAGAACGGCGTAGCATTGAAACATGGAACACATCGTGCATTTGCTTCAACTCAAGGTAATTCTAACCGATATGCCACGATCCGACCCGCTTAAAACCCGATAAGGTCCAATGAACTCGGGACTTAGCTTTCTTTGCATCAAATCTCATTACCTTTTTCAAGGTGAAACCTTTAGGAAAACTTGGTCCCCACAAGAAACTCTATTTCCTTCCGCTTTAGATCTGCGTATTTACTTTTGTCTGCCGATGCTTCTTTTAACCGAGCCCAGACATTAACCTTTTCTTCTGACTCACCACTATTTTTGGACCCAAAATCGACGTTCCCTAATTTCGCCCAACACATAGAGTGCGACACTTCCGTCCATATAGTGCTTCATATGGTGCCATCCGAATACGGTTTGGTAATCGTTGTTGTAATGCAAATTCGCTAACGGTAAGAATTCCTCCCAACTTCCCTTGAAATCTATCACACAACCCCTTAACATATCTTTTAAGATTTGATTACTCTTTCAGACCGACCGTCCGATCGAGGGTGAAATGCCGATCAAGTCCAATCGGTGCCCAAAGCCTAATGCAATGCTTTCCAAAATCGAGACGAAACCTCGGTCTCTATCTCAAATGATTGACAACGGCACTCCATGTAATCTCACAATCTCACCACATATAACTTCGCCAAATTCGCAAAGAGTAATCAACCCGAATCGATAAAATGTGCGATTTCATTAATCGGTCCACTATCACCCAAACAGAGTCTTTCTTAGTAGGCGAAGAGGAAGCCCACTAACAAAGTCCATGGTGATTCTCTCCCACTTCCATCGTGGAATCTTTATCTATCAAGCATTCTCAAGGTACTTGATGTTTAGCCTTGATTTGTCACACGTTAAGCACTTTCCTACATACTCCGTAACTCTCGCTAAGACCGTGCCACTAAAACCGATCTCAGAATCTCTCAGATAACTTACTTCCTCCAGATGCATAGCATAAGGGCTACTATGCGACTCTCAAGAATCTTTTGCCTCAATTCCTGATTCTTCTAAGATACGACTTTTACCTTTGAAACACAATACCCCACCATCAAGTAATACCAAAATCTTCCAATTCCTATTCTCGCACCTTCCGTAGTTTTGTACTTAGATCATCGCTCATCAATTGCCTCTCTTTCACTTGACTCAACCATGTTGGCCTAACTTGAAGTTCTCGCCAACAAGCTTCCATCATCGTAAAGACTAAGATGTGCAAATAACGCCTTAAATCGACACCACTTTCCGACTTAGAGCGTCCGCCACCACATTCGCCTTTGCCCGGTGGTACTCGATAGAAACAATGTAGTCTTTCAACAACTCTATCCACCTTCGCTGCCTCAAATTCGCTTCTTTCTCGAGTCAAGAGATATTTCAGACTTTTTGTGGTCCGTATATCACCGACTTTTTCCCGTATAGATAATATCTCCAAACTTTAAGAGCAAAGACTACAAATGCCAACTCCAAGTCATACATCGGGTAATTAACCTCGTGAGGTCTTAATCGCCGAGATGCATACGCAACTACTTTCCCGCCTTGCATCGTAACACATCCTAATCCCGTGAGAAGGCCACAATACACGACAAAATCCTTTCCTCGCCTCAGTCAATCAAAACCAGAGCTTCACCAAAACCTTCTTGAGCTTCTCAAAACTCTCTTGTTGCTTATCACCCACACGAAAGGTACTTCCTTTCTCAAGAATTTCAAAAAGTGCAAATATCGATGAGAATCCTTCACTAATCTTCAGTATATCCGGCTAACCCTAAGAAACCGTGAACTTCATTCACGGACTTAGGTGGTTTCTAATCTAGCATACCTCAATCTTCGAGGATCCACCTTATCCCTTCTCGACACCACATGGCCTAAAAATGCAACCTCTTTCACCAAAATTCACACTTGTCAATTTGGCATACGCTTCTTCTCCTTAAAACTCGCAACACAATCCGGAGATGCTCATCATGTTCCATTTCGGACTTAGAATACACCAAGACGTCAGCCTATGAATACCACGACGATTTGATCCAAGTAGGATCGAAAATTCGGTTCATCATATCCATGAACGCAATTGGCGTTCATTAATCCGAATGGCATTACCGTAAATTCATAATGCCCATATCTAGTTCGAAAAGCCGCCTTATGGATATCCACTTCTTTCACTTTAAGTTGATGATACCCCACCTTAGATCAATCTTTGAGAATACCGCAGCTTCTTAAGTCGATCGAACAAGTCATCGATCCTTGGTAAAGGATACTTATTCTTGATGGTCGCTTATTCAACAAATTCCTAGTCTATACACATCCTCATCGATCCGTCCTTCTTCTTCACAAATAAAATCCAGGTTCCCATGGAGACACACTAGGTCGGATAAATCCACGATCAAGCAACTCCGAATCGAGCCTTAAGCTCAATTAATTCTTCGTGCCATTCTATGGGAGCAATAGAAACCGCTACTGCCTGTGCAATAAATCAATCCCGAATTCTACCTTACGATCCGGATGTAATCCCGAAGTTCTTCCTAAAAACATCTACAAATTCATTCACATCCCGACTTCATCAACAATTGCTTCCTTAGCCTCCAAGGCACTCATCAACATCGAAGGCTACACATCCCTTTCTAACCATTTTTTCTCGCTTAAGAGCGGATACTACATTAGATAAGTAGTTCCGCTTTTCACCCATCACTACAACTTCTTTGTCATCAAGAGTTCTTATGACATTCGCTTAGCAAAGACAATCCACATTTGCACGATACTTCACAAGCCACCCATGCCTAAGATCAAGTCAATTCTCCGAATGGCAACTCCATTAAATCACCGAAATCGCGTTTTGAACTTCTAAAGGCACTTCCTTAAAAGTTTGTCTATAATCATCGCTCATCCTAAAGGACTAAGTACATACCATCTTCCTAGGTATAGCCGTAAGTCACATGCAAAGTCTCGATACTTCACTAGTGATATAAGAGTGAGTTGACCCTATATCTATCAAAGCAATAAAGGGCAATCTTAAATTAAAACGCATTGTGATAACATCAGTACGCCATCGCCTTCTCTCGCGATTTAATCGCATATACCGCACTGGCCGCCTCGATCGAGCTACCACCGCCTCCTCGCTCAAGTTCCACGACCTCTACCGTAACCATTACCCTTCCATTTGGACCACGGCCCTTATCGGTCATTGCTCACCTCGCCAACCCGATTAACACCACGACTTCATCGGGCGGTTCTTCTCTGAATTCTTCGAGCAATCCTTGATCATATGGTCTTTAGATCCGCACTTGAAACATCCCCCGGTCTTTTCCCAACATTCTCCCGAGTGCATTTTTCCACATTGGGCACAAGCACGATTTTGTCCACCCGTAGCAGTCTGCTGACCTCGCGATCCTTCATTTCTTGGTTTCTTCAAAATTCTTGATGATCCTCAAGACCCAAAGCTTCTTTACTCTTATTCGCCTCTCCCGCTCGCCTTTTCGTCTGCTTAACCTCTTCAGCTATTCTTGCTCTTTCTACTAAGATTGCAAAATCTCTTTCACGGTGCAGAGCAATCATCACTCGCAGTTCATCTCTAAGTCCATCTTCAAATCTGACACACTGCTTCATATTCTCGTGGCCACTATCCCTCCGCATAACGGCTAAGTCGCAAAAATTTCGCTTCATATTCAGCTATCGACTTGTTTCCTTGCACGAAATTCGTAAATATCTTCCTCTCGAGAGTCGATGTAGCTAGCTCCAAGATATTTTCCTTCGATTTAATTTTAAAATACCCGCAATCCAATGATCCATTGTGGGTACTTTCTTGATAGTGAGCCACCACCGGTAGGCTTCATCACGAGTAGTGAAATAGCACCTTTCAACTTCTCTTCAAGAAGGCAGCCTAAATCGCCCATAATCTTCTCGACCGCTTCCAACCAATATTCCGCTACATTTGAGCTATTCCAGATACTCCTGAAAACCTCACCATTTGATCTTAGTCTCACCATCGACTTTCGAGACCCATTTCCAGATTAGCTTCGCTACTCGCTCCAATACTCAAGTACACTTGTGATACCGCGTCACCTCCTTCATTTTGTTTCTTGAAAATCCACCCCAACAACCGTGGTGGAGCATTATTTTCGAACCTTGACCAGATCTAACCGGTTCGACACGACCATTCTTCCTCTTCCACGCCCACGCGACCACGCCCCCTATAGCTCATGCCTACTACGTGTCTTATCTGCTTTTACGAAAAGTCTAAAGTATTAGAATCTTTTCACTTCTTATTAAAAGAAAGTTTTATGAAATAGATATTCAGTGGTTTTTCCGTAGGAGTGTACAAACACCTAGGGTCCATATCTCTAAAGTTATAGTTTCCTTAAGCTTATCAGACTTTCATATCACTTTATCTATAAAGATACATACCTGATGGATCTGGGCTGAGAACTCCGAGTGCCATGCTCTTATAAAACCATTTTAACTTAAGAAAACTTTCAAAAAGTCATTTGGGCCATATTTTTAAAATGTTGTGGGTGCACAACCCAAGGCCGAGAGTTTAAAATCGGGCTCGATACTGTTGAAACACCCAAACCCGCCCAAAAAGCCCTGATCGGATTTGTTATGTTCCTCGAATCTAACTTTAGCAAATTCTCGCTTTTATTTAAGAAAACTTGATGATTTTGAAGAAAACAGATTTAACTTAATATATATTAGGTTGAAATCAAATTGTAAAGTAAATTTATGTCTTTTAAAACATTATTTTAGAAGGAGTTAATACATTAAAAGAAAACCAAATTTATGGAAATTGCTTTAAAACACACATATATATATTAATGACAAAAACATTTTTAAATTTATTTATCGAAAACCATTTAGTTATTTAATAGATATTTGTCCATGGCAAAATATAAGTCCAAACACAAAATTAAAAATGCAGTTTATAGTGGCCTTATTACAAAAATAGCAAACCCATAATAAAGTCTAAATAGTAGAAATTAAATAAGTTTAAATTGGAAAATCTTCAAAATACTTAATATGAGCATTGGCCACCACTTGAGTACTTGCCAATTCGATCTATCGCACTACTTAATCATCCTAAAAGTTATCCCACAAAATGGGTGAGTTATAAACTCAATGTGTAACACATACATTAAAAAGCCCATTTTATCATATGCCTTAAAGCCCAAAAATTACACATATGGCCATAGGCCCATTTAACTCATATTTAGCCCAAAGGCCCATTTTAATAACAGATTAAATGATAATCAATTAAATCACATGGATATGTACAATTAATGAAATGCAAACCCAGCCCACCTAATATCCATCCGCTACACACCACCCGTACCAACCAACACACCGTGGGGATTACTAAATCGACCCTCCATCCGCTACACACCATCGAAGGCGCTTGTTTGCAGTCAACATGCACATCGCCTTTATAATTTTGTGGCAAGGCCACAGACAAAATTGTGACCGAAGTCACCAGATTTCAAATATGTGACCAAGTCACCAATTCGCATATGTGACCAAGTCACCGGATTTCAAATATGTGACCGTCACCGAAAATGTGGTAAAACCACCGTACTTCCTCCTTTATCAAATATACCCATATGCCCATGCACATACATATCATTTAGTTTTCATGCTATTTACCCCAAAATCATAATATAATCATACTTATTTCACGCTTTATGCATATAGCAAAATTTACTTAAATATTGGGGTAAACATATTCGAATATCGATACCAACCAATGGTATCCAAAAATCACTATTAAGCAAATTATCATAAAATCACATATAAAAATAGATCTATGAGTTTTAATGTAGGGTTACACACCTTATGACAAAGGAGAATGATACTCTCTCGTCACACACCTAGTTAATTATCACACTTGGTTAGTATACACTATTACTAATAAAACTATATTTATTGACGAAAGATCTAAATCCTTACCCTCGGATTCTCGAACAACCGTTATTAGTGGTTTTTCTTCGCTAGATGGATCAAAACCCACTGATATCCCACCAACGTAAAGTGGTTCGGTTGTACGCACTACTTCAAATAACCGATCTTCGTTAGCGACGGTCCACAACCCGTGGAAAATCTCATCACCGATATAGCCCTTCTTTTGAAATTTGATGGTAAAACAAAGGCCTCCTCATTTCCAAACACTCAGATCGCTTCTTTTCTTACCCATCTTGTTAGTCTTAAATCACCCCTAAAAATAAAGTTGATTAGTGATCCATTCTAAAAGGATTAATATAACCAATGTGGAAAAATCTTACCTTGGATGATTTCAAAGGTTACTTAAAAGTTGGCTTCAACAAGGATCCTTAAAAATCCTTTCCAAGGATTAGGCCTAGGAGAGAAAATAAAAGATCATGATTCTAAATTTGCCAAAGTAAAAAGAAAGAAATAATGAAAACGATTGATTAAAAAGTTTTACTTACCCACTTGAAGATTTGGCCTAAAACAAAAAGAAAAGAATAAAATGGATTTGGTGGTTTTCGGTTTGTACAAAAAGAAAAAGAGAAAAAGATGGTGATTTATGGCCAAAATGGTCTCGGTTTTCAAAGAAAGAAAAGGAGAAAGGAGATCGAAATAGAATATGATTTGGCTTGAACATAAAGAAGAAAAGGATTGATGATTCTTGGTTTTAGTAGAAAATAGTTTCGCTGAGAGAAGAAAGAAAGAAAATAAAATGAGAAGGAAAGAGAAAAGGAAGAAAAGAGAAAGAGAAAGAGAGATTAAAAGAAGATGATGATGATGAAGATGATTTTCAAAGAGAAAAGAGTTAGGTTTTGGGGCTTAGGTGCATTCGCCAAGAGGAGAAATGAAGAAAATGGTGCTTGAACTTTGGTACATTCGGAATGAGAGAAAAAAAGAAAAGAAGAAAGGCTTTTCCAACTTTTGATGCTTTTGACAAGAATTTTGAGAGAATAGGAATTTTAATCGAAATGGTCAAAATGAGAGCCAAAACAAAGAGAAGTTTTACCTAATGCCCATAGCAAGATTCTGCTAAGAGGAGAGTTTTGGAGAAATGAGAAAAGATACAATTGCTAGAACTTTTGGCCAACTTTCACCCCCTAACTCAAGTCAAATTCGCCAACAAGGAAGCCAACACAATCCCCTTTTTCCTCCACAATTCTTCCCCATCAACCCTAAGATTGCTATCACCATTAACCACCCTCTTTAGCCCCTAAATCGACTAGGTTCATGGTCAAATGACCATGAACAAGTTTCCAAAACATTGCCCACATATCGCCTCTTGTCCCCCTATCTTAGCATCCTATCTTGATTCCATGCCATAATTCTTTAGCTTGCCTTTTCATATGGTCAAATAGCCAAAATTAAAAGAATGCTCATCCTTTCTAGAAGAACCTTGGCCGACACTATAGGAAGGAAACAAAATAAAATCCTCCCATTTGCTAGCTAGGGATTCAACCTCTCCTCAAGCACTCATCCATGTGTCCTTACCACTTTGCTAATTACTCATCTTATGCTTTAAGCTCCTTGTCATTAATTCTTAAGCCTAACATGCTTAGCTCCATCTTAATTATTAGAAATTAAAAGTTTCACTAAGCATTCACTTAATTAATGAAGCTCAAAATAACTTCCAAAACACACTTAACATATTTAAGCATGCAACATCATTCAATTAAATAAAATGCATAACCCCTAATTATTAGGATGTTATAGTTCTACCCCTTAAAATAATTTCGCCTCAAAATTACCGGCCGAATAAGTGAGGGTATTGCTCTCGCATCGCATCCTCCTGCCTCACGAAGCTTTTCCCATCCATGATTACGCCATAATACTTTGACAAGAGGAACTGATTTTCTCCTTAAAACCTTTACATCTCGCCTCCGAAATTTGAATTGGCTCCTCTTCATAAGACAAATCGGTCTTAATTCCACCTCCTCAACTGCACTACATGAGATGGATCCGACCTGAACGGCAGTAGCATTGAAACATGGAACACATCATGCATTTGCTTCAACTCCAAGGTAATTCTAATCGATATGCCACAGATCCGACCCGCTTAAAACC